>CM029633.1:10304554-11504554 GCA_017311315.1 Dendrocalamus latiflorus | reverse complement strand
CTATTTCAAAGTGGCTTATTGGCATAGCCTTTTAGAAGCAGCTTACCGACTTTCGATTTGTTCACATGAACGCTCGCACTAGAACTAAAAGTCATAAACTACAGCCATGAGCCATAACCAACAACTGGAAATAATGCACCCCCATGGTTTAATCATGTCTAAGGTCCACTAAATTGAGGGTGGGATGTTTCTCTTTTTGTGAGAATTTATTGAACATTCCTATTTGTTCTTAGAAAGATCTGATGACGGTTGTAATTAGGGTCCACCAAACTAAGGGTCGTATGTTTCTCATTTGTCTTAGATTTTCTTGAATTTCTATCTTTTCTCTTAGAGCTATTAACCACGCATTATGAGCTTTTCTCTACTAGTATAAAAGGGAAGTTTGTCTAGCGTACTGCCGCCATCAATCCTTCCACCCAAAAAAATTGGCAAAACCCAAAAAAACCCATAAAACTAATGGCGTCCAATAAAATAGTGTGCCATAAAGGTGTCCCAGCCCACGATTCGCCTACCCAGGAAAGGCAACCTTCTCCTTCCTCTCAAGTCCAAACTCCTCTCTCCCCATGCCAAAACCACACCAAATCCAAACCCTGCGCCTTGTCTTTGCCCATCTCCACCGCCAAACTCACACATCGGCGCTGCTGTTCCCCACCCCACCGTGCTAGCCAAACCACTCAGTGACAATCAGAGCTATTGGCAACTACCAACGCGCGGCTTCCTGCCCTTCCCCCCTCCGCCTCTAGCTCCCCCCCTTAGGAACACCCCCTCAGTCACTACTTACCTCAAAAAAGAATCATTCTCCCAATCCCCTCAAGAATGCCATCGATGTTGATGCACCTCTGTGACCGCGAGATTTGCTCATCACCATCCGAGCCCCCGCCAACCGATTCATCCCCACCCGGTTCCTCATGGACCTCGACCTCGCTCAGGCCTCCCTCTACATGCATTGCAGATATAGGAGGTGGGTGGCGGAGAACCTGCAGATGGGGCCCAATAGGATGCCATTCAGGATGCTGCCCAGTGGCTACTGCTGGTGCATACGCCTCGTCGATGACATGCTCGAGGAGGTGGTGCCCTGCATTCGGAAGGTATGGCTAGCCAATCTTGTTCTTGGCTTTGCCTATATCATAGGGAAGGATTAACAGAATGGGTGCATGTTGTTTTTTTATGATTATCTATCAATTCTGTAGTTCTTGGCTTCTTGCACATATATGTTTCCCTTTCACGAGCTACCGCCAGGAGCAATATCAGAATACTTACTGCGCTGAAAAAGGATAGGGGCTTTAATTCTGCTGGCATATTTATCAAGAATATCATCTAAAAAGATGTTCTTACATCATAGATGTATTATGTATTTTATTTGAACTAATGGCACGCAGTAAACAATGTCCACTACTCAATGTAAATATGCTTGTACACATATGTTTATCTATATGTGTAAAATAAAATTAATATTCATGGTAAAGTTTTTTATCATGCTTACTAATATGTATCACCCTCTTTTGATACTCCGTTGTAACGTACGAGGACCTTATTAGTAATATATAATAGACTAGCGAAATTTCCAGCAATTGTGCTGCTAGATATTACAATAATATTGTATTTATATATCTAATACCTTTGAAAAGTCTGGTTGTATTTGTTATACAATTATAATATAGCTGTGGCTTATGACTTTTGGCTGAAATTTTAGAATTTTAACTATTTGCAATAGAGATTACGGAGCGAGAGATACTCAATTGCGATTTTGAATGATGCAGATGTTAAACTTTTAATGTGTCCTACAATTAACTTGTAAACCTTATCTTAAAAAAATACATCATTTGAAAGATACTATAATATCGGTTTTCGGGAAGAACAGAACTGATGAGGACATGACCCCTATGGATACAACAATATTTGATATGCTTGTTGTCCCAATTACAAGAGCTCCTACGCATCGCTTACATTATCAGGTGAGCTCGTTTCAAAGAGGTTTTACTTTGTTTCATAAAGACCTTATGATATTACATAATGAGAGTTTGTTGCGTTTGTTATCATATACCGAGATTTATGATCAAGATCATGCAATACGTGAGGCTACACATATGTTAAAACCGAGGACGGTTTTCTGTCAAGAAGGGGAGGATAATGTGACCACGCCATGACACTTTTTAGTGGCACATATTATGTGCCATAGTTAATCTTTTCGCAACTAATAATATATGCCATGCATTACTTGCCGGCACATATTTTTGCCATCATCGTGCTATAGGAGGAGTGCTATAGGAGGAGTCTGATAGAAGCAACCTTGAATACACAAGCTAATACAAAAGAAAAGTTGACTTCAATCATGTTCACGAAGTGCAGTACAAGAGGAGCAAATTATCTTTAATAAGATCGATTAATTCATACATGAAACGTACTGCCATGTGCATACACATGGGATAGGCCACAACATAATCCAAATATATATCCATTGTTCACCTATCCATTCAACATGCACATAGATGAGTAGCAAAATAAAAATGGCATATCCTACTGCATACAATACATAACTTAGAAGTTCAATAAAAGCCTTTATAACAATTGTGTCATGTTATCATGTCTTCATGAAAAAGCCCTTGGCACATTTGCAAATAAATCACATCTACTTCACCTTCCTCTTCAGCAAAAGTGTGCATTATTACACATCGCTCCATCTAATCAGCTGTGATAATCTGGATGAAGAGTGCAAGTCAAGGTTATTTGATACAATATAGTTAATTGCAACTAATTTATCAAAATGTTTAGCTAGCGTAGAACTATACAGCTATATACTTATCATTATTCTTATTAAGATTAAATTGAGTAACATGAGCTTATAAGTAGCTCCATAGCATAACTAACTGAGAAACTTAGATGGGCACAAGTAGTTATTAATACCTCTTCCACGCTTGGGTATATTCAGAGTCGATCCATCTGGTTGCACAACCTATAATATAATAAATGGGATCAGTCGTTATTATTTGGCATATCCTATACCTTTAATTACTGAAACAAATTTCATACATTTTGATTTGGCCACAAAATGCACCGACCAACTGTAGTGCCCAACTTAGTAGGTTGCCCTTGGACTCTAGGTAGCAGTATATTCTTATCAAGAACAACATCAACTAAGATCTCATAAAAATCCCCCAAGGGTAGACCATCTGCATATGCAACATTTTTATCTGTGCATCTAAGTTTTCCATGTGCCACAATTTTATTTTCAGTAAGTGAAAGTAGAGCAACTTCCTTAGCACCCTACAACAGGAAATGTAAATATATAAGCACTATTCTCCAACATATAAGACCAAATTTGCATATATACTTTACACAGAAAGTATTATCTCTCATCTTTCCAAGACAATTATGAAGGGTACTAAGCCATTTTCTCTCATACATTTCTCAATTTCACTGTCACTTTAATCCTAGTGCAAAGTCAAAATACATCTTATATTTATCAATGGGGGAGTAGCATTTACAGCAGGGGCGGAGCCAGGAATTGGATATGAGGGGGGCAACATAGACAGCGTCACAGCCACAGGCACACCACGCCGCCGGCTCTCCCCGCGGGGCTTGCTAACGGTCACATAGACAATTTGTCATGAAGCTAACTAAAGATAGTGTAATCTGGCCCTCTCATCAGATCAGATTTGCCATGAAACTTATGCTCCACCGATCTTATCGTATGAAAATGTGCATAGGAATATGCAGTAATTATTCTTGAATTTATACTAGATTCGGTTGTGTGATATATTGTTGGAAGTCTATGATCTTACTGAAAGAAATGATAATGTTTCTATGGCAAATTGAGAAAAATGTGTAAAACTGGTTGCTGAATCCTATACCTAAACAATCTGCTCTCAATCCTGCACCCAGCAGTACACATCGATGAGCGGCTCAAATGATGATCCTAAGTATGAACCATCAAAAAAAGATGACGCGAAGCATGGATTCTCGGGAGTTTTGGCACAGCAAGCCAAAGTTATGCTCGACAAGAATGGCTCCATAGAGGACGGCGGAAATCAGGCTCTGGGCTTACCAGGAGGCATTCAGGTAAGAACTCAGAAAAAACAACAGTAAGCTAATGATTACCTCTCCTTGTTTTTTCTGTGGCAATTTCATCACTCTTGTTGTAGTAATCTCATCTGCCTGTAGCCTATTTTCAGAAGCAAATGACTGTGCTCGTTGATCTTTTGCTATAGCCACCTCCTACCAAATTCAATAATTGACCATTACTATATGAAAACAAACTATGCATTTAAAACTTAAGACAAGAATATAGTGTAGACAAATCCATGCATAGTAAATCACCTGTCGTGTTCCTTGCTTTCTCTGAGGACATGAACCAGAAGCCAATTCTTTATTAAACTAAAACAATAAATGATCACATATATCAGGCACTATGCTTGCACAAATAATAAAGTATAGACTTTGAAACGATTCATCACCTGTCCTTGTTTTTGTGGCAGCTTCCTGACAGTATGTTGGTTAACTTCATCCATACGAGTTCTTTTTTTTTTTGCAAAGGCTGATTCTACTTTCTTACACCTTAGCACATCCTACCAATTTTGATAATTGATCATTACTATATGAATATGTGTTCAACATTGTGGCCAGTACCATAAAATAAATAGAGTCTTGCCAAGAACAACACTTGTGCCTTTTGTGATGTTCCAATCTGCTTTTTAGAACGGAGACATATAGTATCATCTTTACCAAACTACAACAACATTCATTTAGAAATGATATATTTTCTCTACACACATATTAAATTATGGACTTGTGAGGTATTCATTACCTGTCCTTGTTTTTGTCCTACCTTCCCTGGAATTTGATGGTTAATCTCATCTCTTTGCAATCTATTTTCAGAAGCTAATGATTGTACTTGTTGACCACTTGCAGCAGGCACATCCTAATATTTACCAGCATTAAGACGAGTGTATAAAGTATCAATTCATTTGAGTCTTATGAGAAATGATAACTATTACAGCAATAACAAGTAAATCACCTGTGAAATATGGGGTGCCTCTAGCTGTTTATCAGCACCGAGAGTGGATCCTTTCAATTACATTAATAGCATTTCCTTAAGTTCAGCAAATTGTTGTTCATTTCTTGCAAATCTTTCTTCCGCATATGCCTTATATGATTTGTATTCAGATGATATCTCCTCCATCCTAGCTCTGACTTCAGCATTTTCCTCTCCCATTTGCCTAACTGTATCTGCTGTTATTGCTAGAGAAACTGCCCTTGATCCTGCTAGTAGCTCTAGACCAGCAATTTGTTTTGTTTTCTTTTTGTTTGGAAATATATCATCATATAGGTCCCCATCATCAATTGATTTTAACACAAGATCTGGATTTTCATTCAACTTATCACGTATCTCACCCTACAATTATTCCATTTGTGTTACAACCATTAGAAAATTAGACTATGTGCAAACTGTTGCTTTGTTTAAATACTTACAATTTTTTCCTCACATTCCTTGGTAAGAGCTCATCCATCTCCCCTGGTATGTGTGGCAATATAAACTTCAGCCCTGCTTGCACGACGACCAAGTATCTCATCCTGGTCGTGAAAAGAATAAGTGGTAAGTACAACACATATTTTCTTAAGTGAACAAACAAATAAAATATATATACTAGGTACCAATTGATCATTAACCACAGCAAAGCTCCTCGATCCACATGTATGTACTGCATTGACTTGGTTTGCTCGTTTTTCCTGATTCTTTTTAGCTCTTTCCTGTACCATAAGTTCAAAAATGTACCATTATTCCACCATAAGTTCAAAACTTGTTTATGAATATATGGGGTTCTACAAACCTTTATTTCTTCCATAGACCAATAATCTACAAGCCATTCCCATTCATCTAGTGGAATTCTATTCGCACATCCCTTTTGTATGTTCTCTTCCTTCGTTAGATTCACGTTAAAGTACTTTTTCTTAAGTGTACTCTTGAAATCACGCCATTTCTTCCCAGCAGATTTCAAGACCCAGGCTTCACATATAGGATCAATGTCAAAGTACACCTGCAATAAAAATTTGTTATATATGAGAATTAGTAAGAAACATATAAAATTCTACTGCTAATATTCAATTACGATACATGAATAGAGATATATTACATTGACAGTGGTCCATATCATCTCTTTATTCTTCACCAGTCTCCAATCTTTTTTCTTCAGTGTTATATCTCCCCCTTTGACTAGAGCAGCAATGAAGTTTGTGAAGTTACATGTTTTTATGCCACATGGCTGGCCATATCTATTGATCTTGACGAATATTTTCACTGCTTCTCTATTTCTAAAGATTGACCTCATTTTTGTTGGACCTCTCACTTTCCTTTCTACAGGTAGCAACTGGCAACCGGTGTCATTCTCAGCTTCATCGTCATCCACATCATCATAATCATCTTGTTCTTCATCATTCTCAGCAACATAGTCTGGATCATCTTCTACTTCTATTTCATTTTCAGGATTTAATTGGGGCTGTCCAGCATCAGCCTATTGATGTCATCAGCAGTCAACAACTTGTAGCATTTATAGAATTAATATATAACAATGTATAGAAATTATATGGCTTACCTTTTGAGCCATTCTTTTAGGCTGAGATACCCTGGCTTAGCAATTTCAACAATATTCTTCGGGGCGTAGTGGTGGAGGTTTAGTTTTTTTAGTAGGGCATAATTATTCTTAATCTTAGTTTCACGGTCAATCTCATACTGCACTTTACTGCCTTTTTCGTTTACTTCCCTTCCTTCCATCTTTGGTCCTGCATAACGAATAACAAAACAACAATAAAGTACTTAAAATGTAAGTTATGACATATAAAAGCAGACATGCACAGAATTTAGAAATTGTAATGTGCTTGTTTAAATATAAGTCCCCCTTCCCTTTACTTAAAAATGTTGTGAATATAAATGGAAAAGATTGTTGAATTTATACCACTTCAGTTTATCCAGCGATTCATCAATGAGCATCCCACTGATATCAGTTCTAGCACAAATTTCATTTTCAAAAACTTCTCCGACTAACTCATTGTTACTTAAAGGCTGTATGGTCTCATTAAAATAGTCCAACTCAGCTTCATCGTTTTCCTCCTCATCTCTTGCTTTCATATCAAAAACATCTCTTGGCTTAGATATGAGTACAGCATGCCATTCACTGTCAATAGGATCTTGCACATAATACACCTGTGTAGCTTGTGTTGCAAGAATGAATGGCTCATCAGAAATGTTGTTACCACTATTCAACAAGTGGTTAAAATTCACTACTGTTATTCCAAATTTGTCCTTTTGAATTCCCTTGACTCTTACCGTGTCAACCCAATCACACTTGAACAACAAAACTGATCCCTTGCTGGAGTAATTCAACTCAATAATATCATTGATGACACCATAGTACGTGACCTCTCCTACTACTGGATTTTGATCATTAGCACTAGAGAAACTTGATGCTTGTGCAACCACAGACACTCCAAAATTTTGGGTACTCTTTCCTTCACTGTAGCTCTTTGTTTGAAATTTATATCCATTTAGAGCATAACTATTATATTTTTTCACCATTTTATATGGCTTGTTGGCTAAGATTCTCAACTCTTCTGAAACATTATTTCCATCAAGAATCAGTTGATTAACCTATCATAATACAAGAATGTTATATTATTTTTTCAAAAAAATCTAGTATTGTATATACTTGCAGTAAAAATAGCCCTTACATGCTCTAATAGCCATGTATGAAAAGTTTCATGATGAATACGATTAACATATCGCTTTCTTAAGCGTTTGTCCATGGATAGAATAGAGATGTGCTTTCTGCATACAAACCAGGAAAATATAAACACTAAAAGAAAAGAACTAGCATATATTAGGACAATGTAAATGCTAAAATTATATACAATAGTTTACGAAAAAGTATGAGATTATACTCGATATATGGTCCAATATGCTCATAGTTAAACAAGACATATCTATGAGCTTGAATCCAAGATATGTCATCCAATTCGTCCACACAACTACCCAATAGTGGACGACCTATTGTTTTCAAATATGGAAATTCACTTGAATTGTAGTTATCAGTAGTGTCATCGTTACGTGCTCTACGAGTGAATATAGTCTCACAGCCTTTCAAGTAACGAGAGTAGAAAGTGATACTTTCATCGAGCACATATCCTTCAGCTATAGACCCTTCTAGGTGGCTTCGAGTTCGCACCATAGATTTTAACTTTAATAAATACATATACAAAATAAAGAGTAAATATATAGGACAACACATATAGTACAATATTAGTGGTACAAGCATATTGGTTTGACGCACCTCTCAATAGGATACATGTTACGATATTGTACTGGTCCAGCTAGTCTAGCCTCAGTTGGAAAATGGACACACAAATGAACCATGACATCAAAAAATGAAGGTGGGAAAATTTTCTCAAGGAGGCAAAGTGTTTCCGCTATCTCATATTCCAGCTTTTCCATATCACTAATATTTATGACCTTCGAGTACACTTGCTTAAAAAAGTTACTCAAACGAATCAAAGTTGTGCAAACATTTTCAGGCAAAACCCTTCTTATAGCTAGAGGAAGTAACTGTTGCATAATAACATGGCAATCATGGCTCTTGAGACCAATCAGTTTCTTTTGATCAATAAGAACCTTATTATACAAATTAGATGCACACCCATATGGAAATTTAACATTTTTTTAGTACTTGACAAAACATCTTTTTCTCAGCCGTGTTCATTGTAAAGATAGCAGGAGGTATGTAAGTCTTGTTTCCTTGTGATTCAGGATGAAGACTTGACCTTATACCCATCTCCTGAAGGTCAAGACGAGAATTTAAGTTATCCTTTGACTTCTTATTGACATTTAGAAGTGTATTTAAAATATTGTCAAATACATTTTTTCAATATGCATTGCATCAAGATTATGTCTTACTAGAAGAGTTTCCCAATATGATAACTGAAATAAACAACTCCGCTTCTTCCACTTTGGCTTCAACTCCTCGCCCATACGTTTCTGCTCCTTTGCACGCTTCTGTTCTTCCAGTTTTCCATATACAATATGCAAATCTTTTGTTTGCTCAGATATGTCATAACCAGAAACTGGTTGAGGAGCCTCTCTTAGTTCTACTGTACCATCAAATGCACTTGCTTCAAACCTGAACTTGTGGTTAGGAGGTAGAAATCTGCGATGGCCCATGAAACATGTTTTCCGTCCATGCTTTAAGTGCACTGAGCAAGTCCCAGAGTAACAACTAGCACAACCATACTTTCCGTCAGTTCTCCTACCAGACAAGTATGCATTACCTGGATAGTCACTTATTGTCCATAGTACAGCAGCACGCATTGTGAACCACTCATTACAGGATGCATAAAATATTTTGACACCTTTGTGAAATAAATGATCAAGTTCTTCTACTATCAGTTGTAAATACACATCAATATTATTTCCAGGGGATTTTGGGCCAGAATTCAACAAAGAGAGTATGAAGTTAGATTGTTTCATGCACATCCATGGAGGAACATTATATGGGATTAAAACAACAGGCCATGTGCTATGACTAACATTACAATTTCCAAATGGGTTGAAACCATCAGTGGCTAGAGCAAGTCTAACGTTGCGGCTTTCAGACCCAAAATGTGGATGCCTAAAGTCAAAGTCTCTCCATGCAGTAGAGCTGCTGGATGTCGTAACAAGCCATCTTTACTACGTCCTTCACTATGCCACCTCATGTCTGCAGCAGTTTTTGAGGACATGAATCTTCTTTGCAACCTTCTTTTATTTGGAAAATATCGGACAACCTTAGCAGGAACTTTGTGCACACGCTTTCTTTTAAGACCTACTTTCTCTGATTTCCACCTAGAAGCACCACAAACTGGACATTTATCGACATCCGCATATTGATTCCTATACAAGATACAATCATTTATGCAAGCATCAATAGTTGTGTATCCAAGGCCAACATCCTTAACAAATTTTTTTGCCTCGTGATAGCTTTTTGGTAATTTCCCACCTATAGGAAGTGCTTCCCCCAGAAGATGTAAAAGTTCCTCAAAGCATGCATTACTGACTGCCCATATATGCTTTATGTTAAGTAGTCTCACAAGAAATTGTAGTTTTGAAAATGTTTGACAGCCAGGGTACAACTCTTCACTTGCTAATCTGTAGTAGGTTTCATTATCTATATCCTGCTCTGACTCACTATCACTGGTACAATTCATATTTGGAGCTTCATTATCGAAAAACACAAGTCCTTCCCTGAGCATATTATCTATTTCGTCACCTTGATTGTTTTGCACCTCCGAATCTACACAGCTAGTATCTTCAGCTGACCAATTCTCACCATGAGATATCCATCTAGTATATCCTAGCATAAACCCATTACAAACCAAGTGATCATAAACTGTGCTTTCTTCTAACCAGTAGAAATTTGCACATTCATTACAGGGGCAACGGATTGTTTCTCCTTTTGCAGACTTAGCGAATGCAAACCTTAAAAATTCTTTCACTCCATTTTGGTACTCAATTGTGTACCTATGGTGTACAGTTTAAATTATTAGGCCCTTTCAACCAAAATTGTGCAATTTTATTTTACTGATTTAAGGCCGAATTACCTAGGTAACTGCATCCATCCTTTGTCCATGATTGTGCTAGACATAAGTATTATTCCAAAATAATCTGTTAGCCTCAACAAGTCAGAAAACAATTCAGAATTGCTATTGATACAGGCTAAAACTATATGTTCTAGAGCTGTCCCTTACCATCTGTTATATGTAATATATGGGTTAAAATAGATATTTTATACCGAATGACTTATAGATTTATGGGTGATAGAGCACCAGCATGTAATATATGGGATCGAGACGAATAAACTATCTTCAAAAGGGCAATGTGAATGCGAGCGAGGTCGTGGTTGTTGGAAATGAACGCTGTCTCGATCTCCTCCGCGGAGAGTGCCAGGTCCCCCTTGATCACCTGCTCGAACACCTGGAAACCCCAAACCGAAACCCCATGAATCCAGCACCCTGAAACCGACAAAGCAGGGAACCCCGGGAGGGAAAAGGAGAGAGAGAGAATACAAAACCCTAGGCGAAGCGGGCTCACCCGGAGAATGTGGAGAACGGAGGCGAGCTCCCAGCGGCGGTGGAGGAGGACCCAGAAAACCCTATGCGAAGCGGGCTCACCCGGAGAAAGTGGAGAACGGAGGCGAGCTCCCAGCGGTGGCGGAGGAGGATGCGGGGGTCCTCGGCGGCGGATTCGAGGATGGACGGCGCGTGCGGCAGGCGAAGCACCGCACACGGCGGATCGACTGGAGGCGTCGGCCGGCTTGTGCCGTGTGTGGGTCGATCCGCCGCCCCTGGAGAGAGATGGAGATGGGTGGCGAGCTCCCAACGGCGGCGGAGGAGGATGCGGGGGTCCTCGGCGGCAGATTCGAGGATGGAGGCGGCGCGTGCGGCAGGCGAAGCGGCGGATCGACTGGAGGCGCCGGCTGGCTTGTGCCGTGTGTGGGTCGATCCGCCGCCCCTGGAGAGAGATGGAGATGGGTGGCGAGCTCCCAGCGGCGGTGGAGGAGGATGCGGGGGTCCTCGGCGGCGGATTCGAGGATGGAAGCGGCGCGTGCGGCAGGCGAAGCGGCGGATCGACTGGAGGCGCCGGCCGGCTTGTGCCGTGTGTGGGTTGATCCGCCGCCCCTGGAGAGAGATGGAGATGGGTGGGTGAGAAATATCAGAGGGGTGCTTAATTTACGGCTGGTTTTGGTTTTGCCTCGTGTCCACTCGCCATCTTTTTCCTTCCCGCTAAAATTGTCGTATGTGCTGTGGTTTATTTTACCTGGCATATAATCTGCCTGCACTAATATATAGCTACCGCGGCACATAAATTTACCCCATATTTATCTATCGCGGCATATAATAGTTGCCATGGTTGAATAAAGATAACATGGCACATAAAAGTGCCAGCATTTATTTTGTCCCGGCATATACTATATGCCATGATATCAAGTGCCGTGGATGTAAATAAGTGTCGTCTTATTTATTTTAAGGGGCACTTAAGACAAATGCCATCATAAATTATGTGCCACCAAATCTCTGCCATCTTGTAGTGTTCGGACTACTGCAATGGTGCAAATTTAAACGGACGTAACTTTCTCATACGGACTCCGTTTGGGACGTTCTTGGACTTGATGGAAAGCTTATCAAGTCTACTTTTCTAAAGGATTCAACTCCATCTTCAAATTATATCCGAGCCAGCCGCAATCGTCAAAAGAGTCCGTGTTGGGCACGTACTGGAATCGGATTCGGACTGTTGCAATGGTGTAAGTTTAAACAGACATAACTTCCTCATACGGACATCGTTTGGTACGTTCTTGTACTTCATGGAACGCTTATGAAGTCTACTTTCCAATAGATCCAACCTCATCTTCAAATTCCATCTGAGCCGACCGTAATCATCAAAAGAGTCCACATTGGTTTCTGAGTTCGAGTCAAAAAAGGTGCTGCGCCACCACCACTTGGGCCCATGGGCCTTGTAACCCTAGGGGGTCGTTCTCCCTATATAGGAGCCACCGCCTCCGTTGTTAGGACTTAGATTTCGTTGAGTTTAGGTTTAGCCATTATACAAACTTCTGTTCTTCAGTTGTGTCGGACGACCATCTGTCAAGACAGCCTTCGGAATTCCACCTTTTGAATTCAATTGAAATATTTGCAATTTCAGATTGCTTGTTATCTTGTTTTTGCGTGTTCTTCGGTTGCATGCAGGAATAGACCTTCGTAGTCAGGTCAACCGCGTTCTTGGCACGGTTGATAACAACTTGGAGTGTGGTTCAGCGATTACTAAGGCGCAAGCGATGTCGTTCGGTTGTAGTCGGATCGCAAGAGTCACCTCCACCAAAATCGAAGTTATCATCCTATCGGAAGATTGGGACCCATCGCCTCATCAAGAACCAGGTGCTTCGTCGTAACTCGTAACGCATGCCTATTTATGCTTCACAATCCTCACTTTGTGGCTTATGCTTTGGTAACTACGGTAGGGTCGATCTGACAGCGTCTACTCAGTGTCAGACCGTCTCTCCAGGCTGGTTTGACCGCTGTCTTTCAAATAGCAGAACCAGTGAGCAAAAGACCTAAAATCAAACTCAAACTTTGATACCGAAGTATAAATACAATCAAATACTCATCACACTTATGCGTGATCTTTACGTGGTCTTACAGACTATCACTTGCGCTATTAGTACAGCTTGCAATCAAAAGATTTAAGAACGTTTTAGGTCCATGCAAACCGGGCCGACTGGCGCATGGTTAGCATTCTATTTATTAATCAGTTCATGCCATGCATACGCTGATTGATTAGCAGTGTTACGTTCGGTACAACAGTTTTGTAAATGTTGAGAGAGGCAATGCTACTGCGTGCAGCAAACGACGTCCTGAATTGCTGCTACTACCTTACATTCTAGTGTTCCACTGACAATCATAACGTTCCCAGACGATCGAAGAAACTCTGCTTATTTTAGCCATCAATCGAACACCGCTGACTCTGCACTGGCCATGACATTTCAGATCGCTAAAATTGAAATATTGTCAGTTATCTAACGACAGCCGAAAGCGCTGCGTACTCTCTTGAATCTTCGTCCATCTGGACCAATTACACAACGGTGACGATTTACAGGAGAGAAGCATGCAGCAAATTATGAAGTACTGAATGCCCTGTAACGTCCAAAAGGAAACAGGCAGTGCACAGCTGAAAGTACGAGCTCATCGATCAGTGATGAATTCACCAACACGACGGAAAGTCGAGCAGGGAAAACAATTTCAGACGAAATTTCGTAAATCTCGCTCCCCCCCCCCCCCCCCCCCCAACCTCCCAAAGCCCAGTTCACCAAAATATCGGGACCATATTAATTTTTTTGAGATTTCTAAGTTTTCATAATTTTCATATAATCATATATCTTGAATTTGAACGGTATATTTGAATTTTTCAGCCAAAGTTTTCTTCAAAATCTGAAATTTCGAAATTTCTAAATTTTGAATTTCTCGGAGGAAGTCCGATAATTTTTCTACACCGAAATTGTTTCCCCTTAGAGCAACTCCAGCAGTAGCCCTCAAAACAGGACCCCTGCTTTTTATTTGAGAGCTCTCTCTACTTTTGAGGGCCTGTTTTTTGGGTTACACTCCAGCAGGAGCCCTCAAAACAGGACCCTCAAATTCATTCTTAGAGGGGATGACACATAGGACCCAGCCTCATCCTCATCCTACTTTTGAGGGCCGAGGGGCAAAAAAACTCACTCCAGCAGGGCCCCTACTTAACCCTCAAAAGTAGGGGCTCCCTTCAGACCCCCCAGGAATGAGGGCTCGAGGGGGAGATTTGAGGGCCCCTACTACTTTTGAGGACTTAAGTAGGGGTCCTGCTGGAGTGAGTTTTTTGCCCCTCGGCCCTCAAAAATAGGATGAGGGTTCAAGTAGAGGCTCTGCTGGAGTTGCTCTTAGCCAGAGATCGAAATTAAAGAGAAGCTAACTAGTGACCCACAGTTAAAGCAAGCAAGAGGACCAGCCTAGCTTTATTATCAACAGCACAACAATGCACACACCAGTTTAACCTGCAGCACAGCACATCACACGAACACATATCGTAGCTGCTACCAGTACCAGTAAATTCTCTGAATCTCATAAGCAGCCCACCGTATACTACGTTGGCACACCGTAGATAAACCAAAGATGGATCGATCATACGAAGGAAGAAACCGTACAAATACCGTAGAGAGAAACGCTACACACTGACACACACAGGCGTCTCCAATACAGGGTGCACAAACCAATAGCCATTAATGAAGCAGATAGTCCCAATCTAACCAAGTGATTAAGCGAGTTCGACCAAATAAACCGGCTAGCCGGATGCATGGCTAGAACCGGTTCATGAGGTCCTTGAACCACTTCATAACCCCGCCCTCCTCCTCCTGCTGCTCGTCGGTCTCCTCCACGTGCTGGTGACGGCGGTGGTGGTGGAAGCGGCCGCCGTGGTGGAACCTCCTCCTCATGATCGCCTTCCTCCACCGCCTCGCCATCTCTTCCGCCTCGTCATCCTCGTCGTTGTCGCTGTCGCTGTCGTGGTGGTGGTGGTGGAAGCGCTTCCTCGTCATCTCCTCTTCCTCGTCGTCCTGGCTGTGGTGGAACAGCTTCATGGCTCCTACGCCTTCCTCGTCCTGCTCGTGGTCGCCCTCCTCCTCGTCCTCGTGGTGGCGGCGGCGATGATGGAAGCGGCGATGGTGGAAATGGCGGCCGTGGCGGAACCTCCTCCACATCTCCCTCTTCCACGCCCTCGCCGTCTCGTCGTCCGCCTCCTCCACGCCATGGAACGGCTTCGTGGTCTCCTCCTCGATCTCCTGCTCGCCGTCGGTGTCCGGGTGCGACCGATCGGGGTCCGGCTCCGCGACGGCCTTCACCTCCTCCTCCGCATCCTTTGGCTCCTCTACGTGGGGCAACTCGGCGGGCATGCCGACGGCCAGGTGGGCGCGGCTATCGACGAGGTGGGGCAAGCCGCCACCGTGGCGGTGGAAGCGGTAGGTGTCCTGCAGGAAGATGCCATGGTGACGCGCCCACCAGGGGTTGCGGTGGAGGAGAGCGTGGCCGTGGAGACAGGGGTGCCGGTGGCGCCGGTGTGAGGGGAGGCGGAGGAAGCCCTCGCCAGCCGCAATACGGTGGTCCGCCGGGACCACCTCGGTGGCGCCCGCCTCTTTGGGGACTGCGGGATTTAGTGGGCCCTGCTCATCGGGGACGGCAACAGCGGAGGAGGCGGCGGGCTCCGCCTCGAAGTCGAGGACGCGGCAGTGGGCGACGGCGAGGAGGGAGAGGAGGAGGAGGAGGAGCGCGGTGGCGGCTGACGGGCTGGCCATGGTGGCTTGCGAAGGAGAAATGTTTCGGACGGAATGGCAATGGAAGGGGACGGGGTTATTTATCGGAGGCGGCGCGTGGTAGGGCCCACAAACGGGCTGTACTTGTGGGGCCCACTAGGGTACTGGGGGTGGAAGTACTGGTGGAGGTGTGGATCCACCCGATTGGTGGGTGGCCAGGAAAAATGGATGCAAGTCAAACGGGTTATCGGATAATGCCCGCTTTGTCGTTGATTCTCGGAGATGGCGCGATGCATAACTGCAAAATCCGCTTGGAATATAAATTTATCAGAAACATTTTATACTCCGTTTCAAGAGGAAGAAGGGCTAGTCAGGGAGCGTATTATAAGTTAGCGCTCGCTTGTGATAGAGGATTCACGTAGGAATTTGGTAGCCAACCAAGCAGTAGACCAGAACAATATATATATATATATATATATATATATATATATATATATATATATATATATATATATATATAGGACGAGTGTTTCATGCACCCTGGTGCCTAGGCACCGATATCAATACCCGTTGATTTGCTTTGAGATTCACAACGTTTGATGTGGGTATCTTCATATACCCATAAAAAAGTATATTTGAGATGTCAAACTCCGAAAAAAAATTAAATTCAACTTCAGTTTAATTAGTTTGAACTATTTTTATGGTATATACTCACTGTAGTCGCATTGAATTCAAAAGTAGTTCAAACTAGTTTGAACTGAGTTCAAAACTTACTTACCATAAATATATCAAGGGTATAAAATATTTTCATACCCAAACTCAAAAAAATTATCAATCATACACGTGTATCGGATGTGGGTGCCTAGGCACCATGGTGCCTTACGTAATTTTCCTATATATATATATATATATATATATATATATATATACCCATGTTAATTAATTACCTATATGTGAGGTCGGTATAACATTTTTGCCGTGTTCGAAAGAGGACGTTTGGTTTGTGGCCCTGATCAATATGGCTTCAGCTTATTTTTGCACTATTCATAAATTTCGTCTTTTTCTGAACTTTTGGCTTTTTTTAGTTTTTTTACCGGTTCTTTTTTCCTCGTATTTGTTTACATTATACGTGATGGGCTAATATGTTTTTTCTATTTTTAAAAATTTTTTATATTTAATTATGGTAAATAAGTCTCTGTCAGTTACAGTGCTTTTTTCAGCTAGCTACAGTGTTTTCAGCCATAAGCCATGAGGCTTTCAGCCGAACCGATCACCACCTAAATTTGTATAGGAAAGAAAGTTTCCCTGCACTGTTTTGGAGGCATTTAAACATGAGGTTAGAAATTCATTTGAGACTTACAAGGTTGCTTCTGTCTTTTTCTCTCCTTTTCTCTCACTGGCTAAGTAACACTTCCCTTGAAATTCCTATATTTGTCCTGTATGGCAACCGAACGGTTGTTCTGAGCTATTCCTTTTTTTTGTTGCAATAATGTATTTTCATTTTCTATAGTTTAAACAGGTCCTTCAACATTGAATATTTCCTGGACTTGGTAGTTCGTGTATTCGTAATCTGGTGCTCCATCCCTCTAAAAACAAGATTAAAAACCATAGTATATGTTGCTACATGCGGAGGAATACGACGTGCAAAGCAGCATTGGAGAAGTTGACCAAGAAAATACTAACGGCAACCCTGCCAATATACCGTTGGTGATGCTACATGAGTGACAAGGTTGCTCTTGCTTCGAAACGAAGCAATGGCACCTGCATACGCCTCAACTAATTTTGATTATCATGCGTGATTTCGGTTTACGGACAAAAGATAATCCAATTTAGATGGACGCTCCGCTATGTCCATGAACTGCAGATTTTCTCTTCTTCTTCTTACATGCTAGAGTAGAACGCATTACACTAATATCATTTTTACGTGACCGAAAGAATTAGCCCGGCGGTTTTATACTTTGGCTTATACTTTCTATTTCAGTAGAGTATATTTATATTGTTTAATGTTTGGAAGGTTTGATCGAATCTCTCTAGCTACCAAAAGTACTTGTAGTTAGGAGCCGAGCGTTTTGTTACTCGATCTGCACATTTTGTCGGTCTGGAAATGAACCCGTGGACTTGTGTTGCGTATGCAGTGACGTCAACTATATCGATAAATAGGAATAGTCAAATGCAAAGATCGAGGTTTGTGTTGGCAAAAAGATTTAGCGAGCCTAACTGCTACCCAAACGTGCATGCATGTGTCGTGCATCCAGGTGACCCCTATCTCCATGCGAACCTTTAGCAAAGTAGATGGAATAGTAAATACTAAAGATTATCCAAACCATATCGGCAACAGCTTTTAGCAAAGTAGATGTAATAGTTAGAAACAAGTTAACGTAAAGCACACTTTTGCTGCCACATTTCATATAAGCTAGCCTTCACTAGTTAGAGCATATACAATGCATGATAACCTTAATTTGTAGGCTCATGAAAAGAGTTCTACATCAGCTCAAACTACTACGTCGAGATTTCTCCCACAATATATGGTGGCTTTAACGGGTTCTACGATAATATATTCATTTAAGTTCTTGTGCTATTTCAATTCATACATTTGTTGAAAATTTTACATCACAACCTTAGAACAAAACAACAAATTCAAACCAACCCCTGGCCCATATGTCAATCCAATACAAGTAACCCCTCCCTCCCCCCTCTCTCTCTCTCCTCAATCACTCCCTGTTGGCCTGCACAACTTCCCTCCTCCCTCCCGTCCGAACATTATCACCACGATTTCGCCACTGCCACCACAATTTCGCTTTCGCTCCCCAGTCGAATATGGTCACTGCCCTATGAAGCTTGTCCATCGCGGTCGTCACCAGTGCAGTCCTCCTCATCTGCCAGGACCCTGACATCGTTCTTCGTGCTTACATCCTTCTGTCGGTCGGATTCGACCACCGCCGTCTATATCTAGTTAGATCTGGTCACTCCCGTGCAGATCTGGTAGCTGCCACCATCTCAATCGGTGTCTTCTTGGGCGTTGTCGTGGTCATCGTCCTTGTCATCTCATGCGTCGACCATGGCACAGTAAACATGAGCGCTTCCCGGAGGTCAGCCATGGTTGCGCGTGGAAGCTGCCGAGGAGTGGAACGCAAGGTGACGAGGCATCTCCCAAGTGCATCTCACTTGCTCTCTCCAGTGGACCACAATTCTTTCCACCCCCCTCTCTCAGGACCACGCTTTTCCCCACAAAGCACCCATACTTCTGCAGGCTACACTAACACCAGCGAGGCACCGCATTGTACATGCCCATAATGACTCTAGTTGATGATGCTCATTCTTTACGGTTGTGGGCCCAATAGGGCTGCTCTTTCTCACGTGTTGGGCCTATTTATGGCCTGATAAGGGACATGCTGATCAAAATTTAGCCCATGAATGCTAAGCCTTAGCTTCCATTGTCGCTCGGCCCATGTCTGACTACAAAAATGATATTGGCACAAGTGGAAAACCCTCTACCTGCAGCTGCAAGATCCTCTCCACTTAACCCCTAGCAACTTGGATCCAAAAACAAAGCAAAAGGGAGGTCTATGATCTAAAGGAAGAAGGGGACGAGATGGTAGCCTCACAGGATCCATGGAAGAGAGGGGGCTTGGCAAAGGTGAGGAGGAAGAAGATGTCAGGTTAGGGAGGTAGCGACATGATCTTATTCCTCGATCCCCTTCCTCTTCTCTTCCCATATCTTCACCAATCCTCAACGCACGATGAGATCCCCTTCATCTTCTCTTCTCTGCACCCTATACCCCTCGCATTAGCAATGGCTAGCTTCCATCCACATGGCCTCTACGCTCGCTATTGACCATGTTTGGGGGAAGAAAGAGTTGGGGGAGGCAGTGTCAGGCCAAAGGGGGCCAATTGGAGGTGGCGCACCCTGGCCAAATCTAGAGAGAGGGGAGGGGGCACAGGGCTAAGAGTGGCATGGAGGGAAACCTAGGCAGAGGGGGCCGGTCAAAGGCAGTGCACCCCTGTCGTATCCATAGAGAGGGGAGGGTTAGAGGGAGATAGAGTCGGGGAAGGCGGCGTCGTGCCCCTGGTGGAAAGCAGCGCACCCTGGCCTGATCCAGAGAGGGAGAGGAGGTGACGGCTAGGTTGAGCGAGGCTCATGACGAAATCGAGAGGGGAGGGCACTAGCGAGCAATGAAATTAGGAGGAGAGGGGAGGGCATAAGCGAGGGGATTTAGGGAGGGAGATGAGGCAGGGAGATTGATCCCTCTTGTCAGTACTTTTATTTTGAGAAGAAAAGAGTCAGATAAACCACAACCAAGTGGGAGTTAAGAGGGGCAGATGAACCACCACCAACAACTTCCTCTTTTAAGTAGTAGAGATATTCAGTATTTAGTGTTAGTTCGGTATTATGTAAATCCCACTTTGTTCACTAGGGTACCTATTCGGTATTAATTTTGGTTTTGGTATGCTTAGATACCAAATAGACCGAATAAAACTGATATATGATGCAGCCTTCATATCCTAAGGCAGCAAGCCCAAGCGGCCTAGCTAGTAGCCATAGCGTTGCCCACTTCCACTTACTAGCCCATCACGAGGCCGACATATCCCAAGGTTGTAGGGCCCAAGTGGTCGAGCAACTGACTTGATGATTCTTTGGATCTATACACAAGTCTGTCACAAGTGCACAGGTTGGTACTATATGTACTGAAATACGGAACCGATTAAATTCAGCTTATTACCTTGGTTCGGTGTTTAGTTTCCTTCAGTAGGTGTCAATGTACAAGACACAAATCCCTTTATCAAATTTATGAAAATAATAAAAGATACAATAACACAACCAAAGATTTTATTGCTATGGATAATAGAGTTCCAAAAAGTGCAGAATAAAATGTTGCTTGTATCTTGAGAGGCACACAACCTCGTAATTTATATCTATCTAAGGGATGGCAGTTAGTTATATGAATGGGTGTCTCGTGGCTTCACGCATACATCTCATTTGTGTTGTCAATGTTGCGTCTTTTATCAACCATTGCATCTTGTCGTAATAGCCATTAACTGCTCTTATGCTTTCGGTTATTTTTCACATGACAGACCATCATGGTTTTGACCAGTTTATACATATAATCACTGGCCAGAGAAGTTTAGCTATTACCCTTTACTGGTCGTCAATGGGTGTACGACTGGTTATGTTAAATAAATCTTATCTCTTTTTCAATATATTTGGAAGTGTAACCAAGTTTAATGGACTTGATTAAGGTACTAGATGCCTAGGCCGAATGGGCCTAAATGAAATTCTATTTTGACATCTCTTGACTGAAAATGTTGACTTAGTGAAGGATTTTCATCGGCTAGCCCTCAAGCCTTAAGTAAATAAAATATTTTCTTAAGGCTTCTTGCCTTGGTATCAGTGTAATACCCCAAAAATTAAATCGGGAGAGAATAATTAAATCGGGAGAGAATAATTAAAATCGGGAGAATATTTCTTTTAGCAAAGCGATTGAACAGGAGAAAGAGGGGTTTTAATGTAATACTCCAATTTATTCTACGAAAGAAAGCGTTCAAAAGAGAAATTAGACAAAAAAAGGGGGGTTTCTGCAGTTTTTCGGCAACTTGGGCCTTGGGCCTTGGCCCAGGAGGCCCGTGAGGGATCGGCCACCAATAAAAGGAAGGGGGAAAACCCTAGATGCACTGTAGCATGGCTACTGTAGCACACCTCTCCTCCATGGTGGTGCCCCCCTCCATTGGTGCCTCCCTTCCTCGCCGTCGGTGCTCCCTGCTGCCGATCAAGTGAAGAAAGGAGAGGAGATCAACTTCGTGGGGAGAGTTCATCATCTTGCTGCGATTCTACAAGGGTAACGTCGCGTGTTCTTCGTTGTTTGATGCGTAGTAGTTGCGGTTGATGTCGTTTGGTAGATTGATTTGCGTCGGTTTAATAGATCGCGTTCTGTCCAGATTATTGCGCGGTCCGTTTCGTGTGTTTAGAGGCCGAATTAGGAGTTTTGGTCTCCTAGAGTTATGTAGATAATGTTCTTAGCTTTCAGTGGCCGCCAAGAACGCCAAAATCCGATTAACGGTTGGAAAGTTATGAATTGTTTAGTGCCGCTGTCTGGTTAATCTGTCAACATCCTGACAGTCTGTAGAAAACTGAGTTAATATATTAGTTAAAGACGAAATCAGAGGATCTCAATATAACGAATATTGTAGGTAATTTCCATACCTTTGCAGAGAGATAAAGAACGCAAGATTTGGACTTTCGTAGCAAAAGTTATGGTGGTTTTAGTGTACTGTCCAGAGAAGCCGACGTGAAAATTGTTGTTCTGTAGTTTGGCTTGGTAGGGGCAGTGGATGGCTTAATCAAAAGGGCTCCCCAAATAAGTTTATTTAGGTAATTTAATTACCTTTCCAGAAAGTCTAAGAACACCTCATTGGACTCCTGAGCAGAAAGTTATGTATTTTAGAAGTTGACTGTCCACAGAGGGGACAAAGCGACATCTAGAAATTGGGGCTGGGTTCGCGCTAAAGGAACTTTCGTGAGTCCGTGTTTACTTTTATGGTTTGAGTGGTCCTCTATTGCTGTCTTAGCATTTCTTAATTGAATGTTTAGGTGGGGGACTGGTTCCGGAGGCGGCACCCTCTTCTCGTCCTTCGTTCCCGCTCGGTTGAGGCAAGTGCATTGTTTGATCCTTGTTTGTGATTGCTTGGGTATGAATGCGGTTTTGATGCTTGTTAATGTCGTGTGGCTATTGATAAGTGTGCATAATCAGAGTGGTGAATGTTCAAACTATGGATATGCTTTATTCATGAATGTTGTTATTGCCTTTATTCATGAATGTTGTTATCGCCTTAATTCACGAATGTCGTTGTTGCCTTTATTCATGAATGTTGTTACCGCCATTGGTGCTTGATGTTGAAAAGAGATGGTGCATATGCATTTTGATATCATGTTGAGGCCTGGTCTTGTGATGACCAAGTATGCACATCTTTGAGGTCCCCGTCATGAATGTGACGGGCTTGAGATCCCCACACTCGTGGAGTGTGGGCATGAGGTCCCCAATACTTGCGGAGTATTGGGCAATTGGTCCCTGTGCGTGCGCGCACAGGCATGGGTATGCAGCGACGGTTGCATACTTTGCATTACCAGTGTAATGCACAAAGAGATAGAGAAAAGGAATCCTTGAGCATTGCATTTGCATGTGGAATGATTTAGTGATGTGCTCCTGAATATGGATGCTGACGCTATGGATTGAATTATGCGTCTGTTTATTTATGTACTTGTTGAGTCTGTGGACTCACTCTTGCTTTCTTGTTGTTTTTAGGTACCCAGTTCAAGCGCAGTATGCAAGGGAGGGAGTAGTGTTATGCTTTGCACGCACACTGTCATGAACTTTAATTCTCGGACCATGCCTTATTAATTAAGCTACTGATCAAAGATTTGACCTGTTTATGTTATCGTATCGGATTATTTGTAATAATGATGAGTAGTCTAGTTGGAAGTTTGAGGATTTGTTCAGTCGATTAGTAAGTTCATGAGTACTTCTTGTTGATCTTGAATATTGCAGTACTCCGTTATAACTCCCTTTTAACTGTTGAAACCCATGTGATGTTAGAAATACAAAGGAGACTCTGCCGAATTTTAGTAAAGTATCTTAGTTTAGTTTTGTGTAAGGTTACTTTAGTAGCATTCTTGGCTCTTGTGGAGTTGGGGTGTTACAGTTGGTATCAGAGCGGGCTTTAGGTCCGTGGTTAATAGAAAAATATTAAATTGACACACTGTGCACAGTAGGTGGGGTTGGGAATTACATTGCTTCCGCATTATCTGTTGTTATGTTGCATTTGTTGAGCAATTGTTGAATTGCCTCTGTCCTATCTTTCTTGTCGTTAAGCTATGAAATGATATGCTATGATATTCTATATCTATGAATCTATTCTATGATTACCATGAGATGATCATGTATAATTATATTTGATTATATTGTTTATGCGTGTCGGTAATGGTTGTTAAGAAGTGAAGGCCGTGGTTGTGGCCTTGGACTTTGTCAGGTTTTACCACCGTTCGTGGTAGACGAATAGAGTAGTTACCCCAAATACCATAGTTGCAGGAGTTGAGCGTGAGTTGTTTTCCTTCTTGACCTCAAATCTTGGCAAATTCTTGTTTTGTGGTGGATGATGATTTTCTCTTGGGTTCGTGGTTCATGGTAATGGTTGTGTTTCAATGGTCTCTAATGGTTCTCTGAAACAAGTATTATTTTTCGACTGTTGAGCTGTCTTTACTACTTGTGATCGTCCTCAATTGGCATTACTGATAATTCCATAGTTGTTTCTTCTTTCTCATTGGAAAAGAATGACTCATGTATTCGTTTGAAAGTTTTGGTAATGAGAGTTTCTGTTGCAAGTTTGTTAACATGAGAAAACTTTGGCTCTATGTATTTCTTTTGGATTATTCCGAGTGATGAAGTTTAATGCATCTCTTTTCTGTTGGAAATTGCTAAAATCCTTTTCGGATGCCTTGTTATGGTTAAATCAGAGATTGTAATCAAATAACTTGATATGGTATGGGTATCAAGTTGAGTCATTGGTATGGTGCATAATTAATATTAATTAGTAACCTTGGAAGTGAAATTGATTAGGATGATGTTGTCTTTTTCTAGTTCTTGATGAACGGTATATATGAGTAGTGATTGAGAGATATCAAGAAGTATGGAACCTTGATGAACTAGTCTGGTCATTAAAACTGTTTAGGTTGTTAAATTTGTTGGGTTCTTTGGTTCCCATGGATTAATTTAATTGTGTGGAAAGGAAAATTAGAGGGAATACCAGATTTACATATTCCCTAGTATGATTAGTTATTAGAATTGTGTACAATCGGTTGAATGGATTGAATATCGGTGGATCTAGAAATTATGGGAGGAGTTCTATGTAGTTCTTCTATGTAGGATGACGCGATGAATTTGGTTGTAGTGTTGTTGAGACTCTTGATCGATAGAAGATTTTGATTTTTTTGAAGTTTTAGTGTATTTTTTGCCGAAATCCAATGTGAGGAGGAACAGTTGAATATGTGCTTGTTAATATCCATGTGATTTGGGAAGGAAAGTAGGTAGCAACTAGATTTCATAACGAAGCCAGTTGATAACAACAAGGGTTGTCGTATAACTGTTGTGTGTTGAAGTTTGATAATGAGCATCGCTAAAAGTTGAACAGATATGATATAATAGGTGGCTTATGCCCACATGATTGTGAAATAATTGGATGAAATTGTGTCCTTGATGAAAGGGTTTTGGTAGGAGCTTTTCAATTGGGTAGTAGACCCCTTCTAAACTTAAGAAGTTGATGTAGTGATGTTGTATGATTTTGGTATACTCTCATTTTGAAGATGGGATGAAAAGGCAGTATGGAACAAATTGGTGAAACTTTGGGGCTTTCTAATGGAATAGTTGATGATAAATATTCATGTTCAGAGTATATTATTCTTGATGTTAGTAAGATTATCTGCAAGAGATTGTGACTTGTGTGTGGTGATGATTCTTTTAGAAATAAAGAAATTTGATCGTCTTTCGTAACTTGGATTTTGTAGAAGTGTTTCGAGTTTTGCGATGGTGATCAATTGGATCGCTTGAGTTATGTGGTGATTGAGTTGCTTTGAGCAAAGTGACATGCTGAAAGATTTTATTGGTTCTTAAGTTCTTCCTACGATTTGGTCTTAAGAGCTTATCTTGTTTAAGCTGGCAAAGTGATGTAGTAATCACAGAAAATAACCTTCCTTGTTAAAGGAATGAGTCAAGTATAAGTAATTGAGCTTTAAGTCTCGTTTCGCATCTTGAAGTTTATTTGAGAGTGCTTAAACCTTATGCAGTTGTCCCATAAGAGTTTATCAATTTTCAAAGGGCATTACCTTCTTCTCATTTGTGGTTTGGTATTCGCTTTCAGTAGGGCTTGAGCCCTCGACTGTTGACTTTCCCTTATGTTTTCCGAGTACTTTGCCTAAGTGACTATTTTCCTTGGTCTTGTGTTCACTGCGGTGGCACATGTTTTCCTAGTTGGAAAATTTTTTTTTGATTCCATTCGCTCTTTCTTTTGAGGAAGATTCAACCTATTCGTTCACCTGAGTCTTTTGAGGTGTTGAATAATTGTAGTTGTGAAACGTTGGGTTGTAAGTTATTCGATGAGCATTGGAGGATGAAATAATTTCGTAATATAGTTCTTTGAGAGAAGTCTATCTCAATGGAAGATTGTCTTATGGGGTTAAACTGATTGCATTGTTACAGCTAGTAGAACCTATAGTGATTGTGATCCAAGATCTTTTGTTCACTTCGGGTGGAACATTAGAATTACCGAGAGTATGAAAATCCTGATCAATTTTATAGAGTATAGCAATTTGGTAGTATTGCGAGATTGTGAAGGGTTATTCTTGATGATGTGGTTTAATGAGAGTGGGATTACAAGGTAATCGAATCATCAATGGAATAATAGAAAATGTTGAGTAATGTCAAGAGTGATTTGGTTTTAAATGAGTAACCTTCTGAGAGTTATAATATTTGTAAAGGTAAACGGGTCAAGAAAATATTTTCATGATGATGTTAATAAGTGAGTATGTGGGAATTATGGATTTATAGGGATTTAATCTGAGGATTTCTCTATCCTTTATATGATAAGTTAGTTGCAAGAGTCTTGGAGGTTAAATGTGGACTTTGCATTGTTATGCTAGAACTTTGAGTCGCCCAAAGATTATGTGTAGAGGAAGTAGAATAAGGGTGGATTGCGAACAGTGGGATGATCGTTGATAACACCCTTCTGATGTAGTACATGAGAGTGTGTGATGTGGAATCTGAAATGTTTGTCCTCAAAAAAGGTTGAGGTGATATGATCGTGTGAGAGATCTAATTTGGGGATACTTTCTGAGTGCCATCTGTCAAATGAATTCTATCAGTAAAGGGAATCGGTTAGAGAATGTTTTGTGAAATCATCAGAGTCCCTCTTCAAAGGTGTAGACAAGGCGTTTCGATTTGGGCTTGGCGTTGAGATCGCCAAGTTAAGAGTAACAAGTTAGTGTGTTGTGCGATGATTGGGATTCCATAGCTTGAGGGAAATTTTGGTCCTAGAAGAGAAACTGTTAAATTGATGCTTCCTCAAGAAGTGAATTGTTTTCCTGATTTTCGTTTAAGTTCTATGCTGTTGACCTTTGTCTTTCGCAAAGTTTAGCTTGGCTTTATATTGGTATGTGTGGTTCTTATCAGTTCAGAAAGAATAAAAGAAACGTTGGATTTGGTTATTCGAGTGATTTCTCCTTTGGCGGATGTGGTGTTTATTTGCAAATTTTCTAATTTGAAGGTGGAAAGATTTTCGTGATAAATCTTCGATTCTGAACTTGACTCTTTTTAGTACCGAGTTGGTAACACTTGGTTGCGATGATAGTCCTTCATTTTCAGTTGGGCTATGTCGGGTAAGAGTGTGTTTAAAGCGAGTTCTGTTGTGTGTCCCTCGTTAAAGGAGGCGATCTTTCTTTGGGTGAAAAAGTCCGCTTAATAGGTGGAACAAAAGTTCAGTGTTCTATGCACATGTTGCGTGGTTCGGTACCACTAGGGGGGTTGCCCCAAGGTACATTGGGTTGTTTTCGCTAGTTGGCAAAACGTTAGGACCGTAGTGAGTCCATGCGCGAAGTACACATCGTCTTGTTTGTCCCAGTGCTGAGTGAGTACCAGAGAGGTCCGAAGTTTGAAGTTTCGTGGGAGCTGCTGACCTTTGAGTAGCATCCTGTGCGTTGTTAGAGAGGTCAGAGCGAGTGCTGAGGCACAAGTCGTTGGTTTGTGTCAAGGTGCCTTTGTCCCATTAGCTCGAGAGGGAGGCGACTTGGGATTGGAATCTCGCATGCGCGAGCTTTATCCAAAGTTTTTCACGGCAGGTACACAGTAATGTTAGTAAATCTTTTAGCAGTGGTTTTTTTTGGTGTTGAGGTTGAATAGAATTCGGGGTCGAATTCTGTTTAAGGAGGGTAGAATGTAATACCCCAAAAATTAAATCGGGAGAGAATAATTAAATCGGGAGAGAATAATTAAAATCGGGAGAATATTTCTTTTAGCAAAGCGATTGAACAGGAGAAAGAGGGGTTTTAATGTAATACTCCAATTTATTCTACGAAAGAAAGCGTTCAAAAGAGAAATTAGACAAAAAAGGGGGGTTTCTGCAGTTTTTCGGCAACTTGGGCCTTGGGCCTTGGCCCAGGAGGCCCGTGAGGGATCGGCCACCAATAAAAGGAAGGGGGAAAACCCTAGATGCACTGTAGCATGGCTACTGTAGCACACCTCTCCTCCATGGTGGTGCCCCCCTCCATTGGTGCCTCCCTTCCTCGCCGTCGGTGCTCCCTGCTGCCGATCAAGTGAAGAAAGGAGAGGAGATCAACTTCGTGGGGAGAGTTCATCATCTTGCTGCGATTCTACAAGGGTAACGTCGCGTGTTCTTCGTTGTTTGATGCGTAGTAGTTGCGGTTGATGTCGTTTGGTAGATTGATTTGCGTCGGTTTAATAGATCGCGTTCTGTCCAGATTATTGCGCGGTCCGTTTCGTGTGTTTAGAGGCCGAATTAGGAGTTTTGGTCTCCTAGAGTTATGTAGATAATGTTCTTAGCTTTCAGTGGCCGCCAAGAACGCCAAAATCCGATTAACGGTTGGAAAGTTATGAATTGTTTAGTGCCGCTGTCTGGTTAATCTGTCAACATCCTGACAGTCTGTAGAAAACTGAGTTAATATATTAGTTAAAGACGAAATCAGAGGATCTCAATATAACGAATATTGTAGGTAATTTCCATACCTTTGCAGAGAGATAAAGAACGCAAGATTTGGACTTTCGTAGCAAAAGTTATGGTGGTTTTAGTGTACTGTCCAGAGAAGCCGACGTGAAAATTGTTGTTCTGTAGTTTGGCTTGGTAGGGGCAGTGGATGGCTTAATCAAAAGGGCTCCCCAAATAAGTTTATTTAGGTAATTTAATTACCTTTCCAGAAAGTCTAAGAACACCTCATTGGACTCCTGAGCAGAAAGTTATGTATTTTAGAAGTTGACTGTCCACAGAGGGGACAAAGCGACATCTAGAAATTGGGGCTGGGTTCGCGCTAAAGGAACTTTCGTGAGTCCGTGTTTACTTTTATGGTTTGAGTGGTCCTCTATTGCTGTCTTAGCATTTCTTAATTGAATGTTTAGGTGGGGGACTGGTTCCGGAGGCGGCACCCTCTTCTCGTCCTTCGTTCCCGCTCGGTTGAGGCAAGTGCATTGTTTGATCCTTGTTTGTGATTGCTTGGGTATGAATGCGGTTTTGATGCTTGTTAATGTCGTGTGGCTATTGATAAGTGTGCATAATCAGAGTGGTGAATGTTCAAACTATGGATATGCTTTATTCATGAATGTTGTTATTGCCTTTATTCATGAATGTTGTTATCGCCTTAATTCACGAATGTCGTTGTTGCCTTTATTCATGAATGTTGTTACCGCCATTGGTGCTTGATGTTGAAAAGAGATGGTGCATATGCATTTTGATATCATGTTGAGGCCTGGTCTTGTGATGACCAAGTATGCACATCTTTGAGGTCCCCGTCATGAATGTGACGGGCTTGAGATCCCCACACTCGTGGAGTGTGGGCATGAGGTCCCCAATACTTGCGGAGTATTGGGCAATTGGTCCCTGTGCGTGCGCGCACAGGCATGGGTATGCAGCGACGGTTGCATACTTTGCATTACCAGTGTAATGCACAAAGAGATAGAGAAAAGGAATCCTTGAGCATTGCATTTGCATGTGGAATGATTTAGTGATGTGCTCCTGAATATGGATGCTGACGCTATGGATTGAATTATGCGTCTGTTTATTTATGTACTTGTTGAGTCTGTGGACTCACTCTTGCTTTCTTGTTGTTTTTAGGTACCCAGTTCAAGCGCAGTATGCAAGGGAGGGAGTAGTGTTATGCTTTGCACGCACACTGTCATGAACTTTAATTCTCGGACCATGCCTTATTAATTAAGCTACTGATCAAAGATTTGACCTGTTTATGTTATCGTATCGGATTATTTGTAATAATGATGAGTAGTCTAGTTGGAAGTTTGAGGATTTGTTCAGTCGATTAGTAAGTTCATGAGTACTTCTTGTTGATCTTGAATATTGCAGTACTCCGTTATAACTCCCTTTTAACTGTTGAAACCCATGTGATGTTAGAAATACAAAGGAGACTCTGCCGAATTTTAGTAAAGTATCTTAGTTTAGTTTTGTGTAAGGTTACTTTAGTAGCATTCTTGGCTCTTGTGGAGTTGGGGTGTTACAATCAGCACGTAGTATGTCCAGTCGACGATGGAAGTACCCGGTAGTATGTTGAATTGAGCATGTACAGCCAGTGGTAAAGCATCATCATAGGCCAACTCTACTAAGTCCTAGTTGTGATCACCATTCAATCCACGCTTGCTTGCACCCGACATATTGTCAACACCTTGAAAGCAGCAAAGAAAATTCTCATGTACTGTTATCAACCACACTCTGGTACCAAGATGATACGGATCAACTAGTAAGCTACCTAATGCGCAAGGGTGGCCCTATCTTCATGGTACAAATAACAACAAGATTCCTTCTTCTCCTGGTGCCCGACAATAGAATTTGGGTTTCGGCTTGATGGTATAGCCCCTATAACTTGTTCTTCTCTAGTAATCGACCAAAGTAGGATAGCAACAACCATAAGTAGCTTGAGGGCCTTGAATTAATCTAGTAAGAAGACTCAATCCTACGCATGAGGGCCTTGAATCAATCTAGTAAGAAGACTCAATCCTATGCAGCAAGCCACCAAACCAAGCACCAAAAGAGGAGCATGAATTGGAGGGTTGAATCATATAGATTCCGTGGGCAATTTCAAGAATGGCGTGCATGGATAAACTTGTTAATTTTTAAATCTTGCAAAATTGTAATGCAATTGTCTTGCTATTTTGCTTAGTCTCATTATCCATGCTTAGTCATGTCTAGATAGCTTTGTATGCTCCTTTTCACTTTTAGTGATATGTTTTGATCTTCACCTCATCTTGGATAATCTTAAAAGCTTTTGTGGGCGTTGCATTTGTATTTATGCATACATGCTCTTTTTATGCCTTCTTTGCTCTATTTGTTCAATGTATTGTTTGAGGGAGAACATATTTCTTTATTTGATCCTTAATGACTATTTTGCCAAAAGAGAGAGAATTAGGAAGGCAAAATTTGAAAATATTCAAAAAGGGGAATTCTTCTAAAATGGGAGAATTAGGAAGGAAATATGTGCTTTGAGCTAAAAAGATGAGAGAAAGACCCCAAGAGTAAGAAAATGCAATTTGAGAAAAAAAATGAGAGTATGAAGTGAGGAGGAGCTCATGTGCATTGCATCCACTCTTGATTCTTTCTCTTGCAATGAAAAGGTAATGGTGAGTAATTGCCTTTTTCTTTGGACCATGAGCAAGATTTTTCCTTTGTAAAACTTTTGGTGCGATTTGCAACTTTTGTGAAAAACCTATTCTTTCTTGGTGTTGGCTCCATTTCATATTTTGCCGACATAGTCATGCTCTTGTCTTTCTCTTTCAAATGGATCATGTGTGGCTTTAAAACCTTCTTGCTTTTCTTTTCAAAACAACTCCATGCCCACTTGGCCAACCCACCGGGACAAATCCCGCTGCCTCTCTCAATTGTTATAGCTGCGGGAAAAAAGGCATTTCGCCTATTGCTACCCGCAACGCCAGACAACTCCAGTGAAGTTCAACATAGGGACCACTCCTGTTCGTGGCCAAGCGTCAGCACCCAGCAAGGGGTAGCAGACCCCTCAACCCAGCAAGACTGCCTTGACTCCCAACCATGGCTGGGTTAATCACATCACCGCTGAGGAAGCTCAAGAGGCCGCAGGAGTTCTGATGGGTACGTTTTCTGTCAAGTCAATACCAGCACATACTCTCTTTGATTATGGGGCTTCACATTCATTTATAGCCAATAAATATGTAGATAAGCTTGGGCTGCCTATCTACTCACTAAAGAAACCAGTGGTACTTAGCTCACCTACTGGGATTATCACCGCTACTTTAGTATGCCCTGGGGTAGAAGTCACCATGGAAGAGTTTGATTTCCTAACAGACTTAATATTATTGAACTTAGGGATAGACTGGCTAGCAAGACATCAAAGAGTAATAGACTGTGCTACTAGGAGGGTAAGCCTAACCAAGTGTCCTGGGTTGACCATAGAAGTAAAGGTAGATCGACCCTATCGTTGGGATCATGCAGTCTATCATTTTGAGGACATACCTCTAGAAGGAATACTGGTAATACAGGATTACCCTGAAGTGTTTCCCGAATAATTGCCAGGCATGCCGCCAGACAGGGACCTTGAGTTCGTCATCAACCTAAAGCCCGGTGCTGCCCCGATTTCTAAAAGGCCTTATAGAATGATCGTTGATGAGTTAGAGGAGCTGAAGAAACAACTCCACGAACTGCAGGACAAGGGTTTCATCAGGCCTAGCTCTTCACCTTGGGGATCTCTGCTGCTCTTTGTGAAGAAGAAGGATGGCACTGCCCGGATGTGTGTGGATTACCGGTCCTTGAATGAAGTGACCATCAAAAATAAGTACCCCCTACCTAGAATTGATGACCTATTTGATTAGCTTTAGGGAGCTACCATATTCTCCAAAATCGACTTAAGGTCAGGCTATCATCAACTGAAGATTAGGGCTGAAGACATTCCAAAGATAGCTTTTACTACTAGAAATGGACTGTATGAATTTACGGTCATGTCTTTTGGTTTAACCAATGCCCCAGCCTATTTCATGAATCTCATGAACAAAGTCTTTATGGAGTACCTGGACAAATTTGTGGTGGTGTTCATTGACGACATTCTCATCTACTCCAAAAATGCAAAAGAGCATGCCGAGCAACTATGCCTACTACTAGAGAAGCTAAAAGAGCACCAGCTATACGCCAAATATAACAAGTATGAATTTTGGTAAAATGATATAAGCTTTCTAGGCCATATAGTGTCCACCAAAGGAGTACCTGTCGACTCAGCCAAGATAGAAGCCGTAGTGGAATGGAAGCAGCCCACTACTGTCACGGAAGTGCAAAGCTTTCTTGGGTTGGTAGGATACTACAGGAGGTTTATAGAAGGATTTTCCTGAATTGCCAAGCCATTGACACAACTACTTAAGGAGTAGAAATTTGAATGGACAAAGACTTGTGAAGAAAGTTTCCAAGAACTAAAGAAGATACTAACCTTCACCCCTATGCTAGCCCTACCAGACATACGCAAGGACTATTGTGATGCCTCACACCAAGGCCTTGGGTGTGTATTGATGCAAGGGGCAACGTCATGGCATATGCATCTAGACAGCTTTTCCCTCATGAAGCAAATTATCCCACCCATAATTTGGAGTTAACTTCGGTGGTGCATGCCCTAAAGATTTGGCGACACTATTTGATCGGTAACCATTGCGACATATATACCTATCATAAGAGCCTCAAATACTTCTTCACACAGTCACACCTCAACCTGAGGTAGAGGAGATGGTTGGAGCTGATTAAAGATTACGACTTAAGTGTTCACTATCACCCGGGCAAGACTAATGTGGTAGCTGATGCCCTAAGTCGTAAAGCCTACTGCAATAATCTCAAGGTTCAAGAGCACCAACCTGAGCTTTATAAAGAGTTAATGGCACTCAATCTAGAGATAATAGAACAAGACACCATAGCGGCCATGGAATACAACCAAGTAGAGAAGAACGATCATAGCTGCACAGAAGGAGAACTCAACCGCTCTGAGGTTAAGAAGCTTAATGGAAAAAGGGAAGGCTCCTAAGATAACTGAAGATCAACAAGGTGTTTTAAGGTATGTGACACGTATCTTTGTTCCCCACAAAAAGGACCTTAAAGATCTAATACTTAGGGAATCCCATAGCTCTGCGTATTCCCTTCACCCCGAAAGTACCAAGATGTATCAGGACATGAAGCAGTGGTACTGGTGGCCACACATGAAGAGGGACATCGCTGAACATGTTGTCTACTGTGATGTATGTCAAAGAGTGAAGGCCGAACATCAGAGTCCAGCAGGATTATTACAGCCATTACAAATACCTCAGTGGAAGTGGTAAGAGGTTGGAATGGACTTCATCACTGGACTACCATGAACCAAATCAGGGTATGACTCCATATGGGTTATAATAGATAGGCTAACCAAAGTTGCCCACTTCATCCCTGTCAAAACCGCCTACAAAGGAGACAAGCTGGCAAAATTGTACATGTCCCGCATCGTGTGTTTGCACGGTGTGCCAAGAAGGATAGTTTCAGATCGAGGTTCTCAGTTTACCTCGCACTTCTGGGCTAGTCTTCATGAAGCCCTCGGCACCCATCTGGATTTCAGTATTGCCATCACCCACAGATAGACAGCCAAACAAAGAGAGTGAATCAAATACTGGAGAATATGCTTTGAGCTTGTGCTCTAGATTTCACTAAGGATTAGGAGAAATGCCTGCCTTATGCCGAGTTTGCCTACAATAATAGTTATCAAGCTAGCCTACAGATGTCCCCGTTTGAAGCCTTATATGGAAGGAAATGTCGGACTCCTCTGCACTAGTCAGAAGTAGGAGAAACCTATATCTTCGAGTCAAACACTCTAAAGCAGGTTGAAGAAAAAGTCTACCTAATTAAGGACCAATTGCAAGTAGCTCAATCAAGACAAAAGAGTTACGTGGACAAGAGGCGTAGGCCATTAAGTTTTGAAATTGGAGATTATGTCTACCAGAAGTTGTCACCCTTGCGAGGAGTTAGAAGGTTCAAAGTTAAAGGCAAGCTCCAATTGCCTTGGGTCCAATGTCAAGCAATTGGTTTCCATGTGCTACGAGTTCCAAATGGACACATTTTTCCCGTCGTTGATGAGAACACTAGTTGCTGCTGCAAAGAGCTCCCGATCTTGGTCATCACATGGTGTTTCCATCCCCTGCCAAGGTCTATTTATAGTAGCCCATTCATGCCATAGCCATCTGAGTCTAAGAGCCTTGACAAAACGCTCTAGGTCCAAGAGGCCAATACCCCCTAGGTGTGTAGATCTACAGACTTTATCTCAGTTGACCTTACATTTGCCTCCAGATAATTGTTTTGATCCTATCCAGAGGAAGTGATGTGCCCACCTATTAAGGGATTTGGGCACACATTTTGGTGCTTTGATGGCAGTAAGGAGGTAAGTGGATTGGGCCGTTAAGACTGATTTGGTGAGGATTTTACTGCCTACTAGTGTGAGTAGTTTGTCGCGCCATCCAGCTAGGCGGTTGGCATACTTATGTTCTAGCACCTGGAAGTCCACCCGACAGAGCCTTTTCCAAGGGGTAAGCCTAGGTATTGTAAAGGGAAGGATGCATGCTTCACCGGTAAATCCTACAGTGTGATTGTAGGTTGATCTGTTCAATCAAATCAACACAATTTAGCTTTTTGTAGATTGGTTTGCAGCCCCATTGTGTTACTAAAGTTCTATAGGATTCAAAAGAAATTTCGGACATCCTCCTATTGTGGCACTAGAAATATGGCCATGTCATCTACATACAAGGAAGTTCTCAGGGTAGCCGCTCGGCCACCCAGAGGCTATAAGAGGCCGAGGTCTATTACAACATTTAAGATTATTTGCAAGGGATCAATCGCTAGGATGAAAAGGACAAGAGAGAGCGAGTCGGCTTGTTGTAATCCTTTGTGATGCTGTATGTTGTTCCTGAGGACGTCGTTGAGGAGGACTGTAGAGGTGGCGGTGGAGAGGAGACACGAGACACAGTCTCTCCATCGGGGAGGGAAACCTCATTTTTGTAGCAGGTCAAGGAGATAGTCCCAGTGAACCGAGTCAAAAGCTTTTGTGGTGTCGAGTTTTAGGAGGAAGACAATGTATTGCCCTGGTGGTATCTTTTCGCCAGATTGCGAACACAAAGAAAGTTATCCTGGATGCATCTGCCCTTTATAAAAGCACTTTGGCTTGGGGAGATCAGCTCATTCATGAAGGGTGTGAGTCGCAAAGCTAAGATCTTTGCGATGATTTTGGAGAAGCTATGGATGAGATTGATCGGTCTGAAGTCTCCCGCAGATTGAGCTCCCTCCTTTTTAAGCATCAAGACTAGATTTGCCATATTTGAGCATGGGAGATTAGATGTTCTTAGGTTGAAGAAGCCATGCAGCACCGCCATGAGATCTCTCTTTATAATGTCCAGTAAGCACGGTAGAAGTTTCCATTGAAACCATTGGGTCCTGGTGCTTTGTCCATAGGTAACTCAAGAATGGTGGCATGAACATCTTCTTCTATGAGAGAGGCAACAAGGGCATGTAGGTCCAACTATGGCAATTGGAGGGTGTTCTAGTTGAAGGTGGCTGTTGTAGGTGATGAGTGGTCGAGCACACGGTCAAAGTGTTGGAATGGCACCTCCACTTTGTCGTCATGTGTGAGCACCACACCATGCTCCCTAGATAGCTACTGGATGAAGTTTTTGCACCTGCGCAAATTAATTCGGATGTGGAAGTATTTTCTATTTGCATCTCCCTCTTTGTGCCAATTAATTCTCGATGCCTATTTCTTCCAGGTTTTTTTATTACTGCAAGCCCCATTATCCTTTTTTTGAGGCGTGACCAGAGCTCAATCTCTCCCACCGAGAGCGTGCGGCTTTCTTGTGCTATCTCAAGGCAGAGGATAATCTCTTGGGTCATAAGTAGCTAAAGCCTGGCATATGGGAAGAGAGTTTTTCTCCAAGACCTTAGCCTTTTGGCTGTGGTAGTCAATTTTTTATTTAGGCAAAGAATTAGGTCTTGATTGTGTGTTGGTTCCACCCATGCTTGTTGGACTACCTCAAGGAAACGAGGAAGCCGGATCTAGAAGTTTTTGAAGTGGAAACATTTAGGAGGTTACGGTCCGTTGGTATTTGAGAGGAGGGGGCAGTAGTCTAAGATGGATGTGGGCAAGGAATGCAAGGTATCGTGGTTGAAGGTGGTGTTCCAAGCATTATTGCAAAAGAGTCTATCCAAGCGGACTAGTGTTGGGTTATAACTTTCGTTGTTCCAAGTGAAATTTCTAGTCTGTAGGTGTATCTCTTTCAACTCGCAAGCATCCAGCACATTATGGAATTGGTTCATGAGTCATTGGTTGAGGTTGCGGTTTTTGTTGTCACTCGCTTTGTAGATGAGGTTGAAGTCCCCTAGGAGCAACCACATGCTGCTATTCGATGGCTCTACGAGGTGCAGTTTTGTTAAGAACCTTTCCTTGTCAGAATCTATTGATGGGCCATAGACTGTCACCACTATGAACTCAGTGGCACACTTCTTGGTTTTAAAATCCATCATTAAAGAGTAGTCATGGCTGCGATAGTTGGAGATGTCCACAATGTTAGTGTTCTAGAGGACTAGGAGGCCTCCACACGTGTTGTGTGCTGACAAGAAGAGGAAGTCCTGCATCTTATTACCACCTAGGCCGCTGACCTGAGCTTGGTCTATTGAACTTAATTTCGTCTCTTGTAGGCACACAATGTGGCATGAGTTGGCGCTAAGCATCTCATAGACAGCCTAGGTCCCTGATGTTCCAGTAGAGTATTGGTAGGTTAGGTCCCCACATTGTAAGGGCGAAGGCTCTAGCCAACCGCAGAAGAAGGTGGTCGTGGTCTAATGCAGTGTGTAAGGGGATCCGGATTTAGAGCAATAGGAGAGGAAGTAGTTGAAGTACAAATAGCATTATTAGAACTGGTAGCATAGTCCACAACAGGGGTGTAGTCCACGAAGGGGTGGTGCCATAGTAGCAAAGTCCACAAAAGTGTAAGGGCATTACATGGCTGAGCTGAATAGCAGGGGCAAAGTAAAAGTAGTAGCAACCATGTATGTGTGCCAGCGTGGAGAAGGCTTCATTTGTAGGGGCAGCCTTCCGGAATCAGTGTTGCCTTCTACACTGCTGGCTCATTTGCAGCCTCAAAGCCGAGCTATCTCCCCTTGTACCACGAGGGTGTCATCAACATGAATCGCTTACTCGGAATTGAAGTTGAACAAAGTGGAGAGGGCTTGGATGGCTTCCTATGGCAACGAGATAGTGAACAAAGACAGGTAGCAGTTAAGTTCCTCGTCGGTCATGGACTACTCCTCATCCAATACACCAAGTCTGCAGGCGATCGTCTCTAGAGTATTGCACCATTTCAATGTGAGGCACTCACTGCGATGAGGAGTTAAGCCCATGGCCTGCCCGTGCTTTGTTGGCGGCACTAGATGAGGCAGCGATAGAAGGGAAGGTGCCGGTGACAAAAAGACCTCAACCAGCAGGTTACAGCCTTGTGTGCGCCCATCATCCTGGATGTCAAGGTTAGCAATCCCTGCCAAGGGTGGATCGCCGGTCAAGGGAAGCTCATCATTCAGAGGGGGTGCTGCCACAGAGCTTGTCTCGGGGGACGGTGACACAGCATCGGAAGGTGTTGCAGGCGATGGAGGCATGGGTGCAAAGGTGGCCACAGTTAGCGTGTTTGCCAGCAAGGAGGCGGTGGAAGAAGAGGCCCCGATTTGGTACACATTAGCTGCATGAGACCCTGTAATTCTAGCAGAGGCCCCCGGGGTTGAGGACGGAGGTGGCTGGTGTTGAGTAGTGGCTACCGGCTTGGTGAGCGACGTCCCAGGTGGTGCTGGCCTGTGGACGCCATCGGCCAGTAGCAGTTGTCAGCTGGAGGAGCAGCCACCCTAGCAAGTGGAGTCACTATGATCGAACCATCTTGTAGCACCCAAGGTCTTACAGCAGTTTGGGCCATAGCATGAGGGAGAGACTCTAGGAGGAGCGATAGAAGCATGGTAACCACATCATCATTGGAGAAGGCAGGTCAGCTGAGACCCGACACACCCGGTGACACCTTGCCTAGATGGCCAGCTGGGATAAGGCTTAAAGCTGCCAAGCCGTTCAGCAGAGCTAGCGAAGAGCTCATCGGGTTAGAGCAAGTGGTAGGGCAGCGGCCGGAGAGTATGTCATGGTGGAGAGGTAGAAGCAGCTAGCCGCTATCCTACTGCGCTATAGCTAGGTACTCCTTAGCCTTGTGGAGCCAAACCTATTGGCTGCACCTCACCTCCTCCTCGGACTAGCGAAGCTTACTGTCAAGTAGGTTGGCCAACTCGCACTGGAGAAGCACAGCATGGGAGGAAAATAGTGTGGTCATGTGAGTCCAGCTGGTTGACGGGTCAGGTGCTAAGGGAGCCAATGATGATTGGGCCACCAGGACGTCATGTTGATGACAAGGATTTCCTCCGGTGTTGTGGTGCGGTCATGGTGACCTATCGCAAAGGCGTTCTTGAGCTTTTGACTTCCCATGGCGGCCGTCTTCATGGGTGGAGGGCCCCCAACGACTCAACTGGTCATTTTTTCGCTAGTAGGGGCGATCATCATCATCTCTGTCATATTGTTTGTCACGGTACTTATCTTCACCGCGGCACGCTTCATGGCCCGGCCTCCCATGCCTATTACAACGGGAGGTGCCAATAGCTCCCCTATCTGATCGGGCGGTCTCGTTGCTTTGGTGATAGCTGTGTTGGTCTTCGCCGTGCTCTAGGTGCCCTCGACGATGCCCAGGTGCCAAGACTGGCCATGTTTCGCGGGCTTGGAAGGCACAAAGGTTGTTGTGCCAAGGTCGGCTTTGGGAGGGGCAGCCGAAAAATCTACGATGAAGTTGAGGTGTAAGAGAACTCTGAAGGTGAGGCCCTTCTTGCAGCGGCCGGGCTCTGTTGCTATTGCCTACGGGCCTGGTGACGAGCCTTACACAATTAAAATCCTCCATTTTCAGGGCCTGTTTGGAACAGAGGAATTTCACAGGAATTTTGCAGGAAACAGTTCAATTCTCGCAGGAATTGGGAAAAATTCCCGCATTCCAAACAGGGCCTCAAGAATCAATAAGTTGGATATGGACCGTTAATTGATTTATTTTTTAGTACCAAGTACATCTTAAAGATCGATCAGTGATAACGGAAACGGATGAAACGGCACATTTAATTTATTCCAAGATATAGTAGTACTGTAGTAGGAAAGAAATCTGCATTTTCATTGCTTTACATTAACTCGATGAGATATGAATTTTTACGGGGATCCGGGTTGATAGTTTCTACACCTCACAAAATAAATGCAAATAATAATAATAATAATAATAATAATAATAATAATAATAATAATAATAATAATAATAATAACGGAATTGCTAATGCACAGTCGCCTAGAATTTTATTTGTCTTCAGTCGATTTTGTCATCCGTCTCATCCGTCGGATCTTTTGTTGAGATCTTCGCCGAAACGGGTCCGTAGCGTTTTGGCCCGCCCGTTAGCGTTTTGGCCCGTACGAATTTAATTTTGTTTTCATCGTTCCGCGCGCCTCTACTTATCGCTTCGAGAGAGAGAGAGAGCGGAGGATTCGAGAGAGAGCAAGAGGGGAAAAGGCGAGAAACTTTTTTGTGCGACTTTTCTTCTGCTCGGCGAAGTGATTAGGGATCTCCGATTCATCGGCGAGAGAGCGCGAGAGAGTAAAAGGCGAGAGACTTTTGGTGCGCCTGTTCGTCTGCTCGACGAAGTGATTTGGGAATCTCCGACTCATCGGCGTTTTGTCTACTCGGTTAGACGTAAGTATTTGGGGATTTGCAGTTCCCGTTTTTGTGCAGTTTGCCGGCGCTGTCTTTTTCTGCGTGTTTGCTGGTGAGTAACATGTGTATTGTGCGGTTTTGTGTTCAGGCGAAGGCTTCGAGAGAGTGCCAGAGAGGAAAAGGCGAGAGTCTCTTTGGTTAGATCTAAAAGAGGCGGCCGAGAGAGGAGGTGATTTGGTGTTCCCGTTCGTGTGCAGCTTGCCGGCGCTGTCTATTCTGCGAGTTGCTGGTGAGTTACTTGTACAATCCATTCAGTGGTGTGTTTTGTTGTGTGATTCGAGTCTTACATTTGTAGTATGAACTTATCAGTAGTTTTTATTCGTGCACAATGCTTGATGCAACAATCTTTGCTAAGGCAAATCGTAGATCTGGTCATTGTCGGTGCTGGGCCGCAGAGGATGTATGTGAGATATAGAGGCGTTGTTGGTATTTCCCTCCCCCCAACCCACCTTTTTTTGAGTCCGACATATGTTGTTAGCACCTGTTTTATGGATTCATTTTTAGCCTGAACTGAGGTCAAGGTATTTGGGGGGGGGGAGGTGGGTGGTCATGCATGTATGTTGAACATCCACAGATCTGAAATATGAAACACACTGTTAGGATGCACATATAGAGTTGACTTATATTATTTCTTTGCTAATAGTTCAATGTACTATAATAACTTGTAGTTTTTGTATACCTGTTGGCATAGATGCAATCGTCACATCCACAATCGTCGCCTGCGATTCAAAACTTGCACCATTGTTAGTTTATGTTGCAGCATCAGGTCATATGCAATTTTTTCCTTGAATGTGTGCAATTTGTATCTCTGATTTACATGATGTGGTTTGTGCATATATTTTCTTGCTTTTTCTTTTGAAGTTTGCATTCTCACCATTCTTATTCCTCCTTGTTCACCATAGTTTGTGATTAGCATTGTTCCTTCTATTGTTTGTCCAATATTTTCGTCATTATAGGTGTTATTATACCATGGAAATAACATCTGAACAATTATATGGAGTTAAGTTATGTAAAATTAAGAATTTCATATCATGTAAAAACTTGTCAAGTGTAAGTATATTGGAAGTTTAATTATTGTCTATAAGCTTATTTGTTGAAATGTTATTTCAGTAAATGGGAGTGTTTTTGCTTACGTCCATCTTTTCTAGAATGTGTTCCGCCCAGTTGCATCTATTTAGATTTGATTGACCTTTTTTGGGAGACCTTCTTTTTGTTTCTTCAGTTTTATAATTTGTATGTGGTGTGGTATTCGAGTTTCAATATGGTGGCATGTTATTCAGCATAAGTTAAATTATATGATGTGTTCACCTTGTATTCCAAGTTTGCATATGGCTTCCATGTGCAAACTATTAGTGTCAAGTGTTTTAGAAGTTTTATAAACAGAACTTTCAGCTCCATGTAATGTGTAATTTTAGTATCCTGCATGTGCAAATTCCAGCTTGGCCATATTTAATAGGTTCTCTTTTTAAATAGAAATGCAGTGTTGTCAAGTGTAAGTATATTGGAAGTTTCATTATTGTCTATAAGCTTATTTTTCTGCACAATGTTTTTGCATTTAGTTTTAGTTTGGTACATATCAAGAAAAATAGCATTCTATATTGTCCATATTGGAAGAGCATTTTTAGTCTGGACTGAGGTCAAGGTATTTATTGGGGGGGGGGGGTCATGCATGTATGTTGATTTGAAACATACATTTGTACTATGAACAGACTATGTATTTTTATCTGCGCAATTATATTCTGTTTTTCTCAAAAATTTTCAAGTGAACATTTTGGTCTAAACTAAGGTCAAGGCATTTTGGAGGGTCATGCCTTCTGTGTTTTTGCACTGTTAGTTGATGTGCGGTTACATATACTTTTTTTAACTATGCTAATATGCATGTTCTTTTATATTGTCCATTTTGTATGAAATCAATGATCTCCAATACACATCGATAGTGGAGATATGTATTTTTTTCATTAATGTGTTTGGTTGGAAACAAATTGCAGTCCACATGCATTATTATTGCAGTTTTTAATTTATGTGCAATTTTGTAGTACATGTAGTGGAACTTCTATAATGTATTTTTTTAATCTATGCTAGTATACATGTTCTTTAATTTCTCCATTTGTGTGAAATCAATGCTCTCCAATACACATGGATGAGTGGAGATCTGCATTTTTTTAATAATGTGTTTGGTTGGAAACAAATTGCAGTATAAATGTAGTAATATTGCACTTTTAATTTATGTACACTTTTGTAGTATATGTAGTGGAACTTCTATTAAATATTTACTGCTTAGAATTTACATTATTTTTGAATAAGCATTTGTACAATGCTTTTGTATGCTGCTCTGATATGGCTCTCACATTCATGCTTTCTTGTTATTTGTGTAGTTTTATAATGGCTAAAGAAGATTCTCACAATCATTCTAGTTCTAGTAGAGATGGCGATGTTCCGGCAAATGATAGTGATTATGTTGCTTCAGATTGTGGTCCTGCTAATGAAGTCGATGCAGATTGTGAGTTTTTATTTTTTATTCTTGTTTTTTGTGTTTGTTTTTAAGCTATTTTGCACTGACCGCTGTATTTTAATTTTTAGCATCTGATGAATCTTTAGATGATGAGTTGATTTTTAACACTTTTAAGAAAATGGTATGTGTTTTTTGTCATCAGTTTAGATAATGAATTCATTTTTAAGCAGTTTAACAAAAATTTGATATCATTGCCTTGTTTAATTATTCAGGTTGTGAAAGCAGTTAAAAGAAAGTCTGCAAAAAAGGTTGTTAAGAAGCAAAATACTAAGGTTTGATGAACAATTATTATATATCCTTTTTTGTTTTTTCTATTTTCATTAAACATATGTTATATTCTATTTTGTAGAGTCGTAAAGTTGAATCTAAGAAATATGAAACACACTGTTAGGATGCATCATATAGAGTTGACTTATATTATTTCTTTGTTAATAGTTCAATGTACTATATTAACTTGTAGTTTTTGTATACCTGTTGGCATAGATGCAATCGTCACATCCACAATCGTCGCCTACGATTCAAAACTTGCACCATTGTTAGTTTATGTTGCAGCATCAGGTCATATGCAATTTTTTCCTTGAATGTGTGCAAGTTTTAGAATTTATCTGTGGTGTGGTATTCGAGTTTCAATATGGTGCCATGTTATTCAGCATAAGTTCAATTATATCATGTGTCCACCTTGTATTCCAAGTTTGCATGTGTTTGTTGAATTTACCTGTTAGTGTCAAGTGTTTTAGAAGTTTTATAAACATAACTTTCAGCTCCATGTAATGTGTAATTTTAGTATCCTACATGTGCAAATTCCAGTTTGGCCATATTTAATAGGTTCTCTTTTTAATAGAAATGCAGTGTTGTTAAGTGTTAGTATATTGGAAGTTTAATTATTGTCTATTAGCTTATTTGTTGAAATGTTATTTTCAGTAAATGGATTAACAATTATTATATATCCTTTTTTGTTTTTTCTATTTTCATTAAACATATGTTATATTCTATTTTGTAGAGACATAAAGTTGAATCTAAGAAATGTTCTAAAGATGCCAACGTCCGAAGAGCATTTAGTAGATGTAATACCTCATATTTTGCTGAAATTCTCAATGGTCTCAGTCAGTCCAAGAGAGATGCTATTGAACAGTTTGGCTTTTCTTCTCTTTTGAAATTTGAAGACTGTTCTGTTCCAAGATATTTTGCTCAATGGATAGCAGACCACGTAGATACTTCCAGCTCTGACATAGTTGTTGATGGAAAGGTTATACCTGTCAGTCCATTTTCTGTCCATATGGTGTTAGGAATACCTATTGGTGGTATTGAAATTAAAGCTGACAGAGATTGTGGAAAAAGTTCTTTGCTTCAATTGTTTGACCAAGCTACACTACCCTCAATTAAGTTTTTTGGTAATGAATTGCTTAAAGAGAATCTAAGCAATGATCAAACAGTGAGATGCTTTCTGATAGTTGCTCTTTCCACATTTCTTTGTCCCAATTCTAGTACACACCCTAGCACAAAATACTTTGGTGCCTTAGTAGATGTTGATAAAATCAAGAATTTTGATTGGTCAAAGTTTGTATACGACTGGTTAATGACCTGCATTCACAAATATCAAAAAGACAGGGCTAGTTCTTCACACGCGTCATTAACTTTGGGAGGCTGCATATATTTCCTGGCTGTAAGTTTTTTTTGTTTCCTTACTTTTTGTCATTTTGAATTATATTGACTACTCTTTTATTGGTTAGTTGTAAACTCGTATTCATTGCGATTCATTAATTTTATTATCAGGTTTATTACCTTGATTTTCTCCTTTATGGATTTTGTTCTACTCCAAACACAATTCCCAGAATTTTGGTGTGGAGAGGTGACATGATTAAAGATTTCTCCAAGTCTGACTCCACAGGTGGTTGCAACTATGGGAAGCGCCCGGTGAGTTTTATGTGTAATGTTTGCATTTCATTTTGTATGTTATGTATTAGTTATTGATAGTAATACTTTTCTTTGCCCTGTGATTTTCAAATATTATCACAAAATTCCCATGCCATACCTTTGTGTCTTCAGCATTTTGGCTTCCAAGTTTATCCATCTGTTGTAGCAAACTTGTATATGTGCTGTTGCTATTCTGTGATAGATTTATCATGTTTCATTTTTTATTTTCTTATGGAGTATAAATTGCCTGACATTCATATCATTAATATATTACTAATAGATGCGCAAGTTCATGTATATGCTAATATTTTTAATATCTTTTTTTGTGTCTACCTGTTCTTCTGGCATCCAATATGGTAAACAGTTGTGTATGAATCTGCATTTTGTAGGCCACATGCTTCAATATTTTATGAATCTGCATTGTGTATGAATGTGCATTTCATTTTTATGTTTTGTATTGGTTGTTGATAGTAATACTTTTCTTTGCCCTGTAATTTTTCAAGTATTACCACAAAATTCCTGTGCCATACCTTTTTGTCTTCAGCATTTTGTCTTCCAAGTATATCCATATGTTGTAGCAATCTTGTATATGTGATGTTGCTATTCTGTGATAGATTTATCTGTCGCAAAATGTTATATGTTATTGTTAGTTGTATCATGTTTTATTTTTTATTTTCTTATGGAGTATAAATTGCCTGACACTCATATCATTAATATATTACTAATAGATGCGCAAGTTCATGTATATGCTAATATTTTTAATATCTTTTTTTTGTGTCTACCTGTTCTTCTGGCATCCATTCTGGTAACAGTTTTGTATGAATCTGCATTTTGTTGGCCACATACTTCAATATTTCAACTATAATTTATGTGCAATTTTATAGTATATGTAGTGCAACTTCTGTAATGTAGTTACAGTTTAAATATCTTAGAAACTGTTGTAGCAAACTTGTATATGTGATGTTGCTATTCTGTGATAGATTTATCTGTCGCAAAATGTTATATGTTATTGTTAGTTGTATCATGTTTTATTTTTTATTTTCTTATGGAGTATAAATTGCCTGACATTCATATCATTAACATATTACTAATAGATGCGCAAGTTCATGTATATGCTAATATTTTTAATATCTTTTTTTTTGTCTACCTGTTCTTCTGGCATCCAATCTGGTAAACAGATGTGTATGAATCTGCATTTTGTAGGCCACATGCTTCAATATTTCAACTATAATTTATGTGCAATTTTTTAGTATATGTGGTGCAACTTCTGTAATGTAGTTACAGTTTAAATATTTTTTCTTTGACTTTTTTTAGATCAAAGATCTCAATCAAACGTGCTATGGATTGTACTTTAGAGATAATTCTACTTTTAGAACTTCTTTGGACATGATTGTTGGCAATTGTTTGCCAGAGAAGGTACGTTTCATTTTTTTATTTGTTTTGTGATTTTGTATGATTTAATTGTTTTCATTTTTTATTGCTTTTAATTGTAGGTGAAAGATGACATAACTAATATGTTTTCGAAAATTTGAGAATCTAGTTGACCCTAATGCTTCAATGAAAGCTGAAGAGCTTGTTATGGAAATTATGGAATATTTGCAAGTATCAAGCAGTTCTATTCCTGATTGTGATGATGATAAGCCAGCTGGCAACAATACTCCAGAATTTTCTGAGGACAAAAAATCTAAGGACAACACCATTATTGATGCTTCTAAAGAAGGCGCTGGTTATGATATGGATAGTTTTGCACAGAAAAATGTTGATTCTCAATCAACATTGAAGCTCCCTTCTGATAATTCTACTCAAGGAGTTGATAATCAGCAGCATATTAATGATTCTCAGTCTACTATCAAGCTTACATCTGATGAATCTTCTAACAAAATTCAATCCAATGATGGTAACTTTATGCATTTCTTTTTTTTCTTTTGCCTTATGCACAATTCTTTTGTTTGTTGCTATTTTAATGTTATTTGTTCTCATTTGTTTTTCGGTGTCAGGAGCTGCTAATGTGAAGAATAGAAAGAGAAAATTATCTGCAAGCCAGGAATCTAATAATTCTATTGCTTCTCGTACAAGATCACAACGCAAGTATATTGATTCTAATCAGAACTCCCATTTGAGCCATTCTGTAAAGGTTTGTTCTTGTTTTTTTGCCAACCAGCTAATCTATAGAATAATATGCATTTCTTGTATAAGTGTTGTCTTACATTTCAGGCATGCATACGTGTCACTGTCCAGTCGTCCAAACAAGAAAAGCTATCACTGCCCACGAATGAGTTGGCATATGGGAACTCGGAATCAAAGCAAAAACTTTGCTTCAAAAAATAACAAATTTCCTAGCAATTCAGTAGTTGTATAGTTTTTTTTGTGTTGAATTATTAGTCAATTGCAGTTTGATAATGTTTTCATCTATTAGGATAGCTTTTTGTAAGCTAGTTTTTTATTTTCCAAGTTAAGTCTTTTTGTTCTATCTGTATTCATATAAAGTGTCCATCAGTTTGATTGTTTGTTCCTTTCATCAATATGTGGTTGTTGCTAGTTTAATGTTTCCGACAACTAAAAATTTTGGGTCAATTATCACATCTCAACTAAGCAGGTGGTAATGTATGAATTCATTTAATACAAGTTTACTTACATCCTAATTAGCACTCTTTTCAGTTTTATAACATTCTCTTTTTTTCCAGCTTCCTGTTGGTTTAAGCAGTAGACATGGAGGCTCTGATAAGAGTGTTAGTTTGGATTACATGTTGTCTTCTCCAGACATAAACAATTCAGATATTGGATCTAAAATTTCAAAGGTATTTCTTTTTTTTTCTTCTATTTTTGTCTCTTTTATTAAATTTTTATGATCATATTTTACTTTCATTTTTGTTTGTAGATCGTTGTTGTCAATAAGCATTGCCTTGAAGCGAAGAAAAATGGTATGAATGAAAATTACAAAAGTGGGGTAATGTATATGCTTGTTGTGCACATCTATAAATAAGTGTTCTTACTGTTGTTTTTGTTTCAATTTTAAAATTTATAATTAGATGATGACTTGTGCACTCCAAAAGTTAATTTCAAGCTCAGTCATGTTGATTTAACACCAAAGGCTCCAGGTTAGTATTTTAATTAGTTTAATTATTTTTTCATTTTTGATTTTTTATATTTTGTTATCCCCTTTAGAAACTAATTGTATTCATTTTATTTTTCACAGTTAAAACTTCAAGATTGTTGAATGTAGATCATGATCCCTCGTTTACTGCTGGATTTGTAGGATGTTGTTTCTTTGTTAAGTTTATTATGTGAATTAACCTGACTTTTTTCCCCATTGAGTTGTGCTCTTATGCTTGCCTTTTGTTTTTTTAATTTAGAATTTTGAAGGCATTAGCTTTGATAAAGCAACAATTAATATTACCAGTTCTAGTGTTCATTGTTCTGCACCTTATGGCCTTGGTTAGTACCCTAATTCACTTATTTACTGTGTTGTCTTGGTGTGATTTTTAGATTTTTATTTATCAACTCATGCTTAGTTCATTCTGTAGACCAAAGTTTTGATGGTAAAGATCATTTCAATGATGTTGATAAAGGTACTAATGCGCAAAATACTGCTGTTATTTGTAGTCCATCTCTGCAAATGCCTGAAAATAAGGTATATCTTGTGCCACTTCATGTTGAACTTATTTTTCAATTTTAATGTAAAGATTCTATGCAATGAGTTGTATTTCTTAGTTTGATGCTTTTTTATTTTTGTATGTACAATTTATTTTGTTCAATTCATTTTCAATGTATATCGTAATATATTTTTTTTCTGCAATTAGTTGCATTCTTTTTATATTACAAGTTTCATAACTTATTGTTTAAAAACTTGCAGTGCCAAGTATTCTGCAATTTAGGTTCATGCTTACTGCAATTTTGCATTGTTCCAATTTTTTAAAAATCTTTTTGGAGTATTTGCAAAATTTTCAACTTAATCTTTTTTTACCTGTGTTGTATTTCTTTTTTTGATCAGATGATCGAAAGTATCCCCTGCCAGATTGTAAAAGTCAGTACCACACATTTAATGAGGTAGTTTTTATATGCCTTCTCCATTTTCAATTCATTATGCAATTTTAGGTTTACTTTTCATTACAACTGTATTTTTTCATCTGTATAAAAAATATTTTTTATTTTATTTTGCAATGTTTTATAGTTCAATATTTTTTACGTTTTTATGTGTCTATTTTTCTTTTGAGCAGGTGAACAAGAGTATTCCCTCCCAGTTTGAATCATCCTATGAGGTAATTTTCATATGTAATTTCAATTTTTGTTCTATGTTTTTTTGTTGTAAAATATCGTGTTTGTTGCTTTTTTTCCTTTTTTGTTAAAATCATTAGTATTACTTTACAATGTAAGACTGCATTTAATTTGTTTAGACTTCAGCATTGATGAGGACCAAGCTAATTGCATGCAGATGCAAAATAAGCACTTGGATCAGCAAGAAGATCTGTTGCCCATTGCAGCTGTTACTTCAGATGGCAAGGTGGTTGTGCTTGTAAGTATCTGTATTTCACGTGTCATTTTTTTCTTACGGGAAGGTCATACATATGCCAGTATTTGGTTTCTGGAGATGATACAAGTTGCAGTTCGAATTTATATGTGGTTTTACTTTTCCTCTCAATAGTGTCTTGAAGTTGTTGAAAATCACTAGCTACGTTTCGTTGATATGTGGATCACCTCCTGTAGTAACTAGGTTACCTAGATTACAATTTTTCTTTCATTATCTAGAATAGTTGATCTATAAGGGTTGAGTTAGGACATGATTTTTATTTAACTATATAAGCTTGCATGTGTGTTCTGTTATGGTTTATAGATTGCACTGCTTGTTTGCAGAGTTCCCAAGAATCTCAAGAGGTTGTTTTTTGTGGAGAGAAAGGATTTAGGACAAAGTTCAACAATTTGTGTGATGAGTCTGATCAATTATACAACCAGTGGATATCCTCAAATCAATCTGTGGAGAGAAGGGATTCAGTTGACGTTTCTAGTTCTTATGACCAGCCTAGACATTATGTCCCTTCAAGATTTGTTCAGCCTAGTAGATACAAGTCTTCACCATATGGCGATAACAGAATTAGAACTTCTATTTCCGCTTTGGAGCTGATGCATTTTGATGCTATTGTTCGGATTTCTGATATCGAAAATCACAAATAGTAAGTGATCCATGTTTATAGCGCTTGAAATTTTATATGTCGACTATATTTTTGATAGTTTTTTGATATTTTTATTTTTGCAGTCGGTTTGCTATTGACTATGGTGGTGTTAAGGTTACCTTCTGGTCCCTTGGGCAATGTTTGAAGAGAAAAGCAAAACTTGATAACTACGTTGTCAACGCATTCTGGTACAAGCTTTTCAAAGATCTCAACCCGAGTGAATCAAAGAAACATTTCTTTTTCCAAAACATGAGTGTGAGTTATCATTTCTTTTTTGTTAGCTCTTTTTTATTCATTTCTTCTTTTGATTTTTTGCCAGTTCGCTTTATTGTGATGTTTCTTGTCTTTTGTATTGTTTGTTTAGGAATTTTTCTTACAAAAGTGGGATAATCAAAAGAGAAAGGAAGATATGATGAAAGTTGTGCAAAATTCATTTAAGCGTGCTAACAAGTTTATTTCGCACTGTGATCTGGTAAGTTAAATATTCATATTCATTTATTACATGTTTCGATCTAGTTTTTTATCCACCATCATTAAATTATCTATGTTGTTGTTTTTGTAGTTATTTTTCCCTTCTCTTTTCCAAGAACACTGGTTTGTTTTTGTGGTTGATTTGAAGGATTCAATGTTTGTATTTCTGGATTCCTTTTATAATAAAGACTCTGCTTATCACAAACGTGTCAAGTCAATACTTGTAAGTAACATTACCGTTTTCTGTATTGCCTAGAAAATTCTTTTTTCTTTTCATTACTAATCACTTTTATCACTAACATATATTAGTTTTGTATGATTAGATTCCAAATTTTGTGAAGGCATGGACTCAGTATGTCCCAAAGCAGATGAACTTTTCAGATTTTGATATTGTTCATGCTACTGTTCCACATCAAGACAATAAGTATTTTTCTCATTTTTCTTGCTAATTCTTTTTTGTTTTCTTAGAATAATCCATTTTTGAATTGTATAAGTAGTTATGGGTAGATATTGAAATAAGTTTGTAGTGCATACGTACTAATGTTACAGCTGTGATTGATGTGCAATTTTTATAATATTTGAAGTGCAAGTTTTTTTACATAACTGATGATTTAGATGTTATTATGTTTGCATTCATGTGAAAGTTGGTCTATGTGTTCCATTTATGCAAAACTTGGTCAGTTTCTAAGTTATTTAACATGCATAGATGGTTTGGTTTCGGAAATTTAATACTAAATTGATGCTTATCTTCTAGTTTGTGCAATAACGAATGATTGTAGAGTTCATGGATAGTTCTGGAATTTAGGTAGATATTTAAAGAAATTTAGTTTTTCAAGTTGTTCTAGTGTTGGTGTCCTTTTTTGTAATGCATTTTAGGTAAATTGTTGTGAATTTCAAGTTGTACTAGTCTTGTGTTATTTCATTTTGTATTTTCTTGTGTGCAAACACAAAAAATGACAGTTTTGTTTCTTTTTGTTTGGTCAGTTCTGATTGTGGAGTATTCGTCCTAAAGTTTATGGAGCTTTGGAGTCCTCGAGTGCAGCTTAGGGATAAGTTCTCCCATGTGGACATTGCTAATATCAGGGCCAAAATTGCTAATGAAATGATTTTTAGCACACATAACCAGTTGGAGGATGCCAAAAGTCTAGTGAGAGGTTTTGAACCTCAGGTAATTACTTGTGAAGTATATTCTGTTTTTAAATTTTCTTCATAATTTTTGCTTTTTTGTACTGCTGACAGTGGTTTTTTACACGCGTCATGTGTTTCTAATTGTAGGTGCAAGGCAAATACACTGGACAGATGTGATTTTTCCAAAGATTATCTGCATGTGATTTTGTATGTTAATGTGCTCCGTAGTTAATGTTTCTAGTATTCACAGATATGCTTTTACTACTGTTTTGTAATGCTGAAGTATTGTAAATACTAGTAGGCTATATATAGGAATACTTAGTGATGACAAGTATACTGGGGAGATGTTACTTGTGTGTTGTTTGTTATCTGTTGCAACCCAAGGTGCATGTGGTGTCGAATGTTCAAATGTTCATTGGTTGAATAGGAAGTATACTGGATAGTTGATGTATGTGTGTTGTTGTATGTTTGTTTCTACATTAATGTGTTTTTTTGCATTTTTGTTTTATTTGTAATGTTTTGTTTATTCGTGTGCTCCCCAAGGTATATAATTTTTCGAAGCTGCCTCAAATAAGTCTTGAATGGTAGATTATGTTAACAGTACAAATACTAAACGATAACAATCAAGTGCGAAATGAAAAGTACAAGTCATAATTCATACATTGTTCCTTTCAATAAATATAATTCTGTTTTTTTCATAGCCTTAATAATTAGCTCTTCATGCTTATTTGCATTGCACCATACATAAATAGTATGTTAGTCTTATTCTTCTGTCGGTAAGTTGTTTTCTGTAGTCGCCCCTTTGTTCTTGTGTTTCTTGTTTGGTACTCCTCCGGTTTGTCCTGCATATAAAAAACGATAAATAGTATGTTAGTCTTATTTACTGTCATGGGAACCTGCATATCAAAAAGTAACTTGTTTTATTGCCAATGAATTACCTGTTACTTTACGTGTTGAATTTTTCTTTTTTCTTGTGTTGCTCATGTCTTCGTGCATCTTAGGGCAAGTTTGCGCATTGTGGTCATGTGATCCACAATGGCTACATGTGATGATATGCTTCAATTGTTCAGCAAGTGGTTTCAATCTTCCTTTTTGTTTCTGTGGTCTACCCTTTGGGTTTGAATTTAGCGGGTCATTGAGCTTAATAGTTGGTACTTCCCTCTGCTAGATCAGTCGATGAGATTTGATGATACATGTTGCTTTTCTCGTGTGAAGATCTATCTGTTGTTTCTTCTGTTGATGGGATGCTTTCAAGTTCTTGTTCAATCCTATCCATTTCCTTCAATATGTAAGCATATTTCTTTGCTGTCTTTGATCCTTGAGATGCCAAATCTACCATCTTCCTAGACAAAATATTGAATCTTAGTTGACTATTTTCACCACCTAGGTCTTTTGGATTGTTGTGATCATGAGCTCTAATATTCTTCTTTTCTTTTGGTCGCCATCTGTCAAGGAAGTATCTTTCTGGGAGCTCAGTGATGTTCATCTGAATTAGAACTTTGAGTACGTGCATACACAGAATGCCATCTTTTTGAAACTTTGCACAAATGCAGCTGTATTGTTCATTTTGTTTGTCAATCTTCACTATAAATCTTCTTGGTCTGAATTCCCTCACAGCATGAGTTTCTGATTTGAAAACTTCATATGTTTTATTCAGTTCTCTTTCCTCTGTGTTTAGCTTTGTTGTTCCTTTCAATTCTTGCTGGAACCTATAGAATATAGCTCTGTTGTACAATCTTGCAGCTTGTCTTTCAAAGTAATATTCAGACCAGTATGATGGTTTTGTCCCTCTTGTGACTGAGTCCTGTTGTTTCTGCTTTTCTTCAATTGTGTCAACTATTCTCTAATACTCTCCAAGGAAACTTATTATGTTGTACGTTGATGCAACATTGTCTTTGAAAACCGAGTTAGTGCCTTCACTTCTTGCAGTCGTCTGGATAAAAGGGTAGAACTGTTGCTTGAAATAAACAGGTACAAACCTCTTCCTTGTATTCCACATATCTTGAAAGTACTTGATGTTCTGAATTTGATATTTTGTAATCATTTCCACCCATAGATTCTCAAATTCCATTTCTGTAAGAGAGTTGTTTAGTACATCCATGAATTCATCATGCAAACCTGGGATTCTTCTAAAACACATTGCTGCTTTCTCTTGTGCCTTCTTCTGAATGTGAAACAAGCAATTTCTGTGGTTTGTTTCTGGAAAAACTTTGCCTATTGCTGTTCTCATGGCAATGTCTTGGTCAGTGATAACAGTAATTGGTGTTTTGCCTCCCATGCAAGTTAGGAATGTTCTGAATAACCATGTGAATGTTTCTATTGTTTCATCCTTTAGAAATGCACACCCAAACAAGCAATTATCACCATGTCCACTAATGCCAACAAATGGTGCAAAAGGTAAGTTGTATTTGTTAGTTCTGTATGTTGTGTCAAAGCTTACACAATCTCCATATTGGTAATAACAGCTCCTGCAATTTTCATCTAACCAGAAGATGTTTTTCACTGTGTTATTTTCATCTGCTTGGAATGTATAGAAGAATCTAGGATCCTCCGATTGCTTCTGTGAGAAGAATGCAAGTACTTGCATCATATCATTCTGATTCAATTCTTTTCTCATTGATGTTCTCAAGTTGCTCACGTGCTTCTTGGTGAATGGCACAGCTGACAGGCCGCCTCTCAGAAACGACAATATGGCCATTATCTTTCTGTTTGGTATTTGCACTGAGTTGAGTGTCCTTATTAGTTTCTTTTCTGCATCTGACATATTTTTGTGTGATCGCAAGAACCTTGACTCTCCTGGGGGACTGAGCTCATGATTGTGTTCCAAATTGAGACATATAACATGCCATGTAGTATCTTTCAGCTTTATAACCATTGCTGCAGGGCATCCGGTTAATATTACTGTGTTGCTTTTTCGCTTTCCTATTGCTGGTTCTGTTGAGGTTCCTTCTTTGGATTTTCTCTTCCTTTTCTTTGATGGTTCTGCAGACTTGTCTTCCTTTCGTTTGGCTAGCTGATCGCCTTCTTTTGGCTTTCCCGACTTATTGCATCTGAATGTTACCCTGGTGACAGCATTGTTAGCTTCTTTCTTTCTAGACAGATAAGTTCCAGCTTTGAGCACAGAAAAACCAACTATGAATGCATAGCTGTTGTAGAACTTTTGTGCTTCATCTTCCGTTTGAAAATTCATGTCCAAGTGTGGAACATGATGAGTTTCTATCTGCATATCCCCTTTATGTGCTGCCTTGATACTTTCATTTTCTAGGAATATCTCAATGTCCTCTTCTGTTATGTATTCAAAATTTTTTGTTGTCTGAATCTCATTTGCATTGTTTTCTGAATTGATTTCGCCAACTATTGATGCCTGAACGTGTTCATCTTCTGCAATAACCTGATTTTCATCAACTTCAACATGTTCTGCATTGACTTGATCAGGTATGTCTGTACAAAGCAGGTATAATTTTCTTTTATGCATGTCATTATAAAAAAAATTGCGGGAAAGAATATGTACAAATTTGCAAACAATTTAATACTGAAAATTAACTTACCATTCATGTGAGTCTCCACATCATAGCTTTCATTTTCAGCATTGTCTGCATTTTCACCATGGCTTACATTTGTTGTGTCGTTGTTTGTTGTATATTCTTTGTGTTGATTGTGATCTATGCATCTATTCTGCAGATGTTCAACCTTGATTTGTCCATTTTCATCAATCATGTTGGTGGTCATATACAGGTGGTTCTGTGTTCAAAGGCAATCATATTGTCAATTTACAATTTACAATGAGTACATTTGTAAATTGTTCAGCCTTACCTCAAATGCATATGGAGACGTCAGGAGGTATGCGAAACTTCCTTGTGGGGCCTGATTGTCAAAGAAATTCTTATTTTTTTTATGTGATGACAATACAATTTGATTTTCAAGTATTAACTCAAAAAAATTGTAGTGACATACCTTTAAATCTTCAGCATTTTGGCTTCCAAGTATATCCATCTGTTGTAGCAAATTGTGTATGTGCTGTTGCTATCCTGTGATAGATTTATCTGTTGCAAAATGTTATATGTTAATGTTAGTTGCATCATGTTTTTTGTTTTTTTATGGAGAATAAATTGCCTGACATTCATATCATTAATATATTACTAATAGATGCGCAAGTTCATGTATATGAATCTGCATTTTTGTTGGCCACATGAATTAATATTTGCAGTTATAATTTATGTGTAATTTTATAGTACATGCAGTGCAACTTTTATAATGTAGTTAGCTGTTACAGTTTACCTGGTATTCTTCTGTGATGTTACTACCATGAAGGCTTACATCCAAATTTCTCAGTATTGTAGGTTGTGATTGTCCTCCGGGATCCATGATTATATTGTCCTGCATTTGATAATTTTGAAATTATGGTAACCGGTATGATCTAGTACATCCAATCCAACACTTTAGTTATGTGATAAAAAGGCACATAACCTAGGAAAAATTGCATAAAGTTTTAAATAGAAAAAATGTATATTACATTAATACATTTTTTTTGTGAATCATTACTTCTGCATTACCAATAGACTGAGATTATTATGTTGATTTGTTTCAGATCAATCAGAAGAAATAATATTCCTAGAGAAACATAGTTTATAGAAGAAACCAAGACGACGTCAGCGATTTGGGAGAACTATCATATGCATTTTACTGCGTTGCGCATGACTACAGTAGACAAATCACATTGAACTAGTCTGGGTTATACTTTTTTAGCACATTTTTGTAGTGATTGGATGTACTAGATGCTACTGGTTATCATAATGACTGGAACATTGTTGTGCTGATTTGTTTCGGATCAACCATTACTATTCGGAAAGAATTATAGTTGACAGAAGAAAACAAGATGACAGCAAGTTGGGAGGTGAATCAGAGTACACATGCAGCAAACGGGAAGAAATAGGAAAAAGAAACCTGGGGATTCTGCAGTCTCGGATCCATTAGCACAGGCCAGTTCGTCATTCTCTTTTTTTCTTCTGCTGCCTCCCTGCAATCCTCCTCTTATGCGTTTTGTTTTTCTTGGATTTTGCTTCCGCCGCCTTTCTGCCAATCGTGCGGAGGGAAGAACAGCTAAGAAAAAGAAACCTGAGGATTCTGCAATGTCGGATCCATTTGCACATGCCAGTTCATCATCTCCTATCTGATTTTCTTCTGCCGCCTCTCTGCAATCCCTCTCTTCTGTTTTTGGTTTTTGTGTTTGTTTTTGTTTTTCTTGGATTTGCTGTAGCCGCCTCTTTTGCAAACCTCTTCTGTGCTTTATTTTAGGTTTTCTTGGAGAGGAGAAGAAACCGTGTCGGATCCATTTACACTTTTTTTACGGTTATTTTTTGGGCTAACAATTTTAGATGGGCCAGCACTGTGGAATATATCTCCTGCTTTGAGGTTTCGAGTTGGGCCATAACGGGTTGAAATCTCGGAAGTGGGCGCCCATTAAAGATGCAAGTGAGCTGGACATACAAAAGACACAGTAAATTAGGCCTGCAATAGCCACCACACGATTAGGATCGAACGGCTATCAGAATCGACTGAAATGAATTTTTTTTTCAGGCGACTGTGCAATAGACGCCCCTAATAATAATAATAATAATAATAATAATAATAATAATAATAATAATAATAATAATAATAATAATAATAATAAAGAGAGAGTGTGGTATGCAGTCTCAATCTCCCTCCATAAAGCACACAATGAAAAATCTCCTTGCCAACATCTCCTCTTGAGGCGGACTGGATTTTATCTTGGAACACTTGCCACAAAAATATTTGAACTTTCAGAGGGATTTTGCACTTCCACAATTTCTTCATTGTAATACTCAGCCTCTCGCCACGTTGTTGTGCTCTCTTTTCTTCTTGTTAACAAAATGGCATACAAATCTTTTGCATGTTCTAAAGTTAAAAAAAAACTCACATTCGCTCTAAAGGTCACCAGTCTATAGTGTCGGAATTGAGCTGAATTGTGTTAGGGGCACGCATTAACTCCTCCTAATCTTGATTCTAAAAAAAAGACTACTCCCAGCCTTGCATTTCCACAACTCCCAATGTTCTCCTAAATTGTATAACTCTCACTTCCCTCAAGCTGGTAAATTTTCAAGGGAAGCCCCTCCAGGCACATACTCCATGAATGCAATATTTCTCAGCTATATTTGCAAAAAAAATATTTGATGAAAATATCAATGTTACATTAGTTGTTGCTGGTTGTTGCATATATAAAATCAAAATATCGCATATATGAAAATAAAAAAATATTGCATACTAGCCGTGTGCTCGGGACGCTGGCTCGACGAGGCATTGACCTGGTTCGTGGTCACGAAGAGAGCGTCCATGCCAGGCGCGATGAGCTCAGGGATTATCACCACACACTTCGTGGCTACGCTTCGCCGGATGTTCCCCGCCGTGCCCCAGGACGGCCGAAGAGGAAGCCGACGGCAGTGGCTGGATCTGGCGGCGCCACGCTCAAGGACGGTCGGATCTGGCGGCGCCACGCTAGAGGACGATCGAATCTGGCGGTGCCGCGCTAGAGGACGACCGGATCTGGTGGTGGCGCTCCCGGATAGGAAGTCGATGGCAGCAGCTGGATCTGGTGGTGCCGCGCTCGAGGATGGCCGGATCTGGTGGCGCCACGCCCAGAGAGGAAGCCAACGACAGTAGCTGGATCTGACAGCGCTGCACTCGAGGATGGCCAGATCTGTTGGTGCCACACTTGGGGAGGAAGTCGATGGTGGCAGCCGGATCTGGCTGCGCCGTGCCCGAGGACAGCCGAAGAGGAAGTCAACGGCAACAGCCGCATCTAGCTGCATCGGCGCCGAGGCATCGTGGCTGAGCTCGTGGTCAGCGCCGTCTCGGGTGTCGTCGGAGCAAGAGAGTGAGAGAAGAGAGAATGAGGAGAGGGTGACGGTCGGACAAAAGTGAGCGAGTTAAGCAAAATTAAATGGGCCGAGGAGCAGGCAGCGTCTGCGTGAGCCAGCGTCCGAAACGGCCGAACATCTGAGCCGTATCATTCCCCTTCTTATAATCTTACACAGTACCAATTTTCACTACAACCACTAGTAGTGTGCCCGTGCTAACGCTACGGCAAAACATTTAATTATACTACAATGGTATAACCTTTTTTATTCTACAACAGTATAACCGAAAAACCGCAGCAGCAAATCGGGAGTTTGGGACATTAGGCACACTCATGTTCCAAGGAAAAACACTGGGCTTGGGGATGATCATGTATTTATTACGGAGGCAGTTGGTTCCGGAAAGCCAAAGCCATTGGAGGGATCGCTTTCTAGGAGAAAATTTGTTCTAGTACAAAGAAACACATCCCATGTCTAATTAACATGTTGTGCCATCGAAATTGGGTTAGGCTTTTCGCTAGTTCTCGCCCATTGCGGCTCTGTCCTGCTTCCTCAGCCTCTCACCTTTACGGCAAAGATAGTCCTGGAATTTCTCCTGCCAAGTGCCAACATGCAAGAAAGGATGGTTACAATCAACACGCAGTTAGCATGCAAACTAAACAAACAAAGGGTTGAGATGAGCACATAAGTAATCTGACAAGCACAAAATACATGAATTGTCTAATCATCAGAGAGATTCACTTGAAAAGTAATCATTGCAATTTTTCATCCATTAACTGCAATAGTATACCATAGAAAGACTCACTTGAGGCAGTGTCTCAAAATAAAATTTTAGTTTCTCAAGAAGAAACGTGCATATCTAAATAAACAAGATTAAGAATGAAATATAGAGCTTCAAAGTAAGGAACAAGTGGAATTAATATCTAACTGCTTCTCAAATATTGGATGATATAACAAATCAACAGGTCTACCACATGATTTTATTTTTTTTTTAAAAAGGGAAACTTCAACAGTATTGATAGATAACTCAATTTTGTGCCCAACTATCAATTAAGCCCTCATAATTACACAATTATCAATATCAAAAGCAAGAGCTGGAAAACGAAATAATTTACATGGACAACAACAAAAAAAATGACACAAAACCATACCAAATTAGAAATAACCAAGATATATGTGCCATCTTACCTGACAACCTCTACAATGTAGAGTATTAAGATGCCTATGCTAACATGCAAATTCATAATCAGTTGTTTTGCTAAGAGGAATCACCTTTGAGACTCTTGTCTTCTTTTCCGCTCTGAGCTTCAGGATAGTCTAAGTAAGACCTTCAAGAGTGCTATCACTGATATTCGTTGAATTTTCCGAGTTGGTTCCATGCAAACTTGGATGCACATCTTTTACCGTCTTTGCAAAATCCATCCCAAGCATGGCGCATAGGCAGTGCACTTCATCCACGTATACGAATACCCTCTGAAGGCGATCAGACTGAACAAAAGGAAGGAGAAAAAAAATTACCTGGTTACCAAACTGCTTAACAATCATCAGCTGGTTTTCCATTTATATTTAATAATATTCCATTGTTACATTACAAATGTTAGAAAGTATCATTATTGTTAAAGTAACAATGGAAATAGTAATATGTCGATACCAATTACGGTACTTACGGAATGAAGACAGCACTATACTCTTGGTCAAGGCAGATCACACAAATATTGCTCCTATTAGGTACTGTGCCAGTTCTCTCAATCATCCCTACACAAAGCAACATCTACAGTCAGGGCAGTATAATCATCTATACAACAAATCCAGTGGCAGAGGAAGCAAGGATAAAAGGGGACAAGCCCTGGCTACAACCCTACAACCATGAATAGAAATGAATGCTCTTTAAGTGGTTCAAAATATTACTCTCTGTTCATAAATAGATGTTGCTTCTGACATTGACATGGTCTCCGATACTCATCTTTGACCATTCTTTTTCTCATTTTATGTTAATAAAATTATTTTGAAAATAACCATATGCAAGTTCTTTTGATGACAAATATACCAATATCATTTCCATGTGAAACGTATAAATAATTGTGCGCTTATTAGTGATCAACATTTGATTGTATATCTTCTTAAATGGCATCTATGTGGGAACAGACGGGATAGTTCCTTAAAAAGTGTGTAAGGCTGTAAGAGTGTCACTAAGAAAATATACTACATATGCAAATGCAATAAGGAAACTTTAAACAACAACAAAATTATAGCTCTTGAATGATAACTTGTTAATTGTACAGGAAAACATGCAAAACAAACCTGTAGATGGAATGCTTTTACATCTGTACGAAATTTTAAAGCTTGGCCACAAAACCCCATGGTTTGCTTTGCCATCTACAAACAAGCAGGATGATTAGTCACTCCTAAAAGAAAAGGTCACACCCTTCATTATGAATGATCAACTGATCATTGTGAAGGCAATGTCTGACTATTGACCTGGCATTGGTACATGTTCCGAGGACTTTGGTTGTGATCAGACCAAGGTGTCAGATTGGCAACTACACTGAGAATGGCTGTAGGGTGGATTTCTTCATGAGTTGCAGGAAATAATTCTTTTCTTCCACCATCCCCACCATCAGGACATTGTATCTCCATAAATGCCTAATGTAGAATGAAAAATCAGTTCTTGTAGTATTGGTAAGAAATAAAGTAATATAAGGACCAAGGAGGCTATCGAAGGGAACCTGTTCAAATGGTCCAATAAGCTCAATACTTTGTTTTCCATTAGGCAGGCTTAAAAGATTTCTGACCGGTCGAACAAATCTCGCTGGATTTGTTAAAAGGTAGAGGCCAGGATATGCCCCACCAAGACTTAAGGGGACATAGCCCACTTCTAAATCCTCCGGAATCTAATACAAAATTAAACATGCCCCTGAGTTAGAACTTAATGAGAAAATATAAAGTGAAGAGGAAAAATAAAAACCACAATAACGTAACAAAACAGACCCCTGAGTCTGGCAGAAGTTTTAATTTTCGAAGATAGTTCACCTTTTCCTCAATGTTAGCTGAAGCAATAGAACCAACAATACATCCATCCAAATGGACATGTAGGACTTCTGGGGGACCAGTTCGCTCAATCTTCGGCGACAGTGGGGTCATTCCAATACCAACCAATTTTTATCTAAAAGTGAATTCTTTATTTTTCTCAAAATCTTTAATCCCCCCTTCTGAGTGGTAGAAGGATGAAATACCTGGAAATACCAAAGATTAACTGATGTTAGAAAAGGGTAGTAGACTATAAATCTTAGCAAAGCTCTCCTCCAAAAAGATACACACACACATGTAAGAACATTTAGACAGAGAGACAGAGGGGGTGCTGACACATCATGTTGTCAAAGATGAGACAGAAGCAAGAAACCCTAAATTCAAAAGAAGGATTGGTGTTCGGGGGATACAATGCAAAATTAAATTCAAGAGAAAATGACAAAATTGTAATATCTTACGGCATGTGGAAGTCATATGGTTCAGCAAACCACAAGGCTCTCCATCAGGTGTATGAACTGGACAAAGGAAACCCCAGGACCTACGTGGAAATTTTCAGTATAAGCGATAATGGATGCAAGAAAACAACAATCCTAGGATAACATACTCTGGGAGCAACTTTCTAACAGATGTTGTGCGCATTTTAGCAAAAGAAGAACCCCTATGGACAGAACGGAAATGTGAGATGTAACGATGAAAGTTGAGCCGTTTAGCTTGAATGGTCATCCCATCTCTCTGAAAATTTAACATAAAAATGTTTATTATTTGTAAAACCTATCTAAAAAATCAACATTAATAACATCAGAAGCGAAATGAAAAAAAATCATTATTGTCAACATTCAGTTGAAATATAAGTATAGACCATAATTCATAACCAATGTCAAGCACTCAAGCTTCTCTTAATCAGAAGAAAAAGAACCGACCGCGTCAATAAAATTCCAGGGAAATGATGCATTCAAACTAAAAAAAGAACTTATAAATGAAGTAGGCAATGTAAGAGATGCACCTGTGGCAGATCTAACCCTGACTGTGAATTCACTTTCCCAATCTTTATCATACTCTCAATAGCTCTGCCAACAGATGTTGTATTTTTACTAAGAAATTTTCTAATTTCCTGTGCTGAACAAAGAACAATACATGATTGCGTGATAAATATAAAATATGCCAATGTACCAAAAAAATTCAGAACTAAAAGAACCCTCTGTCACGGGCCGTTGTCGTTCTGGTAGACGATGGGGGTGCGGCGGCCGAGGAAGTCGACGGCCCTCGTCTTGTGCATCACCTCGGAGGGCTCGGTCGGCGGTGCGGGGTCGGGATCCGCCGCGCCGGGCGGCGGGAGCGGAGGCGGGTCAGCGGACTTGGATCTCTCCCTCAATCGCCGCCCTAGGTCGCCGGAACCCTAACCGTAGGTGACGCTCGGAGAAGGCGGAGACGAGGTCCCCGCCGCGGGCGAGGTAGGTGCAGTGGTCGCGGTAGGCGGTGATGATAGAGTCGGAGCGGGTGATGGCGGCCTCTATGCCGATGGCGACGGCCTCCTGGCCGTCGTATAGGTGGCAGAACCCACGGATGAGCTTGGCCTTGTAGAGCGAATCGGCGGCGATCTCCATGCGGCGCATCACGGACATGTCGCGGAAGAAGGTGAGGAGCTTGGCGGGGATGGTGGTGACGTCGCGGGACGGCGGGTCGACGATGTGGGAGGTGAAGGGCACGGAGGTCTCGATGGTGAGCGCGGCCGTGGAGTCAGAGATCGGGCGCGCGGCGATGAGCGCCGTGGCCGGGGTGCGCACGGCGGGGAGGCGGCGGAGGGCGGCCGCGGCCATGGCGACGGTTGGCTAGGGTTTCGGGGGGGAGGCGGAGGCGGCGGCGCAGGGTGGGGAGGAGGAGGAGGCGGCGGCGGAGCGGACGGGTGGGGGGAGGAGGAGACGGCGGCGGAGCGGGGGAGGAGGAGTGAGGGCGGAGTGCAGCGGAGGAGTGGGAGGTGGGAGGCGGCGGCGCGGTGTGGGGGGCTGGGGGCGGGGTGAGCCGTGAGCAGGCGGAATTTTCGCGAGCTGGGGGGGCAGAGAGAGCGGGTGGGCCACGCGGCGATGGCGCAGGAGGAGGGGTGGAGAATGTGCATGATCCGGATGACTTTGGCCGTAGGATCTTCAATGAGTAAGAGAAGAAGGTTTGAGGAGAGATCTAAGCTATTTATTTGTATGAAGTTGGATTACTTGGTACACAAATCTGGGTGGACTTAGAGCAACTCCAAGAGATTAGCCAAAAGAAGTATCTAAATTTAGTGATTTAGCTATTCTCTAAAATGAATCTCACCCAAAAAAACAAGACTACTCCAACAGGCTATCTAAACTAGAGGACGCGCGGTGGGTCGCGTACGCGCGGGAATGGGGCGCAGCGTGCGGGAAGGAAACGCCGACCGCGCCAAGAGGTTGGATGGTGAGCGAGGTAGGCTATCCAAAAATAGAGAGCGAAGGAGGAGGGATGGAGAGCTACTAAATTTGGAGAGTCATTTACAGAGTCTATTGGAGACGTTTTTTCTCCAATAATAGCCAAATTTACCTTTAGAAAATGATTTAGCTCTTCTCTTGGAGTTGCTCTTAGATTAGGCATGACTGTGGGGTGGTTGAGGGGGTGGATTTAGTAAAGAAAATTTTGGTGTATTATAGAGTATGGTAGATTAACCAATTTCGAAATCCACTTACCAAGTAGGAAAATGTTCATAATTCAAGTATTCAGAATTCCGTTTCACCGTCTGATATTTAAATTTGTCACCTGCACTCCTCCAAAAGAATATAAATAGAATCGTGTCCATCTTACGATGCACCCCCCTCAAAAAGGTGGCAGACATGAATACTCATGTTGTAAATGGTCAAACAGGAGTTGATTAGAACCAGATTTACCACCAGAGCAGAGAAATCTGTAATTAACTTATTTTTATTTGGCATATGTATATGCACGACAGCAGAAGGCTTATTTCATCACTAGGTGGATCACAATTCACAGCTACACTAATACTCAAAAGTCCAGATAATTTTCATGAAAAAGTGTAAAATACGAAACTACAGAATGGCACTGCCAATACCTCACGCCATGTCAGCTCCTCCAGGATGAGGGGCACCTTGCCCTCCCTCTCCCTGCTTAGCCTGTCCTGTGCGCCGCCGGGCAGCTTCTCCAGCCCCCCGCCGTCCATCTGCTGCATCGTGAACACCTTGAGGAGGTTCAGCGACCCTCCAGGAAGAACAGCAGGCTCCCAAACAGGCAGAACCAGACCCAGCTCCTCCCCTGCATCCAGAGCAGAGTGCTGCCAATTACAGCTTACAATGCACTCGGTGAATGGTTTGATTGGCTCATGTGTGTTTGATGCTAGGTAAGTGCAGGGTGATTCATTCAGAGGTAAGAAGAGCGTGCTTCCGAGCAGCAGCGGGATCTGGACGCTCTTCTGAAGGATTTGGACGTGCCCGTTGGCTCGCTCGTAGATTTGGCAGATGTTGTGTATTGATCCGAGGCACCAGAGCGCTGGCCCAGCGATAAGTAGGTTCAGGCCGTGCTTCTCTGGGTTTTGCCGGTAACCTCTCTCCATCTGTGCATTTTACTCGAGGTTAAATAAAGCATGAGCTCAAACCTTGATCAATTAAGTAACGCTAACTGTAGTAAAACCAAACTCTCAGAAGATAGTCGTGACAATTTTTACCACTTTCCAGCACTCATTTGGCATTTCAGTCCTGTCTTCTGGTTGAGTTGTGTGGTAGTGCATCATAATAAATAAACAGGACGAACTTTTGGATAGCCCAAGCGGTGTGTCACCTCTGTTTTCTGGTTCATCCCATCGTGTAGATTTTTGCGCTGCGAATTCTCTTATTTCAACACACGATCCCGTGGCCGCTAATAAGCTGACTACACTAAAGAACTATTGCCACTCTACAAGGACATCCCATTCGAACAAACACCAAGTAGTAGTGTAGTACTAATGCTTTACTTGAAGAAAGTGGTACATCTAAAAAAAGGAGCAGTAAGACGATCAGCTGCATGTAATTTGGATGGATGAAACAGCAAATTTTGTGTGCCTAATTAGTAACACTCTTAATATAGAGAAGAACTAACACAAGCCTGAATCTGAAAGTGTTGGAACTTATCTTGTTGTTGATAGTGGTTAGTGTTCAAGTCATGTGTAGTCGGTATTCGAGTACTGCATGGTCAGTGATCGAGTACCATGTTGTAGTCATGTGTAGTCGGTGTTCGTGTACTGTATGGTCAGTACTCGAGTACTGAGTAGTCATGAGCATAGTACTTATATGTCGAGTAATGTATAGTCGAAGATCCTAGAGTCAGAGAGCAGTCGGAGACTCTAGTGTAGAGTACCCGTGTGTCGAGTACTAAATAGTCGTGTGTGAAGTACTAGACAGTCGTATATCGAGTACTCGTGTGTTGTCGGAGTTAAGTACTCGTGTGTCAAGTACTTGGAAGTCGCAGTCATGAGTCGATCTACGTAGTGATCGTAGCTGTAGTGATCATAGCTGCAATGGTCGTAGCTACAATAGTCGTAGATCAACAATCGTAGCTATAGTACCTGGTCAGAGTTGCGGTTGAGAAGCAGTGGTCGAAATACTTAATAAGTTGAGTAGCAGCCGTGGTCGAAAAGCTGTCGAAGAGACGCAGTGGTCGTGAGTCGTCACTATAGGTCCGAGTACGTAACAACTGAGTAAATGAGTTAGCGGAGTAGTGACTGCATGCAACAGAAGCATTAGTAGCTGCATTTTTCTGTGTTAAAGTTAGTATTTACGGGTGATAACGCACCATCAAAAACTTGTAACTGGTTTGTTGTACTCAGTAGTATAAATAAGAAGAGAAAATCAAAAAGTTGTGCGGCATTACATAGCGAAAAACCCATATGTGTCTAAGTTGATCGTAAGAACTCTGTGTGTCTGAGTTGCTTAAAAATGTTCGTGTGTGCTACATCCATTGAGAGTGTGTTTTGATCTATCCGGACCAACAGAAAGAAGATTAGCATGACAAAGGTGAGCACGGTGCCGACGATCTACACGGCGAGGGCGGCTAGCTCCACGAGCGCGAGCTGGCTGTCGAGGCCGGCGATGTGCGCCAGGAGGTTGTGTGCGTTGACGGCCAGCCCGAGGGCGGCCACCGCGAGGCCGAACTGTTGAAAATATAAGCACATGTAGGTTCAATTTATTCCATAAATAAATCATGACATCATGCACGCAAAATAACAGAACCATCACAGGCATAAAAGATCTAGACATGTAAACCAGGAAACTGTACATGAACAGATCTAATACGGAGAACATGACTGTTACGTACCGATGGTTCTGTTCTGATCGGTTTGCCGATGTAGACGCCGCAGGCACGGTGAGGATGACACGAGTCGATTCGCCGAAGCCGAACGACGAGGAAGACGAGCCAGAGCTACAGCGAGCAGTCGCGCAGAGCGCTTCCCAAAAACCTTATTCGCCCTCTCCCGGTGCAGGACTTCGAAGGCGACGGTTCCGGAGACCTGCTCTCCCGAACGGCAGTGCACGCCGGCGGACGGGACGGAGTAGACTACGTGGGACGGCGCAGCACAATGGATGGAGGAGGCAAAACCCTAGATTGATTTTCGCATATGCTGTATGGAGGCGGCGACTCCGTATTTATAGAAAACCAGGACGCGTGATCAAGACGTCTGCACGTTCTCCATAACTCGTAAGCGAACCGGATTAGTCACGCGTAACCGATCCGGATTCACCGCCACTCAAAACAGCAAAATAAAACTGCAAAAAGGAAGCCGCGTCTGCGCAAGCACCTGGAGCCGATTTTGGCGGACCATTCACGCAGGTGTCGTGGGCCCGCGCCCCCCGCCCTGCCCGGCCCGGCGAGGCGAGGCGAGCGAGCGCGCGCGTGTTATCCTATAGTTCTCTCCCACACATGTCTCAAGTGGCTATGAGTGCACCATCCCTTTTAAGGTGGTCTTCCTCTCCTAGAACTAGCAATATGGTACTAAAGGTCACATGCATGCCTCCTTTGCATGAGTGGACCTTTGAGATTTAATAGGAATTATTCTTATTATATGGGCTTGGCCCACATAATCCAACAATCCCCCACCAGATCTCAAAGTCCCACAGAGATTTGCCTGAATTCCAATGTACTGTTTATATATCAGTATTTCGATGGAGACCGATTAAGGTTGAACATCCACCTAGAACTCCAAGCTACACTTACTCACAACTTGAACAATGGACTATGCCTTGAATTGCAAGTTTGGTGCAAGCAAGCTTCACTTAAAGACTTAACTGATACTAGGCCGCCAGTAGGCTACCCCTCGGTTGGAGCGTATAAGTCATACTCCTTGGTCTCTTCATGAGCTTAGTAGGAGATTACCCAAGATCTCCATACACTGCGACTAACAGTCGGGCTCATATAGGTGTGTTCTTTCAAGAACGTTCTGCAGGATAACGTCTTCGCTTCTGAAAGCCAATGGAACACATTAAGCCCTTAACCAACCTGCCTTGCAGTTTCTGAGAGTATTGCATCTTCACATAGAGAGGGTTGAAATTACTCTCCTCCAGTTAACTAATGGCTTGTTTTTCCCAGATCCTAATTCACGGGATCTCCGATCACATAGGTTGGGTTACTACCATAGATAACTCACATGGGTCTCATACCCATCTCCTTCGATGCACTATCTATCACATTCCGTGATAGTCCCTTTGTAAAGGGATCTGCAAGGTTTTTATCTGTTTGGATGTAATCCAAGGTTATAACTCCGGAGTTTCTCAATTTCCTGACAGACTTCAATCGTCTCTTGACATGCCTAGACGATTTCATATTATCCTTAGAACTGTTCACTTTAGCGATAACAGTTTGATTATCACAGTTCATAAGGATAGCTGGCACTGGCTTTTCCACCGTAGGTAGATCCATCAATAGATCCCGTAGCCATTCTGCCTCAACAGTAGCAATGTCTAGTGCCGCAAGCTCTGCTTCCATGGTTGACCTCGTCAAAATAGTCTGTTTGCAAGACCTCCATGAAACAGCACCACCACCAATAGTGAAAACATATCCACTAGTGGCTTTGATCTCATCAGCATCAGAGATCTAGTTGGAATCACTATAACCCTCCAGCACCGACGGGTACCCAGTATAGTGAAGTCCAAAGTTCGAGGTACCTTTCAGATAGCGCAACACTCGCTCAAGCGCCTTCCAGTGATCATCTCCTGGGTTAGATGTAAACCGGCTTAACTTGCTCACAGCAAAGGAGATGTCTGGCCTTGTTGCACTAGCTGGGTACATAAGTGAGCCAATTATCTGAGAATATTCCAGCTGATTCCTAGCAATTTTCTTATTCTTACGAAGTAACACGCTAGGATCATAAGGTGTTGGAGAAGGCTTGCTATCAGAAAAACCAAAACGGCTCAAGACCTTTTCCACATAATGAGATTGCAAAAGTGTAATCCCATCCTCACCTCTAACCAATTTAATGTTTAGAATAACATCAGCTACTCCCAGATCTTTCATATCAAAGTTTTGAGACAAGAATGATTTGACCTCATTTATCACATTGATGTTTGTCCCAAAAATCAGGATGTCATCCACATACAAGCATAGAATAACTCCCTCACCCCCACCATAGCGATAGTATACACATTTATCTGCCTCATTGACAGCAAAGCCTGCAGATGTCAGTGTTCTATCGAACTTCTCATGCCACTGCTTAGGAGCTTGTTTCAGACCATACAAAGATTTCAACAGTTTTAACACCTTGCCCTTTTGACCTTCTACTACAAATCCATCAGGCTGTTCCATGTAAATTTCCTCATCCAGCTCTCCGTTAAGAAAAGCTATCTTAACGTCCATTTGATGAACGAGAAGACCATGTGAGGCAGCCAAAGCAAGTAGTACTCGAATTGTGGTCAGTCTAGCAACAGGTGAGTAAGTGTCAAAGAAATCTTCGCCTTCTTTCTGAGTATAGCCCTTGGCAACAAGCCGAGCCTTGTACTTTTCAATAGTACCATCAGGCCTAAGTTTCTTTTTGAACACCCACTTGCACCCTACAGGTTTGCACCCATAAGGTCTATCTGTCAGCTCCCAGGTTCCATTAGCGATAATGGAATCCATTTCACTACGGACAGCCTCCTTCCAGTAGTCTGCATCAGGGGATGCATACGCTTCTGAAATAGACTTGGGAGTGTCGTCCACAAGGTACACAGTGAAATCATCACCAAAGGATTTGAATATCCTTTCTCTCTTGCTCCTTCTAGGAGCTCCACTGTCATCCTCCTCATTGACAAGTTCATGTGTATGTTCAAAAGATTCAGGTGGTGTGATTGAACTGGGAATTATTTCAGAAGGTTGACTAGTAGTGTTATGTGTATCCTTCATTGGAAAAATATTCTCAAAGAATGTTGCATCTCGAGACTCCATAATTGTACCAACATGCATGTCAGGTACCTCAGTTTTAACTATCAAAAATCTATAGGCAATGCTATGATTAGCATATCCCAGAAAGACACAGTCCACAGTTTTAGGTCTAAGCTTGCGTTTCTTAGTTATTGGCACATTAACTTTCGCCAAGCACCCCCATGTACGCAAGTAAGAAAGTGATGGTTTTCTCCCAATCCATACCTCGTATGGTGTTTTGTCCTTATTTCTGTTAGGAACTCTATTTAATACATGATTAGACGTTAGCAAAGCCTCCCCCCACCATGCCTTAGGTAAGCCCGCAGTGTCTAACATGGCATTCACCAAGTCAGTCAACGCGCGATTTTTCCTTTCGGCAATCCCATTTGACTCGAGAGAATAAGGAGGCGTCCTCTCATGTATAATACCATGTTCCTCACAAAATAAGTCAAATTCGTTTGAGAAATACTCTCCACCACGATCTGACCTAAGTCTTTTTATCTTTCTATTTAACTGGTTTTCAACTTCTGCCTTATATATTTTAAAATAGTCTAAAGCCTCATCTTTCGTTTTCAATAAATACACATAACAGAACCTAGTTGCATCATCAATCAATGTCATGAAATATCGTTTTCCACCCTTCGTCAACACGCCATTCATCTCAGAAAGATCTGAATGCAGGAGTTCTAGTGGTGCCAAGTTTCTCTCCTCGGCAGCCTTGTGAGGCTTACGAGGTTGCTTTGATTGCACACAGCTATGGCATTTAGAACCTTTGGTGATGGAAACGTTTGGAATTAAATTCATACTGGAAAGCCGAGACATCAAACCAAAATTAATATGACATAGACGTGAGTGCCAAACATTAGCCTCATCATCGACACTGCCACAAATATGGTTCACAGTTTTATTGCAGAAATCTGAAAGGGAAAAGCGGAACAAGCCTCCGCACTCATAGCCTTTACCAATAAAATATCCATATTTAGACACGACTACTTTATTAGACTCAAATACCAATTTAAGCCCGTCTCTACATAAACGGGAGCCACTAACGAGATTCTTGTCTATAGAAGGGACATGCTGCACGTTCTTCAGCTGCACGATCTTTCCCGAAGTAAACTTCAGATCTACCGTGCCAACACCATGAACAGTAGCATGTGACCCATTCCCCATTAGGACGGAGGAATCTCGGGCGACCTGATAAGAAGAAAACAACGAAATATCAGCACACACATGTACATTAGCTCATGTATCAATCCACCAATTGGTAGATTGACTAACTGAAAGAACAATAGGTAAATTACCATACCCAGTCCCATCTCCAGTCTTGCCAATGGTCACGTTGACAGACTTAGAAGTCTGTCCTGCAGGTGCCTTCTTTCCTTTGCGTTGTGGGCACTTCTTGGCCATGTGACCAGCCTCACCGCACACAAAGCAAGTTCTATCATCCTGATTGTAGTTGTTCTTCTTCTTCTTGAAGTTGGTTGTCTGTTGGGCTTTAACAAATTTCCCTTTGTTCTTGTTTGAGGGTTTCTGTACCACATTGGCACTAGACTGCCCTCCATCACCCTTAGACACAGCGTCCTTTTCCCGAGCTTTCTCCTCAATTTCAAGAGACCCAATCAGATTCTCAACAGAGTACTCTTGTCTCTTGTGTTTGAGTGCTGTTCCGAAATTCCTCCATGAAGAAGGTAATTTCGCAATAATACATCCAGCCACAAACTTGTCGGGTAAGGCGCACTTCAGGAGTTCGAGTTCCTTGGCAATGGTCTGTAACTCATGAGCCTGATCTACTACAGAACAGTTATCAACCATCTTGTAGTCATGAAATTGCTCCATGACATACATGTCATTGCTGGCATCAGTAGCACCGTATTTGGAATTCAGTGCATCCCACAACTCCTTTGCGTCTGTCATGTGCATATACACCTCGCACAGACGATCAGCAAGAACACTAAGAATACATCCAACAAAGAGAGTAGTGGCAGTCTCGTATTCTTTCTGCTTTTCAGCATCAAGAACACCTTCAGGCTTGCCATTACTAACCCAGAATACATTCATAGCAGTAAGCCACAGAGTGACCTTTATCTGCCATCTCTTAAAGTGCACACCGGAGAATTTATCCGACCTCAGTGCATCGGCAAATCCAGCCATGGTAAAACCACAGTGCCTACAATAAGGTTTTTGGATTGTTGAAAATATAAGCACATGTAGGTTCAATTTATTCCATAAATAAATCATGACATCATACACGCAAAATAACAGAACCATCACAGGCATAAAAGATCTAGACATGTAAACCAGGAAACTGTACATGAACAGATCTAATACGGAGAACATGACTGTTACGTACCGATGGTTCTGTTCTGATCGGTTTGCCGATGTAGACGCCGCATGCACGGTGAGGATGACACGAAGTCGATGTCGATTCGCCGAAGCCGAACGACGAGGAAGACGAGCCAGAGCTACAGCGAGTAGTCGCGCAGAGCGCTTCCCAAAAACCTTATTCGCCCTCTCCCGGTGCAGGACTTCGAAGGCGACGGTTCCAGAGACCTGCTCTCCCGAACGGCAGTGCACGCCGGCGGACGGGACGGAGTAGACTACGTGGGACGGCGCAGCACAATGGATGGAGGAGGCAAAACCCTAGATTGATTTTCGCATATGCTATATGGAGGCGGCGACTCCGTATTTATAGAAAACCAGGACGCGTGATCAAGACGTCTGCACGTTCTCCATAACTCGTAAGCGAACCGGATTAGTCACGCGTAACCGATCTGGATTCACCGCCACTCAAAACAGCAAAATAAAACTGCAAAAAGGAAGCCGCGTCTGCGCAAGCACCTGAAGCCGATTTTGGCGGACCATTCACACAGGTGCCGTGCGCCCGCGCCCCCCCCCCCCCCCCCCGCCCCGTCCCGGCGAGCGAGCGCGCGCGTGTTATCCTCTAGTTCTCTCCCACACATGCCTCAAGTGGCTAGGAGTGCACCATCCCTTTTAAGGTGGTCTTCCTCTCCTAGAACTAGCAATATAGTACTAAAAGTCATATGCATGTCTCCTTTGCATGAGTGAATTTTTGAAATTTAATAGGAATTATTTTTATTATATGGGCTTGGCCCACATGATCCAACACGAACTTCCTGGACGCCGCCCACGGCGAGAGTTGCCAGAGGAGTTCACTGAAAAGGAGGATGATCGCGAAGACGTAGGGTGACGTGATGATGTACTCCCAACGTCGGTCGCGCGCGCCGGAGCTGAGGCTGTACGCACGCACTCGCGCCGTGGCCAGATTCACCATGGCTACTGCAGCCTATAGCTAGCCTTCGAATGATTGATTAATGGAGGGTGAGGTGGAAGCTACACGGAGACACTGATCTAGAGGGAGGAGGGTAGAAGTGTTGAAGAAGAGGGCGACATGTGCAGGTCGAAGCGAGCGGCCATGGGGATGGCGGCTATGTTGCGGCATGCATGCGGTGCCATGTAAAGAGGCCACATACTACGAGTGTCCGGCTCATTGATTCGTCACGGTCGTTTGGGGTGAGTAAGCTACGAGTGCGGAGACAAGGGCGGGTTTTTTTTGGTTAAAGTTGGTTTATGTTGGTACTGTTTATAGTAATTAGCTTTTAAACGATACTTTTTTTAAGATAGAGTCAAGAGAAAAATTATAGTATAAAGTGTACTAAGCTTAGATGTATCGGTCAAAATCGCATGCAATTATTTTCCTCTATGTACTGTCTCTCGTAAATAGCCAAAATTAAAATATTTAAGACATAAACTATAAGTCATCAATCCAAAACAATCCATACGAAATCTGGTGTTTTGGTCGAATTTCTCACCGACGAAGCATCACGATTCGTGCTTCAGTTGTCGTAATTGCAAATCGATTGATGATTTTGACCGAGCGCGTGTTGCATGTGGGCAATGGAATCAAATCAGGTAACCGAACAATTAAGGCGGTTATCCATCAGGAGGTTCTCAATATCTGTCAAAAAAGCTATAAAACGCTCGTCTAAAGAGTGAAAAATACGAAAACGAACGCAAAACACCAGTCTTACATCTCTCTCTTTGATACGCCACCACGTGCCAACATGTATTATCCTAGTACTCCACGGTGAGAAAATTGACCATTTGCCACTTTGAAGAGTGGGCTTCGCAAAATTGCCACTTTCAAAATCGGCTTCGCAAAAATACCATGCAGTCATTTACTTCTTGATTACCATGTCATTTGAGCCATTTAACTCATTTAATATTTTTTTTCTAATTTTAGGGGCTGGAAAAGACCTTTCTACCCTTGCTAAGTTTTGTTGCCATTCATTCATGATGATTGATAAGTCGTCCGAACAACTAAGAATTCAAGATCCGAACAACTAAGAATGAAAAGATACGAAATAACTTCGTCCATGAGAGCAGGGCCGGCTCATCGTTTTCAAGGGCCCTAGGGCGAATTCGGTTCTATGGGCTTTTACTATAAATTTTTTTCTACTTATAAAATATGCAGTTTAAACTTTATATTGTCTAAAGTGACACAAATCAATAGTTCTAACATGATAAACTAATTAGGTACTAACTAGTTTATAAACCAAATGTAACTAGTAAAAATTAATTTACCTCAAACAAGAACATAAAATCCTAACCTAATTTTTGAAGTAGATGAGTAGATCACTAGATGTAAATTATTGTCTACTTGCCTCGTCTCGACGATGCGGCGCACAGATGAACAAACAATTTGGACAGAAACGGCGAATCCACCCGAAATGGCGGGCGAACGCAACCACGGCTTCCACAGATCAACGACGGGCACCGCCTTCCCGCTCAGGTCGAACACCTCCACTCCCTGTATAAGCACTTTTAATGATATAGTGCTACTGTCACAGCAAAATCAAGTGAAGTGGGGATTCAAGATTGCAGTGTACTCAGATCCCACGATGACGACGTACTAATGCGGCGGCCCGTTTAAAACAAGAAAGACGTACTAATGAGCGAATCTTGCAGCGACGGGCGACCTCGCGAGCCCCTCCACCGGCGCCGCAGCGGCCTCCGCGGCGCTCCCTGCGAATGAGCGAATCGCACCGAACATATTATGCGCATGCGTGTGGGAGTGGCGGCTTTTACAGAGCAGTCGAAGCGTCGCGCACTCGCGCTTTCGGCTTTCTGCGGCTTGCGCGCGTGGGCCGCAGGGGGGTGGGCCCTCCCTGGCCCGGGGCCCTAGGCCGGCGCCCCCCCCCCCGGCCTACCCCAGAGCCGGGCCTGCATGAGAGAAGGATTAACTGACTAAGGGCGTAAAAAATGCGATGAAATCAGGATAAGCTCTCAAGTGTAGTATTTCTATTTCCGCAGCCAAGAAGCCAGCTTATCAATTCAAGATGTGTATGAGATGTCACCCATCAACAGGAACCAAGTTCCACACAAGACTCTGAATTGAGAAGCATACCACCTCGGCAATTCAAAGAAAGGGCGAATTTTGTAAGCAAAAGGGAACACATCTTTCTCAAAGAAATCAAAACCAATGCATCTAAGGCTCGTACTAAGCAAATAAATCAGCGAGACCGCTAAAAAAACAAGACATGATCCCATACCCTAAATACATCAGCACGGAGACAGGGATAGAGAGAGGGGGTGGGCCGGCGGGGGGAGTTACCGCGGTGAGTCGCCGCCGCCTTCGGTGCTGGAGACGTGGATGGAAGCGGGAGGCCGCCTTGCGCGGAGGGCGGCGTGGGGAGGCCGGCCGGCGACGGGGAGACCGGCCGGACATGCAGATCGTTGCTTCGGCGGCAGTGCAGATCGTTGCTTCGGCGGGCGACGCTACACCTTTCAATCCAAAGTCCATGCAGTGCAAAACTTAGTAAGGGTAGAAAGGTCTTTTTCAGCCCCTAAAATTAGAAAAAAAATATCAAATGAGTTAAATGGCTCAAATGGCATGCTAATCAAGAGGTAAATGTACTGCATGGTATTTTTGCGAAGCCAATTTTGAAAGTGACAATTTTGCGAAGCCAACTCTTTAAAGTGGCAAATGATCAATTTTCTCTCAGTTATAAAAATGTATTTGATGGTGATAACAGTAAATACGGTTGCACGTGTACGTGGGAAAAGCATTCTCTGGTACGAATTACTTCTTTGTGTACGTGTTAAGTGCACCGCGCAATCTCGCTATCCCCGGCGCATTCTCGTACGCGTACGTTGGCTGTTGCCGTCGCGTGCTACCAAAACGCGACCGATACGCGTCCACAGCAATTCGCCACGAAAAATTGCAGCTTCTCACACGGCCACGAGTCTGATCTCTTTATCCACGTGTCGCCCTCCCCCTGGCCGCCCCTCCCAGCTCACCCCCCCCCACACTCCCCGAGGCTCGCTCCTCCGTGCCGCTAACTTGCCTCCGCCTCCTAAACCCTGCGCCACCGCTCCCGCCGACATCGCAGGAGGCCACCCGTTATGCCATGGCCGTCATCCTCTCCTCCGCCGCGCCAACGCCGCTGACTCTCCCGCGCGCCCGCGCCCAGAGGCCAAGAGAGCCGCCCCCTCCGGTGCCAAGGAACGGCCACCTGCTCCGGGGAGGCCTCGCGGGCCTCTCCGCGGCGCTCGGCCTCGCGCGTGGCGGCGCCGCCCTCGCCGCTCCTTTCTACTACGAGGAGACGCTGCGGCTGTCGACCGACTCCGGCGGGGGCGGGGGTCTGCGGGTTCGAGCTCGCCATCCCGGACCTCGGCCTCGACGGGCTCGCGGACTTTGTCACGCAGAACCCGCTCGTCGCCGCCGCCGGCGTCGCCGCGGTCGCCCTGCCGCTGGTCATCTCCCAGGTGCTCGACGGCGCCTCCAAGCTGTACGGCATCGTGTCCGCGAGCGCCGCGTACCGGAGGCTGCTCGAGGAGCCCGATGCGCAGCTTGTCGACATCAGGCCGATCAAGGACGCCCGGGAGGTCGGCTCGCCGGACCTCCGGGAAGCCACGAAGAAGGCTGTGGCCGTGCCGTACGACGGGGAGGACAAGAACGGATTCTTGCAGAAGCTCGTGCGGAGGTTTAAGGACCCCGAGAACACCACATTGATCATCCTTGACAAGTGAGGAGCTCAAAAATTTTGTTCGTAATTGCAATGTGTTTGGTTATCGTTTGTGTTTACTAGTTCTAGTTAGTCTATGGTCTGAGTTCACACCAGGAAAAACCAACCATTTGTGCTGCATTTCAGAGCAAACATCTAGTCGAGAAAATATTGTTGTGTTAGGTTCTCATAATCAAAATTAACTGGAACTCATAATCTGTTGTGTGCGTTTTTGGGCGATCAAAGACTAAAGTCCAAAGAATTAGTTAGTTGGCTTAAATCCTCACCGGTTTTGGTTTAGTCCTGTATCTCTCATGCTCTACACGTGCACATTCACTTGTGCATAATGATGTTGTATTGTTGTCAGCAGTGAGTCCTCACCTAGGTAATGCTTCTAAATTGTGTCAAAGAAGTTGATTCTTCTTCTAATACATGGGCTGTTTATCAAGACGTCACTGATAGAACAGTGAAAATAAGGCATTGGAGAAAAGGAGAAAAGATGGTTTACATCCAGGAAAAACTGAAACCGTTCTTAGTTTACTGGATAAATTTAAATGTTGTAGATAGCGAGAATTTGAACACTGATGATTTATTGGAATGGAGTTTTGGCATGCAAATAGGTACTGCAATTGCAGTGTCATTATTTTAAGAATGGACATGTCAGTTCCAAATTCCAATGTTCCATGAAGAGGCAGCGTATGTATCTACATTGTTGTCCTTGAAAAGGAACACAATGCAATGTGATGTGCTCAGAATTATCAACATTTCTGTTCTGAAGAAGAATGAGCTCATATTATCACAAGAAAGTTGCAAAGAATGGGTGACTTGTCATTCTTAGATCACCAGCATACGATTCGATTTCTTTGTCCTTGCAAACATTTATGTGAATAAAATGGAAACCAGGTTTGATGGGAACTCTGAGCTAGTTGCTGAGCTTGTCACAGCCAATGGTTACAAAACTGCTTTCGCGGTGAAGGATGGTGCGGAAGGACGTCGAGGATGGCTGGTATTTATGCTTTTCCTGGATTGATTGTGCCGCGAACTAGCATTTATATTCATTCAACAACATGTCACCATTTACTAGTGTTCTACTGTAGAGCAGTAATCTTCCCTGGACTACTCCTAAGAAAGGATTCAGTTTCAACTTTGGCGATCTATTTGAGGAAAGTTATCAACATGACCTTTTGCATCTAACTCAATTTGTTCAAATTTAATTTCTTTGTATTATATGGTCTCGATGCCATGCTTTCGTTGATTGAAATTTCAAATTTATGTCTGTTCAATGCTGACTATGATGTATAAACTTTCAGGATGGTTCAGATGGTTTGCCTGTCACAATTGGTCTTGCTGCAGCTACTGGTTTGGGATTACTTGCCTACACAGAGGTTAGCAATACGAGTGTTTTCATGTCTTTAGGAGCTGCTTTCATCTTCATACAAATCATGTATGATCTATGCTACAGGTAGAGACTGTGCTACAGTTTTTAGGGTCAGCTGCCATTATCCAACTGGTGACAAGCAAGTTCTTGTATGCTGAGGTGCGTATTTCATTCTTATCTTCTCAATGGAATTAAGAGATGTGAATAACTTTGTTCCTTTGGACTGAAAAAGCTTTTCTGTGACAAGCTCTTAAACCTATTTGTGCTGCACACAGGACCGAAAGAAGACCCTACAAAGCATTGATGACTTCTTTAACAAAAAGGTTGCTCCAAAGGAGCTTGTTGATGAAATTAAGGTAGCTACCCATCTTCTTGAATGTTTAGCGTTAAAGGTGATATTGATAGATAGATTCATGTTCACTTCTCATAGAAATTATGGCCAAGCATGACTAAGTTAATTTATAGTTTAGTGAGTGCTCAGCAGGCACGTCCTAGAAAATAAGCTCCACATACTAAAACCAAATAAATAACTGGTGTAGCTATGCCTTATCTTTGTAATTTTCATTTCTTTCTTATCTAGTATGTTTTTGTTGGTCGTTTCAAGAATGTCAAAAGCCAACGGTAAGAAGCATGCATCTACTCACTTGGACTAGATTTTTTGAAAAATCACCTGGTCTAGCTATTGATTCCTTTCCTGGCTGATGTACTCTGGGTCAGTTGTTTATGGATGATTTGCACTAGTGATGATTTGAGTGTTATTATTGTAATTAGAAACATTATTTCTCTAGATTGTATGAAAGAAAAGGCAAAACGTGTTCAAACTTTCCCATCCTTAATAGTTTTTTTCCTCCAGACCAATCACAACCTAGTCGCCAACTATTCATATTACTGTATCAGATACAACTGAATATCATGTTTTCCTATTAGTACAGTGAGCAAGATGCATATAGTGCAACTAAAAACAGTCAAGAAATATAAGAAAATTTTGTATGGCATTTAGCAGTTTGTTTTGCTGGTTAATGTATACCCACATCTTACCAAGCTTTCCTTGAAGAGGTATGTCATATGCACATTTTCACATCTCAACGCTGCCAGGCCAATGAATTACAATTGAACCTTCAGAAATCATGTCCTATGTGAATAAGAGTTTGAAATGCCTTTCTTCAGAACTTGAACACACTTTCATTGTTTTGCATAATAAATGTTGGTTCCTCAGCAAAACTGCTTATTGTCGTCTACAGGATATCGGGCAGGCTCTGCTGCCTTGAACTGGTGATGCTAAGAGCCAACCAGCACCAACAGAAACAACTCCAGCCGCTGCCACAGCAACCGCTGCACCAGCAGCAGAAGCCGGCACAGAATTGCCTCCTGAAACGTCCAGACCTCTTTCGGCTTATGCAAATGTAAGTTATACATCTATACTCCAATGCAATGCCATTCACAAGTGAACCTAAAAAATCATGCCATGTTCATCATTCTGCATTTGCAATTCAGTATCCGGATCTCAAACAACCGTCCACCCCTTCGCCGCCGGCTGTGGAGGATAAAACCGAGGTGAAGGCCGAGACCACAACAACTGAATCCCCCGCAGCAGTTAACTCGGCACCAGTAGCAGAAGCCAGCACAGAATCGCCTCCTGCAACGCCCTGGCCACTTTCACCTTATCCAAATGTAAGCTGTACATCTGAAACTCCATTGCCATATGAACAAATGCAAATCATGCCATGCTCATCATTCTGCATTTGCAATTCCATGTAGTATCCGGATCTCAAACCACCGTCATCCCCCTCGCCATCGACACCTTAGGCATGAGGCGTGCAAGACGTGTTCATTGTTGATCTTGACGGCGTCTCTACAAGGAAACCGGGCCTAGAGGAGACGAAATTGAGTTCATATGGCACCAGCGTCTCAAGAAGTGTATGTTGTATGACAGTGACTTTTTTTTTGTAAATAATCCATATTTTATTAGAAATAATAGAAATATACACGCGTGAACATTTTTTTTTTACAGAAATGGCTTCTAATCGCTGAACCATTGGGCAACTGGAACTTATCGTCCAGTGGATGCGCGACACGTAAGCTGTCCATGGGCCGTAAGGCGACAGGTTCCAGTTGTCGAGCCGTTGGGCAACTGGCGTCTGTCGCCTAGCGGTTGGACTACTAAATTTGCAGTCGCTCGGCTATTCAGCGATTGCAAAAGAGCCATTTCTGAGGCAACTGGGAGGCAATGTCAGTTGATCAATTTGTGATTTTCGTAGATTATAAATAGTAGATAATTTGTTAGATTCACAATAACAGTTTGCGATCGTTGTATGTTATTATAGTGTAAGAAATTTCGTGAATTTTCTTTTGAGAATGATTGAAATAACAACAATTGGTAAGTACGAAGTTAAGTGATATTGTGATGTCACTGCGAATTCGTACACGGAGAACTTGTTTGTTAATGTTATTCGATGACTTACTACGCGAATAATTGAATGAGAAAAAACAAGGAAATATGCTTGTCCAAATTAAAATAGACTTTATAGCAAAGTTGGGAGTAACACGGCGCGCGGGGTTTGATTATATGCGTAAGAAAGACTTCATGCACGATTCAACAAATCGAAATACTCCTACGATACATATGCGCATTTTTAGGATGGAATTAAATTCGAACTTCAGGGGGACTAGTTATTGCGAGACGGCCCGACCTATTGCGTAGATTGTGGCAGTTTTCCCTTCCTTACGAGCTCGGCGTTGAACTCCTCGGCGGCCTCTTTTGCCTTGGCTGACATTTCCCTCTTTTTTCACGCTCCCTCTCGTAAGCCTCGCGCTCCTACATGTGCACGCCTCGAGATGAGCTTTCGTCACCCGACGTATACACTCCGTTTGCTCATTATTGCGACGCTCTTCCTCCCGGGTCTCTGAAGCCCTTTTGACATCCCACTCCTCGAAGTCGAGAGTCCACTAGTCATGTGGATGGATCTCTAGGTCAATCCACTTGCAATAGCCACATAGCGGTTCCGGGGACTGCTGTTAAACGGAAGAGGATGTTAGTGCGTACTTTAAAAAGAAATAGTAGGGGAAACACACTGTAACTGGTCCTTACTGGCTGTCGATAGCTGCTCGTGTTTGGATGATGGTCAAGATAATCATAGGAGTAGTTTGCACAACCCCAATAACGCATGCTCAGGCTAAGCCACTATTTAGACTTGAAAATTTTGCATGGATCCCTGCACCAATAGAGGGGCAGCGTCTCTCCCTCGGGTGTTGCGGCAAACACTCGGTTGAAACGTTCAAGATGGGGTTCTTGCTACGGGGGACGTCATTGTGGGGAACTGACCTCTTGGCACGCTTCGCTTGTTCGGCCCAGGCCGTAGCAGCCCTTGCTTGTTCATCGTGGGCAGCAACAGACCTTGCTAGTTCGCGGGTCTCCTCCAATTGGTTCATCATCTTCTTCTGCCTCTTGTCCATCCTAATGTGGTGAAACAAGCTCTAGTGTAATGTTGGGTTTAGTCGTGTAGTGTTCTCTCTCAGATCTCTTCCACCTCTTTTTATAAGCCAAAGAGTTGACATGGTGTGGTTTATTTCACGTGAGTAGGCTGTGAGGTAGAGTATTGCCTTGTCTTTCAGAAAAGTTACTGGTAGAAAACTGGCCAGTCCGGTCTTCTCACTGCGCAAAGCTATACCCTTTGGTCTTGTCGCTGCGCAAAGCTGATCCGTGTGATCTTATTGCTGCACAAACCTACCTCGTGTGGTCTTATTGCTGCATAAAGCTGCCCTGTCTGATGTAGTCACTATGCAAAGTTGTCCCGTCTGGTGTTGTCACTATGCAAAGATGGCCTGTGAGGTCTTGTCACTTTGCAAAACTACCCTGTGTGGTGTTGTCGCTATACAAAGCTACCCCATGTGGTCTTATTGCTGCACAAAGTTGCCTTGTTTAGTGTAGTCGCTGTGCAAAGCTGCTCCATCTAGTCTTCTCACTGCGCAAAGCTGCTCTGTCTAGTGTAGTCATTACACAAAGTTGGCACGTGTTTTCTTGTTGTTGCGCAAAGCTACCCTATGTGGTCTTGTTACTACGCAAAGTTGGCCAGTCTAGTCTTCTTACTTCACAAAACTGCACCTTTTGTTTTTGTCACTGCGCAAAGCTGGCCCATGTGGTCTTGTCGCTGCGTAAAGTTGCCCTGTGTGGTCTTCTCGTTGCATAAAGCTGCCCCGTGTGGTCTTGTCGGTGCACAAAGCTACCCCATCTGGTGTCACAAAGCACGGTGCGACATCCCACGGGCTATAAAATGCATGCCCCACCCCTTGATAGTAGGAAGAACTACCTTCTCTATCCTAGAGTAAGATACTATAACAGACGTCGAGGGGCCAGTCAAACATGGGTCACAAAGGGAAAACCTTCTGCTCGAAAAGAGGGAGGACTTCGGCATTAACTATCGCTTATTGCTAAACAGGCGTGCTTAGCCAGTGTGGCTGAAATGCAGACACATGGAGGATGTAGTCGTGCAGGTGGCGGAAGGCTATTTGGATGGTGGGTGATGTTTCTTTAGATGCCCACACTCTGGAGTATAATTAGGCAATCGTCTACTTTGTAGTACTGCTAATAGAGTTTCGATGTTAACCTTCCTTTCCAGCAGATGGCCAAATGTGACTTCATGCAATGGATTGATCCTCCCCATAAACGACACATTGTGAGGTATGTGGATACATTGTAGGAGCGAATCCTAGACTTGGAGGCGTGGATTGAAAGTCTCAAAGAGCGGAACAATGACTTCCGTCAGCAAATGCAGTGCAAGAGGGGCAACGAGGAAGTAATCAACATAGGAAGTTCGTACAATCTGACATGCTACTGTGCGAACCCTAACTGCATATGTGCTTGCCACTACAATGACAGCCAGCCACGTCCGAGACGGCCCCTTCTGCAACACTCCATATGGGTAGCGCGAGGCTCATTCTACCAGTAGGCACGCATGGATAAGATTGTATCATAATACTCTCCCTTGTTGTCTGTGGTATTATTCAATGTTGTAAAAGCATGTAATCGAATGGTTTACGCATCGATGCGGTTGTCATTAATTGAGTGCACTGTTCGAGTGGTGCGGGTGTTGATGTAGTTGCCATTAATTAAGTGGTACGGGCACCAACATGGATTGAATAAATGAACATCGCAAAGAGAAGTACAACTAAGGTCACAGTAGTATTGCAAACAATATTGCAAACATCACTTACTAAATAAGAAATGTAAGTTGTATAGGAACAACAAATGTATAACCAACACTACACCCCTCCAACAGCATCCCCATCCCCCCTCCATCGCCACCCTGGCCCCCTCCGTCTCCACGTCCGTGTCCTCCTATACGGCCCCGCTTGGCTGTCTTCCTCAACACTGGGTGTCGGCGCCCCGACAAGGTAAGAGGGTCAGGAGACCATCGCACGCGTCCCAATGCCGAAGGAGTGGATTGCAGTGCCGCCTGTGTGGCCACCGGTGCACCGCTGAGTTGTGCATCAGACCTCCGGGAGTGTGGCCCAAGGTGCCGAGCCCGTAGCCTGGTCGGCCCAATCCAAAAAGTACTAGTCTATGTTGTCCTGGCTCAGGGAGACCCCACATCCCTTAGCGAGCATAAAACCTGCAGTGTAAGTATCGTTAGTTCGTCAGGTAAAGAGATGGGAGAAAATAAAAAAAGGCAAAGCATACCCTTGGCTAGCGCCATGGCGTGGTCAAAGCCATCTGAAGGGACGTACGACACGCCATACACGCCCTGCGTAGGAAAGCTAGAGAAGTACGGAGGATGCCCAAACTGTTGTACTGGCGGTGTAGGGGGCCATTCCCATGTTGACCCCGTAGACTTGTCAGGCTGAGGTGGTGTCAGACGTGGCCATGCAGAACCCCCCCTCGGAGCCTTACTGGACGGGATGACCCCAATGGACACACTATGTGTGCACTAGGCGGCGGCATGCGGACCTCCGGTAGCCTAGTGGATGACAACAGGGCGACGACATGTGCACCCAAGGCCTGAACATGATGAAAAGCCTGTAGTGCCTCCTCTTGTGTCACCTCCACACCACTGGTGATCCTATCCCCCATGGTGCAAGAGTCCCTCCAAATCGCTGCACCGAAGTCCGTCTGCAAGGAAAACACGAAAGGGTGAAACTTATTAGTGGGATTGCTAGAATCGAACATTTACAAAATTGATGTAACGTACCATGATATGAGCGTCCCACACAAGGTATGTGGGGTACATGTCTATCGGTGCTGTGACGTGTGCTGGGGGCAGGTCAACGACATGTACCAGCCTGGTACATGTTCGAGGCCAATACCAGTGCAGGTACTCACCGTACATGCTGCTGTCATAGGGGGTGGCCTCCTCCACGTTGTCCTATAACACACCCTCCCACTAGGCTGTCCATGCCTCCATCTTCACCATCTAGTACGTGCCGCATTTGACTCCCTTCCTGGGGTGCCTGCGGGAGCTAGCATTTGATTAGAAGTCGTCTAATGAATTAGCAGTAAAAGGAGAGTCATGTGAGGCAGTAACGAATGTGTGGACATGCGTCGGCATAGGTCGCCCGACAGGAACTGGAACGACCTGACGTAGGCCGAACTAGTGCATAACACGATGTGCCGCGTAGTCCTCCATGAAGACGTCGAACATGAGCTTTCGCCGTGGCAGCCAGAAAGCTCGATCGCGCCAACACAGCGAGGTCAATCGGTCAGAAGCACGGCTCTGCAATGCCTTAGGTGAGTACGGCTCTCAGCGCACGTTGAACTGCTCCACAAAGGGCACATATGCCTGTGTAACCTGTACATGCGTGAACTGTACCTACAAGGAACACCAGCGGTTACATAATACAATCCATAATACGAATGAACTAATTGCAAGTCAGACTACTTACCCATCTATGGCACTAGAGAGAATCCATTGTAGGCCAGTCCACGTCGCCCCTCAAGTACATCTCTACCTCATACAAAGTGATGTCCTCGAGCATGGGTCGTCCGAGGCTGAACACTCAAACTACCACAGCTAAAGTAGTAGCAGACACACCGCGAGGACCGAGTTCACCTTGGTCTAGCCTCCAGGCCACTCGAGGTGTGCGTTTGCGGACCACCCCCAAGTCAGCCGCCTCCTCCGCGCTCCCTAGAGGCGGGACATGACGCGAAGCACGATGCAGCTGGTTGACGTGCTCCTCAAACAGGCCGTAAGGCCAGTCCGATCCATGACGTTCACGAGCCATACCTACAAAATGAATTCAAGTTAGCATTTATGCGGAACAAACAACATCGAATGTAAATCAACATTAAGTATAACTTGTAAATGAGAGACCATGTGGAGGTCATCCCGTGTTTATGATGAGTAATTGACATCAGTTTAGGAAAGTCGAGTTTGGTTTGGGTGGTTCGGACCTTGACGTTGCGTGGTGCAACGGGCTCGGTCGGATTTGGTCAAATTTGGTCGCATGGGATTAGGATACATATTCTTAGATTCGACAGGTTTGGACTTCATCATGGGTAAGCATGATGTGGTTATGCTATTTACGCTTTCATGTATTGAGCGGTGCTATTAGATGTGTTTCTTGTCTGTGTTGGCTGCAGGACGTCGAGGCGGAGTCGTGGCGAGACACGAGGGACCGGACTAGACATGGGAGGTGTCAAGGTCAGAACGGTCGGGATGTGTCGAAGACAACGGAGACTCGCGGTGGTTGCGAAGCTTGGACGACAAGGAGCGCGGAAGCTTCCCGGAAGGTGCAGGAGGAACGAAATGGTAATTTCGCGAGGCTGCACAAGCGGGAGCGGGCTCCGTTGGATTTAGCGGGCGTAACGGGGTGGAGACCTGTTAGCCAAGGGCTATAAATAGAGGTGAGGGGCTGCATGCCTCCTCATGGCTTTAGGAGAGAGTTAGGGTTTTAGTGAGCCAAAAGAGGCTTTGGAGGGTGGTTTTTGCTTTGCTCTTTAGTGGTTGAGAGCAGGTGAGAGGGGCAGAGCTGTGTCTCCTTGGATGCCCTCTATGTGAGCTCTCTGTGTCTGTGTTCATCTCTTCTCCAAGCATGTAGTGTTTGTTCTTGAGATGGAGAGGGAGAGGTAGAGGAGATCCTTTGTAATCATTCCTCTTGTTCTAATGTCCATGCGTATGGGGACTCAGCTGTAATCCTTGTTGATTGGAATGAAATTTCTGAGTTTTTCTATTCGTGGCTGTCTGTTCTTTGTTTCTCTTCTCTGTTGATTTTTGAGCTTTCTTGTTTTCTTGTTGTTTGTTGCTTGGGAGTACCAAAATGGGCTGATCTATGTTGGGATAGTGCCTCAAGATCATTTGATCAGTCAAAATCCCAAGAACCCATCTTTAATTTCAGATTTCGTTTTTGTGCCTCCCCTGTTCATATGTTGCCTTCTAGGGTTTTGTTGCAGATCTTGTTTCCCTTTGCGAAATGGCATGAAATTTGGCATGGAGAGGTCTGAGGCTATTAATTAGCTATCCTCAAAGTTTCATGGCCAAAGGATCAAAGGTCGGGAAGTAATTTGGTTTTTTGTTCAGTCTTGCAACAATTTCATATTTCTACCATAATCTGAAATTATTGCTCTTAGGATTAATTTCATGGTTTCCTAGAGCCCTCATTCTATTTAGCTTATTGTTGTGTTGCTCTGGGACAAAAAGAATGGGGGAAATCGACTTTATTTCTTGTTTTTTGAAGATCTGAAAATATTCCGAAGTTTCAGAACTTCTGTCAGCCTGCTCTGTCTCCTGTCGTGCGGTACTACCGCTTGGCTCAGCGGTACTACCGCTCGTCTCAGCGGTACTACCGCTTGCAGTCAGACCTGCTCTGAAAGTATTTTTCTTGACTGTTTCTTTCTGGATCTGGTTTAGCCTTGTTGCTGTGACTTCCAGTAGTGCCTATCTTCTTTCTTCATATCTTCCATAGCTATTGGAGAAGAAGCATAAGTGTGGATTCTTGAGGGGCGAATTTAATCTTTGAGAGCGACATTCACCCCCCCTCTGTCGCCATTTCGGTCCAACAGTAAATAATAAAAAACAATAGTAGACTACTAGCACAACACCTACAATAGTACTGGAAAAGGGGAAAATATCATAACAGTTGTACAAACGGTTCATGCAATGTACGATACAGTTAGTGCGATAGTACGTACGTCAAAAGTGCCAACTAACAAATTACAGAGTACAATGGATAATTATTTGTAGTCTTCAAGCTACTTTGCATACGTCCCAAAGCCAAGTTGCAGAAACCATGCTGGTCTGCCTACTGATCAATAGATGCCTTGCATCATCTAGTTGTGTGCCCCTCCTGACCGCATCACCTGCAGTGTGCACCAGGCACTTTGGCTTGCGTTTCGTCCATATCATTTGTAATATGACGGCTCCATCGCCGACCCTTCCCACCCTTCAGCATGTCAACATCCAGAATCCAGGTCCTTCCTGCAATATAAGGTGGTGAAGTTTCCCACAACCCTAAGCACCCTAAGCTCGCTACACCACGCATGCATCACCCTATCTTTGAAGAAGTATTCGGATATGAAGTTCGAATGATCCATGCCTATAGTCCTACATGCAGTGAGGACATGAGCACATGGCTTGTGTACTAGCTCTGACTTGTTGCACGAGCAGTTAGGTTCATTTACATGATCCCCATGGCATTCCTCGTGGGTAACAAGGGCACGAGCCATCCCAAATCCGGCTCTATCCTGGAGGAGTATATCAAAACAATGCTCCCTATTGCCCATGATGTGCACCATGTGCAATTGGCCCTTCTCTGTCTTCTCCTCCATGTATCCTGTAATTTTTGACGAGTACAATATTTGTGGGTTGGCTGAATGAAGTGCGACACTTACATGCCTCTCCCTGAAATAGCTGATTGTGCTATGCAGAACACCTGCACGATGGCGATGAGGTGTAGAGAATAAAGGCCCTTGAGAATCCAGTTATACACCTCGACAAGGTTAGTCATCATTATACCATACCTCACGCTGTCCGTGTCGTGCAGCAGGGACCACTTCTCCAATGGCTCTCGATCGATCTACTGTAAGAAACACTTATGTTTCGTGAGCTCCTTCACCTTGGACCAGTTGTGTTAGGCTCAGCCAGTGCTGTGAGGCATTCGGGTTATACCGCTCTAGCCATGGCCAGCCCCTTGTTCCTCTCGTCGACGTGCTTCCAACTATGCTCGTCTAAAAACATCCACAAAGCATCAAATTTTCTCTTTTAGTTTTGCATAGACAGCCTCTTGAAAAGCTTCATCAATGATTGCTTCGGGAACTGCTTGAAGAAGTTCAACCCCAGGTGACGAATGCACAATCTGTTCCTCATATCTGGTCAAGGGAAGGGCTCCTCGGGGTCTTCCTGAAGTTTTCTTATAGCCTTCACTATCCCAGTGTGGTGATCATAGATTACGCACACACCAAGACGAGCGCTAACAACTCCAACCCTCACATGTCTAAGGAAATACAACCAGCTAACGTAATTCTCACTTTCCACAAATGCGATGGCTAGGGGCATAATTTGATTGTTGCCATCAACACCAATGGCCGTAAGGATCTGGCCCTTGTATTTACCAGTCAAAGGTCTCGTCAACTGAGATCACGGGAAGCATATGCCTGAATGCCTCGATGCATGCACCAAAAGCTAAGAAGGCCCTCTGCGACACCGCAAAACCTGGTGGCCTTGTAGATGGCTTGTCCTTCACAGCAGTGTATGTGCCTAGCTTTCTGTCCTACAACACCTGAAGCATACGAGGAAGGTTGTCGTACATCGCCTTGAAAGATCTGAACCATTTTTCCAATGCCTTCTGCTTTGCACGCCACGTCTTCGTGTAGCTAATCTTGTACTTGAATTTCTTCTCGATAGCCACTATGATGTGCGTGCCTCTTTGTCCTTCTTCTTCACTATCTCTCCATACATCAGATTGGCTATAAAGGCAGACGGTAGTTTACAATGCCTTAGCAAAACACTACTAAGAATCTAGTGTCTCATACTTCGGTCTATATGCGTGCACCCTCCAAGGACAACCGGTCTACTCGGCTAGATTTCATGACCCGAAAAGTCCACTGCATGGACAGGGCCCACAGCTTGATGGAATCCTGCAACGATGCTTTGTCAGCAAACATTAAATGCAACTAAACCTCTGTGCCATGATACTCCCATAGTGATTTGTACTCGTCATGTGTGGCAACACCCTTAGTATCAAATTAGTTCCATTCCTGCGGGATGGGACCTTCGTCCTCATCTGAACTATCCTTATTGTCCTCCTGTATAGCTTCCTCTTTAGCCTAAGCTATCCGGTCATTGCTCTCTATTTGATGCATTATGTACTTAATATGCTCCCCTTCATCAGTTTGTCCTATAGCCTTACCATGCCGTGACCGTTCTTCCTCTCCTCCATGTACCGCATCGGCCTCATCACGAGCAACTTCCTTCTTTTTGACAAACATGCTGGGCGCCCGAGCTGCTCGCACCTCTCAGATGATAACTGTCGGCACGATCTTGTACAACTTCTATTGGGCATGGTTGCACAAGCATCACACACTCGTATCTACGGCATCGGCACCTTTGCACAAACCCCTTCCACGCAACAGTGCGCATCAATGTTCTCAACTCCCATCTAATGTCCGTAAGAGATGGGCTCCAAAGCCCTTATATGACGATGCTGCACACCTCAGTGTCCAAGGAGAAACTGCGGGTGAGCCAAAACATCACATCTGCGATTCGAGCATTCTCACCGTCCGGGTGTATCAGAGTGGCTTGCGCAAAACCACTCAAGTTAATATCATTCGGACCTTCACAAACGGCGCCAACACTGTAATACACTTTCAATATAGTGGGTATCAACATTACTAATGTCTGCCTGCACATATTTTCAATGTTGCAACTAATCAAATCGCATCGTACATTATAGAAGTACTAATGTACTGTAATTTACATTTCAACGACCGTTCGCCTAAAGTAACCAACTACACTACCCTCATAGCATTAACTGCCTATCGGCAGATCGTGCACCGACGCTGCTCTTGTCTCGCTGCTCGAGCTCTCTCCTACTGTAAATAATTCCTAATGGGTTTCGATAATTTAGATGACATATTGATTTAAATACCAATATCCAGTTATAATCGTACACATGAATTTTTAATGTACTAATGACATTACATTCATTCGTAATTAATCATAAATGTTACGTATTATTATTTTGTACAATCAAACTATTTAATTCATACAAAAATATTGACTGATTTTTGAATAACTATAAATTTCTGCGGAGGCTTAATTTGTATGTAATATTGACTATATTTTCTACAACTATAATTTCATATGGATGCTAATTTGCTATTGTTAAAGTTTATTCGAATTCGTACCGTGTCCGCGTAGGACACTTCATCGCCTCATGTCAGACGTGGCATAGCAGGTGCATGCACATGTTGTATCAGATGTGGTGTCAATCTGTAGCAACCGACTCTGATTTGTTTCCTCTTCGTGTGAGACTCTTTTCCTTCACGTTATATATATGTACCGCAGTAGCCCATAGGAAGAAAAATGCTCCATTGTAAACTCTTCTCATTATAGTGATTTGCCTCTGAGCACACGTAGATTTTCCTGTAATGGTTTTCTATGTAAAAAATTCGTGTCTTTTGTCTCTATTTTTTGTTTATTATTTACAACAAGTGGTATTAGAGCACAAGAATTTAGAGTATGAGATTCGAGAAAAAAAATCACCGGGTGTCATCACCAAATCCCAGGCGTATCACGAATTCGCTTCCGAGCTAGAATGAGGCTATGCGCTAAAAAAGGCAGCAGGTGCCCCAGTCAAGATGTAGCACACGTCATCAAACAAAGTTGAAGCGCACAACAAGCCTTGGTCCATCGATCCACGTCGCATGTTTCTTTTCCTCGGTACCAGCAAACAAAATAGGAAGCCACAAAAAGGTGACATCGCCTAGAGCAGTAGTCCACAAGCCACAGTTAAGAAAAAGCAAAGCAAAAGGAGCTAAGTTCAAAAGCACAACCCAGCATGCAAAGCCAATAAAAAGTACACATAAATTCGTACCAACGAAATTTGGTTCTTCCACATGACGACTTTGAAGTATAATCTTCTGCTATTAGATCGCGACACGAGATTTTCTTTGTGGCAAGTCAAGATGCGAGCTATTTTATCACAGCTTGGTTTGGATGATACGCTTCTAGGGATTAACAAGATACCAGCCACATTATCCGCTGATGAGAAGCAATGAAAAGATCGTAAGGCCTTATCTCAAATCCATCTTCATCTATCAAATAATATTTTATAGGAGGTTATGAAGGAGACATCCGCCATCGCATTATGGCTGAAGCTGGAGCGGATTTGCATGACCAAGGATCTGACCAGCAAGATGCATTTGAAGCAGAAGCTTTATTCCACAAGATAGCGGAGGGTGCCTCATTGTTGAACCACCTGACAGTTTTTAAGGAAGTTGTTGCAGACCTCGAAGCTATAGAGATAAAATATGATGATGAAGATTATTCCAACGGTTCGACGACTGGATACTGTTGTAGGGGTAGCCCCCACCTAAGCCCAGCAGGCCTGTTAAGGGAGTGTAAGGACCAGAATAGGACATGTATAGTGACATAGGTACCCCTGAGGGAAGTACTCATGTGTAAGGGTATAATTGTAAAGGCACTCCCCATGTGGATGTAGGTAAGAGATAGGCCATGGGGGAAAGAGGCCTAAGCCATTCATTTTACTCAACTCTCCACTCCTACACTCTCTCTATGTTTGGTCTGTAACCACAACAGTTGGCGCCATCCGTGGGGAGGACAAGAGCAAGCCTCCAGGTCTGAAGGAGGATGGCACCAAAGAAAGCTTCACCGTCGGCGGCGAAGAAGAAGAAGGCGGAGGCGGCGAAGTCTCGCGTCAGCACTAGGGCTTCGGCTTCAGCAGCCGCAGGTACGAGCGGTGGTGCAGGTGCGACCGCCAACCCCGCCATTAACGCGACGACCGACCCCGCCATCGACGCGACGACCAACCTTGTCAGCGACGCAACGCCAGACCCCACCAGCACCGCCCCGACGACGGCAGCGCAGGCGCACCCGTTTTTTCATCCGGCGCAGAGGCGGCGAATGGCCCCAGCGGCGACGCGAACCTCGTCACCGGCTCCAGGGTCCTCCAGGACAACGCGGCGGGCAGCCCGGCCGCGCAGGCCGTGGTCACCACCGCGCCGGCAGCACCGCCAAGCGCACCGACGGCCTCGGCCACGCCCGCGATGGAGGCTGCCCTGCTGGCGGCCCTCAGCGCGTTTTAGCGGGTGCTAACAGACCTCCGTAGAGCCGTGCGGGACATGCAAGAGGCTTGGAGCCAACACGCCCCCCGGCGGTGGCATCCGAACCCGCTCCGGAGAGGGCGGATAGTCGCGACGCCCCTACGTCTAGCCGCGTCCCACTACGGCGCGTAGATCCGGAGTCCCCGCTCTCTGCGGGCCTACAGCAGGCGGCATGGCCTGAAGATTTCAAGTTCCTGAGCGTCATCGAGGCCTACAAAGGTGACTCCGACCCGCGGGAGTTCGTGCGCGTGTACGAGACTGCTATCGAAGCCGCTAGCGGAGACGACACTACGAAGGCAAAAGGACTCCCTCTCGCGTTACAAGGGGTGGCGCTGTCCTGGTTCTTCACCATTGAACCACAGTCCATCTACGCGTAGGAACAGATCCGCGACCGGCTCTACAACAACTTTCAGGGGAACTACGTCGAGCGTGTCAATGCGGACCAGCTCTTCGCAGTCAAGCAAAAACCCGAGGAAAGGCTTCGGGATTACTTCAAGCGCTTCGCGAAAGTATGCTGCCAGGTCAAGGACGTCAACGAAACAACCGTTATCAACGCAGCAATACAAGGCCTCCGACCGGGACCAATGGCCGAATACAACGCGCGTAAGCCCATTAAGACGGTCGGGAAGCTCTTCGACAAGATGGAAGAGTACGCCAGAGCGGAGGAGGACGCGCGGAGGCGGCACGGTGACGACTCCGACACCAACAAGGCGGAGGGCTCGGCGAAAAGCGAAGGCTCACCGAAGCAGGGCTCTTCGAAAGGTAAGCGCAAGCAAGAGCAGCCGAAGGCCGCCTCTGAACGCTAGGACCCCCAACACATTGACCCGCCAGGCGATAGGTCCAAGCGCGACCAACGCAAGTCCAGGAAACCTCGATACGTCTTTGACATCGAGGGCGGCTCCAAAGACAACGCCTCCGCAGGTCGTGGGGGCAGAGGGCGCCGAGGCCGAGGACGGGGACGTGGCCGAGGTCGAGACGACCGAACCCGCGAAGAGTACGGCGACCAGCACCATGGGCAGTGGTGCGAAATCCATGGCCGAGGCAACCATGACACGCGTGCTTGCGCCACTATCGCAGCACTACGACAGAGCGTCGCCAGGGACAAAAACCCGGACACACGCGTGCCCGTTGTGGCCCACGTCCAACACCCCCAGGACCAAGGAATGCAGCCCCAGGAAGGCCTCCTGCGAATTCAGGCACATGTGCAACAACCTCGGGAGGGCCTCCTACAGTTACAAGCTCCGGAAGGAGCCCAGCGCAGGATCATCAACGTCATCTCCGGAGGCTCCTCGCTGGAGTTCGCCTCGGCGCGGCAACGGAAGGCTTACGCGAGGAGGCTGCACCACGTCGCGGCATACCCAGCGCAAGCGCCGCCGGAATGGGCGCAGCACGAGGTCACCTTCACGCCCGCTGACGCCGAGGGCGTGGAGTTTCCCCACCAAGACCCTTTGGTCGTCCGGGTCCTCGTAGCCAGATGCGAAGTCAGGCGCGTCCTAGTCGATGGAGGAAGCTCCGCGAACATCCTGTTTGCTGCGGCCTTCGACCAAATGGGGATCCCCCGGAGTCGATTGGGGCCGTCAGGCATCCCGCTGCAAGGATTTGGAGGGCAGCCTTTGCGCGCTTTGGGCCAGATATGCCTCCAAGTCTCCTTCGGCCAAAACGACAACGTCAGGAGTGAGGACGCTATCTTCGACGTGGTCGACATTGCATACCCCTACAACGCCATAATAGGGCGGCCGCTCCTAAATACTCTCGGGGCAGTCCCGCATCACGGCTTCCTCTGCATGAAGCTTCCCGGACCGCGGGCCGTCATCATTGTTCATGGCGACCAGGACATAGCTCGGCGCATAGAGCTTGGCGCCAGAGCTCCATGCCACGCGGCTCGCCAAGGCACCTAAGCCGGGTGTGCAGATGCGGAGCCCTGGGGTGGCCCCCGAGAGCGCCTCGCGTTCCTCGCGTACGAGGTTGCCCCGGCAGCAGCGGCTCGTCAGCGGTCGCCCCGTCCTCATAGCGGTTAGTGGCCGGTATCCCCCCTCTTTTGTAATTGCTCGCCCGCGCAAACGAAAATTTAATAAAGTTCACCGTTTGCACAAGCTTTTGTTCTTCGAAACAAAGACACGCGTTCGCGCGCGCACTCTCCGTCAAAGATACGGGCATGAGTATAAACAAAGACACACGTTCGCACGCGCACTCTCCGTCAAAGATACGGGCATGAGTATAAACAAAGACACGCGTTCGCGCGCGCACTCTCCGTAAAAGATACGGGCATGAGTATAAACAAAGACACGCGTTCGCGCGCGCACTCTCTGTAAAAGATATGGGCATGAGTATAAACAAAGACACGCGTTCGCGCACGCACTCTCCGTCAAAGATACGGGCATGAGTATAAACAAAGATACGTGTTCGCGCGCGCACTCTCTGTCAAAGAAGCGGGTATGAGTATAAACCAAGACGAGCGGGGGGACGCCTCCGCACGCACTCTATGGAGTATAAATAAGACGTAGCATCGAGGTCCGCCTCCGCACGCACTCTACGGAGTATAAATAAGATGTAGCGTTGAGGTTCGCCTCCGCACGCAATTTCACCGCCCGCAACGCGCGGAGGCCCGCCTCCGCGCGCAGTCTACGGACTCTAAATAAGACGTAGCGTCGAGGTCCGCCTCCGCACGCACTCTACGGAGTATACATAAGACGTAGCATTGAGGTTCGCCTCCGCACGCAATTTCACCGCCCGCAACGCGCGGAGGCCCGCCTCCGCGCGCAGTCTACGGACTCTAAATAAGACGTAGCGTCGAGGTCCGCCTCCGCACGCACTCTACGGAGTATAAATAAGACGTAGCGTCGAGGTCCGCCTCCGCACGCACTCTACGGATTATAAATAAGACGTAGCGTCGAGGTTCACCTCCGCACACAATTTCACTGCCCGCAACGCGCGGAGGCCCGCCTCCGCGCCCAGTCTACGGACTCTAAATAAGACGTAGCGTCGAGGTCCGCCTCCGCACGCACTCTACGGAGTATAAAAAAGACGTAGCGTCGAGGTCCGCCTCCGTACGCACTCTACGGAGTATAAATAAGACGTAGCGTCGAGGTCCGCCTCCGCACGCACTCTCCGGAGTACAAAAAAACACGCGGATGCCATCCCTGCGCACTCTACGGAGTATAAACAAGACGCGAACACCGCGCACGCACGGGCATTGCCCCAGTGCGTACTCTTCGGAGTATAAATAGGACGTGGACGCCGATTCCACGCACTCTCCGGAGTATAGAGAAGACGCGGACGCTATCTCCGCGCACTCTCCGGAGTATAAACAAGACGCGAACACCGCGCACGCACGGGCGTTGCCCCAGTGCGTACTCTTCGGAGTATAAACAAGGCGTGGGCACTGGCCCCACGTACTTTATAGCACAGCTTACCCCGGCTAATTCTACGGAGTGCAAAGTGCACCACGGCGGCCCACTCCCACGCGCCGCCCGCGAAGTACCAAGGCGATGTGTTAGAGGCTGGGCCCCGCGCGAGCACACCCGCGAGCGAGAAACACCAGAGGCTGGTTCCCGCGTGAGCACACCCGCGAGCGAGAAACACCAGAGGCTGTTCTTGCAGAATCGTGGGACGGAGCGCTCGCGCGTCTACTTCGGATAGGCGCCAGCTCCGCTGCCACCACTTCGAAGGGTAGGGGACGGAGCGCTCGCGCGTCTACTTCGACTAGGCGCCAGCTCCGCTGCCACCACTTCGAAGGGTAGGGGACGGAGCGCTCACGCGTCTACTTCGACTAGGCGCCAGCTCCGCTGCCACCACTTCGAAGGGTAGGGGACGGAGCGCTCGCGCGTCTACTTCGACTAGGCGCCAGCTCCGCCGCCACCACTTCGAAGGGTAGGGGACGGAGCGCTCGCGCGTCTACTTCGACTAGACGCCAGCTCCGCTGCCACCACTTCGAAGGGTGCGTGTGCGGTTATCGCAACTGCGTGTCTGTCTCGATCATACTGCCCCCGCAAGGCGCAACTCATCGATTACGGGCGCGCGTAGTAACCCTCCGAGTTTACCATGGGACAATGTAGCCGGAGGGCGGCGATGCACTTCGTAGGATCTAGTCAAGCCTGTTCTTTGCATTCGCTAAGGATGCTTACAAACGCGCACAAACACCTCCGGCGCACCAGGCCGCTACTCGACAGGCTCATCCTTAACATGCGTCCGTATTGAGGCTCCACCCAAAGATGCCTGACTCGCCCAGAAATCCAACGCTTCCTCGGCTCTTTGCCAGCGCCGAAGACGCCGTCGGGTTGCAAGGTCGGAGATCAGCAGCCGACCCCGGCTGGGTAGCTGCTCGGGACAAGGGGGCAGGAATCAGAACAGCGGGAAACAACTCCGTATTTTGCCAGCAAGAAGAAAAAAGAGAGAGAAGGCAACCCGGGCTCCGGTTACAACGCACACCAACACACGACAACCTCCCGTCACACCTGTGGGTTCGCGGTGTCCTCCAGGGCCGCGGCGCCATCCTCGTCACGCCGGGGAACCTCGTCCAGAAACTGGCCAAGATTTCCCTCGCCATGCAAGTTGTTCCGCAGCTCGACTATAGCTGCGGCCTCGCTGCAGTATTCCCATATCCACTCATGGAAGAACTTCACGGCGCGGTGTACGGCTCGCACGGTGCCGGACATTACCCCGCCCCCAGCAGGCATCTCCAGTCAGGGATCGACTAGCCCCGCAACGTGTTCACAACCGCGGTGTCGCAGGAGCGCACACGTCAGACACGACGCCACGTAGGCGCAGTGGTTGCCGAAGATCGCCGCGGCGCCACGTGAAACGCCGGCCGCTTCCCCAATCCACCGGAGTGACCGCGACAGGTCCTCGGGCCCGAAGGAGCGCGCCGGCACTTCGGCGACAAGCCCCTTGAGGGTATCTTCTAGGGCCAGCATGGCGTCCCAGGCGGTTACTGAAGCGTCACCCAAGGCTCGATCTCGCTCCGCGAGAGAGGCAGCAAGCTCGATGTTCTTCCCCTCTAGGGCAGCAATCTGTTGCAGAAGGCTGTCCCGCTCTGCAGCAGCTTCCTGCCGCACCGCCTCTGCTGCCGACGCTCGCGCTGCGGCAACGAGCCCATCGGTGCGCGTATTCACCTCCGCGCACTCCAACTCCAGGCGGTGTATGCGAGCATCCTGGGTGGAGCGCCCTCCTGCAGCTCCTCTTCGGCGGCTTCCAGCCTGGTCCGCAGCGCTGCTCCCTCGCGAACATGGGCACCTCGTAGGGCCTGGGCTAGCACGAGTGTCTGCGCGGCGCAGGAGTTAGCAAACGCTAAGCGGCGGCAAGTGGTCTAAAAGACGGACACCTACCCTCACTCCCGACACCTCCAATGCATCTCCAAGGCGCCCCGACCCGTAGGTCTGCAATGGTTGTTGACCGATGATGGCGGCCGCGTCCTCCGCAATCCCGAGCCATGCCCTCAGAGCGTCTGACGGAGAGACGAAGTCCGCCGGGCTTGGGCGTGCGACACCAGTGTCGCCAGCACTAGGACCCCCGCGCTCAAGGAACAGCTCCTCCTTCGGGATAAGTGCCGCTACAGGGAGGAATTATACGCTTGTCACGAGGCATGCAAAAAAAATGTCGAAGGAGTGCCGTCGTAACCTACCTTCGGTGGTGGACGAGGGATTTCGCGGAAACGTCTCCCTAGCCGCGGGCGGGACAGCCTCTACTTCGGCCCCAACAGATGGTGTTGTCTCGCAAGGCCTGGGGACCTCCGAGTCGGGACCTAGCGTCAATTGATCCTGCGCCACGGTCACCGTGGCCCGAGGGGCCGGGAGGGCGCGGGGTGGAGGGACCTCGGTGCTCGAAGCGGAGTCCCACAGGCTCCCAACACCGGTCGCCACAACGAACCCTCGCGAAGTCCGCGAAAGGGAGGACGACAGGCGTGGCCGCTTTGCTTGAGCGGAAGATACCACCGCGGTACCCGCCGTAGAAGGAGCCGCCGCGGCAGCAACACTCGCCGAAGGGGCCTCCACAGCTACAACGATAGCGGTCGGGGGCTTCACCCCCACGACCTCTGCGGAAGATACCCCCACCTCCGCGGGGGACACCTCAGCCCTGGCCGCTGCTGTTAGCAAAGGTTGTGCCCCACACACTCCCGCAAAGGGCAGCCCCACCACAGTCATGGCCGGAGACGAGGGCTCCGCACCGGTGCCGCCAGCCGGCACCACCACCTCGGCGACGGTCGCGGGCAGCGAGACCTCCGCAGCGCGCACTCCGCCGCCGGCGCCTTCGCCCTCAGTACTCGAGCCCTCTAAATCTGAATCGGCATACTTCGCCGAACTCGACTCCGGGCTCGCCGCGCCGACAGGAACAGTGGCAACCGTTGTACGGGGCGTGGTCGTAGTGCTCCGGGCCCTCTTGCGGGACGGCGCCTTCGTCTTCACGGCACCGTCATCCTCATGCTGCTGGTCCGGAGGGGGCCGATCCGGCACAGGAAGCCCTAAGGCCTCACACACGCGGTTTATTCGCCCCAGTCCAGCCTCCGCAGTCGCAGTTGCGCGTTGCCCATGCTCTCTGCCGGTGTATGGCCCGAGGAACACACGCGCAGCGCGCTTCGCGTCCTCAAGGCCAGTCCCTGCCCCAGACAGCGCATTTACACAATGCGATACGTACGAACGAAGAGGAAGGCATGGTCGAGACTTACGAAGGTTAGTCGACACGGGCAGCGAACAAATGGACGGGCGAACGTTATCATCCCGACGTTCACCCGCTGTGAAGCGCCAACCGTGGGAAAGCGGCGTCGCACTGAGCATCATGTACTCCTCGGCGAGGTCGCGCATATTGAAGTGGGAGGCGACCCCCACAAGTCTTCGTGCCCTCAGCCTATCTTCCTGGTCAAGCGTTAAGCCGGGGCTGGTCTTGAATGTAATCGGCCCGCCTGCGCACTCGAGGCCGCTGCCACTCGTCACACGATGGTAGAACCACCGCCTAGCCCAGTGGACCACCCACTTCCCTCGGGTCGCGTTCGCGGGGAAAAGCTTCCCACATGACGCCCGCAGGACGAAGTTGACGCTGCCAAATTTCGACAACGTACCGTCCTTCCGCTCCTTCGGCTGGCACCGGGCCTCATGCAAATACGCGAACAGGGAGGCGCTGGACCAACATCCCTCCGAGCGCAGGGCCCAGCTGTACACGGCGAGGCGAGCCACCACGTTCGGAGTCAATTGTGACAACTCCAACTTGAAGGTCCGCAGCACAGCCCCAACAATTGCTGAGGATAGGATGCGAGGTCCGGCTTCGAAGTACGCGACGAAGACGATCGCCTCCGACTTCTCAGGGCGCGGCTCTGTCTCGTCATCGGCGGGCAACCGCACCACGTGGTGGTCCGACAGCTTCCCCTCTTGCAGCAGGGACCGAATCGTGTCTTCCGTCACGAGCGTGCACCGCATGGTGGTCGCGCGTCTACTTCGACTAGGCGCCAGCTCCGCTGCCACCACTTCGAAGGGTAGGGGACGGAGCGCTCGCGCGTCTACTTCGATTAGGCGCCAGCTTCGCTACCACCATTTCGAAGCGTGGGGGATGGAGCGCTCGCGCGTCTACTTCGACTAGGCGCCAGCTCCGCTGCCACCACTTCGAAGGGTAGGGGACGGAGTGCTCGCGCGTCTACTTCGACTAGGCGCCAGCTCCGCTGCCACCACTTCGAAGGGTAGGGGACGGAGCGCTCGCGCGTCTACTTCGATTAGGCGCCAGCTCCGCCGCCACCACTTCGGAGATCAGGGGACGAATCACCCGCGCGCTTACCCCCACGCGCGTAGCACTCCCGGGCTACCCCGCCGACGCCTGCTCTCCGCGGCTGCTATCCTCCAGGACAGGAGATAAGCGGCTTCGGATCATCACCCCGCTGCTCGCCTTGCAGGCACCGCCTCGGTGGGACGGCAGGCCCGCCGGCAGTCCCCACACGTTGCACCGGTGCAGGTCATGTCACACCAAGTTTTGGCTTGTTCTCATAAACAGACCACCTTCAGTCTATCAATATTCTCTCGGAAGGCGGGCTTGATCACAAGCCCCGACTGAAGGTGAGTCTGTCTAAGAGAACAGGGCAAACCTTGTCGTTGTATGCAGAAATACAGAGCGAGCACAGCAAGTGCGGGCAGTTGCCGTTAACAGACGCTAACCAAGCTCCCGAGAAAAATAGGCCTCCATCAGTACATCAACATTCCCCGAGCCGCGTGGTGCCACCATGGAATGTGGATGCACTAAAGAGGCCCATTTTAGGGGAGCAGCACCTATCCGCGCACACAATGCAGGTACAAGATTTACACCAGCCCGCTATATATATATACCCCATCAACGGGAAAGCCAACCGACAGCAGTCCAGCCGGCGGAAGTCCATCCGACGAAAGTCCAGCCGGCGGAAGTCCAGCCGGCGGAAGTCCAACCGGCGGAAGTCCAACCGGCAGAAGTCCAGCCGGCGGAAGTCCAACCGGCGACAGTCCAACGTTGCAGCATCGTACCGTCACGATGCTCCAAGATCCGCACCGGGAGAAAAAACGTCACCACATGGCATCACCGCGCCCCCCTCAAGTCTCGCGCCGCACCAACCAAGCCCCGCTGGGTAGGCTGGCAGTCGCTTGTCGTCAAGGGCGCTCGACGCCGGAGACGCGCGCGCGCGCGATGGCTTACGACCCGCTCCACCTCCTATGCCGACACATTGGACTCCGCCAACATCTCCACTCCGGACGACGGACCCGACCCCGCCACGGTAGGACTCGGTGGGTAACAAAGCCTTCGACAAGCCGCTCGGCGCCACGCCTTCGCAATAAGGCGGACACTGCACTTCGAACATTGAAAAAGCTCACAGGCCGCAGGGACGGAGGGGGCCAAAGGGCTCGGCAACATAGCTTCGGCCCGTGAAGCCCTTCACCATGAGAGGCTCCTGTTGTAGGGGTGGCCTCTACCTAAGCCCAACAGACCTGTTAAGGGAGTGTAAGGCCCAGAATAGGACATGTATAGTGACATAGATACCTCTGAGGGAAGTACTCATGTGTAAGGGTATAATTGTAAAGGCACTCCCCATGTGGATGTAGGTAAGAGATAGGCCATGGGGGAAAGAGGCCTAAGCCATTCATTTTACTCAACTCTCCACTACTACACTCTCTATAACACTACAAGAAATTTGAGTATCAGTGACGAATATAGTTATGATGAGAAACGAAAATGTCATAGATTAGCTATCATTCCGTGACGATTCAAGTGATTTCGTCATTAATATGCGGGACGGTACCTTCGACGCCTAGTTTTGTGACGAAAACAAATATTTGTCACAGAATATACAGAAAACCATGATGATTGTTTATATTCGTCATAAAAGAAATTATTATTCGTGACGATTTATTGGATGACGAAAAAGTGTTGTCAAAAAAAGTTAGGACGAATGGGGCCATTGTGAAGTAGCCATGAACCAACGGCAGCCGCCTCCCGCGCAGTCAAGGACATCGCGCACCCTTGCGTCCCCAGCAAGGTCGCCGCCGCCTCACCGTCTCCCCCAAGCCAGCGCCGCCGGATGCCCCGTGCTGGGCCGCCCACCTCGTCGCCTCCCGTTGAAAAGGTTGGTATGATTCCTGTGCACAATGAAAAGGCTGGTAGGAGGCTAGATGAAGAATATTAATGTGTGTTGAAACTGAAAATTGCCTGGATTGAAAGTGCAAATTATGTAGAACAGCTTGATAAAATTGCATGCTTGTGCTAGATATTGAAATTATATCTCAAAATATCAGATTAGTTGATTGGCTAAATTTGTTTTTGTTGGTCAGATCATATACAACCTTTTTAAAATAACCGTTGCAAAATGGTGGTTGTAGGATGGTAGTTCAAAAATATTCGTAAAATATTTGTGGGATCTATCCGCGAAGAAATCGGAGCTCTGGAGGTCTAAATCGGAAGAAATTTCATTGGGGAAGGACTTGACTGTAATATTTGAAAATCTGGAGGGCTAAATCGCAAATCACCGAAAACCCCAACTCCTTCTAAACCCTAGCCGCCACCCAGATCCAAACGAAGCCGGCCGTTGCTTCTGTCCTTTGCCCCCTTTGCTCTCTCCTCCCCCTTCCTCTTCTCCGGCGCCGGCGAGGGTCGGCCAGCTCGCCGGCGGCCAACCACCTCCACTCCCCTTCCGCCGCTCCCCACAGCTCCTCCATCCCCAGATCCACCGCGCCGCCACTACCCGTCCGCCACCGATCCTCACCTCCACCACGCCTCCATTTGCTTTCTCCTCCTTCTCCTCCATCTCCACGCCATCTCTCGACCGCCGCCTCTCCCTTCTTCTCCACATCCGGCGGGCCACCACATCTCCCCGCCTTCCTCTTCCTCTTCTCCACCAAATCCTGTGCACCGCCATTCACCACAGCTCCTTCATCCAAGCGCCGCCGCCCTTCTTCATTAGCCCCCTCCTACTTCTCTTCTCCACTCCCCTTCTCCGTCTTCCTCCGTCGCCTACTCCCGTGCGCCGCTATCCTCTGCTACTCCACCACCACTCCACTGCTCCTCCCTTCACCTCCCTCCTCTTCTCCACCGGTGACCCCTCCAGAGCCCGGCGCCTTCTTCCCCATCGGCGCACCAACTCTTCCGCCCCCGTGCCGCCTCCATATCACCACCGAGTGCCCACATCTCCACACAACAGCGCCGCCACCATCTTCGCATCTCTCCGCCGCCGACTCAACCGCTCGGCGCCGCCACGACCTCCCTCTCCAGCTCTCCTCTTCGCCAGCGCTTCACCCCACTCCACCGCACACCTCTCGCCGCTCCGTGCCGCCAACTCCCTCCTCTGCTACTCCACTCACCACAGAGCGCCGCCATCCCGACGCATCCTCGGCGCCGCCTACCTCTTCACCGCCGGTGGCCTCGACTTCACCAACCACGCCGGCGCCGCGTCTACATCACCGAGACCTCTCCGGCTTCTTCCTCAACAGCCGCCACTTGATCAACATCTTCAACCTCTCCACCGACGGCGGCGACTCAACTGCAGCACCGGCCGCCACCACTTCATCCACACACGGCGCCGCCGATGCTGCTCATCTCAGATTCTCCTTCTTCGGTTCATCTCTAGATCTTCTCCCTTTTATCTCTTTGCTGCTCTTAATTACCGCTCAGTAATTGCGTATTGTTGCACTGTTAAATTATTGGTCTATGCACTGTGCTTGTGATCTGTGATGTGTGCATGAGATCAGTGGAGATGTTATTATGCTCTGTTTTGTCATTGTGATTTATGCTATGTGACTTTGCAATTTGTGCTGTTAGTAGTAATTTCAAATTGTTATCTATGTTGGTCAGTGAGTATTGCTAGTCTCTGCATTACGAGGAATGACCCGTAATGATATATATGAAGCCATATGTGAGCTAGGAAACTTTTTTAGGCAAATATGTTCAAAGACTCTTAAGGTGGATGTTCTGCATAAAACTAAAGGCTGAGATTCCAATAATTCTTTGCAAACTTGAGAAAATTTACCCACCTGCCTTTTTTGATGTCATGGTACACTTGGCTGTGCACTTACCTGATGAGACACTACTTAGAGGTCCAGTACAATATGGATGGATGTACCCTATTGAAAGGAGATTATGTACTCTGAAGCGTTATGTGAGAAATAGGGCTAGACCTGCAAGACAGCCAATGTGACTGGTATAATCTTGAAGGAAAAAAGACAGCCATGAAAGATGATGGGTACTTTAGAAGCATCAATGTAGAGCGTTATTGGTATAAAAATGACCCTTATATTTTAGCCACTCAAGCAGCACAGGTATTTTATTTGAATGACACAAAACTTGGTAAAGGGTGGAAAGTGGTGCAAAAATTTGAGCATAGGCATCTCTATGATGTGAAACTAAACTGAATTGTTGTTTAAGTATGTTATATTCATTTTTTTTCATTTTCTACAACTATGCAACACAATGTTTTGTTATTACTTATTAAAGAATGAGCTGAATACATATTATAGGTGTATACAAAATTTTTTCTTTGCTGTGTCTTCAACATTCAAGCATTATGCAATCTGTTTATGTTACAAATGGAGCATAGAATTATCTTGCATGCTTATATTGTCTCTATGCAATGCTAGGATGCCATGGAAACCGCAATGGAAGAAACTCCACAGGAAGGTGAAGAACCGCAATATGCCTTCTGACAAGACATACTTGTTATTGCTAGTGACATTTGGCTAATATGGTTTTGTGATGGAACTGTGTCTATGGTGATCACTTTTGTGTTGAACCAATGGTTGTAATGGCATGTATTGGATAAATGTCAATTAATTCTATATGCTTTGATGGAACAATTCTATGGTGATTATCTGGAGAATTATGCTACTGTTCATGACGTTTTTTTGTCATTCATGTATGTTTGGATTAAATTTTGTGACGTTGCAAATATATTCATGATGAATAATTTTGTCATAAATTACACGTCCTGGACCACATGTCACGATGAAAACGATTGTCATAGAATGTTTTCACTTGGTGACGATAACGGTATCGTCACAGAAAATATTTTATGACACAAAGTAAATCGTCATAAATATTATTGTATGACGATTTGTTATTCGTCATAAATGTGTACTATTTTATGACGATCTCCCAATGATCGTCACTAAGAACATTCTATGACGCAGAATCTGTGACGATCCGCGTGACGCAAGAAAATCGTCACTATTATGCTTTTATGACAAAAATCCATGATTTTGTGACAAATACGTATCATCACCGATGCTCAAATTTCTTGTAGTGTCTGTTTGGTCTGTAACCACAACAGATACCATTTCTATAAAAAATGTTAGCGTTGATATATTTCTACTAAAATATAGATTATTTACAAAAAAATTCGTATGACTGTAGTCCTTGCCCACTGGGGCAAGTTTTTCAAGCAGTACATATAAGGCGTATCCGATGATCGATCGATGTGTTCTTATTTTCTTTTTGTACGTGTAAATGTGGAATTACTAGCATTGAGAGTTCAGGTCTTGTACTACTAGACATGTTTGACTTGTAAATCTTTAATCGTTCATGGATGAAAAACCTGAAGCCGGAGAGCTTTCAGTTGTGAAGCTTATTTCAAATCTGAAATTGTGTCAACTGACCTAATGGGCCTAGGCCGACCAAAGATGGCAGGAAAAGAGCCCAGCGTGGCCCGATAGTTGTCTGAGACATTTGCATTAGGACCATACCAATACGAAAAGAGCTGGTTGTAATGGCTTTTAAAATCTGCTTTTCTACCGTAACTAGTTTTTAAATAGAGTGAATTTTTAATATAAGATCTATTAGTTAATTATAGTACACACTATAGTGACTTCATTTATATCGACTAAAATCGCACGTGAGCGACTCTCTATAAACATCTCTATAAGCTGTTATTATTCATATACCAAAGCTAAAAGCCAATATAAATAAGCCGGCTAGTAAGGTTGTTTGAATTTTGTCTAGGTTAACAGTAACTCCAAAGCATTAAAAATTGAAAAATAATTTAAATTTGGCAAAAATAGACTGATAAAAATAAGAAAAGGGCTAAAGATTATTTTAGAAAAAAACAACAATTTTTTGGCTAAATAATTAAGATGTGACAGTTTGAAAATCTATAAAAAAAATCATGCAAGTTACAGGCAAGGCAATTGCACATATATGAATTTGCAAGAAAAGTAGAAACTAAGAAGGTAAAATAGTATTGGCCTAAGATTTCTAATTCTTATTATATTTTCGAATTTTTCCTTCATTTATTTTATTCAATCTATTTTTAAATTTTAAATAATATATTTTCTATAGTTATACTGTAGGGTTCCTCTTTAAAAAAATATATTGTAGGTTACAGTTTTTATTTTTTTAGTTATATTTCCCCATTTACTTGTTCTTCAATTTCTATTTTATTTTCTGCGTCGTATAGTTCATACTTATATTATAAGATATATACCCCTTGTTTCAACCGCCCATGCGTACAGACGAAGAAGACTCAGAACCGAAGAAATTGTTAATAGACTTGGATATTATGCTTACACTTATTAAATGATGCAAATATTCGAACCACTCAACATCTTTGCCGGCAATATATAGATTAGGGGATACAAGATGGAAAAATTGCAATAAATAAAACCTTAATTTCCTCGATGGACATATATTGTTAAGCGATAATTCCCAAGAAAATGAACTTATATAGTGAAATCAGAGAGTGTATATCCTCTAGACAAAACTTCAAACTAGATTGTTTTACAGAATTTTTTGTACGGATAATCCATTTTTTATTCGAAATTACAGAAATATACCCGCGGGAAAATTTTTTACAAAAATAGGCTCCAGTCGCCTAATGGTTGGGCGACTGAAGCCTTTCGCCCAACCATTGAGCGACTTTAATCCAGTCGCTCAATGGTTGGGCGACTGCATCCAGTCGCCCAACGATTGGGCGACTTAAATGCAGTCGCCCAATGGTTGGGCGACTGCAGTCAAGTCTCCCGTGAATGTTTTAAATTTTTTCAATTTTGTAGTTTTAAACTGGTAAAAAATATGCTGGAGTTCTATTTGGCGGCCAGCATCCGCTGCCAGCACCGTACAAGCATATGTCCAATCATTGTCTTCATCGCCATCGTCGAGTTCACAAACTGATCACACCATTCATGAATCGATCGCGCACGGATGGAAGAAGAAATTTGTCTAGGGGGTTGAAGGGCTGCACTGAAACGAAATCGAATTTTGCAAAAGAGTTGGAATTGCGTTTTGATTTTTGCTTCCCCTGATCCTTAGCCTATCCTGCACGAATCTCGACCCAATCCCGGCCCTAAACCCTGTCGGCAACGCTTGAACGGAGGAGAGCAGCGCCAGCACTGTTCACCGCCCGATATTTTCGTCGTCGCTCGAAAAATCTCCCTGCCGCTAGCTCTTTCCTTCACCTTCAAGCCTCGGCGCCCTCTCCAGCACCTTCTCGCGTACTCCCTCCCCTGCCAGCTCTACCAGGTGCTTGAGTACCCCGCGCGCCACCCGAGCTTGCCGACCTGTCACCGCCGCTCCTTCTCTGCTCCCGCCGCAAATATCCCCCTGGCGTAGACCGACCTAGCCCTGCTATTTAAGGCCTCCATCACTCCCCTGAGCTTCCTCAAGCGCCCAAACAGCTCCTCCACCCGCTCAATTGAGTTGAAGACCGCCGAAGCTCCACCGGCATCAAAAACCCTAAAGGTAGCCCTCTCTTCAATTCCGACAAACCAGCCAATTAGAATCCAATTCCATGCCGTAGAAGCACCCTCACGCTTCCAGGAAACCTCCCAAATCCTTACTCGACCTTCCCTCAAGCTGAGCTGCCCTGGCACCGAGAGCCACCGCCGGCCGCAACTACCTCCCCGTAGCTAGCCTTGTACGGCCATACCCAGCCCAAACCGCTGCTCCCATGAGTTTACCCAAGTCCTAGTGGTGCTCTAGCACCGGCCAAATTGCCCTAAAAAGCCCCCATGAACCCATAACCTCAAAAATGGCCGCAACGGGGAGAAGCCCACCGCCGGCGAACGCCGCTTCCGCCGGAGCTACCACTGCCCAAAATGGAACCACCACTCTTCGTTGAGTCCGTCCATGCCCTCAGCCGCCGTCGCTGTCCACCCTAGCGCCGCCGCCACTCGCCGCTCCCATCCCCTGTCTCTGCGCGCGCTCGGGCCGGTGGGGAAGAAGAACAGTGCTTCGCACTGTTCCCCCGACCGAGCCAGGCCGAGCGGGCTGAGCCAAGCCGCCCCGACCGCACCGGACGCGCCCGACCGGGCCGGATTGAGCTGGCTGCGCCAGACCGCCTCGCCGAGCCCAAGCAACAGTGCGACCGAGCCCAATAAATAGTAATTGACCCAAAGTCCAAAAATACATATTTATACTCCCCGGATTCGTTTTGAGCCCGCCAATCCAAATCCAAGGCCCATTTCCCCATATAGCCCTCCTATAAGCCCAATATCCTCATTTTATTGGAGTTCCCGGATTTTCTTTCTTATTTTATTTCCTTTATTCCTAGCCTAATCCTTCAGGCATGGAATTAAATTATTTTATTTGTTTTGCGTTAGCCTCCGAAGTCGAAGGTTCGCAGGAGCAGGAGGGAAAAGCTCAAGTCCAGGCTCAACCCGTCGACGAATACAAATTAATCAAAATCATAAATCCGCAAGGCAAGTCACACATATTTTTGAACATGTTGATCCTACATTCCCTAAGTTATGTATTTACTTGTATTTTCATTATGCTATTTGCGCACTGTTATTTTATGTACAATAAATGCTTAGAATGAATGATACTAGTTATGTCCTACCACCCGAAAAAGCCCAGTCTAATTTGATGGCCATATTCACCTTGACAAGACATAGTAATATTAAATATAGTAATGTTGTAAATATGATAGTTTAAAGAATTGATATCTTCTGTTGCTAAAAGAAGTGGTATTTATTTGGGAAGTGGCTCTTTGGTAAAGCGAGAATCGCTGGATCTCGTAACCTGGGGCGAAGGCAAATGTTACAAATCAATGGGAGTGTCAAATCACTGGACAGATTTGTAGAAGGGAATTTGCCACCGGTGAAATTATAAGGACTAGACCCTTATGCTGAGTAAAGAACATAGTGACCGCCCAACCACAAGCGTTGATACGTCAAACCTGGTCTAGTAACTGCTCAACTTCGATTGAACCTTTACATAGGCGGTTGGAGGCAAAGTGTGAGTACATACGGAAGGGAGTTAAGGGAGGGCCGTATGGAAGTTGGCACCGTTATTGTTTTTACTATTGTTTTGATTATCGGGTGTCCACACAATAGTAGGCTGAGATAAGTCAGAGGTTGTGGCCTAGGCTTGTTGAGGAAGTCTACTAGGTAGAGGCTATATAAAGAATTGAGCAGTGAACAACCTTGTTTCCTTTACTCTTTAGCGCGGAGTTAAGGAATCTTGTGGGTAAAGCAGGGCAGCTTTGCAAAGTCATGACTAATGGTATTCGAATACGCCGTACTTCCGGTCAATGGAGTTATGTTTAATGGGTGAATCCAACAACAAAGCATAAGTAGATTTGGAAAAGATTTGATAATGTTGGTGGTCTGGTAATTGAACCTTGAAAAACCCCCTAAAGCTTATAGAAAGCCAAAATTTTGTGTTTAAAATCTGTTTACAACTAAAACTGCATCCACATAAAATAATAGACTTGTTTCCCCTTTTTCTTGATATGCCATGCATGAAATTATTATTAAGCTCCGTGTGACTTGTTGAGTACAAGTGGTAGTACTCATGCTTGCTAAAAACATAAACAGAAACAATTAACTTTGAGGAGGCGGATGAAGACGAAGAGGTGGTGCTTTACGAGATCGACGAAGCTTGGAATTAGGGTCATTCTCCGCTCAGGCGTGCCTGTGGCAGTTGTTGTTGTAATGTAACTAAGGGCAGATGACCCTACTGTGATTCTTGGCTTTTAGCCTCATATTGTAATAAAAGTTCTCTTTTGCGCTTAAGCTTGTGTTGGCAATGTTATACACTCGTTGGATATACTCGCAGTTGAACAGTCCTGGGCAGCTGCGAGGGTTTCATAATACTCCCGGAAACGGGGGTGTTACAGAGTGGTATCAGAGCCTGCTTGCTTGACCGTAGGATGACCCTAAGTGTGTTAGGTGTGTTTACAAAAACTATTTTGTTAAAAAAATGAATTGCATAAAATATTGGTAATAATCTTGTATAACTTCTTTTCCCCTGTCTATATTAGTGTTATTTAAAACTAAATTTTGTTTCCCTAAAACTATTTATATCCATTCTTGTCTAAATTCAAATTTGGCGATGCGAGTAGATGTCAAAAAAAAAGAGAAGAAAAAGTAAAAGAGTTAGAAAGTGTAGAGCTGTGTGCGTTAGTATAGTTGAACCCTTCGGTAGTAGTATCTTCTTGGCTGTGTAAAACAAGTTGAGATGTGTACCTTATAAGAATGGTATGTATCCAGCTTGTGTAATGAATAGAAACTATCTTTGCCTATTTGATAATTTGTTTGCTACCAGTATCTCTAGTCTACCCTCTTCAAATTTCAGTCTTTCTATTTCACTCTAAGTCCTTACCTATTTCATTCTAATCTTACCCAACGTTCAGAATCCTTACTTACCTATTTGACTTTCTCAAAAAAAAAAACTCGCTGCAGACCTAACTCCCAATCCCATCGAGAGCAATCAAGATGGTCGAAACTGAAAATGGATCACAAGAGCAAGGCAATTCTTATCCAGAAAAAGCAAGGCAGCCAAACATAATAAACCTATTGGCAAGGATGGAAGAAGATCGACGTCAAGCGGAATTTCGTCAAACCAGCATGATGGAACATCATACTAAGCTATTAGAACAGATTGCTAAGGAAAGTGAAGGAAATAGTCAGCAAGGACTGCCTGTACAATCAAAGTGGACAGATTTTCACAAGACTAGACCCCTAGTCTTTTCTTCATCACCTGACCCGATAGTGGCAGAAGATTGGTTTAGAGATGTAGAAAGGAAGTTAAATACTATTCAATGCAATGACAAGGAAAAAGTACTGTATGCCTCTCATCAGTTGCAAGGCCCAGCAGCAGCTTGGTGGATGAATTATCAAGCTATGGCTGAAGATCGAGAAATTACTTGGAAAGAATTTGAGTATTCTTTCCGTCACACCCATGTACTGACTGGAGCGATGGAAGCCAAGCGTCGAGAATTTCTCGCGTTGAAGCAAGGAGAACGTACAGTCACAGAGTATCTTCATCAGTTTAACACGTTGGCCCGTTACGCCCCTGATGACGTAAAAACCGAGGAGAAAAAGATGGAAAGATTTAGAGAAGGATTGCAGATATCTTTGAAGCATCATATCTCGGCTATGGATTTTAAAGATTTGCCTTCAACGGTAAATAAACTTATTATATCGGAGGAAACCAAAAAGGAGTTAGAGAATACACAGAAGAGGAAGATAGCACAGGTAACATCATCATCAGATGCACCTCAAAAACGAGGAAGATAGCACAGGTAACATCATCATCAGATGCACCTCAAAAACGAATAGTCTTAGCACCCCAGTCCAGAAACCAGCAAGACAGAGAAATGGTAATTACATTAAGACCACAGATTCAAATGGACCAGAATATTATAACTCCACCACAAAATACAGTGACAATCTCAAATCCGAAGTGCTTTAGCTGTGGTGGGAACCATCCTCAAGAGCAGTGTCCACAGTGGTCTCCCGCTTGTTTCCATTGTGGCCAAGTTGGTCATTTCAAGAATCAGTGCCCAGCAAGGGGACTGCCTTCTGAAGTGGCAAAGGCCCAAGTCAGGACACAAGCATCTTCGCCACAGAAGAAAGAAGACCAGAGCCAACAGTCTATAGTCAAGACAGCAAGAATTCAGACGACAGCTACAACGCCAGCAACGGACAAGGACAAAGGAATACTGAAACCAGTCCCAGAAAGAATAAATCATATCTCGGCAGAAGAAGCAACAAGAGCCAACGACGGCATCGCCGATGCATTGAGTCAGAGGAGGTACCATGGCGAACAAAGTCAGATAGCAGCATTAGAAATCCAGCAAACACTGACAGATCAGATTAAGACAGCCCAAGAGAATGATGAGGAAACACAACGACTTGCGAAGAAAAGTCAAGAAGAAGGTTCAACTACGTTTGTTAAAGATGACCAAGGGACCTTGAGGTTCCGAGGTCGTTATTGTATACCCAACGATAAAGAGTTGAAGGACTTGATTTTAAAAGAAGCTCACTCATCACAATTTTCTATACATCCAGGAGGAACTAAAATGTATCAAGACTTAAAGAAGAGATATTGGTGGAGAAAAATGAAAAGAGAAATAGCAGAGTATATCGCACGTTGTGACACATGTCAAAAGATAAAAATAGACCATCAGAAGCCATCAGGATTGTTAAATCCTTTACCCGTTCCAGAATGGAAATGGGAAGATATTGGTATGGACTTTATCACGGGATTTCCAAAAACCCGCAACGGTTACGATGCTATTTGGGTGATCGTAGACCGACTGACGAAAGTAGCACATTTCATACCAATCAAGCAAACTTATGGCAAGAACAAATTAGCAGAGTTATATTTAACCAAGATTGTGGTGTTACACGGAATTCCAAAGAGGATAGTATCCGACAGAGGAGCACAATTCACATCTGTTTTCTGGGAAAAATTGCATGAGGCAATGGGAACAGACTTGGCATTCAGTACAGCCTATCATCCACAAACCGGAGGACAGACAGAACGAGTAAACCAAATCTTAGAAGACATGTTGCGAGCATGCGTACTAGTCTATGGAGCCGCGTGGGATATGTGTTTGCCATTTGCAGAATTCTCTTATAATAACAGTTACCAGGCCAGTATTAAAATGGCACCATTTGAGGCCTTATATGGAAGAGCGTGTAGGACGCCGTTGAATTGGACTGAAACCGGAGAACAACAGTTCTTAGGGCCACAATTGCTCATGATGCAGAAGCGCACGTCAAGATCATTCAAGACAAAATGAAAATTGCCCAGAATCGACAAAAGTGTTATGCTGATACTCGTCGAAAAGACTTGAATTTTGAAGTTGGAGATTTGGTATATCTCAAGGTCACGCCATTCAAGTCAGTAAAGAGATTTCAAGTTAAAGGAAAGCTAGCCCCAAGGTATATTGGTCCATTCGAGATTCTCGAGAGAATAGGGGAAGTAGCTTACAAATTGCAGTTGACACCGAATTTGGCAAGAGTACATAACGTATTTCATGTATCCCAGTTACGGAAATGTCTCCGCCAACCAACGGAGCAAGTGCCAGTTGATGACACAGACTTACGAGATGATCTATCATATAACGAAGAACCAATTCAAGTCTTGGAAACTACAGAAAGGCAGTTAAAGGGTAAAAATGTCAGATTTCACAAGATCCAGTGGCGAAATCATACACCAGATGAAGCAACATGGGAAAAGGAGTCAGACCTACAACGAGAATTTCCCAACCTGCCCCTTGGCCCGAGCTGATCTCGAGGACGAGATCCTTTTTAAGGAGGGTAGGTTGAAACGAAATCAAATTTTGCAAAAGAGTTGGAATTGCGTTTTGATTTTTGCTTCCCCTGATCCTTAGCCTATCCTGCACGAATCTCGACCCAATCCCGCCCCTAAACCCTGTCGGCAACGCTTGAACGGAGGAGAGCAGCGTCAGCACTATTCACCGCCCGATATTTTCGTCGTCGCTCGAAAAATCTCCCTGCCGCTAGCTCTTTCCTTCACCTTCAAGCCTCGGCGCCCTCTCCAGCACCTTCTCGCGTACTCCCTCCCCTGCCAGCTCTACCAGGTGCTTGAGTACCCCGCGCGCCACCCGAGCTTGCCGACCTGTCACCGCCGCTCCTTCTCTGCTCCCGCCGCAAATATCCCCCTGGTGTAGACCGACCTAGCCCTGCTATTTAAGGCCTCCATCACTCCCCTGAGCTTCCTCAAGCGCCCAAACAGCTCCTCCACCCGCTCAATTGAGTTGAAGACCGCCGAAGCTCCACCGGCATCAAAAACCCTAAAGGTAGCCCTCTCTTCAATTCCGACAAACCAGCCAATTAGAATCCAATTCCATGCCGTAGAAGCACCCTCACGCTTCCAGGAAACCTCCCAAATCCTTACTCGACCTTCCCTCAAGCTGAGCTGCCCTGGCACCGAGAGCCACCGCCGGCCGCAACTACCTCCCCGTAGCTAGCCTTGTACGGCCATACCCAGCCCAAACCACCGCTCCCATGAGTTTACCCAAGTCCTAGTGGTGCTCTAGCACCGGCCAAATTGCCCTAAAAAGCCCCCATGAACCCATAACCTCAAAAATGGCCGCAACGGGGAGAAGCCCACCGCCGGCGAACGCCGCTTCCGCCGGAGCTACCACTGCCCAAAATGGAACCACCACTCTTCGTTGAGTCCGTCCATGCCCTCAGCCGCCGTCGCCGTCCACCCTAGCGCCGCCGCCACTCGCCGCTCCCATCCCCTGTCTCTGCGCGCGCTCGGGCCGGTGGGGAAGAAGAACAGTGCTTCGCACTGTTCCCCCGACCGAGCCAGGCCGAGCGGGCTGAGCCAAGCCGCCCCGACCGCACCGGACGCGCCCGACCGGGCCGGATTGAGCTGGCTGCGCCAGACCGCCTCGCCGAGCCCAAGCAACAGTGCGACCGAGCCCAATAAATAGTAATTGACCCAAAGTCCAAAAATACATATTTATACTCCCCGGATTCGTTTTGAGCCCGCCAATCCAAATCCAAGGCCCATTTCCCCATATAGCCCTCCTATAAGCCCAATATCCTCATTTTATTGGAGTTCCCGGATTTTCTTTCTTATTTTATTTCCTTTATTCCTAGCCTAATCCTTCAGGCATGGAATTAAATTATTTTATTTGTTTTGCGTTAGCCTCCGAAGTCGAAGGTTCGCAGGAGCAGGAGGGAAAAGCTCAAGTCCAGGCTCAACCCGTCGACGAATACAAATTAATCAAAATCATAAATCCGCAAGGCAAGTCACACATATTTTTGAACATGTTGATCCTACATTCCCTAAGTTATGTATTTACTTGTATTTTCATTATGCTATTTGCGCACTGTTATTTTATGTACAATAAATGCTTAGAATGAATGATACTAGTTATGTCCTACCACCCGAAAAAGCCCAGTCTAATTTGATGGCCATATTCACCTTGACAAGACATAGTAATATTAAATATAGTAATGTTGTAAATATGATAGTTTAAAGAATTGATATCTTCTGTTGCTAAAAGAAGTGGTATTTATTTGGGAAGTGGCTCTTTGGTAAAGCGAGAATCGCTGGATCTCGTAACCTGGGGCGAAGGCAAATGTTACAAATCAATGGGAGTGTCAAATCACTGGACAGATTTGTAGAAGGGAATTTGCCACCGGTGAAATTATAAGGACTAGACCCTTATGCTGAGTAAAGAACATAGTGACCGCCCAACCACAAGCGTTGATACGTCAAACCTGGTCTAGTAACTGCTCAACTTCGATTGAACCTTTACATAGGCGGTTGGAGGCAAAGTGTGAGTACATACGGAAGGGAGTTAAGGGAGGGCCGTATGGAAGTTGGCACCGTTATTGTTTTTACTATTGTTTTGATTATCGGGTGTCCACACAATAGTAGGCTGAGATAAGTCAGAGGTTGTGGCCTAGGCTTGTTGAGGAAGTCTACTAGGTAGAGGCTATATAAAGAATTGAGCAGTGAACAACCTTGTTTCCTTTACTCTTTAGCGCGGAGTTAAGGAATCTTGTGGGTAAAGCAGGGCAGCTTTGCAAAGTCATGACTAATGGTATTCGAATACGCCGTACTTCCGGTCAATGGAGTTATGTTTAATGGGTGAATCCAACAACAAAGCATAAGTAGATTTGGAAAAGATTTGATAATGTTGGTGGTCTGGTAATTGAACCTTGAAAAACCCCCTAAAGCTTATAGAAAGCCAAAATTTTGTGTTTAAAATCTGTTTACAACTAAAACTGCATCCACATAAAATAATAGACTTGTTTCCCCTTTTTCTTGATATGCCATGCATGAAATTATTATTAAGCTCCGTGTGACTTGTTGAGTACAAGTGGTAGTACTCATGCTTGCTAAAAACATAAACAGAAACAATTAACTTTGAGGAGGCGGATGAAGACGAAGAGGTGGTGCTTTACGAGATCGACGAAGCTTGGAATTAGGGTCATTCTCCGCTCAGGCGTGCCTGTGGCAGTTGTTGTTGTAATGTAACTAAGGGCAGATGACCCTACTGTGATTCTTGGCTTTTAGCCTCATATTGTAATAAAAGTTCTCTTTTGCGCTTAAGCTTGTGTTGGCAATGTTATACACTCGTTGGATATACTCGCAGTTGAACAGTCCTGGGCAGCTGCGAGGGTTTCATAATACTCCCGGAAACGGGGGGTGTTACATGCACGATCGATCTCATATTGGTTTCCATGGTCGAAACGTCGAGAAAGATACATTGAAGGACAAGGACTCATTCTTGGTAAGCCTTAAGTGATCAAGATCATTCAATCAAAATAGCGATCATATACAATAATTCACTTGAAATGGCTGTATAGGAGGGACTCCCGTGCATGGTTTTGCTTACCGGTATTTACTTTTTGGGAGTGCCTATACAACAGGCGTCTGTTTTTTAGGACAAAAACAGTCACATTTTGAGCCGTTAGATGGAGATCCAACGCCCTAGATCATTTTTTGGAGGGGGTCATTTTTTTGGAGGGGGGCTTGTATGAGTGGATCCGCTGGATGGAGATCTAACGCTCCAAATCAATCTGACTGTTTTTGTCCTCAAAAACAGTCGAATGTTGTATAGCAATACTCTTACTTTTTACCGGAGGTCGCCGGTAAGGCGGATTTTGCCGAGGGCCCCCACGCCTCCAGCTTCCCGTCGGCAGGCGACAGCTGCTATATATCCCTCCTCTCTCCTTCCCTCCTCTCCTTCCTCCATTCTTTTTCAGATCTTTTTTTCCTTGGTGACGTTCGTATCCTTCTTCTTCGCCTGCAATCACTATCAACATCGAATCCCAGCGGATCTAGAGGCTCACAGTCATCCTTGGTCCTCTCTCTCTCTCTCCAGATTTGCCGCCATTCCCATCGTCGTCCTCCCGAGCTTCATCGGAGCTTCATAGATCCGATTGTCCGCTGTTTATGTTTGGTGATTGTTACTGCTCTGTGGATGCTGCTGCTTGGCTGTCCTTTGGCCACCCATGGGGCCCGTCGCCTCCTCGGTGTGGTTGGCCTCACCTCGCCTTGGCCCCGCATGGTGTGTGCGTGACTGGCCAAGCCTAGCCTCGACCACGTGGGTGAGCAGCTTGGAACGTCGGTGGCTGCAGCGGCAAGGTCATCCTCCTCGACATGGTTGGCCAGGCTTGATCACAGCCTCGCGTGGGTGTGCATGTGGCTGGCTAGGCCTAGCCTTAGCCACATGGGGTGAGCGATTGGGTGAGCAGTGCTAAGGCATGGACATCCTTCTCCTCGATGTGGCTGGCCTAGCTTGGCCTCGACCACCCGCAGTTGCGCATGGCTGGTCGGGCATATCCTCGGTTGTGCGGGGGTGGGCGGCTCGGTGGGTGCAACGTCGGTGGCTGCGGTGGCAAAGTCGTCCTTCTCCAAGGCATGGCTGTCTAGGTCTGGTCGTGGCCTTGCGAGAGTGAGAGGCGCAATGTTAGCGGTGGCAGGAGGTGTGGCGTCTTCCTCGATGTCTCATCTGTTGCTAGTTCGTTTTCACCTCTAGCATGGTATTTGCGGTGCTTTTGGTGTTTTCGATGGGACTCTTCCATGCGCAGCGGTGTATAACATTCGGCTTCGGTATTATATTCTTCTCTTCTTAAAATGAATAGTAGACCTCCTGCCCGTGTGTGTGTGTTTTTTTTTTAAAAAAAGATAGCGATCATGTATCTACACAAAATCCACACTTTCGTTGCATGACAAGATTGCATAGAATGCAAAATGATTAGCACGTACGTCTTCCATACCATGCATATATACCAGAGCAAAGTACACGTAAGAAATATTGGGAAGTTGTTCGCCCGAGAAAGGGGTCATCAGCTAGCTAGCGTTAATTAGAAATCAAGATAATAACCATAGCTGGCAACTGCAGCTAGCTACAGATCGAAACCAACTCATGATCTAACTAGCCAAGGGCTTGCACGCATCCACAGTTTGCAAGCTTATCCCTTCAACCGTACGTTAACTAGCTAGGCATGCATTCTCGCAAAAAAAAAAAAAAAAACGTAGCTAGGCATGCATGCATGCAGCAAGCAGCCCTACGCACGTCATCACAAGAAGGTTTGCTGAATTTCATGCACCAGCTCCTCCGCGCTAAGCTCGCACTCGATCCCAATCTGCAGTACACAAATTAAGAAGGATATGAATGATCAGATCACGAGGACAAGATTTCCATTTAACCTAGCTCTACTGAAATTAAGGCAGTGTCCGGCACTCCGGCCATTGCCATGTATATACAGAGACTTTTCCCAGTTTAAACACATGACAAAGTTTAGCTGATAGGTTAGAGAGTACAAGCAGTCTGAAAAGTTGGCGAGCTACCATGGAGTTCTGCTAGCTCGCACACTCTTGCATATGCCATCGCTGCTTTCCTCAACTACTGCTCATGCATAGTTTGCATCATGATCTTTATATACGTGGTTACTGTATAGGGACACCCTTTGGCTCTGGTAGTTTCTCACACTCTCTCAGAGATACAGCAGTACTTCCTGAACCCAATAAATACTCAGGACTGTTTCACTATGTACACACTGTTCACCACGCTGCGTATCTGGGCTCTACATTAGATATGCCCGGGTAGAACTTAGCCTACATACTTCCGCATTTATGGAACAGATCGATCAATCGAGTTTTAAAATATTTGGAGTGAGCAGGAATTATGGGCCAAAGATTGCAAATCCATGCAGGACTTGCAACCATTCATACTTGTATGGTTGGATTAATGTATGTTTATTGCAGGTGGGGTTTGTGTGTGTATAGTAGTCTACCAGGATCACATGAAATAAACACATGTCCTAGCTAACAAGTACTGTTCCATATTGAATGCTAGCTCTTCTGCTTGATCGATCCTTGCCTAACCCAGTGTGCCTTTGCAGATTTATGTCTCATATGTTTCTTTTGATCTTTTTGTACTTGATAAGTAGATAGTGATAAACTAATTGAAGGTTATAATTATCAATGCATGATTGGATGCAACGGAAGTAACCATGAAAGAGCTAACTAGCTATACCTTGATGGTGAAGGAGTGCACCATGGTGTCGTCGACGGTGCTGATGCTGACGTGGAGGATCTCGAGCGAGAGGCTCTCGAGAGCGGCGATGATCTTGAGCGCCTGCCCCGGCGCGCGGTGCGACATCGTCTTCAGCACCAGGTTCGGCCCGGCGAACTCCACCTTCACGTCGGGGAGGAGGAGGCAGGAGCCGCCGCCGGCCTCCGACGGCCTGGCGGCGTGCGCGGCGAGCTCGGTCACGATGCTGTCAAGGGTTGGGAGGAACGGCTGCGGCGAGAACTCGTGCGAGTGCGACGATGACGACGTCGGCGTCACAGCCGGCGACATGCAGGCCGCAGCCGTGTGCGCTAGCCGGCCGGCGCCGCCGCCGCAGGGCTTGTACGGGCTGCCCGGGGTCGGCGTCAGGGGGCTGATCAGCACGGGGAGCCGCGGGCTGAGCGGCGGCGTGGACTTGATGAACGGCCGCGGACTGTGGGGCGGAGGGCGCGGGCTGGCCGTCGACGCCGGCCGCGGGCTGAGCACCTGCTCGGCGTAGGGCTTGCGGTACTTTGTGGCCTCCAGCGAGTGCAGCACTTGCTGCAGCTCCTTGATGTAGTCCACCACACCTCCTATGATGGACGCTTGGTCACCCTGCAGTTAAATGTACAACATTTTATCTAAGTGATGGGTTTGTCTATACATATGCTTTTGATCCAAAATCACTCGAGTATTATTTTACACTTGGGTTGAGATCTAACATCCTAGATCTCTTCCTATCTCTAATATAAACCAACACCCAAACCCCAACCCCACCTCCTCCCTCCAGTCGCGGTCCCCCACCCTTCCCACAGGCCACCTCCTGCTGCCGTGCCGGCAAGCACATTCCACTGTTGCCACCTCTCGCCGTGGCTACCGGGGCCACCATCGGTGGCAACGCCACCCCCTCTTCTTCCATAGCCCCTCGGCCACCTCCCACCACCGGCTGCCGGTGTACCTTCTTTTCGGTTTCCAACGACTCGCTACAGCCGAATTTGCCGCCCACACCACCAACCATCGTTGGATCCGCTGTCGCCACCCCCGCCGACTCTGCCCGCTGTCCTCTTCCTCACCCATGTCCAGTGATGCCACCGTAGCCACCCACCGCCAGTCCTCCAAGCACATCACAAGAACATGAAATCAACTAATTAATTTCACCTAAAACTTCATGCCACAGATTTTTAGCACTTCCGTTTATCTAATTAGGTTTGTACTATTGCTCTAGTATAAGACAATTACCCCATTTGATCAATCACAAGAAAGACTGTCTCTTTCGATTAGGGCATCTCATCTACCTCTTATGGTGCAATACAAGGGTAGATAGGACGGGCCATGGGTCTGGCTGCCTAGATTCTCCCAAATGATGGAAGACTACAGCCGTATATGCTAGTTCCTGGATGCAGCATCAATACCCTCATGCCACAACATGGTGCAATTAATTGGTAGTCCTACCAAAGTACATACATCAAACTTGTAAATGCACCAATCATGGAACTGTTGCTGCACACAACGAGAAAAAAAGGAGATGCAACAGGTCGACGCAAATCAAAAGCAGCTACAGATTCATATCAAGTGCCGTAGTGTAACACTTGATATTGGCCACTTTACCAAGTGGTTCTGTGCTTGTAGATACTTCAAGATAGCATAATAGGGCTGGTACACTACTTAAATTGCAGCCATCCCCACAAATCCAAAAAACAGTACTGGAAGATATCTGGGGTACAAGCTTAGCTAGCTCTGAGACCATGCATATTGATAGGCCTAAGGAAACTGCAGACTACAAATTCCAAATTGAAAAACAAAAAGAGAGAAGATGTTAATAATATGGAATATCGTCGGTTTCCAAAGTGACTTATGCTTTCTTAAGGCCTTGTTCCACCAGCTTCTCGCTTTTAAAAGCCGAAAGCTGAGCAAAGTGGCTTTTCAATATGGTTTTTATGAGCCGTTTGTAGGAGTTATTGCAAAAGCCGCTTTGAACGAAGTGTCTTCTCAATGTGTCACTATGTCAATCACTATCCAATCAACTAAGAGCCAAAAGCCTCAACACTTTTAAACAGAGTTAATTCATTTTTTGAATCATTGGATCAATCTAGAATCAGACACACATATATCTAGCTCAAAGCTAATTGAAAGTCAAGAAAAATCAACTTTTTGAGGAAATACAAGATTAAGGTTATATGAACTTATAAGTAGAAACCGGGGATCCATGCATCCTGTGAGCGGATGGTAAAGAGTAGCAGATGCAGCCTCGAAACAGAGAAATCTCTTCTCCGCCATAAGCCTCAAATAAGGCAAATTAAGCTGATGGAACATGGTTAGCTTTTAGTTCGGATATTTTGCGACAAAGCTGATTTACCAGAAATATCTAATGGACCTAAATTTAAATGATAGTTAAGAAGAAAACATCCGGATGGTGTTTAACAAAACCCTACCAGAAACGCACCTGGCCACCAGCTATGCCAAGAAGGCCCTTAAACTAACGGAGTTGATTAATTTGCCGGGTGAGACCTGTGCAAGCTAAGAATAAAAAGCAAAGATATGGATGGAGCATATGCAGATGTTCGTACTTGGTTCAGCAAATTAAAGCAAGTGCAAAACACAAGTCAGTCATGTGTACTTCGATTTGGATGCATAATCTTACCCTCTTGACGTAGAAGCAAGGCATGAGCGAGCGCAGCACGGTGAGGTGCTCGTTCATCTGCTTCCTCCGGTTGCGCTCCACCGTGATGTGCGACACCTTCGCCGCCCCCTCGTTCTCGGCCGCCGCAGATGGCGACGCCGACCCCTTGTGCTTCTTCTGTACCGGAGCGCCGCGGCCACCCCCGCCACCTTTCTCTTCATCGCCCTCGCGCCGCCGAGCGTTTGCCGTTGGCCAAGCGCCCACGGCGGTGGCCTCATCACCACCGACGCTGCTCGGGCTAAACGCCGCCGCAGAGGCGGCGGAAGCACCACTTCCGCCCCCGTTCACGCACTCCTCCCACGTCTCGAGGATACTGAACAGGTTGTCGGCGTCCGACACGTGCCGGAACTGATCGCTGTCGCCGACGACGAGCTCGCACAGGCCACCGTCCCCCATTGATTGATCCCAGCAGCAGCAAAACGTAGTGCACGGCGAAGCACGTACGTACCTAGACGTTCTTGTGTCTAAATATGGCTTTGTGATCACAAGGAAAGTCGAAGTGGAGAATGTTTTGCAGAAGTGAAGGGATCTTTTGCTCCTTTTTAAGCCTCGAGGCTTGTGAAGTGGAGATCGACGAGAGAGAGAGAGAGAGGCAAGAGTAGACCGTTGTTGATGTTTGTATGTTCATGTGTAGGGACAAAGGGCCATAAATATAGGGTAAAGACGGCTCTGGGACTTCGTTTGATTTGCATTGAGACGGCGAGACGAGAGGCAGCAGCCACCATCTTTTCTAGCCACCCTGCACGTACTGGGGCCGGCCAGCCATGCTTTCCGCTTGGATCGCTTGGTGGGGCCTAGATGTCTCTCGAGGGTTTCGGTTTGCTACGTGCCAACGGGGAGATCATTGAGTTGGAAGATTTCATGACTAAACATAACTTGTACTGTACTGGTAACCTAGCTATATACGTAGACGGGCAAGAGCGAAAACCATGCATGCCACGCATAGTTACAATGAGATCATGCTAGCTCAATCTTGACTTTTCCTGCTATCAACCAAACTTATTTTTCTTAGTATGTTGCTCACTCCGGTTACAAATACATGTTATGTTGGATATTCACATGATCTCCGAAACGTAACTTTGACCACTAATTTGTATTATAATATAATAACATCTAATAAAATTATAATATTATAAAAATATTTTTTGAGACAAATCTATATATATGATTTTTTATGTATTCAATCTAAATATTTAAAAAGATATCGATAACCAAAATTTTGAATGTTTGATTTCATATATCCCAAAACGACATGTATTTGTGATTGGCGGGAGTAAATAAAAATGAGTAAATTTTACAAAACTAAATATATTTTTGTCAAAACTATAAAAAAACTACATATTCAACTTGCATGTCACAAAACTTTGGCATAACGTTTTAATAAACCGCAATCCATAAATCCTTGTTAAATCCAATGGGATCTAACAGGTGGGACCCATCCATAAATGTAATTGACATATGAGACCTAGCTGTCAGTGTCAACCCATCTCCTCTCCAGTCGGATTAGCGTCGTCGATGACCCCCGGCTCTAAGTAGAGAGTAAGGCAGAGGACGACACGGAATGCGGTCGTGGTGGTTACTGTAGCCTGTAGGTGAAAATGGAGAACGTACATACCTAGGGAACCATGGGTTACAAGAATGACTACGACATTTATATTTCCCCTACAAAAAAAACTCCTTTCTGGCTTATGGTATGGAGCACAAAGGGTTGCCCCATACGAAAAACATTATGAATATAGTACATCTCCAGCAAAACATTCACGTGTATTCCTCGCAAAAAAATGCATTCATGTATGAATCTACCTCACTCACACGCCCAGTTTCTAGATCTCTCCTCTTCGTTTTATCAGGACACATGTAGCGTCACGTCGTTCGGCTTGGCAGGCGACGGACAAACGCTGACAGCGTGGCACCAGTAGCTTGAATGTGGGCGTGGCCCCCATCTTCCGGGCATCCATGCATGGGGCGGCGCGCGACGACAGCAGCATTCAGCAATCAGCAGCAGCCGACGAGGCAAAGCTGCAGCCGGGCAGCAAACATATTGAATGAATAATGAGCCGGCAACGTCGATCCCGAAAGAGCAGCAGCCACATACAGATCGATGCTCCTAGCATCTCTCTTCCTCTTCTTTTGAGGAGCTACTCCCTGTTGTAAATAATCTTGTTTAGAGACCATGTACAAAATTTGGTTGTAATCGAAGTCGTATTGCAGCCGTAATCAAAGTCGTATCGGAGTCGGAGTAGAAGTCGTATCGGAGTCAGAGTCAGAATTGTAATCGTAGTCGAACCCGTGTTAAAGTGGTAGAACCGGGTATAAAAGGAGGGGTAGTCATGTAATCGATGAGTGTACCAAGCAATTGAGAAAATACAAAAAAAAAAGAAGAGAAAAACAATTCCTGAGCGTTGTGAGCAATCTTATAGACGTGGTCGAAGTCGACTTACGACCACGACAAACGTGGTTGTAAGGTCTTACGACCACGGCAAAGCTATAGTAGATCTACGACCACGTTGAAGGCTACGACCATGGTGAAACAAGTCGTAAGGAGCAGCGACTTCATCAGGGAGTTTTGAACGTGGTCGGAACGAAGCTCGACCACGGTGAACAGTGATCGCCAGCATCACTGCGTGATCGTAAAGGGTTTCGATCACGGTATTTTACAAGCGGCTGGAGGAAGACAGCGCAGCGATATAGCGGAGCAGTCGTAAACTGCTACAGTGAAATTACGACCACGACTCAAAGCGATCGGTGGCGAGTTTGAGTGGTCATACGGCATCGTAAGTGGTCGAAATCGGTCGTAGACGACTCTAACTAGTCGTAAAAGGTCCTGGGAGATTGTAAGACTTTTCCAACACTCCCTCCATTTCTTTCTATTTGTCCATAGTCTATCCGAATATTTTTGAGATTAATTGTCTATTCAGGAAGCGAAAGGTGTATCGTGAGAAACAAGAAGATTGTGACGACTCATCATTTTATAGGAGTTCTATATATCGTCGTATGTTCACGTGTTTTGTGGATCATACACGGGCACTAGCTGAAGGCAAGTGTATAAGGGTTTCCTTCGCTCGCCATTTCTTCCGTACTTGCTTGATTTCTGTCGCCATCTTTCCCTTCTATTTTCTCAGATCCGATGAGGCCAATGCTCAGTGAAGCTTCTGCTCGGGCTCACTGACCGCGACCCCTCCTCCTCGCTCACCTGGTGTTCGGTAACTAATCCCTCCTCCTAATCCCCTTCGCTTCTCTCATATCCCTCTTCCTCCCTCGTTGACCGCGACCATGACCCCTCCTCCTCCCTCGCCAACAACGACCCCTCCTCTTAATCCCCTCCACCACCTTGACAAGATTTGATTTTATTTTGAGCTATACCTGCGGGTGCAAGATCTAATTTTGGATGTGGATTGGGCATGTTGTGTAATACAAGGATGTGGGCGAGGAGTTCTTGCAGAGGGTCACTGAGAACATGAGGCGCTATATCGCACTACTACAAAATAAGCTATACTGGATATCTCATCACAGACGATTCACGTGGAGCCGTCTGTGCTTTGATTATTATAGATGGTTCATGGCTAAAACTGTCTCTGAAACTATCACAGACGGTGGGGTTTAAAAGCTGTCTGTGATATACGTATTATCACATGCGGTTTTTAATTAGAACCGTCTATGAAACTATCACAGGCGATTCATATAACAAACAGTCTTTCATATGTGCATTATCACAGATGGTTCGTATAACAAACCATCTCCGATAATGACACGTCACCGATCCGTGGCGTATCCCCTAGGATTTCTATCTCACCCGTCCATTCTCTCCACGTCGGATGGCATGCATCGGTTCTTCCCACCGCTCGGCCCTTATTAATTACTTCCTATCTACCTCTCGACTGCATAACACACTCTTGTCGTAAGTGTCGTAAGAGTGTCTTATCCAGTCTCACCATCGTGCCACAAAGGTGGCGCTACCGCCGCCTCTCCATTGCCAGTGATATTCGGCTGCCATTTGATGCATCCAGCTTGTTCCTCGACGACGCTGACTACCGCCGTGAGCTAGCGTCTTCGTTGTGATACCACGGTTGACTGCACAACACACTCTTATCATAAGTGTCGTAAGAGTGTGTTCTGTAGTCTCACTGTCGTGCCACAAAGGTCACGCTACCGCTACCTCTCTATTGCTAGTGATATCCAGCCGCCATCCGATGCATCCAGCTTGTTCCTCAACGACGCCGACTACCGCCATGAGCTAGCACCTCCGTTGTGACACCACGGTCGACAGCACAACACACTCTTGTTGTAAGTGTCGTAAGAGTGTCTTGTGCAGTCTCACCGTCATGCCACAAAGGTGGCGCTACTGTTGCCTCTCCATTGCCGGTGATATCCGGTCGCCATCTGGTGCATCCAGCTTCTATTGTCTGCTAGGATCTCTGCTTCTTATATATTTTTGTTGTGTTAAAGAGTTGTGTTCGTTATCTTATTATGCTATAATGGTAGATTCTAATCTTAATGGAAATGGAATATACTGTTGTGTTAGCCACTGTATTTGCTTGTTTTCAAAGGGCATAGGTATAGGATGAACTATCACAGACAATTCTATATACCAACCGTCTGTGATACTCGCCAATCACAGACAATTGGTAACTAGAACAGTCTATGATGTATGAGTATCACAGACGATTTTTGTTTCGAGCTGCTGGTAATAAATGACAGTCGATACCGCATCTCCCCAAAATTCACCTAGGACTCCCATGCTCTTCAACAGACACTTCGCCATACCGACCACCGTCTGGTTCCTCCTTTCCACCACACCGTTCTGTTAGGGAGAATAAGGTGCTGCCAGATAACGCCTAATTCCCAACAACTCACAGTAGTTCGTGAACTCGTTCAAGGTACACTCTCCACAGCGGTTGGTGAGTAAAGCTTTTAGCCTTTGATTTTTCTCCATCTCAGCTGCAATGTTGATCCTTTTAAATGTCTCGAATGCTTCATCTTTGCTTCAGAGTAAAGCTAGCCACATAATCTTATGCAATCATCTACCAACAGTAGGAAGTAACGATTTCCTCCATTCATGGTTGGAGTGATTGGCCGCACAAGTCACCATGCCACAACTCGAGGGGAACGACTGCTCGATATAGAGACATGGTCAAAAACAGATTTCGATGTTGCTTGCTGACCAGATAACCATCGCATATGTGATCCACGTGCTCGATCATGGGCATCCCATGCACCATCTTATTGTGAGCAAGATCCTTCAGAGCATGAAAGTTCACATACCCGTATCTGGCGTCCCATCACCACACCTCTTCAGTGCTTCTTGGTATAAGTAGACATTTCGGGAAAGCCGGACTGATGTGTAACACATATATCTGGTTTCTTGATCTACTCACTTTGGCCAACAACCTGCGAGTTTTGTTTAAGATTGACATCACTCCTCCTTCGACCACGATTTTGCAGCCGTTCTTGTATAGGTGACCGAGGTTGATTATATTGCTTCTCAACTTCGGGATGTAGTAAACATTTATGAGGATATGATGTTCGCTCGTAGAACACTCCACCAGCACTGAGCCCCTTCATTGGATCTCCATAGCCGAACCATCTCTAAATTTAACCAAGCCTTTTACAGTCGTGTCAATCTCAGCAAATTTCTCCTTGCAGCCGGTCATATGGTTACTTGCGCTGGTATCAAGATACCAAGCCTTGTTTTGGGTGCCACTAAGCTTTGGTATCACATTATCTTCGTGTAGGACTACCTTCTCTTTAGGCGTCAGAACTGTATGGATGCATGTTTCGACCATCAACAGTTGAAGATCTTTGTCATTCTGCTTCACCACGAGATTGGCCCTTTCTCTTCGGTTTGGTTTTGGCACTCTTTCACAAAGTTCCCATATTCACTGCAATTGAAGCACTTGACCTTGGTCTTGTCGGAGTTTAGTGGCATTCATTCATTGATGACCCAATTGCCATCGCCTCGGCCTCCACTATTACAACCGCGTCCCTGACCTCTTTTGTTATAACCTCCTCTCTTGGCGTTAGCAGAACCCTCATGCTTCTTTGTCTTCGAATTCCTCTCTTCCCACTCGTTCTGGGTAAAGAGAAGTTTATCACTCCCGTCCTTTGAGTGTCGTCGACCCTTGAGTCTTTCCTCATAGGTTCTGAGGCGACCGATCACTTCCTAGAGTGACATTGCTGCGATATCGCTGAACTGTTCGATTATTTTCATAATCTAGAGGAAGTGATCTGCATCCGAGCTAAACAATTTTTCGACAATATCGCTCTCTTTTAGCTTCATGCTGAGCGAATAGATCTCACTCACCAGTGTGGCGAATTTCATGGAGTGCTTAGTGATCGTCTTCGAGTCCCACATCTGCAACTTGCTTAGTTGCTATTTCAGCACTTGAGCACGTGCCTTCTTGACACGATCTTCATCTACTTGCATCTCTCTGAGTGCGATCCAGGCTTCTTTGGCCATCTCCTTCTCGGCGATTGACATCATCATGTCGTCTGACACCGCTTTGTAAAATGGCCACCATCGTGCGCCTTGATCCTTGTCACTGTTATCGTCTCCATCTTTGACCTCCAACCATATGCCTAGCAAATGCAAGATTAACTTCATCTTGATGGCCCATATGCCGTAGTTCGTTTCGCTCAACATCAGGTATTGGATTGGGATCGAGGCGCTTCTTGTCGTCAGCTTAACAAACACACCTGGCTTCGATGGATCAAGCTTGTTGCCCATGTTCTTGACGAGAGCTTCTGTCTACGATGGATCAATAGCATTGCTGGCCATCGCTTCGTCCCCTTTTGCTTTGGTACCAATTATTGGGGAATTTTTTCAGGATCTAGACGAGCGATGAACTCGAGCCTTATAATCAAGCATGTGAACATGAGTAAACACAGATAGATCTTTGGCGGCACGATATGCCTGTGTTCTTTTCGTTTTTCTTATATAGATAAGTAATATATAAGACTCCGTAACCAACGTGACATCCCACGTTGAAAGTCCTACACGGACACACCCCAACTTTCCTTTACAACCGTTCTGAATCCTAAACGGACTCTGAATCCTGACCTTTTAGGACTATAACTACTACAATACTTTTACGACTATGACTACTACAATATCCTTCTCCGACTGCTATTTGACTTACAACTGCTATAGTATACATACTGGTCATAAGCTACAGTGGTCGTATAGATTGCTGTGGTCGTTGGACTGGTTATGGACTCAATTAGATCTAAAAATAACTAGATTAACTCTATCAAGCCTACAAAGGCTTCACCGTCCATGAGGACCAGGGCATCTTGATGACACAGCGTGTGGACGAGGGGGCCGATGGCAGCGCTGACGGCATCGACCTCTCTAGAGGATGCCGCTGCAGATCAAACGGTTCTTGTGAGGATGCTGCCCCTAACAATTCCTCATGGCACTTAGTTTCAGGAAAAATTGTTAGCAAAATGGACTGGTGGTTGTGATTCATATGGAAGGAAAAGAGTCTCACATGTTCTGAAGTTGAGCAAATAAATTATTGATGGTATTACAGAATTTAAACGGTTCTTTCAAAGATGCTGCGCGATGTGCGGATACATACGTTAGGCATATCTGGCTTGGTAGACCACAATAGTAGCCTTCCCCAGCTGACTGGTTGAAAGAATTCATACATATCCTACAATAGTTTGAGCTTCCATGGATACTGTATAATGCAATGTGATAAGTATTCTGATGTGATCTGGACATTTGCCACCTTATGATCTTGCTAGAACTTTCTTGGTGCTCTTACATATGCTTTTTCTAATGCTATCCATTGATTGGGCTGCGTTAATCTTTTATCTAAAAGTGAAGTGTTTTTTTTACGACATTGCAGTGAGGTCGATCTACATCAAGGCATTCACAAAGGTGACTCCACTCACCATCAGGCAAGTGAAGGCATCCAACATTGGGCAACTTGTGAAAATATCTGGAATTGTGACTCGCTCCTCGGATGTGAAGCCCTTAATGCAGGTGGCTGTTTATACATATGAAGATTGTGGTTTTGAGATATACCAGGTATTTTATCTCGTTTTAGGTTCTCATTTCTGATATGACTACCGTTGTAACAAATATTCCTAGACTGGTTCAGTACGTAGTACTCTTGAGAATGTTCGACAATATTCTTCCTAGCTAATACATGATAGAATCGAGTCTGAGTTTTCTCTTAGCTGCTAGTCAATTGTAAGCAAGTATGCTTGTCTGTTTACAAGTTCTGACTTGAGTTGTTAAGAAAAATTACGTTGATTGTAACAACGGCAATTGTTTTTAACCATTCAGGGGAAGGTATGATATGAGGAGGACTCTAGCTGAAAACATAAATCTTACTCCAGCACTTCTGTCACGTTTTGACCTCCTTTGGTTGATAGTGGATCGTGCGGACATGGAAAGTGATATTGAAATGGCAAGACATGTTGTTCATGTACGTCAAAATCTTGAGTCACCAGCACTTGGGTTCACGCCACTTGAACCATCTGTTCTTAAGCAAGTACAGTCGTCCTGGAGCTGTGTTGCTTGAATTGTGCTAATATAGAAATTGCATTCGGTACACCCTAATTGCAGGAAGCTGAATGCTGAAATCAATGTAGTACAATTTGAGAAATTATAGAAGCTACAAATGCATGCCTCCGAAATAGCATGGATGTGAGATATGCTCACGCTCTTAACTTGATCTCTAGAAAGGTAAACATTCTACATACATCAAATGGTACCAATAATGCTACAACTCACTGTGGCCTGATTGCTAACAAAAACAATTTGCTTGTGCTCGTATATATGTATATACTAGCTGAATGCCCGTGCGTTGCTACGGATTTTAAAATTTTATCATACTACATGTTATGTAACTAACAGGTGGTAAAATTTTTTAGAACATACGTACAATATATTCTAAAATTCAGCTAGTAAACAATAAGAACTGGGTGAACCACATACACAAGATACAGCAGGTAAACTTTCTTTCGGCCTACACACTAACCATGCCCCTTACCCACTCTTCTGAGCTGCACGCGACATACTCCGAGGTCTTTTTGATGGCTTCAACCTTTCACAACAAATAGAGGTATTTTTCAGCCAAGAAATATTTCAACATAGCATAAAAAAGAATATTTAAAGAGCATGGTGCAGAAGGCATCCACCAAATGGCGACCACCGAAAACTTTTTTCCCAAAGAGTGTAGACAAAAAGTCCTATCTTAAAACACAATGGAAAACAACACTCAAAACCAAACTGATCAAGTCCTATCTTGGGACCGTCCGTAAGTGTATGGTAGACATTCCACGATCCTAAGTCAAATGGTCTGCGTGCATGTCACGGACTGACCACGCAAACATGTTGGTGGACGGTGTGTGTAGTGTACCAACAGACGATGCACAAATGCGAAAATAGGGACTTAAAAGGCAGAGACAAGAACTTCAAAACCCGAGGCTAAGAACACTTGAGCTCAACCAATCTTCCCAACTTAAGACCTTCACACAGCTATAGACATGCTCTCTAGAAGGTAGAGGCAAAAGCAAGGTTGAGATTTTAAGTTGAGAAGATTGGTTGAGCTCGAGTGTTCTTAGCCTCAGGTTTTGAAGTTCTTGTCTCTGGCTTTTAAGTCCTTGTTTTCGCATTTGTACATTGTCTGTTGGTACACCACACACCATCCACCAACATGATTTCATGGTTAGTCGGTGACATGCATGCAGAAACTGAGCCAAATGAGACATCACTTACTAAAAAAACACGAGGTCATCAGATGGTTCGACTCAAAGAAAATGATCTAACCCTAGGGATGATCCGACCTAGGAAGATGATTTGGACCACACAGAAAACAAGAGCTTTACCAAACTATAGCCATTGCAATTTAACCCTAGTCCAAATGACTTCAACCAAAAAATAGATTATTAATAGATGACATCAAAGACTTTCCAACCTCAAGGACAAGAGAAACAAGATAAAATCACAAGAAAACCAAATACTCTCCTCTAAACTTGAATGACAAGGAAGTAGTTACGCAAATACAAAAATCTTGATCTAGAGGTACTTGTGTTTCATTAACTTGAGACTTTGCACATCTATTATACCCTTCATGGAAATAGAAAATAAAGTGTAAACCAAATTTCACAAGGTTTGACTAAGAACAAGAACTCCCACCTCTCCATCAACAAGAACAAAGCGACACAGAACTACGATCTTGCATTGCTCATATATGATATATTTGATCAAACTGGGATCATGCATCTAGAAAATAAATCACAATCCAAACATGACAAAGTTTCACAAAGGGTAAAGTTTTGAGTACAAAAGAAGAAAAGAGGTAATATTCAAACTTTGAATGCTACAAGGATCGATCCAAGCGTGATTTTGTTATTCCATCGCTTGCCCTTCATTGCACACCCAAAATAAAGGAACAAAGAAATAGGGAAAGATCAAGAATAAGGACCAAATCAAGTTACAATAAAAGAATCAAAAAGAGAAAAAAAATACATACCTTTTGGCAAAATTTCTTGCATTCATTTAGGATGTATGATTTTAGGCCAAATTGGATACATGATAGTACTCTAAATTTGTGATGTTTGCTTTAGGGTAACATCTTTTTATGTCTTTGCTAACAAAACATTAAACTTTGATGGTTCTTTGCTAGTGGACACTCTGCGTATTAAAATATAATAGTAAAATGCCTGTGTGTTGCAACGGAATCTCAAAAAAAAGGTGAGACATGGTCGTAAATTACTCCAAGGGAATTACAGGTTTCACAATACTACCATCCTGTCTTTGAAACGAAATTAAGATACAAACATCATAAAAAAGATTAAGATGCAATACATAACTCATCAGTCATGCACATAAATTACTCCAAGGGAATTACAGGTTTCACAATACTACCATCATGTCTTTGAAAGGAAATTAAGATACAATACATAACTTAGCTCTTACAGTACTAAATGGATTCTAGAACAGATACACCATAGAAATCTATCATCTAACCTAGTGGCTGTAGGACACAATTTTGCGCAGGTTTTAACAATCCACCTCACAACTGTTTTTTGCTAGTACTGACTATGTTTTCTGCTAGTCTATACCCTCGAATCCAAACCATGGCACTACACTCTCTACATCGAGACCAATAAAGTGAAAAAGATATAAATCATGTGAGTTACAGAAGTTACTTTTTTCACCTATTAATAAGACAATACAGCTCAATTGCACACGGCAAGCCAGGCAACAAAGAGCACATAGAGAAGCATGACATCCACGAGTATGATCAGCCAGAGCTAGTGCCTCTACATCCACCAGGCATGCTGCAGTCACCGCCGTGCCACCTCCTTCACCTCAGCCTCGGCGAAAGTGACATTAACAAGCCACACATAAAGAAGCAATGATTAAAACTTGGGGGAGGGAAGAAAACATGCACACTACCCATGACTGAGTTTCGTCTATGCCGAAGCAAGACACTGATGTGGATCAATTTCACAAAACTTTTAAATTGGAAGTCTTAGTAGACCATAGTCATCTCCTTGATGTACAGCTATATGCTTACTGATCATTCCCAGCCCATACAACCACAATATTCAGAGTCTTATTTCACTCACCAAAGCCTCCAGATTACATCTAAGGCTTCCTACCGAAAATAACTATGATCAAATAGCTTCTTGGTTTGGCTTCACACAGAAGACAAATCTAGGCAATATTTCAAATTTCCATTACTGAAAACTAATATTTTCTATCACTTAAGCATTTACATGTTTGATTTCAATAATTTCATGAACAAGACTCCAGTGCACTAATTCCAGTAACCCAAATTATTGTACAGTCAATAATTTTAGTAATTTACAACCAAAACAATGGAAGGCAAAAATGATATTTGTTTATGTCGGTGATCATAAACAATTAAAATACCATTGACAATATTTGAGTAATTTGAGCCATTGACAAGATTTTTGCATTGGTGACATACGGTAGGTAAACAATGCAGAAGACATCCTTCCCATCATCAACAGAGTTAAAAGAAAAACCAATTTGTACACAGAAAACCTTATATTCCTGTGGCTTTTGTTTGCTAAAGAATGCATCAAAATAGAAAATAGGTATAATGGGAAAAGACAATGTTTGGTGTCTACCATTGATAGGCAAGCAGCACCTGCCCTAATCGGGAGCACCTCCTTCACCTTCTGGAAGCTGCAGACGGAGGGCTCGGCGGCGGCGGCCCCGGGGGAGACTGGGCGGCTGCACTCGGGGCTGCCGTGGCAGACCTCGACCTCGACGTCGGGGGGCACGCCGCAGAGGACGCCGCCGCCGATGGGCAGGTCCCGCGCAAGATGAAACAGCCCGAGGCGGAGAGAGATCCGCGCCGCCTCTAGATCTGGGGTTTGGTGGGGCGGCGGCGCTAAGGGAGGGGGCGGCGGAGAGGAGGCAGGGCGGCGGTGCAGCGGAGAGGAGGTTTTTCTGGGGGCGGTTGCATAGGGGAAGGGGAGGAGTGGGGGAGGAGGAGGAGGAGGCAGCGCGGGGTGGGGAGGAGGAGGCGAGGGCGGATCGGAGGAGCGGGTGAGGAGGAGGCGAGGGCGGAGCGGAGGAGCGGGGGGAGGAGGAGGCGGCAGCGCGGGGTGGGAAGGAGGAGGCGAGGGTGGAGCAGAGAAGTGGGGGAGGGGGAGGAGTGACATGCGTCATTTTTATATATGTTTACGTGTCATTTTACCTCTCATATTCTTCGCATTTTGGGATCATTTATCATCATTTACATACTTTTCCCATATTTAATTGCTCAATTTGGATCATTTTACATTTTTTGTGCTTTTCCGCTGGCCGATGCGATCTAGGCGCCTAAACGACAAATCTGGACTGCTCCGTACAATTGTCCGTGTCGTCACGGATGCATAGGATCAAACTGCGATGAAATCGGAGTTTCCAAGGGCCAGAACAGAAGAAATGAAATGGGAGAAGGACTTATTTGTAAACCCTAGATATTAGGAGGACTAAACTGCAAAATGCCAAAACTCCCATCTCCACTAAACCATGCCGCCACCGCCTGTGGGAGGACTTGAGCTCGGTTCTTTCTTCTCAGTCCCCCGTCGCCTTCTTCTCCCCCCATTCTCCTCCAAATCCGGCGCCGGCGAGGCCGGGCCTTACCTCGCCGACCGCTCCTTCTCCTCCACCCGCACCACACCGTCACCTCTCCTCCTTCTCACCACTCCACCAGATCCGCCGCTCCCTCTGCTCTCCCTCCATCGCACCTCCCCTCACCGGCCAGACCTCGCCGGCGGCCACCTGTCTCCACCCGCCGCTCTCCCTTCTCCGCTTCCCCCTCGCCTCACTTCTCCACCGCGCCAACGCCGCCCCTTTATCCTACCGCCCACCCGTGCGCCGCCTCCCTTCTCCCTTCTCACCTCCGTTCTCGGCCGCTTCTCTTCCTCACCGGCCGCCCCTCCTTGTCCACCGCACCTCCCGTCTCCCTCTACACTCGCTTCCCTTCTAGCGCCGCCTTGCCCCATCCGCAAGCACCACAGCCGCCGCATCCTTCCTCATCTGCTCCCTTCACCGAGCGCTGCCTTCATTCTTCCTTGCCGACCCTGCTTCTTCTCCTCGGCGCCTCCTCTTTGCCCCGCCTCGGCGCCGCCGTTTCTCCTCTTGCTCCCACTACTCCGTCCAGTACCCCACATCAGCACCGCCACCATTCACCACCTCCGGCCGTCGACAACACCGCCAGCGAGTTCAACCGCAGCGCCTCTGCATCGCCACCCTAGCGCCGGCTGCATCATCCCCATCTCACCGACGTGCCACCATCTTCACCGAGCCCAGCTTCTTCTACCAGATCGGCGCGCACCACTGCTCCACCGACACCGGCGACTTCATCTGCTCTATCACCGGCTGCACCACCTCTTCACCGACGGCGCTGGCCGACAGCCTCACTCCCCTCTGCTTCCCCTGCTACTGCATCACCATTGCGGAGCGGAGGAGCGGGGGGAGGAGGAGGCGTGGGTGGAGCAGAGAAGCGGGGGAGGGGGAGGAGGCGGCGGCGGAGCAGATGAGCAGGGGAGGAGGAGGCGGCAGCAGCGCGTGGGGGGGGGGGGGGGGGGGGGCGGCGGCGCGGGGTGGGGGGAGGAGGCGGCGGCGGAGCAGAGGGCGGGAGAGGAGGCGACGGCGGAGTGGAGGGAGGAGGCGAAGGAGGAGGAGGGAGGCGAGGGAGAAATCAGGGGGAGGAGCGCACGGATTCGGTGGGGGTGGGGGCGCACAGGCGTGAGGAGGGATGGGTGGGCCCATATGTCAGACAGAGTATTTTTTTTGTTAGAAGGGGTGTAGGATGCACCATCACCTTGAACTCCTCCTTTTAAGGAGTAGAGAAAACAGGGATATAGTGGGGCTCAATTGAAGGAATACTTGGAGGAGTTTTCATCCCTGAACGTGTGGAAGGTCCATCCAAACACCTGCGACATCCACTTCATCCACGCCTAAGGTTGAGGCACAAAGAGCGCTGAGGCCAAAAGTACAATACAAAGAGCTACAAAGATGCAGTATAATATTGATCATCACATTTCATATGTATATGCAAGAATTAAAATCTTATGTGCTCCCTTAGAGACAATGGACATGTTATTACAGAGATTGTCTATAGTACTGTCTTTAGGTGTGGTAAAAATCTTAGAGACAACTTAAAAGATAAACTATTATATATACCCTCATGCGTATAGACCAAGTAAACACTGAATCTAAAAAATAGTTAATAAGAAATGACTATACATATTCCTATTAAATAGCATATATATACAACCACTTAATCTCTTTCAAAATATTTAAATAGGGGTAGAGAGTAGAAAAAATATAATAACAACGGTCTAGATTATCTAATAGATAAATATGTTAAAACAGGTACTTTCAAACTCATAAATAACAAAATAGAGCAAGTAGTAAGTACGAGTGGCTGCTGCATGCATGGATGGATCATGGATGCATCGGTCTTGGCGAGTATCCACCTTGTGAGCGAGTCTGACTCCTCTCTTGTTACTGGGGGGAAATTTTATACTAGTTTACCGGCCGGCTAGCTAGGGATCTCCATTTATGAATCCCTGACCGTAAATTGTACAGATGTAAACTCCCTTACTAAAACGTACTACGACATGCCTTTTTATCTTGCAGCTAATTTAAAAAGGAAATGATTTTTTTGCGAGGAAAATAATTTTCAGTGCATGCTAGTAAAAAGACATCTTTGTTCACATTTAGGAGTGAAAACGGATCGGATACAATCGAATAGTCTCAAATATGAATCCATATTTTTAAAATGAATACTGTTGTAGGGGTACGAATTCGAATATTGTCAAATATGGATACGAATATTCTCAAATATGAATACGGATATTTTCAAATACGGATTTTCTCGGATATGAATATCGGATAAAACAGATTCCTGGCGGGTTTGCCAATTTTTCATCGGTTTTTGATTTGTTACCGGTTTTAAACTGCCTACATTCAAAATTTTAGTCACAAAAATTGTACGGATTTCTCATGGGTTCTAGAAACGGATCGAATACGAATCGAATATTCTCGAATACGAATACAGATGCGAATACGAATACAAACAATTTCGAATACGGATTTTGCTTACCACATTTGCGTTTTCTCGAATACGAATATCGGATAAAACGAATTATCCGTTACCGTTTTCCACCCCTATTCATATTTGTAAAAACGCTGGAATGTACAGTAAAAAGTTTGCCTCGATCTGCACCCTCCAAAATTTTTAACTCCCTGCCAGATCGAGTACCTTTTTTACCGATATTCACACACAAATATGTATGTACGTTTTACCCTCCATTTGCCGGCCAATTGATGCTCTGATCCCTGCAGCCTAGCTGCCTTCTGATACCAAATGTATGTGGGTAACAGATGAGAATATTGGCTGGCTGGTTGGCTAGCTAGCTGATCAAGATCTCGCGCGTATTATCACGGTATATTCATGATTATTTAATCATGGGGTAGTCGTACCGGCGCAGTACATAGTGCAGGTATGCGACCACACCCTGGACCAATCGCGAGCTTTTTCCAGAGGCGCTAGCTGATCGATCGCCATCGAGAGAGCAGAAACCGACTTTATGCATGCCACACCCGATACATTTGCACCTAGGCAATGCAAAACGACACGCATATATGCATGGATCGAAGCAGAAACCGATAGATAGAGAGCTACACCTACTATCTACGTGCTCCCACTGTCCTGGACGTACCAGTCCTAGCTGGTAAAAGTTGAACTGTTTATTTATTTGGCATCATAGCCATGATTTTTTCAATTTTAATCTCAAACACCTTGAGAGACCATGTGGTCGTGACTCCATGTGAATGATGAGTAATTGACAAAGGTTTAGGATAGTCGAGTTTGGATTGTGTGGTCGGACCATGTCGTTGCAGGGTGCAATGGGCTAGGTCGGACTTTGGTCAAACTTGGTCGTATGGGTTTAGGATGTCTATTCTTGTTTTCGACAGGTTTGGACTTCATCTGTGGTAAGTGTGATGGTATTTACGCTTTCATGTATCGAGCAGTGCTATTTGACGTGTTTCTTGTCTGTGTGACTGCAGGACGTCGAGTTGGAGTCGTGGCGAGACACGGTGGACCGGACAAGGCGCAGGTGGCGCTGAGGTCAGAACGGTCGGGATGTGTCGAAGACGACGTGGACTCGAGGTGGTTGCGAGGCGTGCGAGGCAAGGAGCGCGGAAGCTTCCCGGAAGGTGCAGGAGGGGCGAAACGGGAATTTCGCAAGGTTGCACAAGCGGGAGCGGGCTCCGTTGGACGTAGCGGGCGTAACGGGGCGGAGACCCGTTAGCCAAGCGCTATAAAAGGAGAGGAGGGGCTGCATGCCCACTTGAGCACTTGAGGAGAGAGTTAGGGTTTTAGAGTCAAAAGAGGCTTTGATGGCTTGCTTTGGCTTTAGGCTTTAATTTGTTGAGAGTGGGTGGTGGAGGCAGAGGTGTGCTCCCTGCATGTCCCCATCGATGTGTTTCCAGAGTGCTCTCTTCTCTGTGTGTGTTCCTCCCAAGATGCATGTGTAGCTCTTGGTGAATTAGAGGATTGAGAGAGTGAGGAGATGGATTGAGAGTCTTGTAATCGTGTCATCTATCTGTAATCGTTGTATCGTGACTCCTCTGTATTCCTCGCGTGATATGAACGAAAATCTGAAGTTTTTCTTCTGTTCGTGCTCTCTGTTCTTCGTTGCTTCTTGTTGGGTGATTTTCGAGCTTTCTTGTTTTTGAGTTGTTTCTTGTTGGGAAGGCCCAAAATGGGTTGCTCTATGTTGGGATGATGCCTCAAGATCATTTGATCAAGTTTCCCAGGAGCAAACTTGGTTTAATTTCATATTTTCGTTTTTGAGCCTCCCCTGTTCATGTGTTGCCTTCCTAGGTTTTGGTGCTGTTCTTGATTCCCTTGTTGAGATGGCTTGAAATTTGGTATGAAGAGTCCAGAGGCTATTAATTAGCTACCTTCAAAATTTCATAGCCAAAGGATCAACGGTTGGGGAGTAATTTGGTTTTTGGCTCGGTTCTTGCAAGATTTCAGATTTTTACCCAAATCTGAAATTCTTGTTTCTTGGAGGGGTTTTCTTGAAATTGGCTCTTGGCTTAGTCTTCTGGGAGTGTTCCCTAGCTATCCTCAAAGTTTCCCAAGCCAAGAATCCAAGAATCATTGCGAATCTCTCAGTTTTCAGAAAATCTCGTTTGCTATTTTTCTCGAGAGGTACTACCGCTCCTGGAGAGGTACTACCGCTCAGCGGTACTACTGCTCGGACCAGCGGTACTACCGCTCAGCGGTACTACTGCCCGTCTCAGCGGTACTACCGCTTGAGGCCAGAATTTTCCCGATTTGATTTTTCTCGCTTGCTGGTCTCTGTATTTGTGTTTTTCCTGCTGCTGGGGTGTCTTGTGATCACTGGTCTTCTACCTTCATAGCTCCCATAGCTATTGGAGAAGAAGATACGTGTTGGGGCGATTTTTAGAAAGCGACATTCACCCCCCTCTGTCGCCATTTTGGTCCTACAATTGGTATCAGAGCCGGTTAGCTCTAATCAATAGATCTTAACCGGTCTCAAGAGCCATGGCGACGGACAAGTACTCGACCAAGCCCCCGATCTTCGATGGGATCGACTATCCCTTCTGGAAGAGTCGGATGGTGACCTACATCCAGGCTCAGGGCTACGCCATCTGGCGTGAGGTCAAAGTACAGTATGTTGTTCCTGCCGATGAGGACATCAATGCCGGGAACATGGCTGATGTCGAGGCGAATGCTAAGGCAAGGAACATCATAATCCAGGGGTTGAGCCGAAGCGAGTTTGATCGCATCTCTCATCTTACGTCGGCTTTCGACATCTGGGTGACTCTCGATGCATACCATGAGGGCACCACCCAGATCAAGACAGTCCGACAGGACCAGTTCAAGCGAGAATACAACAAATTCGAGATGCTTGCTGGTGAGTCCCTCGATGAGTGCTTTGCGCGCTTCCACAAGATCTTGAGCAACCTCCGAGCTGTCGGTCTCACATACCCCGACTCGGACAATGCTCGACAGATGCTCGCGGCTCTCGACTTACGTGTTTGGGAGATGAAAGTGACCACCATTAAGGACACGACAGACCTCTCGACCCTGACTCTTGACGCGCTGTACTCGCGCCTTAAGACTCACGAGATTGACGTTGTCTCTCGTAGGTCGAAGTCACAGTCGACGGCTTTGGTCACTGATCCCACGTTGGCTTCTGGCTCCTCTTCTTCTGGTTCTCTTTGCGGATTCTCCCTTGCTACTCTATGTGACATAACTGATGATCAGTTAGAGCAGCTTGCGGATGAGCAGCTGGCCCTCCTTGCTCGAAGATTCTCCCATGCTTACAAGGGAAGGAGGGACAGAAAGAGAGGAGGACCCGTTATTTGTTTCGAGTGTGGTGGCCCCAACCACATTCGAGCAAATTGCCCCAAGCTGGAGAAAGGAAAGAACGACTACGGTGGTTCGGGCAAGAACGACTACACCGACAAGAACCGCAACAAGAAGCCTCCAGCCCAGACGCAAGGCAAGAAGACGTTCCGCAACTTCGGCAAAGCCAAGAAGCTCTTCCACCGCGTCCTCACCGCGTTCGACAACCTCGACCTCAGCGAGGTAGAGGGATGGAGCGACGACGACGGGACGGGAGATCAAGAGCGCAAGGATGGCGGCGACGACTTCTCCGGCATGTGCTTCATGGCCCTTGAGGGCGAGATCAGCGACAGCGAGCTCTACTCTGACTCCGACGAGGTATGTCCCTCCTATGATCAACTTAACGAAGCTTTCCTTAAGCTAGGAGGATTCCATGCTAGATCTAGAGCTAGGTGTAGCGAGTTGGAGAAGGAAGTAGATAGACTATCACGGGAGCTTACTTCACTTACATCTGCTCCCTCCCGTGATGACTGTGATACATGCTGTGCCTTGCTTGATGACATGGAGAAATTAAGGACCTCTCATGATAGTGTGTCCTCCGAGCTTGACATTGTTAAGGTGGAGAATGTTAGTCTGCTTGCTGAGTTAGAGTTGAGTAGGATGGCTGTTACCCTACTTACTACTGATGAGACTATTTCTCCCACCTCATGTGAGGATAAGGACATTGCTGCTAGAGGACCTTATGCCATGCTCCTTGATCTGCCCGATTCTTGTAAAAACTGCAATAACTTGAAGATGAACTTAAAACGGGCAGATCATAAAATTGCTGAACTACAAGCTTCTTTACTTGAGCCGATTGATTCATGCTTAAACTATCCCAAGTTAACTGCTGAACTTGAAGCTGTCTCCAAACAGTTTCAAGATATGATTGATCATGATAGGAAAATGGCTCAGTATGCTTCGAAGGACCCTGTTAGCTCACCATGCATTAACTGTAACAAACTAAAATCTGATTTGATTGCATTGGATGAGAAATGTGTGAAGCTAACTAAGGACCTACTAGAGAAGCAACCATCAGCTTGTAATGTGATTGCTGAGAAGGGGGAGAAGCCCCAGGGTAAGGTGGAGACGCCTAGGAACGTGAACCAACTGGCTAGCAGTAGGACTGTTCTTTCAGAGTCGGCTGTGCGTGCACAAGCCATTCTTCCCTCTGCTGTTGGTTTTTCATCTGCTCCCTTACCTCCTGCTGTTCCCTCTTCCCCCTGCTCTTCTTGCACCTCTCTCTTTCGGGAGTGTCAGTATCAATGAACACTCTCGAGAGATTTGTAGGTGGCAAGAAGAAGCTCAATCTTATTCTAAACCAATCCAAGATTTGCAAGATCAATCAGGGTCTATGATATGATTTCTATGAGGACATGAGGAAGCATCCTCCTGCTATTCTTAGACCCATAGTAGGAGGTGTGATCGAGGTTGAGCCCAGATCCGATGAGGTTAAGTTTAAGTCAGCGGGCTTTGTCCAAGGGATCTCTGACAGAAAGGTGACTTCACCTGCAGCTTCGGCCTCTCAGAAGGCGAAGTATCACTGCACCTTCTGTCAGATGGATGCGCACTCGATCGAGAGATGCTTCAGGCGCGCCAAGATCGCGCGTAGAGACCGTGTTGAGTCTCTTAGGGGCATTCAGGGTCATCCCCAGATCCTGAGTGCACCTAAGACCAACACGAGGTCTAGGGTTGCGTCTGCTGATTTTGGGCATCATCGAGGACTCGGATTTTCTGAGTTTTCTGGCTTTCGTCCTCGATATGCCCCTGGTCGTGACTTCCACCGTCCTGAGGGTACATCTCGTTTCCCCCGACGAGACAGTTACCCGCGGCATGTTCAGGTTGTTGCCGGTGCTCCGACTCGCTTGCCCGTAGTAGTCGGACCCCGCAACAGCTTCAGGTCTGCTCACGGACCTTCTGCTTCTTTGAGTCACAGAGAGCGTAGGGTAGATAGAGGTCAGTCGTGCTTGACGACTTCATCTGCTCGACGTGTTGTTCAGTATTGGGTGCCAAAATCACTCTTGATTTACCCCAGTACTGATACTTTACTCTCTGCTTGACTCAGGTTCGCCGGGTAGGGAAGGGAAAGGTTTGGCTCGTAGACTCCGGGTGTTCACGACACATGACCGGAGACTCCCGTTGGTTTTCTTCCCTTGCCTGTGCTCCAGGTGATGAGACGATCACCTTTGGTTTGGAGATGCTTCATCTGGGCGCGTCATCGCCAAAGGTACTGTGCGCATTAATGATTCTTTCATTCTGAAAGATGTAGCCTTGGTTAGTAAACTGCAGTACAATTTGCTTTCAGTCTCTCAGCTTACCGATGACGGTTTTGAGGTGAGCTTTAAGAAAAATGCTTGCAAAATTCTTGATTCTTCGGGTAGTCTGGTTTGCGGGATTTCTCGTTTTGGGAGGATCTTTCGTGCTGATTGTTCTGAGTCTTCTGGTGATCCTCTCAGGTGTTTAGTTGCTTCTGAGTCCCGCGACCTTTCCTTCTGGCATAGGAGACTTGGTCATATAGGCTTTGACCATTTGACTCGAGTTAGCGGTCACGATCTCATTCGTGGTCTGCCGAAACTCAAGATGGTCAAAGATCTTGTTTGCGCTCCATGCCGGCACGGCAAGATGGTTGCCGCTTCTCACCCTCCGGTCACAGTTACTATGACCGATGCACCAGGACAGCTGCTCCATATGGACACAGTTGGACCAGCCCGAGTGCAGTCAGCAGGAGGGAAGTGGTATGTTCTTGTCGTGGTCGATGACTTCTCGAGGTATTCTTGGGTGTTTTTCTTAGCCTCGAAGGATGAGACGTTTTCACATTTCCGAGGTCTTTTCAGTAGGCTTTCTGTTGAGCTCCCAGGTGACTTACGAGCGATCCGCAGTGACAATAGCACGGAGTTTAAAGAACTCCTACTTTGAGAGGTTCTGCGATGAGACAGGTGTAGAGCATCAGTTCTCCTCTCCGCACATCCCACAGCAAAATGGCGTCATGGAGAGAAAGAACCGTACCTTGGTCGAGATGGCCAGGACGATGCTTGATGAATACTCTACACCGCGGAAGTTTTGGGCTGAGGCTATAGCCACCACGTGCCATGTCTCAAATCGAGTTTTTCTGAGGGCACACTTGCACCGCACTTCTTATGAGTTGAGATATGGGCGAAAGCCCAGCGTCTCTCATTTTCGTGTTTTTGGTTGCAAGTGTTTTATCTTGAAGTCTGGGAACCTAGATAAGTTCGAGTCATGTTCCTGTGATGGGATCTTTCTAGGCTACTTGACTTCTTCGCGGGCTTATAGGGTCTGGAACTGCGAGTCTAGCAAAATGGTAGAGACCTGTGAGGTGACCTTTGACGAGGCCAGTCCGGGGACTAGGCCCGATATCTCAGGTTCGTTAGAGCAGTCCGAGACCATCTTCGTGGATGACGAGGACGATGGAGACGACGGTTGTCTACCTGATCCTATCCCTCATCCACCCCTTGAGGTGCCTTCTTCCACCGCACCTCGAGGCGATCAGCCCTTGCCTTCTGCTTCCTCTGGAGCTAGTGGCTTTGTCCCTACCTCGTCAGTTCATGAGCTACAGGCCACTTCTTCATCTCATCCTGAACCTCCTAGACATATCCAGAAAGCTCATCCTTCAGAGCAGATCATTGGAGACCTCTTCGAGCGTGTTACCCGCTCAAAATCTGGCTTATCTCAATTCTGTCTCCATTCTGCTTTCATTGCCTCCTTTGAGCCCAAAGATGTTTCTCATGCTTTATCTGATGAGTCTTGGGTCAATGCCATGCATGAGGAGCTAAAAAATTTTGAGAGGAACAAGGTCTGGTCGCTTGTCGAGCCCCGCGAGGTCACAATATTATTGGGACTAAGTGGGTGTTCAAGAACAAGCAGAGCGAGAATGGAGTGGTTATTCGGAACAAGGCTAGACTGGTAGCTCAGGGGTTCTCCCAGGTTGAGGGTCTAGATTTCGAGGAGACCTTTGCCCCTGTAGCTCGACTTGAGGCCATTAGAATCCTGCTTGCCTTTGCAGCTTCTAAGGGTTTCAAGCTTTACCAGATGGACGTCAAGAGTGCCTTCCTTAATGGAGTCATTGAGGAAGAAGTCTACGTCAGACAGCCTCCATGTTTCGAAAACCCCAAATACCCAAACCATGTCTTCAAGCTTTCCAAAGCGTTGTATGGACTTAAGCAGGCCCCCAGGGCTTGGTATGAGAGGCTTAAGTCCTACTTGTTGAGTCATGGGGATGGCGAGTCCGTTGATCAGAAGGAGTATCGCAGCATGATTAGTTCCCTCTTGTACCTCACTGCCTCGAGACCGGACATACACTTCTCCGTGTGTCTTTGTGCCCGGTTTCAGGCTTCTCCTCGCGTATCTCACCGCCAGGTGGTGAAGCGCATCCTTCGGTACCTTCGAGCTACCATTGACTATGGTATCTGGTACTCTTCCTCATCCTGTCTTTCCTTGAGAGCCTTTTCGGACGCAGACTTTGCTGGCTGTAGGATAGATAGGAAGAGCACTTCGGGCACCTGCCAGTTCATTGGCACTTCTCTCGTTTCCTGGTCTTCAAGGAAGCAATCCGGTGTTGCACAGTCCATCGCAGAGGCCGAGTACGTTGCTGCAGCCAGTTGCTGTAGCCAAGTGCTTTGGATGGCCTCGACCCTGCGGGACTTTGGGTTAGCCATAGATAGTGTTCCACTCTTTTGTGATAACACTTCTGCGATTAACATCGCTAAGAACCCAGTGCAGCACTCTCGGACCAAGCATATCGATATCCGTTATCACTTCCTTAGAGACCATGTAGAGAAGGGTGACATCGTGCTCCATTTTGTGGAGAGTGACCACCAGTTGGCTGATATCTTCACCAAGCCTTTGGATAGTTCGAGGTTTTCAGCTCTGCGGGGAGAGCTTGGGGTGGTCTGTCCTTATGGACTATTGTGAGGGGGAGTTTGTACTTTACTGCTTTACTATTTTTATTATGCTCTAACTCCTTTTCTGATTGCATTGCATACGGGTGCATTGGGTTAGTCCTTCTAGCATAGGTTAGAGTGTTTCTCTAGTCTAGTTGCTTAGCTGTCTTCTTCTCATCTTGTGACCTAGGGTTCTGCTCTATTAGCCGCTTCTCTTCTCTTACTAGGTTGAGCCCACTCTCTGCTTTCAGGTTCTAGCAAGGGTCGGGCCACCCTTGGGTAGACGGGGTACGTGTTTGCTCCCTAGTGAGGTAGATTACCGTCTAATAGTTCTAGTGTCATATGGGGTAGATGAGAGTCAGTCTGAGCCATAGTATCCTCTATATCTTATCTATGCTTTAAGGACTGCCTGTTTGTTGTTTTCTTTCCCAGCTTCTCGATTTTATTGCTTTGGTTCAGGGGGAGTTCATTTGGGAGCTTCTGGAGCTTAATATTGACTTAACTCAACTTGAACTAAAAGTTGCATCTAATGTTGAGGGGGAGCTGGACTTTCTTGCATTTTCAGCATTCTAGCATTGTAATCAATCTGCATTGAGCCTTGATTATTATCCTGTTATGACATGCTTCAATGCTTTACACCTTGCCATGACTTGTGCTTAGCTTGCTAGATTTATCATGACTTCATATGTATAGACTAGCTCTTTGCCATGATAAGTTAATTAAAATTGCTCAACTTGAATTAAAACTTGTCATGCTAGCATTTGAGTCTAGTGTCTCTTGAGCTATCCCTTTATGATTCATGCCATGTCAAGTAGGCTAAGTTGAGCGTTGAATCTCTATTGAGCCATAGTTTGAGTTGTTTTAGTCTCTTGATGATACATGAGTTAGTACAAAATGTTAAAAAGCAAAAGGATCTCTTTTGTGCGAAAAAACTGATTTCACCAATTCTTTCCTATGAGACGGCTTGCCATTGCACTTGGCACGAACTTAGGGGAAGTTTTGGATGACCTAGACTATCTTCTTAAGCTGCTTGCTTGGAGTAGTCGCATAAGGCTTGAGATCTAGCACATGATAAAACAAAAATCTGGTTGGCAACAACCATGAATTTGAAAAGAAAATATGTCATTTGTGCTCCATTTGCTTAAGCTTCAAAAAGAACCAAGTACTTTAACCAAAGTTTCAATCTTGAGCTTATAGCACTCTATTTGGACTCAATGTTAGCTTCCTTGTTCCGCTTAGCTTATTGACATGGCATGCATCATCCTTGGATATCTCTAGTTAGACTTTGCTCATTGATGACTTGACTTGCTCACTAAAATGCATTACATTTCAGATTGTCATCTATGTGCTCTAGCTGGCTTACATATATGTTGTCATGATCTAGATAGCGTTTTATTGAGTTATGGCTTGGTGTATTACATTACGGTCATTATGGATAATTCTCATGGCTCTAAATGCTTAAATAAACAAACTTCAGCCATATTCATCCATTATGTTATATTCTCTCTATTGCATCTTGATGTGTTTATTGCCAAAAGGGGGAGAATAGAGAAGAAAAAGTCAGTTGGGAACAGTTTAGAGCTTTGGAGATCAATTTGCTCTTTCTTGTTGCTCTAGTGTTCCTTCTGTCGACATGGTCATTAGCTTCATTCCCTTCTTTGGACCATGTTGGTTTCTTCAAAATCAAACTCAACTTAATGCTTTTTCTGAGTTTGTCAATATACTCATCAAGGGGGAGATTGAGAGACCATGTGGTCGTGACTCCATGTGAATGATGAGTAATTGACAAAGGTTTAGGATAGTCGAGTTTGGATTGTGTGGTCGGACCATGTTGTTGCAGGGTGCAATGTGCTAGGTCGGACTTTGGTCAAACTTGGTCGTATGGGTTTAGGACGCCTATTCTTGTTTTCGATAGGTTTGGACTTTATCTGTGGTAAGTGTGATGGTATTTACGCTTTCATGTATCGAGCAGTGCTATTTGACGTGTTTCTTGTCTGTGTGACTGCAGGACGTCGAGTTGGAGTCGTGGCGAGACACGGTGGACCGGACTAGGCGCAGGTGGCGCTGAGGTCAGAACGGTCGGGATGTGTCGAAGACGACGTGGACTCGAGGTGGTTGCGAGGCGTGCGAGGCAAGGAGCGCGGAAGCTTCCCGGAAGGTGCAGGAGGGGCGAAACGGGAATTTTGCAAGGCTGCACAAGCGGGAGCGGGCTCCGTTGGACGTAGCGGGCGTAACGGGGCGGAGACCCGTTAGCCAAGCGCTATAAAAGGAGAGGAGGGGCTGCATGCCCACTTGAGCACTTGAGGAGAGAGTTAGGGTTTTAGAGTCAAAAGAGGCTTTGATGGCTTGCTTTGGCTTTAGGCTTTAGTTTGTTGAGAGTGGGTGGTGGAGGCAGAGGTGTGCTCCCTGCATGTCCCCATCGATGTGTTTCCAGAGTGCTCTCTTCTCTGTGTGTGTTCCTCCCAAGATGCATGTGTAGCTCTTGGTGAATTAGAGGATTGAGAGAGTGAGGAGATGGATTGAGAGTCTTGTAATCGTGTCATCTATCTGTAATCGTGGTATCGTGACTCCTCTGTATTCCTCGCGTGATATGAACGAAAATCTGAAGTTTTTCTTCTGTTCGTGCTCTCTGTTCTTCGTTGCTTCTTGTTGGTTGATTTTTGAGCTTTCTTGTTTTTGAGTTGTTTCTTGTTGGGAAGGCCCAAAATGGGTTGCTCTATGTTGGGATGATGCCTCAAGATCATTTGATCAAGTTTCCCAGGAGCAAACTTGGTTTAATTTCATATTTTCGTTTTTGAGCCTCCCCTGTTCATGTGTTGCCTTCCTAGGTTTTGGTGCTGTTCTTGATTCCCTTGTTGAGATGGCTTGAAATTTGGTATGAAGAGTCCAGAGGCTATTAATTAGCTACCTTCAAAATTTCATAGCCAAAGGATCAACGGTTGGGGAGTAATTTGGTTTTTGGCTCGGTTCTTGTAAGATTTCAGATTTTTACCCAAATCTGAAATTCTTGTTTCTTGGAGGGGTTTTCTTGAAATTGGCTCTTGGCTTAGTCTTCTGGGAGTGTTCCCTAGCTATCCTCAAAGTTTCCCAAGCCAAGAATCCAAGAATCATTGCGAATCTCTCAGTTTTAAAAAAATCCCGTTTGCTGTTTTTCTCGAGAGGTACTACCGCTCCTGGAGAGGTACTACCACTCAGCGGTACTACCGCCCGTCTCAGCTTGAGGCCAGAATTTTCCCAATTTGATTTTTCTCGCTTGCTAGTCTCTGTATTTGTGTTTTTCCTGCTGCTGGGGTGTCTTGTGAGCACTGGTCTTCTACGTTCATAGCTCCCATAGCTATTGGAGAAGAAGATACGTGTTGGGGCGATTTTTAGAAAGCGACATTCACCCCCCCTCTGTCGCCATTTTGGTCCTACACACCTATTTTTATAAACATAATTCTCTTTCCAATCTTAGAAGATGTCGCCCGCACCCTCTTGCTCGGCTCGGTAGGACCGATGGCATGCGGTAGACAACTCGTGCGCGTGAGGCGACTACGCAGGCATGATAGCAGGTGGGCCTAACTCGGTAGGTTGTTGCCGAGCGCCACCAGCTTGATAGCTGGCCGGGCATCGCTGATAGGCGTGTGCGGATAGGGACAGAGGGCCGAGGGAATCATGGGTAGGGCAGGGCGCATGGGCGGTTTGGCTTCTAGCTCGACGGAATTAATCACCTGGGTGACGACGCAACGTGGAGATGTGATGCGATGTTAGATTCTCGTTTTATTTGTGTGTTAATTGTGTTGCCGTACCGCGCGTATAAAATTCGAACTGCGGTAGATTTTCTACCAAGCGAGTGTAGGGAGAGAAGGGAAGGAAAGAGAGATTTCCTACCGATCGACAGTGTAGGGAGAGAAGGGAAGGAAGGAGATATTTTCTGCTGAGTGAGAGCACAGGGAGGTAGCGCAGCTGTGATTTATGATCCTTCGTAGTTGGAAGCATTTTAGAGCAGGTGAATACCTTCGGAAAAAGGTATGTTTCATTCGTATGCGAGCAATACGCTTAATATATCATTAGCATTTTATTAGCGTAACTATGGTTTTGTAGTGTGGAATACGCTAGGTAGACATGTTTAGTTGATGCATGTGTTTTTGTAATTAGCCATATTTATTTATGTAAACGCTGCAAAAATATGGCCGAAAAATAGCTAAAATATATACATATGTATGTTCGCACGTATATATTTATTGCTCTTGTACGATTACAGAAAGCTGTAGAAAATGATGGGTTAGTACGCATTGTGCATACCTAATTAGCATTGTATTAGCGCTAATTTCATTTAATTAGCGTTAATCATATTTAATTAGTACTAATCACAATTAATTAGTACTAATTACAATAAATTCGTATTAGTGTGCATTTAATCACAGCAGCAAGCTAGCGCAAGAAGAAAAATATGATCAGTATCAATTAAATGTGATTTGAAAAAAAAACGTTTGGGGGCCAAATTTGAAAAAAAATGGCTACAGTGTGTAAACCGTTCCCTTTTTTGTAAATAGGTGAAGAAAATTTGTGTCATTATTTGTATTGTTCCCGGTGCATGGGCAATTTAAGAAATATGTATGCACATATGAGGTGTGATTATTCTCGATTATGGTCAATTGTATTTATCGCTGTTTATCACTGACAAATTATTTTTTGTATTGCAGGGAATGGCTGTTGGTGGCGGTCTTGGGTGTGTCACATTGCTAGACCCATCCTAGGATGGGTAGCATCATTGTTGGGCGTTGTCGAGCGGTGACAGACCGCACCCCCTTTGTTCTCTAGGGAGCTCGGGAGGACTAGCCTCTCGATCATCGATACATTCCAGTTGTATGATGAACATTGGGTTATTGTTCGCGCCCATTCTGGATAAGTTCCATAGAGTGCCACATTCATGGCTGTGACGATGCAGGCGATGCCTAGCTGACACGTTGCACAGGTTGTGAAGTCCCACCTAGTAGCTTACTTGCTCTTCATGTTTGAGTGGGCCATATTTCCTATAACTCAGGGAGACTAGGTGCACTCCACTACATCCACATTACTGAATCCCTAGTTGACACCGAAACTGATGTGGTCCTGGTGTATAGCTGGGGCTCAACTATTCTATGTGCGACCTACAGGGTTTTGTGCAATGGCTCGCAGCGTTCCACTGGCAAGCCAAATCTCGTCAGTTGCTACATCTTATTACAGCTATAGTTGTGAGAGCACTTCTCTGTTGGTCGACCGTACTTTCGGATGCGTTGGCACCCATACCAGTTGGAGGAACAGTTCTATAGTGATGATGATGGTGATGATCCGGTGGGCGGACCCACCATGGGTACTTGTTGGACTACCAGCGAGCTAGGATGATCTAGGGAGAGGCCATGACGAGCGTACCCAGATTTCCATAACGTGTTCAAGACCTTGGAGGAAGGCAGCATCATGTGCACAATCTAGATTGTAGAGTTCATATCGGAGATAGCTCCCTTCGGATTGTCAGAGTAGTGTGAGCAAGAAGGGACTACTGGCTCACAACTTGCTACCTCGTCTTCTCCCGTATGGTGGAGCCATACGCCCCTCAACGAGCCATAAGACAGTTCAAACTTCACTAGTAGGTGCCACCAGCACTGTGTCAACCACTTCCTGGTCATGTTCACCTGTAAGTAAATTTATTTTATTACCTCGTTGCGTACAGTTCATTGTGTACCATTCATATCTACTTTATTTCCCCACTGAAGTAACAATTGAGTACCCCTTTTTTCCAGAGGCAATCGAAAAAGAGACGAAAGAGCGACGAGTGGAGGGAGACACAGGACCCATGGACACAAGCCAATGAGCAGTCCATGAGGACGGAGGTCGAGTAGGAGCAATGACCGTATGACCCAGACACGTGCCCCGCGTACTTAGAGTGGTACGTGCCGCAAACCTATTGTAGACTTGTGTGTCTCCCTGTTTAGCCCCCATGCAGACCACACATGTGGACAGGCTGGCACTCGGCCTGGACCGATATCGTGTGACACAGCAATACAAAGTAGTAAAAGACTTAAATTTCATATTTGTATACTACTGTTCGAGCATACATGCCTAACATGTTTCGTCCGTCTTTGCATGTTGATCGGCTACGCCACATCGTGTCCGAGGGTGGAGCCACACTACAGCACGAATAGCCAAGCACGATCGAACGACTGCTAGGGTCTGTCCACAACATGTACAAGGACACCAAACATGCATTGGGAGCCATCAGCTGTAGCCATGCTAGAGACATGTTTATCCCCGGGGGCAATGCGTTGCTGCATTGTTCATCGGTAGCTTCATCTGCACATCCTAGCTCGTCAAAGTACCCCTAGCCTTGGTTGTTCCTAGTCCGTGCAGCGCACTGCTCAGGTTTGACAATTTTATATTTTATTACAATCTGCAATATACATTTTCTTCATTGTTCTTCATACATGTCGTCTTTGTGTAGGACGTTCACGCCGATACTGCTCTACTCCCATCTTCATCGTGCAGGTAGCCTGACCCAGACCACCCTCACTGGGAGGAGGGTGACGAGGGACCACTCTACTCCCATCCTTATCATGAAGATAGCCTGACACACAGGACACCCTAGGCACCGACATCAACTCCCCTGTCTGAGACTACAAGGTGCAGTACGGCACATACGCACCCGCAGACCACCGCATCTCTGATAGCATGACGAGTGGTATGATTGGACATACGATAGCTACGCGGTCCACCTGTACGGCATGAACTACATGGCATCGGGCTTTACTACAGCAAACTACAGTGGACTGGAGTACTCGAGAGGTTCATCATCTACGCAACACGTGACACCGGTGCTTACAATTACGGGTTTCATTGCAGTTCTACCTTACGTCAATCTAACGAAATGTGTTTCCCTCCATAGGACACCTGCAATTTCATGGAGGATTGGGTACAACAGATATTCAACGCTCAAGAGATTGGGCCCAATCAATTGTCCGATGCACCGGTTCCCACTCGGCTACCATCCGAATACGACTTGCACGACGTACAATACTCTCTGGACAAGCTGATATTCCCTTAGGGCTAGCTTCACCACTAGAGGAAGTAGGTAACAAGCAACCCATTACCCGGTACTGCAACCGAGCGCCCCAACCCTGAGCCCCCGATCCCTTCCTCACGCGCGCCTGCTCGGCCAGCTACCAAGCTGATGGTGCTCGGTAGCAACCTACCGAGCAAGGGTGGCTCGACAAACTGCTGCTGAGCAGGGGTGGTTTAGCAGTGTGTGGGCCCACTTGCTGCCATGCCTGGCTGTCTTCTGCCATCCTCAAGTCACCTACTATGTGCCACTGCTCCTGCCGAGCAAGGGGGCACAACAGGTGACAGGTGTCTCCTGCTACACCTTTCAAGCTTGGGGAGGGGGGCATTTTTACAAAAATGGGTGTTTTGGGGCCAAAATTAAAAAAAACGTGGCTACAATACCAAATACGTGAACAGTTCGTAAAAGTTGATGAACTTTGCAAGTATATATGTAGGTCGTAGGAGGGAGAGAAAGCTAGCTAGAGGTAGCTTGATTACGTTGAAATATATATATATATATATATATATATATATATATATATATATATATATATATATATATATATATATATATATATATATATATATATAGTCAAATTACATGAGGCACTTGGGTGTGCCTAGGCGCCCACATCAACAACCGTTCGATACACGTGTATGATTGATAAAATTTTTGGAGTTTACATGTGCAAATGTTTTATACCCTTGATATATTTATGGTAAGTGAGTTTTGAACTCAATGCAAACTAGTTTGAACTACTTTTGAATTTATCATGACTATAGTGAGTATATACCATAAAACTAGCTAGTTAAACTGAAGTTGAATTTTTTTTGGAGTTTGATATCTAAAATTCATTTTTTATGAGTATGTAAATATACCCACGTCAAACACCGCAAATCTCAAAGCAAATCGACATGTATTGATTTGGGTTACTAGGCATCATGGTGCATGAAACACTTGTCCTTCATAGCTAGCTAGCACCAATCACCGCAAGAATTAACATTTCTTAGGGGAGAGGCTAATTAGAGCCTATTTTGAACATGAAAATTTTTTAAATACTTTTTTGTGAGAATTGAATTGTTTCCTATGAAAATCCTGCATTTTGAATAGCCCGACAAACAGTTTGAAGAATTTGCAAAGATGACCTAGCCACGCAGAGGCTACGGGATCATTAGGCATCATTTGGGGAAAATCCCATCTCCAAAATATTGAAACGATCTAGATTGCATGCATCCACTACTACAGAAAGCCTCATAGTAGACGCCTCATCACAGACGGTTTTGTGAAACCGTCTCTGATTAACACTATTACAGACGGTTGTAATTTGGAGGCCGTCTGTGGCATTTGTGGCGGGAAAAGGATTATCACAGACGGTCGGTCTATATTAAGAACCGTCTGTGATAATCCCAGATTATCACAGACGGTTTTTAATTAAAAACCGTCTGTGATAATTCCCAGACGGTTTTTAATTAAACACCGTCTGTGATAATGACTCTAAGGCATTTATTGCGCTGCTCAGACCGCATCTGTCTTCATTTCGATCTAGATCTAGCCACTGCTGCGCACTTTTTCACTCGGGAGGAAGCTAGGCGATTTCAGGTCAGTTAATTTGGTGGGAAGAGGCAGAGATTGAGCTTTGAAGATTCAAACTTTCCTGGTTGCTCTAGATATGGTTAGTAGTGAAATTTATTTTTTCTTTAATTGCATTACAATTTAGGTCTAAGTAATCCATGAGTGTTATTGAAGATGGTTAATTTGCAAAATTGTTGGTTATATAATAGCTATTGTGTTTATAATATGAATTGAGCTAGCAAATTAAGTCTTAATATAATAAATGTGGCCGGTATATATGTAGTAATTATAATTACTTAATCTAGATTTTAATACAAAGTTGTTATATATGTACGTAACGTAGGACCGAAGTTGGATGTATGCCGCGAGCCGTGTGAGTGAAGAGTACATTAATGGCATGTCTGCTTTTATAAGAGCCACCGAGGAGGATATGTTGAATAAGGGGGTGGAATATATGTGATGTCCATGCACTGATTGCGAGAATTTGAAGATGTTTAAGAATCGAGGGCAAATTGAAGCGCACTTGATTCAGAGGGGTTTCAAAAAGGATTATACATGTTGGACCAGTCATGGCGAAGTGAATGATCATATGCTGCCGGATGACATCGCTGATGAAGTGAATGATATGCCGCCGGATGACATCGCTGGTGAAGTGAATGACATGCCGCCGGCTGATGTCGATTGTGGTTCGGATTCGGATAGGTTGCACGATGATAATCTGGATCAGATGCTTCGCGATGTAGAAGAGAACTATGATGAGAGAGAGAGTATGTTAAATTCCGCAGCTTGATGGAGGACTCGGAGAAACCTTTGTACACGGGCTGCAAGTACACGAGGTTGTCGGTCGTGCTTGAACTGTTGAAATTGAAGGCAAGCAACGGTTGGTCCGCAAGAGTTTCACGGCGCTGCTAGGTCTTTTAGCGGACATGCTTCCAGTGGGAAATGAGTTGCCTAAAACCACGTATAAAGCCAAGAAGGTTCTTTGTCCGTTGGGAATGGAAGTAGAAAGAATACATGCATGCCCGAATGACTGTATCCTCTACCGTAAAGAGTATGCAAACATGCATGTATGTCCGGTGTGCAACGCATCCCGATACAAACGTAACAATCAATCAGATGGTGGCGAGGGAACAGAGGCGAAGAAAGGACCTCCTGCTAAAGTGGCATGGTATTTTCCTATAATTCCCTGTTTGAAAAGGTTTTTTGCAAATCCAAAGGAGGCAAAACTGCTGCGTTGGCACTCGGAGGAGCGCAAGAAGGATGGAATGCTAAGACACCTTGCTGATTCCACGCAGTGGAGAAACATCGATAGGAGTTTTGCAGAGTTCGGTGCAAACCAAGGAATATAAGGTTTGGACTGAGTACAGATGTAATGAATCCTTTTAGTAGCATGAGCAGCCGACATAGCACATGGCCCGTGACTCTCTGCATCTATAACCTTCCTCCTTGGTTGTGTATGAAGTGAAAGTACATTTTGCTGTCGATACTTATCCAAGGGCCAAAACAACCTGGGAATGATATCGATGTGTTCCTAGCACCGTTGGTGGAAGATCTAAAAGTACTGTGGAAGAAGGGGTACAGGTATGGGATGCATACAAACGAGAGAACTTCACTCTGCGCTCCTTATTGTTCTGCACCATAAATGATTATCCTGCCCTTGGTAACCTATCGGGTCATAGTATAAAAGGTGCCAAAGCTTGTACTCACTGTTTAGATGGTACCGAGAGTGTGTGGCTGAGACACTCACGCAAAACCGTCTACATGCGTCACCGCCGGTTCATTCGGAGGGCTCACCCATACCGCAAGATGAAGAAACAATTTGACGGAGAGAAGGAAGACGGTTCAGCTCCAAGGCATTTAAGGGGACACGAGGTTTATGATATGGTTAAGGATTTAGATGTTGTCCTCGGAAAGGGACGTAAATTGAAGGCTCATGAGAAGAACACCTGGAAGAAGGGATCAATATTTTGGGACTTACCTTATTGGGAGTACCTAGATGTTCGACACTGCATCGACGTCATGCACGTAGAAAAGAATATATGCGACAGCTTGATTGGTCTCTTACTGAACATCCGTGATAAAACAAAGGACGGCGTCAACGCACGGCTTGACTTGGCTGACATGGACATCAGGCCTGAGTTAGCACCGACACGCACTGATAATGGACGAACGTACCTCCCCCCTGCGTGTTACACTCTGTCCAAGGCTGAGAAAACAGAACTGTGCCAGTGCTTGTATGGTGTCAAAGTGCCGTATGGTTACTCCAGCAACGTGAAGAAACTTGTTTCGATGCAAGATTTGAAGTTAAATGGCATGAAGTCTCATGATTGTCATGTGCTGATGACACAGATGCTCCCTATTGCAATTAGAAATATTTTGCCGATCAAAGTCCGAGAGACAATCATGAGGCTATGTTATTTCTTTAACACAATTGCTCAGAAGGTCATCGATCCCGAAGGACTAGATGCTCTGCAAGACGAGGTGGTGATGACTCTATGTCACATTGAAATGTATTTCCCTCCTTCGTTTTTCGATATCATGGTCCATCTCATTGTTCACGTTGTGTGGGAGATAAAAATGTGCGGGCCCGTATTCCTACGTAGCATGTACCCATTTGAGAGGTTCATGGGAATTCTCAAGTCCTACGTATGGAATCGTTCTCGGCCGGAGGGCAGCATCGTCGAAGGTTATGCAAGCGAAGAGGTCATTGAGTTTTGTGTCGATTATATGGCTCAGATTCAACCGATAAGTGTCCCTCAATCTCGTCATGAGGGGAGGCTGAAGGGTCTCGGAACTATCGGAAGGAAAGCAATCACTCCAGATATGGACACGTATACTCAACCCCATTTCACGGTGTTGCAACACATGACTGAAGTGGCGCCTTATGTGGACCAGCACAAGGATGTGCTTCGGCAACAGAATCCGGAGCGGCCGGATGTTTGGATCATGAGGCAACACAACCGTCGGTTCAACCAATGGTTGAAGGAGCAAATCGCTAGGAGCTCGCCGAGTGAGACGCTGACATGGTTGGCAAAAGGGCCGACATTTACAGTTGTGACATGGCAAGGATATGACATAAATGGGTACACATTCTATACGCAGTCTGAGGATGTCAAGAGCACTAACCAGAACAGCGGTGTCCGCATAGATGCATTCAGTACCGATGGGTCGAGAAACTCGTACTATGGCTTCATAGAAGAGATTTGGGAGCTCGACTATGTGGGTTTCAAGATCCCCTTATTTCGCTGCCGTTGGGTGCATCTCCCACAGGTGAAGGTTGACAAGTACGGTGTCACGACCGTGGACCTCCAACGTGTCGGGTACAAAGGCGAACCATTCGTACTCGCCAATCAAGTTGTTCAAGTTTTCTATGTAACCGACCCGGCAAATAAGAAACGCCATGTAGTTCTTCATGGAAAAAGGAGAATTGTCGGAGTGGAGAATGTTATGGACGAGGAGGAATACAATCAATTTGACGAGTTACCTCCTTTTGGAAATGGCATAAGGGTCGACGATGAATAACGTGACGAAACTAGTTACGTACGCATTGATCATGATGAAGGGCTAATTTTTAAAGGAAATAAGCAAGTACAATAAGAATGTATATGTGAAAATGTGTGATGTAGTCAATTTTGAGATGTATATGTGAAAATGTCTGATGTAGTCAATTTTGACATGTATATGTGAAAATGTGTGACAAAATGTATATGTGAAAATGTATATGTGTATTGGCATTTATGTATGTGTGATGTACATGTGAATTGGTATGCATTTATGTATAGAACAATGCTGCAGTGTGATGTATTTGAGAATGACAAAATGTATCAAGAAATACACTGTGTGAATACAGCTGGTTGGTGTTGTATATGAATGCAGCTGTTTGGTGGTTGATATGAATGCAGCTGTGTAGTTATTGGTGTTGTCTTAATAACAACAGTCGGCAAAGGCTTATCACAGACGGTTCTAAACTTAGAACCGTCTGTGATAGTAAACTATCACAGACGGTTATAAATTTAGAACCGTCTGTGATAGTTTACTATCACAGACGGTTATAAACTTAGAACCGTCTATGATATGATATCACAGACGGTTCCAAGTTCAGAACCGTCTGTGATAACCTCCCTATATATACCCTCTCGCTAGGGTTTTTTGTGTGCGCTGCAGTTATTCAATCTAGATCTAAATCCTGAGCCCGTCGTCGCCGCCGCCTCCCCGAGCCCTCGCCGGCTGCCTCCCCGAGCCCTCGCCGGCCGCCTCCCCGGACGAAGACGTCGCCGCAGCCTCCTCCGTCGCCGCCTCCTCCTCCGCCGCCGCCGCCGCCTCCTCCTCTGTCGCCGCCTCCTCCTCCTCCTCAGTCGCCGCCGCCTTCTCCTCCTGCGTCGCCGCCTCCTCCTCCGTCGCCGCCTCCTCCTCCTTCGTCGCCGCCGCCTCCTCCTCCGTCACCAAAACCCTAAGGTCATCAAAACCCTCCCCGAGCTTCATGCTTACTGTTAGGGTTTAGGGTTGATGCTTGATGCTGTTAGTATATGCTTACTATTAGTTGCTTACTGTTATGTATATGCTTACTGTTAGTTGCTTACTGTCATGTATATGCTTACTGTTAGTTGCTTACTGTCATGTATATGCTTACTGTTAGTTGCTTACTTTCATGTATATGCTCGATGATGATAAATTCATATACTGAGATTGGTTCATTCGGTCTTTGAGCTCTAATAGCTGTCGGTTCATGAGTTTTCAAGTTATAGCATGTTATTAAATTGATCTGTTAGGATTTAATCTTGACAAGTTAAAAGACTGAATTATTGGGCAAAGTTAACTTGTATGGTCTTAATCTGTATGAATACTGCTGTCTGAATATATGCATGCTGAATATATCTTGATCTTGAGATTGTAGAGTTTGTATCTATAGCTCAAAATACTGAATTCATTATTTGGCATAACCAATCAAGGAAGAGTATATGATTTAGTAGCGGGACGGCCAAGATTAATCTTGTGCAACCTTACAATTTGAGAGCACAAATTAATCAATTAAAACTTGAGCTTGTTGCTAGTCTTAATTGATACATGCCTTTTACATTATATATGTATATATGTAGGTATAAATATGTATATGTATGTGTATACACATATATATGTATTGTAATCGCCTATATTGAGCGAAATAGATAGATATTGTATTTTCTTATCTTATGGTATGGCACTTTCTCATCTTATCCTAATAGATCCACACAATTAGCAACATGTCACCCGCGCATTCTTCAACATCATCGTCGGAGGCGTCCGCTCCAACATCAAGACGCCAAGGAAGAGGGCTATCGAAGAAGCCTGAGGGCCGACAAACCATCACAGCGGTAAACGCATCTGGGGTCCCTATCCTTCCTCAAAAAGCGGTAAACGCATTCCAAAGCATGGTCGGAATAGTTGCACGAGAACGAATTGAGATCACATACAATTCGTGGAAGAACGTGCCTGACACTCGGAAACGTGAGCTGTGGACCGAAATTTTGGCATCGTTCGAGTTCCCAGAAGAACACCTATACGCTGTGCAACGACAAACCTACCTAGCGGCGTGCAAAGCATGGAAGAACTTGAAGAGCACGCTTGTCAGGAAATACATAGAGACGGACGAAATGCCTTTTCATAAATACCCATTCCTGGAACCACAATGGGAAGAGTTCAAGGCAATGAAGACGTCCGAAGATTTCCAAAGTACAAGTACGACGCACAAGGCCCTCCAGGAAAAAAACACACACCCACAGACTTGGCACAACTGGGTATGCGGGTAAAATCCCACAGTGGAGGAAGGAGGATGACCTGGCAGCTGCACAAGACATCGCCCCGCCGTTTTCCAATATCCCGGATGACCGCGCTCGAAATTGGATTAGAGCAAGGTCATCTACAACGACATCGGGGGACGTCTCCTTTCGAAACCCTGCAGACTAGCAAGTGTCCCAGCGCCTGGTAAGATATCGATACAACTACGTAGCTTGTAATTACTCCACAACTTCGTACGAATTGAAATGACATTTCGAGCTCTTGCAGGAAGAGCTGAGTTTTGAATCTACATTGGGATCATTCCAGGGAACAAGTGAGAATGATATGCTCTCTGTGGCCCTGGGAAACAAGGAGCACCCGGGTCGTACGAGAGGCCTTGGGCTTTACGTTCCTTGGAAACATGGTTTCCAAGATGACTCCGTCATGTATCGGCGTAGGAAGAGAAACAAAGCCGAGCGTGACGCACAGCTACGAGAAGAGATCAAGGAATCTCTTAGAGAGGAGCTAATGGGTGAGCTGGCTGGTGTAATCAGAGATGAGGTGCGGAAACAAACAGAAAGTCAGCAGGCCGCTACCGCCGCTCCTATGCTAGCTAGCCTGCACAACCGTCTGAGTAGCTGCGCGTCCAATCCGACGCAAACCCCGGCCAAATTTCCTGTGGACGACATCCTGGTAATAATTATTACCTCTCGAATGCTTGCTCCATTGATAGGCCTATTCGAGTAGCTAATTTTGTATCGTTATGTAGGAGCCTACGAAGTGCAGGCTCCAAGTGAGATATGGCTCTATTCCTTTGTACGCTGCTTGGGGCCAGGCATATTCGTCTGGTATCAGGGTCATGGTGCACGGTCAAGCTTTAGCGCCAGGCTTCGCAAAAGTTAATGTGGATGGTGTGCATGTCAATTTTGAGGTGGTCCCGCTACCGAAGCCCCCCAACGACGAGATCGTGACTCTAAGACAGGCCATTGGAACATTTATCCAGTGGCCCAAAAGCGACATCTCCCTGGAGGCTTCTTCACCGGTGGCAGGATCAGAATAACATGCACTGGTGCCATCTCCATTACAAGACCAGTCAGTTCCACCACCGGATACTGCACCGGTGCTATCTCCACGGGTCATACTCTCGCCAGAGCAACATGCACTGGTGCTATCTCCATTACAAGACCAGTCGGTTCCACCACCGGATACTGCACCGGTGCTATCTCCACGGGTCATACTCTCGCCAGAGCAACATGCATTGGTGCTATCTCCATTACAAGACCAGTCGGTTCGATCACCGGATACTGCACTGGTGTTATCTCCACGGGTCCTATTCTTGCCAGAGCAACTTGCACCGCTGCTACCTTCAAAGTCGACTGCCGTGAAGTCGACCTATAGCCGAGGTAGCAAGGCCAGCAAGGGCAAAGCAAAGAAGACCAATGATGATATGCCGTACCTACTTTTGGCCCGCAAATTCGTGCTTGGCGAGCCGTTGCTCGAGCAAAAAGACCTCCAAAAGCTACCATATAGTTGCATGCAATTGCACACATGGTATATGCAGCAGTCCAATAAGCTAGAGGGAGAACGGACTTCAAGTATCACTATCAAATTCACGTCGGATGATTTATACCACAGTCTTCAAGAGTGTATGTTCGTGGTCACCTTTGAGGATTTATTCGATCTGTTCACGCTCAACGCTCTTGACATCTCAATCATTCGATGCTGGATGCTGTAAGTGTGTACAATCACAGTCTCCGTTAATGTCATACCGATAAATGCCATATCTAATTTGTTGCTTTCGTGTGTGTATATATATAGACACATGCTGACTAGAGCTAGATTATCCAACTCATCAGCTGGTTTCTTGGACCCACACTTGGTCGCCAAGGATACCATCGACCGGGATACACCCCTCGTCGAGAGGTACATTGCATCAGGACTGCTGGGTTGCCACAATAAGGAATATGTACTTATGCCCTTCCATCAGAACTTTCATTGGATTTTAATAGTAATTGTACCAAAATGGAACAAGGTATATTATCTTGATTCCCTAAGTAAGAATAAAATGGACTTCACAGTTGTCAGCCAAGTAATCGATAGGTAAGCACATATTCCCCATACATATCTACATTGTACTCTTTCTTTCCTTCCGAATGACTAAGGTTAACTTTTTCGAATTACGTAGGGCGTTCGCGATGTACATTCAAATGAGAGGTGACTCAAAGCGCGGGGCCAAAGGCCTGCTGACACATGTTCGAGATTTTAAGGTATTCGCTATTTCACATTAATTAATCCTATGCAACAGTTGGTACTAATGCCTCTTGAACTAACACATTCCATTTTTTGCAGTGCCATCAGCAGCAGCCGGGCAACACATGTGGATACTACGTTTGCCAACATATGGAACTACTCCTCGATTCCTCGAGGCTCACCAATCGCAAGGTTTGTCACTCTTCCCATAATTACTTTATACTTATCACGTTACATATATACGCACATTGATATTCCTATCGACAGGCTGCGTACATCCCGTCAACTGCATTGAAACAGTCTGATCTTGGAGGGATTCGAGGAGAGTTGGCGTACTTTTTGCTGACTCAAGTCATAAAGCCAGGAGGACGGTTCCACTGCGCACCATGATTTCTTATTGGTCTTATCACTAAGTGCAAATGCAGTGTAGATCTTTTGTAACTGTGCATTTGTTAATGGATATTTCATTTCAATTCAATTAATTGATTTGCGAAATGGATGCATGCTTTATGTTTGTGAAATGAAGTGCGATGTCAATTGGATGTTTTATGTCTGTGAAATGTATTTGAAAGGAAATGAGATGTGTGAATTGTATGTTTTTTGTCTGTGATTATCTGCTTGTTTCAGAGGGCATGGCTAGCATTTCCTGAGGCTAGCCAATAAACAGAAATAGATTTTGATTTAGAAGGAACGAATATCACAGACGGTTTATAAGTAAAACCCGTCTGTGATATGTATCACAGACGATTTTTCATTAAAAACCGTCTGTCATTATGAGATATCACAGACGATTTTTATTTAAAAACCGTCTGTGATATCTCATAATCACAGACGGTTTTTAATGCAAACCCGTCTGTGATATCTCATAATCACAGACGGTTTTTAATGCAAACCCGTCTGTGATATCTCATAATTACAGACGGTTCGAAAACCGTCTGTGATAACTTCGATTATCACTGACCCATAAATTCAGACGGTTCAGAAAACCGTCTGTGATGATGTTTCTGAACCGTCTGTAATGTGGATTTCTGTAGTAGTGATCTGAACTCAGCAAATCCCCGCTGGTGTCACATTTTAATACTAGGAGTCTAGGAGCGCGAAAGGTGCCTATTATTGTGCACAATCATATACTTGTCTCTAGTCAAAACACTATTTTTTAAAATATTTCTGATCTATAAAAGTAAAACTCTATGCTAATTCGAGATATTTAACCGTTCCTAGTCTATTGGAACTATCAAGTAGCAACCTCCAATACTTAATTAATCAACCATTCAATAAGGTGCAGATATTTCCACTTATAATTGACGTGTTACATAAGAACAAAATTAATTTTTCACTCTTGAGCTTTGGTTTCCATGCATACACATTTTTAGATGGAGTAGGACATATATTAATTCCGAATTTATTTTGGGTGGTTACCTGTGTATGGCCATAACTATTAATTAATTCTCATGTACCTGCTGACTCAGAAGTCTATTTTTTTGTTTCAGTAACGGACACATGAAATGAATAGGGGGTATACAAATAGAGAGAAGATTGACGCGCTAGCTACCTTAAATATCACTGGGATACAATAAATGGGGGTAAACTTCATCACTGCTGCAAGGAGTACTATATATCAAGATTACATGCCGTCCCAATGCCATCCATCCATACTTTTGTAAGGCTGCTAAATTTCCAGATGTATGCATGCATGAAGTAATATATGTTTACTTCTAAGTTGATATATATCTTCAAAATTTTCTTTTTGATTTGATTAAAGATCCTAATTAATTAAAGTAGAATGGGTATGTACCAGTGTACTTGATCTCACGTGATTAACCCCGCTCATTTGGCCTTAAGCTTCTGACTTATTTTTCACTATTCCTAAATTTCGTCATTTTCTAGATTTTTGCCTTTTTTGAGTTTTTTGCCGGTTCTTTTTTCTCATATTCGTTTGCATGTCCATGATAGGCTAACCTTTTTTTAATTTTTAATTTTTTTTAAATTTAGGTACATCAAATAAGCTACCATCAAGTATAGTGTAATTTCAGCCCGCTACAGTGTCTTACAACAAAAGGCTGCTAAGAGTCTAAGTCCTTAGCATAAATACTTTTGCCCACTGATAAAAAGCTCCTAATACAATGAACTGCTATGACTAACAAGGTAGGGCCAAAAAAAAGCGCTCCCAGCAAAGGAAGAGTAAATAGACAAAGTGCGTATCTATCTTCTTTTACATGTCTCTTTGTGTAAAGTGCTTATCTAGCTTCACTTATATGTCTTTTTCTGTATGTCTTTTATAAACAAGTCATCAAGTGTTTATCTTGCCAGAATATTCTTGCGTGTCTCTTTGTGCATGTCTCATATGAATTAGTTGGACCACTACTAAAAGCTGCTAATCAATGCAATATAAACAGTACTCCTTTTGTCCTGCAGTATAAATTCTTGTTCTTGGCAAGCGTCGTATTATCATATAAATCTATTGTAGAGATTAAAAGTAGACATTCCTTTAAAAGTATAGTTATTACAATATTTTCATTATGTATCCTACTTTAATACTGAAAAAATAAATGAGTAATTATAGTATGCAATTTAATATGGTTATATATGATCTAATGATATTAAGATTTACTTAAATTTAATATTTCTTTGATCTATACGTATGTATTGTGAGAGACGGAGGAGTATTCATTTTAAGGAATCCAGAGCTAAAGGATACTTGAATTGGCACTTATGTATGAATAGCGAAAGTTGCCTAGATTTTTCCATGAACTTGTCACCTTGTAACCTTAACGCGGCAACGCAATAAACGGCAAACTTGACAAAAGGAACAGACAAGAACCGCATCTTAAGATGGCGTAAATAGGTAAAGGATGTGCGAATCTTTTGTTTGTGTTTCATAGCGCGTATCACTGTACTCTTCTAGTATTAACTAAAGCTTCTAACACTATCACACATGGGTTATTACAGATGGTTCGTAACTCTTATCAGAGACGGTATTTGAACCGTCTGATTTATTACGTACATTAGTGATAACAAGTGGTTATCATAGATAGATCTCAAACCATCTGTGATAAGTCGTACAATACAGACGATTTTTAAAAATAACCATTTATGATATCCAACATATCATAGACGGCTAATACAAAAAAATCGTCTGTGATAGTCTACGTATCACATATGGTTTTATGTTAGAAACCGTCTGTGATAGTTCTTTGTATAGTTAAAAAAATTTCTGTTTTTCAGCTAACTTTAGGAAATGCTAGCCATGCCCTCTGAAAACAAGCAATCAGTTTACAGATAAATAAGTGAATTACAACTTAAAATCAATTACAAAAGAATGTTCATGCATTGTCGTTAGAGTTACAATTGAATTTCCTCTTTTATGCGCTCCTCGCGCTCCTCTTTATGTGCTCCTTGCCAGAGTTGCCCAGAAAATTCTCCACGAATCTCCACTTTTATGCGCTCCTCGCTCTCAACTTTCAATCTCTTTTGACTCCTGTATGAGTTGGAGTCGTATGGTAATCCCTGCCTCTAGGGAACGTAAACCCTAAGGCCTCGCATGCGACCCGGGTGCTCCTTGTTTCCCAGGGCTGTAGATAATATGTCCCTCTCCTTGACGGCCTGGAACTTGTCTTGGAGGATTCCACAGTCAACGTTTCCTGCAAGAGGCCAACATATTATTTCAGTTCCAATGAAGTTATGGATATACTACTAGCTAGGTAATTCGATATCTTACCAAGCATTGTGACACTTTCTGTCTGCTGGGTTTTTGAAGGATGTGGCACCTGAAGATGCGGCAGATGTCGTTGCTCTTAACCAGTTTTGGGCGCACTCATTGTGATCCTGACAAATGACGGGGAGGCCTCCGACAGGATTGCCTCCTCATCCTTCCTCCTCTATTGTGAGATTTTACCCGCGTACCTAGCGATGCCGAGTCTGTGGGGGGTAAGTGTTTTGGGTCTAGATTGTATTGTGCACTACGCTTTCTTCCTGGAATTCGACGGTGGTCTTCATGCCCACAAAGGCATTCCATATATCCAGATGGAGGAAAGAATATTTCATGAATGGCATCCCATCCTCATTCATGTATTTTATGACAAGCATGCTCTTAAAGTTCTTCCATGTCTTGTCCATCACCAGGAACGCATGTCGTCGCACGAGGCCCTGGACTTCTTCTCTGATCTTGAAGGACCTTGAGATTTCCTTCCAAAGCTGCTCTTTCTCTTCACTCGTCATATACTTCCAGCTCGGTGTGGTGATGGGGACCCGTTGCCTTGCAACTATCCTGCGGATGGTCTGGAATGAGACCACCCTTTCTTAGGATGCAGAGGTACCCCAACTGAACTCCATGATGGTTGTTGTGGCTACAGACCAAACAGAGAGAGAGAGAGATGGTAGTGGAGAGTGATGAAGATGAATGTAATGGCCTGGGTCCTCCCCATGGCTTGTACTCATATATATATACACATGAGGAGTGCTTTTACAGTTATGCCCTTACATCTGGTTATCCCCTCTGGGGGCAGTTATGTCATTACACATGGCGTATTCTGGGCCTTATAATCTCCTACCAGGCCTGCTGGGCTTAGGTGGGGGCCACCCCTATGACAGGAGCCTCTCATGGTGAAGGGCTTCACAGGGCCGAAGCCATGCTGCCGAGTCCTTTGGCCCCCTCCGTCCCCTGCGGCCTGTGAATTTCTCCAAGCTTGTGGCTGGGGAGCCTGAGGTCTGGGATGGAAGGTGCCTTATTGCAGCAGACGCGCGCGCTCCGTCGTAGGCGCACGCGCTCCGTCCCCTATGCTCCGAACGGGTGGCAGCGGAGGCTGGCGCCCGAGTCGAAGCCGAGCCGCGCGCGCTCCGTCCCCTACCCCTCGAACGGGTGGCAGCGGAGGCTGGCGCCTAGCTTGACGTAGACGCGCGCGCGCTCCGTCCCCTACCCTTCGAACGGGTGGCAGCAGAGGCTGGCGCCTAGCTCGAAGTAGACGCGCGCGCGCTCCGTCCCCTACCCTTCGAACGGGTGGCAGCGGAGGCTGGCGTCTAGCTCGAAGTAGACGCGCGCGCTCCGTCCCCTACCCTTCGAACGGGTGGCAGCGGAGGCTGGCGCCTAGCTCGAAGTAGACGTGCGCGCGCTCCGTCCCCTACCCTTCGAACGGGTGGCAGCCGAGGCTGGCGCCTAGCTCGAACTAGACGCGCGCGCTCCGTCCCCTACCCTTCGAACGGGTGGCAGTGGAGGCTGGCGCCTAAGTCGAAGCCGAGGCGCGCGCTCCGTCCCCTACCCTTCGAACGGGTGGCAGCGGAGGCTGGCGCCTAGCTCGAAGTAGACGCGCGCGCTCCGTCCCCTATCCTTCGAACGGGTGGCAGCGGAGGCTGGCGCCTAAGTCAAAGCCGAGGCACGCGCGCGCTCCGTCCCCTACCCCTCGAACGGGTGGCAGCGGAGGCTGGCGCCTAAGTCAAAGCCGAGGCGTGCTCGCTCTGTCCCCTACCCCTCGAACGGGTGGCAGCGGAGGCTGGCGCCCGAGTCGAAGCCGAGGCGCGCGCGCTCCGTCCCCTACCCCTCGAACAGGTGGCAGCGGAGGCTGGCGCCTAGCTCGAAGTAGACGCACGCGCGCTCCGTCTGGCAGCAGAGGCTGGCGCCTAGCTCGAAGTAGACGCGCGCGCTCCGTCCCTACCCTTCGAACAGGTGGCTGCGGATGCTGGCGCCCGAGTCGAAGCCGAGGCGCGCGCGCTCCGTCCCCTACCCCTCGAACAGGTGGCAGCGGAGGCTGGCGCCTAGCTCGAAGTAGACACACGCGCGCTCCGTCTGGCAGCGGAGGCTGGCGCCTAGCTCGAAGTAGACGCGCGCGCTCCGTCCCCTACCCTTCGAACGGGTGGCAGCGGATGCTGGCGCCTAGCTCGAAGTAGACGCGCGCGCGCGCTCTGTCCCGTACCCTTCGAATGGGTGGCAGCGGATGCTGGCGCCTAGCTCGAAGTAGACGCGCGCGCGCTCCGTCCCCTACCCTTCGATCGGGTGGCAGCGGAGGCTGGCGCCTAGCTCGAAGTAGACGCGCGCGCGCTCCGTCCCCGCGCTGAGATTGGAGCTTGGCGCCGGTATGGTTGCGCTCCGGGGCTGTTGTGACCTTGCAGTCTGGTAGTGCGCTTTTAATGGCGGCTGGAATCACGCCGACGCCTGGCCTGGCAGAAGTCAGGCTGTCGCGTCGTGCAGTCTGCCATTCTGCAGGTGGGACACGTGGCGACTCACGACTGGTGCGTCGTGGGATGTGGGCGGTTGCGTGACCGCGGCCGTTTGCCTCGTCTCCCGAGAAGTTGGACGCGTGTTGAAGGCGTGGGGGCGTTGTGTGCTGCTTGGCCACCTACCCGGCGCGGCCCTCTAGGCCCCGGCGGTTCTTCTTTCCAAATCTTGGGCAGCCAAATCGCTGCGAATTTGATCTGTCTGTGCGTTGAGCCATGTGACAGGCGAGCGGCCTTTATAAGGTGCTAGTGTTGAGGTGGAGGCACCCTTTCTTGCTTGGCTTTTTGATCTGCCGCCTTGCTTCCGCCCGTGCTAATTGTCGCGCCAGTTGCTCCTTTCCCTGCTTCTTCTTCCTTTGTCGCGAAGAGCGATGGCTAGCCACGACGACGCCACCTACCATCCCCGCAGCGGTTCCTTGCCTAGCCAGGGCGAGGTGTCCCATCCTTCCAAGGAGTACAGACTGGTGCCGCGGGGGAGCTCGTGCGCCAACAAGTGGTGGAACGCCATGGAGCACTCGGGAGGCTGCTGCTCCCGTGTGCTGGAGAAGAGCCGCATGACTGAAGGGATGCTGCAGCGACTCGTGGATGAGGGGAAGATCGTGGATCGCAATGGGGCTCGCCTACCCCGCCGGGACGAGACGGAGCCGAAGCCCGGGGCAATGGAGGCGATCGTTTTTGTCGCGTTCTTCAACGCCGGCCTTCGAATGCCCTGCACGTTGTTCATGGGCGAAGTCCTGCGGGCCTACAAGTTGGAGCTAGCCCAGTTGACGCCCCACGCGATATTCTGCCAAGCTGTCTTCACGTGGGCGATGCGGACAGAGGGGTGGCGTCCCAGCGCGAGCTTATTCGCCACCCTGCACGACGCACAGTGTCGACCCAGAAAGGTTAACGGGGCGATGTCCAACTTCGGCGGTGTGGACTTCGTGCTCCGGGCGTCATGCGCGACGTTGTTCCCTGTGCCAGCCTCGTTGGGGCAATGGGCGTCCGGCTGGACTCGGCGGTGGTTCTATTACACCGTGACCGACAAGAGCGGAATGCAGTGCCGAGGTGGGCCGATCTCGTTTAACAGTACACCGAGTTTGAAGGCGGAGATCGACGACACGCGAAAGCTACAGAGTCTTGTCGGTGTCGCCCCTCGAATGAGCGTGCGCGACCTAGCCGAGGAGTTCACAATGTATGGGGCGGCGCCACTCTCCTCCCGGGGGAAGTATGTTGGACAGAACGGCCCCCGCGAGGACGGGTTTGATCCATCCGTATCTCGCCTGCTTCCGCCCTCCGCTCCTTGTAAGTCGCCCAGCACGCTTTACGCACGCCGTTGTGTCTGTTTGGTTTCCGCCTGACTGACGTGATCTCCTGCGCAGTGTCTCGGCTAGAAGATGCGGAGCGCGCGGTTACGGCACTCCTCGGCCCGTACACGCTTAAGGAGCACCAGGCTCGGGAGGCCGCAGTCAAGGCGGCTAAGCAGGGGCGGGTAAACCGCACCTGCGAGGCTGTGGGCATTACCGTGCCCGAGCGCGCTGTGCCGGAAGAGCTTCCCGCCGGGACTACGGGGGTGTTATCTTCGCGACGCCGGGCTCGTTCCCCGGCTGCCGTATGCGACCCGGCAGCCCCCCGGCGGCTAGCGCAGCTGAGACGGGGCGTGCGACCGGCGGTGGGCCTGGCCATACTGCTTCGGAAGGGCGCGCCGCCTCGGATCCCCCGGCACCTTCTGCCGACGCCCACGAGCCTGTGCTCGGGCTCGCGGCCATCGCTGAGTTGGAACTCGTCAATCCGGGGGTGGCATCGTTCCTGGCGAGAAAACCATGGTTGAAGGTGCGTTATCAACCGCAGCAGCCGACGAGGGTGCGCCCCCTACAGAGGAAACCATGGGGGCGACGGTAACCGGAGCTGGTGCTACCGTGGAAGAATCGCCTGTGCCACCGCAGGCGAAACGCCCTCGGACTCAGTCCCCGCCGCCAGCGAGGGGTCGATACGCCGTTGCGGGGCCTTGCCGCGGGATTACGGCGTCTGGCGCGGCCGAGAGGACCTTCTCCCCGACCGTCGAGGCGCCCGCCTCCCCCTAGGTGGTCGAACCAGCGCCACTTCCTACCACGACGAGGGGCACAGAAGGTAGGCGTGAGTCCCTTTCTTCACTTGACTTCGCGAGACTTTCTCCGATCTGCTCGCTCATTCTGCCAACATCAGACGAGACGAAGTCTCCCGGACGCGGCGAAGGATCGAGCAGCGGAGGTATGCGCGAAGTCGGAAGCCTTGTGCAGGGTGCCCCGCAGGTGTCCGCCGTTGTTGATGTGGTGGTGGCCTCGGCAAATCCTGGCGCGTTGGGGCCGGGGCTCGCTCGCTCGGACTTCCTCCCTCGCTCGGAGATATTTTGCGACCTCACCGCAGCCGCAGAGCGGGCCGACAACGGCCTCGACCGAGAGATGTTGTCGTCATGCGAGGGGGACTTCCTAGCGCTCGCGCTGCAGGCCTCTGAGATGAGGGTAAATATGTGTGCTTCCGCTTTGTAAGGTACTGCTGGACGCCTGCTGATTTGTTGTTTTTGCCAGACACTTGCCCTCAGCCGGTCCTTTGACGAGGCCCGCGTTCGGGAGCGGAGGGCTCTGGAAGCCAGCCTTCGTGAAGCAAACAATGCCCTCGCCGCGAAGGATGAAGAACTTCGCGCGCTGGAGGGCGCCATGGCGGCCGCGGAACTCGAGGCCACGGAAGCCAAGTGTGCCGCGGCTGAGGAGCGTGCCGCCTTCGTGCAGCAGATCGCCGTCCTGGAAGGGAAGAACGCCCAGCTGGTGGAGTCTGCTGCCGAGAATAGCCGCGCCCTGGAAAATACGTCCACGTCGGCGTGGCGGGCCATGGAGTCTCTGAACCAGGCCCTCCGAGATCTATGCATCAGAGTGCCGGACACTACGCACTGGCCGGAGGCCCTGTCGGAGACGCTCGGGCTGATTGAGGAGGGGGCCGGCGTTGCTCTTCGTGGCGCCAGAACGTTTGGCGAGCACTGCGGCTACGTTGGTGCGTGCTTCGCCCTCGCCCTGCTTCACACTCGTGGGTGTAGACATACCCATGAGCTAGCAAATCCTTAACTGGATCTTCCCAACCGACCAGAGGTCCTGTCGGACGCCATCCGCTCCATCGGGCCTAGCCTGCAGAACTTCCATCAACGGATCTGGGGCGGCTTTGGGGAAGGTGCAGCGAGGGTCGCCGTGCAGCAAACGCTGCATGGGGAGGGGGACCTCCTCCAGTGGCTCGAAAGGGCCCTTCAGCGTCGCGGCGATGGCGGCACGGGTTCGTCCGCACCGCGCCAAGGCTGAGCGGTTGATCGGGTAGGGCAGGGGGATGATGTACTGGTTCTTACGCTTGTAACCATGTAACCCCTTTGCTTTTGCAATGAATCCGAGTAGTACCTTATTCTTGGCGCTACCTGCCGCCGAACGCGAAGGGGAGAAGACCTCCGCACCTTGTTTATACTCCGTAGAGCGCGCAGGGAGGGCATCCGCGTCTTATTTAAAGTCCGGAGACTTGTGTGTGCGGAGGCGGACCTCGACGCTACGACTTCCTTTATAGTCCGGAGACTCGCACGTGCGGAGGCGGACCTCAACGCTACGTCTTATTTAAAGTCCGTAGACTGGTGCGCGCGGAGGCGGACCTCGACGCTACGACTTCCTTTATAGTCCGGAGACTCGCGCGTGCGGAGGCGGACCTCAACGCTACGTCTTATTTAAAGTCCGTAGACTGGTGCGTGCGGAGGCGGACCTCGACGCTACGACTTCCTTTATAGTCCGGAGACTCGCGCGTGCGGAGGCGGACCTCAACGCTACGTCTTATTTATAGTCCGTAGACTGTCGCGTGCGGAGCTAGGCTCGACGCTACGTCTTATTTAAAGTCCGTGGACTGGTGCGTGCGGAAGCTAAGCTCAACGCTACGTCTTATTTATACTCCGTAGAGTGCGCGCGGAGGCGTCCCCCCGCTGCGTCTTATTTATACTCCGTAGAGTGCGTGCGGAGGCGGACCTCGACGCTACGTCTTATTTAAAGTCCGTGGACTAGTGCGTGCGGAGCTAGGCTCGACGCTACGTCTTATTTATAGTTCGTAGACTGTCGCGTGCGGAGCTAGGCTCGACGCTACGTCTTATTTAAAGTCCGTAGACTGGTGCGTGCGGAGCTAGGCTCGATGCTACGTCTTATTTATAGTCCGTAAACTCGCGCGTGCGGAGGCAAACCTCAACGCTACGGCTTATTTAAAGTCCGTGGACTAATGCGTGCGGAGGCGGACCTCGACGCTATGTCTTACTTTATAGTCCGGAGACTCGCGCGTGTGGAGCTAGGCTCGACGCTATGTCTTATTTAGAGTCCGTAGACTAGTGCGTGCGGAGGCGGACCTCGACGCTACGTCTTACTTTATAGTCCGGAGACTCGCGCGTGCGGAGGCAAACCTCGACGCTACGGCTTATTTAAAGTCCGTGGACTTTGTTCTGCTCAGCGCGGACAGGGGATGCTCTGGGAACAGCAACCTTTATTGAACTCCCGTTTGCGCGGGCGAGCATCGCATAACAAAGGGCTGGTGGCTCTACGCTTGCTGTCCTGCTTCTAGGCGTAGTACCGCCGCAACCTGTCCGCGTTCCATGTGTGCCGGAGAGCTTGTCCTTCGAGCGTGGCGAGGCGGCATGCCCCCTTCGGCAATGCCTCCATCACGATGTACGGGCCTTCCCACTTGGACTCCAGGTTGCCAACGGTCTCCGCCTGGAGCGCTACTCTGAGAACTAGATCCCCAGACTTGAACCCCCGCGGGCATATAGAGCGGTCCCGAGCACGTATTGTCTGTCGCGCGTACTTCTCAACATGGTGGGCTGCATCTGCCCTCCACGAGCCGGCCTTGATTTCCTCGGGCGTCACCGCCTCATCGCCGAAAAGGAGCCTGAACGGCGTAAATTCCGTCGGGCGCGTTACCGTTGTGCGAAGCGACCACAGAACACTGTGAAGCTCGCTTGGCCACTTTCCCTTCGGCAATCCGACCAGGCGCTTTTTAATGGTGGCGGAGATGGCGCCATTCGCCCGTTCGACCGCCCCGTTGGATTGGGGATGCCCTACCGAGGCGAATCGGAGGGTGATGCCCATGATGTCACAATAGTCTTTGAAAAGGGTGGCGTCGAACTGCAGGCCATTGTCAACCGTGAGCTCCCGGGGCACGCCGAAGCGACATATGATGTTTTGCCATAGGAAGCGCTGTATGGCCGCAGAAGTTACTTTGGCCAGGGCAACCGCTTCCGGCCATCTGGAGAAATACTCCAGCGCGACTACCACGAACCGGAGGTCCCCTGGAGCTCGGGCAAGTGGTCCTACTATGTCGAGGCCCCAGCGTGCCAGTGGCCACACCGGGGGAATGGGGTTGAGGCTCGTCGGGGGCCTGCGGACGATGCGCGCCATCCACTGGCACCCTTGGCACCGACGGACGAGGTCCTAGGCGTCGGTGGTGGCGGTTGGCCAGTAAAAGCCTTGCCTGAACGCCTTGCCGACCAACGACCTCGACGCCAGGTGGGATCCGCACACGCCCGCGTGGATCTCCGCCAGGAGCTCCTTTCCCCCTTCCGTCGAGAGGCAGCGCAGGAGCGGTGCGCAAACCCCCCTCTTGTAGAGTATCCCTTCGAACACCTGGAAGGACCTTGCGCGGTGCTGCAAGCGCCGAAGCTCGGCGGGGTCGTCGGGCTTGGCGATGCCTTGCAAGAAATTGAAGATGGGCTCTCGCCAATCACCTGGCCGGTCGATGCGGTGGACGAGTGCCGCGTCCCGGTTGTCTTGCGCGATGGCCGCCTGCGCTAGTATCTCGTAAAACGCCCCCTCAGGGGGGGGCAGTTGCTGGCTGGCCGCCTTAGCAAGGGCGTCAGCCTGCTCGTTCTCCGTGCGGGGGATGGCCTTGACGGTGATGCCCAAAAAGTGCCTTTCCCTCGCCCTCACGGCCGCGAGGTACTTGGCCAACTCAGGGTCCTTGGCTTGACATGACTTGTCCACATGACCAGCCACCAAGCGTGAGTCGGTGCGGACTAGCACCCGTCTCGCGCCAACTGCCTTGAGCTTCACCAGGCCGAAGAGCAGCGCCTCGTATTCAGCCGTGTTGTTGGTGGCGGGGAAGGCAAGGCGCGCCGAGTATAACAAACGCTGCCCCTCGGGCGTGACGACCACCGCCCCTACGCCTGCGCCGGCGACGCCGTAAGCGCCGTCGATCGTGAGTGTCCAGACGGGGTCATCGTGCGTCTGGACGGGTTGGGCCGGCGGGGTCCATTCGGCGAGAAAATCCGCATGGACTTGGGATTTGATTGCCGTTCGCGAAGCATACGTCAAGGAGAAGGGAGCGAGCTCGGCAGCCCATTTGCCGATGCGCCCTGTGGACTCCTTATTGTGTAGCATCTCTGCCAGGGGGAACGAGGAAGGTACTGTGATCGAGTGGGCCAGGAAATAATGCCGAAGCTTCCTGGAGGCCATGACCAGCGCATAGGCGAGCTTCTCAAGTTCCGTGTATCTTGTCTTGGCACCTTGGAGGGCTTCGGAGACAAAGTAGACGGGCCGCTGCATGGCGCCTTCCTCTAAGACGAGGACGGCGCTGACCGCGGTGGCTGACGCGGCCAGATAGAGCAGGAGGGGAGCCTCTGGTGCTAGGGCGACCAGCGTGGGGAGGCTGGCCAGGTGCTCCTTGAGCTCGTTGAAGGCCTTCGCGCAATCTCCGTCCCAACGAAATCCGTCGCACCCGCGGAGCGTCTTGAAAAATGGCAAGCCCCGTTCCGCCGCCCTGGATAGGAAGCGGCTTAGTGCTGCCATGCGGCCCGCCAGCCTCTGGACCTCCCGCGTAGTCTTGGGCGGCTCCATACCCAGGATGGCGTCTACTTTGTCGGGGTTCGCCTGGATGCCCCGTCCGGAGACGAGGAAGCCCAGGAGCTTGCCCGCCTGCACCCCGAAGACACATTTGTCGGGGTTGAGCTTGATGCCCGCCTTCCGGAGGTTGTCAAAGGTCTCCTGGAGGTCCCGGCCATGCAGAGCAAGCTGCCGAGTTTTGACCACCACGTCATCGACATAAGCCTCGACGTTCCTCCCGAGCTGGGCGGCCAGGGCAATAGCGACGAGGCAGGTGAAGGTAGCACCGGCGTTCTTCAAGCCAAAGGGCATTCTGACGAAGCAGAACGTCCCAAGTGGTGTGATGAAACTGGTCTTCTCTTCGTCGTCTTCGGCCATGTATACCTGGTGATAGCCAGAATAGGCGTCCAGGAAACTCATGAGCTCGCACCCTGCAGTGGCGTCGACCAGCTGATCGATGCGCGGCAAGGGGTAATTGTCCTTCGGGCACGCCTTGTTGAGTGCTGTGAAGTCGATGCACATGCGCCAGGCCCCGCTGGCCTTTTTGACTAGCACCGGGTTAGCGAGCCACTCTGGGTGGTGGACCTCGCGGATGACCCCAGCACGAAGAAGCTTTGCGACCTCGGTTTTGGCCGCCTGCTGCCGATCCATTGACATACGCCGAAGCCTTTGCTTGACCGGCTTGGCGTCGGGGCGGACCGCCAAGCTATGCTCGATTACTGCTCGATCTACGCCCTTGATGTCCTCCGGGGACCATGCGAAAATGTCAACGTTGTTCTGAAGCACTCGGAGCAGATCCCGTTCGACCCCCGGTGGGAGCCCCTCGCCGATGGACACAAACTGCCCCTCCGCTTGGAGTGGCACCTTCTTGACTCCGCCCTCGGGCCGAGGCTTGGGCGTCCATCCGGGGGCGGAGGGCCCGTCGCCGCGCGCACCGGAGAGGGCATGCACCGGGCGATGCGGAACGCGGCTGCCGACCTCGGCCCGTCTGGCCAGGTCCTGATCGCCGAAGACGGTGATAACACCCTCCGGGCCCGGGAGCTTCACACACAAAAACGCGTAGTGTGGGATCGCCTCGAAAGAGTTGATGGCGGGCCGACCCAGTATGGCGTTGTAGGTTGCGAGATATCGACGACGTCGAAGACAACATGCTCGGTCCGGATGTTACCCTTGTTGCCCTCCTGACGGAAAGTGACCGAAAGGGACACGTGTCCCAAGGCCTGCAGCGGTTGACCCCCGAAACCTTGAAGTGGAGCTCCTGGCTGCTCTAGCCGGCTTCGTAGGATCCCCATACGGTCGAGGGCCTCTGCGAACAAGATATTCGCGGAGCTTCCTCCGTCAACAAGGACGCGCCTGACGTCACAACGTGCTATGTGGGCCTGGATGACTAGGGGGTCTTGGTGAGGGTACTCCACACCCCGGGCGTCGTTTAAGTCGAAGGTGATGTTGCGGGGCGGCATCCACAGTTGCGGCTGCTCCCCGGGAGCTTTTAAGGAGGAGCCTCCGGTGATGACGTTGACGGTGCGATGCTGCGCGCCCTCCATTGGGGGCGGAGCCCGAGACCCGGCCGTCACCCCCCGCAGCTCCATGACTGCAGCGCATGCCCTTGTGTAATGATCGCCGTAGCCGTGCACCTCGCACCACTTGCCATAGTGCAGGAGCTCTTGTTCTGCTTGGGGTTGGCCGCCGTAATCGAGTCCGCCTTCCGACCCCCGGTCTCCCCTCCGTGAGGCGGGGTCGGGTCCTCGGTGGGTGCCCTCGGTGTCGCGGACATGATGGGCCGCCTGTGTCCTGCGCTGGCGGCGCCGAGACTTACGCCCGCTCCTTGAAGAGCCTTCCTGTACCTCGGTGTCACCGCTTCGGGGAGGGCCTCCGCGAGGTTCTCGGCCGTGGCCCTGCTTCGATGGGGGCCCACCCGCCCCCGCCTCGCGCGGGGGGTGCTCCCCCTGGACGAGGTCGAGGGCGGTGATGCTGCGTCTTCGCGCATCCTCCTCCGCCCGCGCATACTCGTCCATTTTGTCGAAGAGTTTGACGACTGTCTTGATTGGCCTCCGCGCGTTGTACTCGGCCATCGGGCCCGGACGAAGGCCCTGTATGGCTGCATTAACGATGGTGGTTTCATTAATGTCTTTCACCTGGCATCGAATCTTGGCGAAGCGCTGGAAGTAGTCCCGGAGCTTCTCCGAGGGTCCTTGCTTCACAGCGAAGAGCTGGTCCGCATCGACTCGCTCGACATAGTTTCCTTGGAAGTTGCTTTGAAGGCGGTCGCGAAGCTGCTCCCACGCGTAGATGGAGCCCGGCTCTATGGTAAAAAACCAAGAGAGGACCACTCCTTGCAGCGCGAGGGGGAGTCCCTTCGCCTTCGTGGTGTCATCTCCGCCCGCGGCCTCGATCGCGGTTTCGTACACGCGCACGAACTCGCGAGGATCCATGTCGCCTTTGTACGGGTTGGTGATGCGAGGGAACTTGAAGTCTTTGGGCCACGCCGCCTGCTGCAGCCCCGCCGAAAACGGGGACTCCGGATCTACGCGCCTCAACGGCACGCGGCTGGACGTGGGGGCTTCGCGGCTGTTCGCCTTCTCCGGCGCGGGCTCGGGCGCGATTACTGGCGCGACCTGCTGGCTCCGAGCCTCTTGTATATCGCGGACGGCTCCGCGAAGGTCTCCTAGTTCCCGCTGGAACGCGTTGAGGGCTGCTAGTAGGGCGCTTTCCACCACAGGTGCTGTCGGGTCCGCCGGAACGCCCAGCGGACGAGTCGGTGCAGGGACCATCGCCTCACGAGCTCCAGATCCGCCGGATGGTTCGTTGCGGTTACCCCCGGCCGTCTGATCCGCGCTACCGGCGAGGGTGGCGGGGGCTGTCGCCGCAGTACCCGCGACGGGGTTGGATGTCGTTGTAGCGGTGCTGGCGGGGTCGGTCGTTGTAGCGCGAGCGTCGATGCCCGCGACCACTGCGCTTACGCCGCCGCCGACTCCTTCGGCGGCCGATGCCGAAGCCCTGGTGTTCACGCGCTGCTCCGGCCCAGCCGTCTTCTTTCCCTTCGTCGCCGCTGGTGAAGCTTTTTTCGGTGCCATCCTTCTTCTTCGGCCTTTAGGCTTGTCCTCGTCCTCCCCACGGACGGCACCAACTGTTGTGGCTACAGACCAAACAGAGAGAGAGATGGTAGTGGAGAGTGATGAAGATGAATGTAATGGCCTGGGTCCTCCCCATGGCTTGTACTCATATATATATACACATGAGGAGTGCTTTCACAGTTATGCCCTTACATCTGGTTATCCCCTCTGGGGGCAGTTATGTCATTACACATGGCCTATTCTGGGCCTTATAATCTCCTACCAGGCCTGCTGGGCTTAGGTGGGGGCCACCCCTACGACAATGGTTATTCAGCTCTCAGGCATTTTTGATATCGCTCGGCCTTCTCTTAGTTGCTCATTTGATCTAGCCATTGGACACATTCGACGAAACTAAGCCCGAAGACTGTGTGGACGCTATCTCACTTAGTCACACATGGTCCTTAGGAAAGAGATGAATCACAGCTAGGGAGCAAATCTAAAACAATAAAAATCCCCACTATTGGTCACTAGTGATTGAAGAAATGGGCTCAACCTAGACCAGAGGAAAGCACAACCTAGAATACCTAAAAAGTGCATAAGAGGGACTCGCACAAGAAGTGATCCTATCATTAACATAGCCAAACCCCGAACTACAAAATTCCCCCAAATGCTATGCAAAGCATGAATTAAGGGCAAAGGTAAAGCGTAGGACACAAAACCTGTGTCACACCGCTTGATGGTGAGATGCAGTCGAAGAAGTAGAAGTTGAGCCAAGTTGCATCCGAAGATTGATAGCCAACACCAGATGCTAGAATAAGGAAGAAGACCCAGAAGCTTCCAGAAGCAAGGGGTCCGAGCGCTCCCCCAGTACCCAACTGCAATATTGAACACTTGGTCTCCTCTCTATATGTAAAGCCTATATCTCCAGCAAAGAAGTCGTTTGTGCCTTGGAATTAGAGTTATTGAAAAATGACATGCAAATCCACTTTCAAGACACATGACAAGCAAGAATGCTATAATCCAAGGTGAGACGTAGGCAATAGACATTCAATGCTCACATAAGCATAAGAAAATAACTTTGAGCATGATCATGAATGTACAAGGCATGACATGAGCAAAACAAGAGCACTACATACTAAAGAGATAAATCAAGCTCTATATATATCCATGGTAGACATTGATGCAAAGGAGCAATAGGACACATAGTATGGCAATCACATAATCAAGGACAAAACATGCAAGAAATGCTATGGCAAAGCTCATCTATCCATAATTAGCAATATCACTTGTATTATCAATACCATGTAAGCATAAAACTTGTCAACTAATAAGACATGCCTCAATTATACTAACAATGATCAAGAGAAAAATATGCTAACATGGATATCTAACAGAAACATGGATAACTGAAGTAACATATCACAAAACCATGATAGTAAATATATGAAGATAACACATATCATGATAAAATGCCAAGCTCAAGCATATATGATAATCACGATCAAAATTTTAGTCTACGCACATATGATAATGAACAAGTATAACACGATATAGAATAACTTGAGAATACCACATGCTAATGCCAACAACCTAAAGCTCAAGTATTCACCAATGATATCACATTACCATGTAAATAAAAATCATGACTTGGAACTAATCATGCAAATACATGGTACAATGATGTCAAGCAAGCACATAAATACATGAAGGACAATACTAGCAAAAAGTATGATATAGGATATTGCAAGAATAATGCATGTTGATGAGAATAAAACTCATATACCCACAAGAGATGAATGATTAGCTAGTATATAGATATACAAGCAAAATACATATAAAGACATGACACGAGTGAAACATGAGTAATACATGCTAATATTGTGTAAGTGAACATATGTATAAGCACAACATACCAATTATGATAACACATGAATATAAGGGCATGAAGATATAGGATAGCTCATAAAGTAGGTAGAAACGCCAAATGTGAAAGCACATGCCTCTTGGAGGCCATCAAAGGGAGCGGGGAATAATCAAATGTTCTAATTACGTGATGAAGTAAAAAACTGGAACCCAATTAAATAAATATTCTCCATTTCGTGTCCCGATACCTACAAATAAAAAGAACAAAGTGTCCGAGTCTTAGATCCCGAAGGGTTATTAAGTAAGTACTTAGGAATTCAAAACTTGGACACACCAACACTAGAAGTAAGCGAGTTAGCATGATGCATTGGATTGTTCAAGCAAAAAAATTCAATCTTGGAGGCACGTCGCAAGTGGACAACTTGATGAGGAAAATGAGTACCATATATGGAAAAGCGACGAATACCTTACTTGAAAGCACCAAGATGAGAACCATCAGGAGCACTAAAAGAATTCACAACTCCTCCTCGCCGTGGGTGCACACTTCGATGGAGAAAATGAGGTCCACCACTTTAGAAACGATGAGAATCCTTCCTCAGGACAGCACGTGGACTAAAATCAAAATCATGAGAACCATGTCCACGACTCCGACCAACACCACTAGAAAAGATATCAAAGAAGCAATCAACAAGGTGAGCCTTCATGCTAGGCTCACGAGTGTTCATGCCATGAGAAAGGCTATGAACACTTGGAGACTCAGAAGCATGGGCTCATTGCATACATTTGACATACCGAAAGCAAAAGTCTACATGATGTCCACCCTTCCCACAAAATGAGCAATGATGCAAAGATCCACTGGGAAATATGATCTAGGAAGACAAAACATCATTCTCGCTCAAACGAGAAATCCCTTGGGACAAGCATGAAGACCTCATGTTGACACTAGATCCACATATGCCATGTGATGGATGATGTGTGTTCTTAAAAGCTTGACGATGAACTCGACGCTCGTGCTTGACACGACGAAATCAAGACTCAACAATGTGCTCATCTTTCTTGCAAAAGGTGCAATGATACTTCTCTTTGAAAGATCTAGTATCATATGAGAAAGAAGCACCCTTATCTTTAGAAGTCCCTTGGACAACACCGAAAGAGCCATAAGAGGCATCACTAGTCAAGCTAGAGCTATCTAAAGCAATAGCACAAGTGTCAACATCAAGTGACTCAAGAGAAGCTTTAGAAGAAACAAATATGATTGCAAAGAAGCAAGATCATCTTTTAAAATATCAATCTTAGATTGGAAAGCAACATAAGAATCATAAGACTTGGTGCTCATATAATTGCACACTCTCTTCAAAGAATCAAGCTCATTCTTCAAGACAATGTAAGATATGCAAGAGATTAAAGATGCATTGATAATGTATATGGAATGCAAATCATCAATATTATTTAATAAGCTAATACAATTCTTACAAGAGAGTAAATCATCATCAAACAATTTATCATATTTCAAGAACATGCTAAGAGAACTAGACTTAAGCTTATCAATTTCTGCCCTAACCTTCTCTAATTGCTCAAGACAATTGGAAAAACTTAAATTCTATTTTTTATTTTCAGCTCTAATAAGTTCAAGTTGTTCTACACATGTGGAATGAGCTAATTTTAACTTCTCAATTTCAGCAAGTATGCTCAAACAAGAATCAAGTTCATTCTGAGCCAAAGATCTAAAATTGCACAATTCTAATTTAGCACAATCAAGCTCATGATGTATGGAAACATAAGAATCACATGTCATAGAAGTATTTGATCTAACCAATTCATTTTCAGATTTCAAGCATGCAAGATAAGTTCTTAAATTACCATTATCCATAAGCAATGACTCACAAGACTCACATAGCAAAGGCAATTTTAACCTAGCTACTTTATCAAGTAAATCATTCTTTTTCTTTCACTAGGTTCTTCATCTCGAATTTAAGAGCAAGTAATTTTGAGATGAGTTTCTCCTTACCATTCTTAGCATGAGTCGATGATAAACTTTGAAGAAATCCTCATGATCATCCTTCATGGTCGCTCCGTACAACCCGTCGGCCAAAAACACCACATAACCTTCGATGATGCTACCCTTCAACTGAGATCGATTATGTGCATAGTATTTGAGAATTCTCTTCTACCTCTCAAACAGGTACATATGACGTAGGAACACATGACCATATATTTTTATCTATTTCATAAGGTGAACAATGAGACGGACCATGATATCAAAAAATGATGGAGAAAAATACATCTCAAGATGATATAGAGTCGTTGCCACCTTAGCTTGCAGAGCATCTAGTCCATCGAAAAATGTACGTACATTCTTACACATAATTATCATTCACTATAAATTGTCCATCTAAAATAGCTAGCTATGATTTATGAACCAATCTAATAAGAATTAAAGTAGATAGGAGTAAAACACGCTCTTAAATTGGAGCAAAAACTACCAAGCTATATCTCTCTTTCCTTGCAACTAAAAAGTGCGTAGATATAACTAGAATATAGTGCATTTCATTATATATAGTACCAGTTACTAATTTTAGATCATCAAGAACAAATGGATATACAAGCACCCTGTCAAATCACCCGTCTCCTTTCACTAAATCGCCTCAAAATCGCCTAATAGACAGAATATTTGTCGAGACAAGGGTATTTAATAAAGCGGTGAATGTCACAGACGCTTCCATTCACAATCCGTCTGTGATAAATAGGTTATCACGGACGATGTTTTACATGTGACATATTACTTACAGCTTTTCACAAAAACCGTATGTGATAAGTCCATACATCACAGACAGTTTTTTTTATTATGAACCGTCTGTGATGTATCACCACAGATGGTTTTTGTAGAAAAACTATTTGTAATAAGTAGGTCATCACTGGTGATCCTTACTATCGGATGCAACATAGACGTTCACGTTAGTAAAACCTTATGAGATAATTACGCTACAGCTTAATACTGACGGATTCTATAGAATCATCTGTAATGAGGTGTCTAGTATAAGCTTCTCTGTTGTAGTGTAACTAATGCAATATATTTACAAGAGCTAACAGGAACAAATAAAGATAAAAAACGAGTGATTTCTTCGGTTTCATAACATTTTTTTTTAAAAAAAGTCAAATGCCAGAAAAATGTGGAATTTTTAAACAATTGGGGAAAAAAAATCTAAAACTAGCTGACGTCGAAATGTAGAAAAATGCATGTTGATATACGTTGAATGCCTATGAACACAAACAAATGCATGCCGACGAGCCGTATAACACAGAAATGCATGCATGTACAGATCATGAGAAAACTACAGAAGTAGGGGCGGAAAATGTCAAAACTTGCGAGCCAGCTTGGCTCGTTAAGGAATTAGTTCGACTCAGCTTGAATTTGTGTTATAAGAGAGTCGAGCCTAATAGGCTTGACTGAGGACGCCGACACTGCCATCCTTCTCCACCCGCCCCTTCGGCCTCCGGCATCCTCACCCCCAACTGCCCGCTCCGCCTCTAGCCTCCAGGACGACCCCTCTAGCTACTCTGCCTCTGGCATCCCCTCAAAATTGAGTTTGAATATAAATTATGAGTTCTTTTTCATGCTGTACATTAATACATATTAACATATATGCAATTATTAGTGTTTGCCTTTAAACAAGCCTAATGAGCTTGAGTCAGCTCGAGTTTTTAAGACGAGCCGAGCTGAACAGACATCTCTGGTCCGAATCGTGTTTTGCTAATGAGTTTGACCGAGTCTCGTTATCCACCCCCAGAAGGGCATGCATGTATGGGTCTCTATGTATAGATTGCACCTAAATGTACAGCGCTGATCCCACGCATATGAGCAGGATAACATCGATCGATCAGTAGTACTCGTTCACGAACAACTGAGCGCATCAGAGAAACGAAACGTTAAACCATATGTGTCACATTACTCTTCTACGTGATTCCAGATCAAACGATGATTTATGAACCGTGGGGCATGACTGCAGCACTTTGGAAATACTTAAAAGGGCTCGAGTTCTCTTCTTTTTTTCCCTCATTGTACAGACCTACTTTTGTGTACTCACTACATAGATTTATTTCATGAGTTCACACAAAACAACGTACAGGCCATGGTGTGTATCGTTGGGAAAAGTTTTTCTGACGGTTTTTAACAAGGGAATGTCTGTTTTCTGGTAGTGATGGGAAATTTTAAATTTTAAACTCAATCTAAAAAATATGAGAGAGGTTAATTACTTCTTTTATTTTATTATACTGTTTGTCCTTGTGTCATTTCTTCTTCTAAAAATCGAGTTCAAGTTTGTTTTTTGCTACTATAGATAGAACAGCCTCACCTTTACTTAACCTAAATTTTAATTAAGTTCCCTTTGAAGCATACAAGACCAAGAGTGCATGGGACCAAAACCAAACTGGTAACCTGCAGGAGGCCATTAGATACGCCCATGCATGGTGTGTACTATGTGCAAGGCTGGGCTCATATTTTGTGGTACCAGCTAGGTACATACTCCTCTATTTTAATTTGCTTGATACCAGCATACGCGCATATTTTATCATAAGGGAAGGGGCATATAATAACAGCCATATACCCGGGGGAGTTTCCGCGCGGAGGAAGGGCCACGTCGCCCCTGCGATCGCTCCGCCCGGCGCGTGGCTTCGGAATTTTGGTACGGTATGGTGAGCATTTTTGCGAAAAAGTCCATACGCTTTCCGGAAATTACGTAAAGGTCCTCGGTTCTCGCAAAAAGGTCCCTGTCAGTTTTTTTAGCCCCTCCACTTTGCAGGATAGCCCCCCGCATTTTTCTAAATTACACACGGGTCCTCGTTTGTTTACGTATAGATCCTCAATTTTTTACAAAAAACCCTTTGAATTTTTTTAAAAATACGCATGTGCCCTCGATTTTTTTTAGAAAACTCCTCACGAATTATCGCATCTTTTACTTCGGTGCACACGGTGGTTGACGCGGCGTGGCGCCGCGCCTATGAGGCTAGTATTTCTCATGAAGAAAGGGAATATATTGCCAGTACTTCCTCTAGTTTCTCCATTCTATAGTAGTTGTAGGAGTACCTCTCTTCCTCTTAATTAATGAGCTTGATGCGATTGATGACACAAGACACGGAGAAGTCATGTCATAGTTAAGTAACACATAAATATGATGCTGCAGGCCCCTATTAAGTGACCATGAGCCATGCAACGCAACCTGTCTTTTTATCCAGCTTGGACAATTACTTCCCCATTTAAACCCCTTCATCTACTCCGATCTCCAAACTCTTCTCTCTCTCTGTTATCTTGCTCTCTAGATAGCTTGCCTTGTTGTAGATATAGATGTAGTAGTATGTAGTACCACATGTGGATGTATATATGCATAAGATTTCCACATATATATATACATATATTCTTATGCTAGCTATAGCGATAGCGCATGATTTTTAGATTATAACTGATAATTTTTATTTGTATTTTTAAGATAGCAATAGACTATGAAAAAACCGATACAAACAACACATATCCGTCTGAAAAATCAAACGTAGGAAACCACTTTATTTATTTTGTAAAAAACCAAAAGCCTAGAGACCACAGGAACAGCACCATAGCAGTTGTACGAAGTATGCAGCATGCAGTCTTGCATGAACTGTCAATATAATGTACGCACACATGTAGGAGGAGGCAGGCAGCGGCAGAGACAGAGGCAGACTGTTCGGCGCCTGACGTCTCGCGAGGAAAGATCCATCAGGGGAAGAAGCGAACAACAATTAGACGACAAGGAGACTCCTGTATCTGCGCCAGTGACCACAAAACAGAATTGCAGGCAAACAACTATACGTGCTACATGATGCAACACTGGGCCACGTTACACGCCCTGCAGCTTGCCTGTCAGAACGTCTCCAAATTTTAATTCGATCTTGTTTTCCTTTCTATTTTCTGTTGGCAGAGGCGCTGTGCCGGCCGGCTACATTCATGTCCTTCAGGCCTTGGTCTCTTAATTGGTCTACTGCCGAATTAGTGTGCCAAGCAAGATGGTTTACCTGCAGTAGTTACGAACTGTTAGTCATATCTAACTTGATCTTAATTTCATGTGCAATGATACACATTTAGTTTAAGTGGCGAGTCTTGCTAGACAGCTTGCATGAACATCTTGCTAGACAGCTTGCATGAACGAAATTTTTTTTATAAATAATGTATATTTTATTCGAAATAACAGAAATATACCCACATGAATATTTTTTTTTACATAAATGGATTCCAGCCGCCTAACGGTTGGGCGACTGGAACTTATCGTCCAACGACCGCGCGACACGCAAGCAATTCGCTGGCCGTTGGACGAAATAATTGTAGTCGCCGAACCGCTAGGCGACTGCTTCCAGACGTCCATCGGTTCAACGACTGCAATTCCAGTCATTGAATGGTTGAGCGACTAGAGGCGCATATAAATAGACCGCGCGGCGAGCACGGCCACATGGTGCGCAGAGGGGAAGGAAAGAAGAGAAGAGGAGAGGCCGCGCGGTGAACAGAGGGGAAAGAAAGAAGAGAAGAGGAGAGGCCGCGCATTAAACAGAGGGGAAGAAAGAAGAGAGAAAAGGAGAGGGAGGAGGAAAGGAGATGGCGAGGAAGAAGGAGAGGTTTCGCAACTTCTATGAGGTAAATATTTTTGTATGTTGTAGTTCATATTTTGTATATGAAGTAGATAATTTATTTAGTATTAGTATCTATAGAAAATTGTGGACATAGAAAAGAATAGTGCAACTTTGGTATAGAAAATTTAGTCAATATAGTTATAGAAAATTAGCAGCCTAGTAACTTATAGTTGTAGAAAATTAGGATCCTTAACAAATTAGTATCCGTATAAAATTATATTCGTAGGAAATTTAGTTAGTGTTATGTAGAAATTTGTAGTTTTTTAAAATTCAGTCAATATTTTTGTAAGAATTTAATAATTTGTTTGGTAGAAAACAATAATATGTAACATTTATAATTAATTACGAATGAATGTAATGTCATTAGTACATTGAAAAATCATGTGTACCGTTATAAGTGGTATATTGGCATTTAAATTGATATGTCATGTAAATTGTTAAAACCCATTAGAAATTATTTGCAGTAGGAGAGAGCTCGAGCAGCGAGACAAGAGTGGCATTGGTGCGTGGTCTATCGATAAGGAGTTAATGCTACAAGGGTAGTGTAGTTGGTTATGATAGATGAACACTCATTGAAATGTAAATTATAGTACATCAGTATTTCCGTAATGTGCGATGTGATTTGACTAGTTGCAACATTGAAAATATATACAGGCAGACATTAGTAATGCTGATACCCACTACATTGAAAGTGCATTACGGTGTTGGCACTGTTTGTGAAGGTACAAACGGTGTTGACTTGAGCGGTTTTGTGCAAGCTACTCTAGTACACCCGGACGGTGAGAATTCTCAAATCGCGGATGTGATGCACTTGCTCACCTGCAGTTTCTCCTTGGACCCTGATGTGTGCAGCGTCGTCATACAAGGGCTTTGAAGCCGGTCTCCCGCGGACATTATTTGGGAGTTGAGAATATTGATGCGTACTGTTGCGTGGAAGGGGTTTGTGCAAAGGAGAACGACGAGGATAGTTCGGATGAGGACGAAGCTCCCATTCCGCAGGAATGGAACCGGTTTGATGTTGAGAGTGTTGCCGCACATGGCGAGCACAAATCACCATGGGAGTATCATGGCATAGAGGTTCGGTTGCATTTAATATTTGCTGACAAGGCATCATTGTAGGATTTCATCAAGCTGTGGCCCCTATCCATGCAACGGACTTTCAGGGTCATGCAAATCTATCCAGGAGCAGTACATCATGAAGTGTGAGCAGGCTGGTTGTCCATGGAGGTGCATGCATGTAAACCGAAGTATGAGACTCATTGGATTGTATCAAAAGTGGAGCCACACTCCTGCATTCTCAGTAGTGTTTTGCCGAGGCATCGTAACTTAATGTCCACCTTTATAGCCAATCTAATGTGTGGAGAGATAGTGGAGAAGAAGGACATGGAGGCCACGCTCATCATGGTGGCTATCGAGAAGAAATTCAAGTATACGATTAGCTATGCAAAGGCGTGGCATGCGAAGTAGAAGGCATTGGAAAAAAGGTTCAGGTCTTTCGAGGCGGTGTGTGACAACCTTTCTTGTAAGTTTTAGGTGTTGCAGGAAAGGAACCCGGGCACGTACATTGCTATGATGGACAAGCTATCTACAAGGCCGCTAGGTTTTACGATGTTGCAGAGGGCCTTCTTAGCTTTCGGTGTGTGCATCGAGGCATCAGGCATATGCTTCATGTGATCTCGATTGATGGGACCTTTTTTACCGGCAAATATAAGGGCCAGATCCTTACAGCCATTGTCATTGATGGCAACAATCAAATTATGCCCTTAGCAATCGCATTCATGGAAAGTGAGAATTACGACAGTTGGTTATGGTTCCTTAGATATGTGAGGGTTGGAGTTGTCGATACTTATCCTGATGTGTGCGTAATTCATGATCACTACGCCAGGATAGTGAACGTCATAAGGAAACTTCAGGAAGTCCCCAAGAGCCCTTCCCTTGGCCGGATATGAGGAACAGATGGTGCATTCATCACCTAGGGGCGAACTTCTTCATGTAGTTCCTGAAGCAACCATTGATGAAGCTTTTTAAGAGGCTAGCCATATAGAACTAGTAGAGCAAATTTGACGCTTTGTGGGCGTTATTGGACGAGCACAGTAGGAAGCATGTCTACGAGAGGAATAAGGAGCCGGTCATGCCTAGGGTGGTACAACTTGAATGCCTCACAGCATTAGATGAGCCTAACGCAGCTGGTCTGAGGAGGAGGAACTCATAGAATTTCAAGTGCTTCTCACAGTGGATCGAGAGAGAACCATTGGAGAAGTGGTCCCTACTATACAACATGGACGACGTGAGGTACGATATAATGACGACTAACCTTGTTGAGGTGTACAACTGGGTTCTCAAGGGCCTTCATTTTCAGTCCCTTGTCGCCATTGTGAAAGGTGTTCTATACAACACAATCGGCCATTTCAGGGAGAGGCATGCAAATGCCGCACTTCATGCAGCCAACCCATGAACATCGTACTCGTTGAAAATTATGGCATACATGGAGACGAAGGCACAGAAGGACCAATTGCACACGGTGCACATCATGGGTAATAGAGAGCATCGTTTCGACGTGGTACTCCTAGATAGAGCTGGATTGGGATGGCCTGTGCCCTTGTTACTCATGAGATATGCCTTGGAGATCATGTAAATGAACCTAGCTGCTCGTGCAACAAGCCGAAGCTGTTACACAAGCCATGCTCTCATGTCCGCACTGCATGCGGGACTATGGGTATGGATCTTTTGAACTTCATGTTCGAGTACTTCTTTAAGGAGACACATGCGTGGTGTGGCGAGCTCAGGAGGTTCAGGGTTGTGGGGAACTTCGCCACCTTAGATATTGCAGGGAGGACATGGATTCTAGATGTTGACATGCTGAAGGGTAGGAAGGTTCAGCAACAGAGCCGGCGTATTAGAAATAATATGGACAAAGCGCACGCCAGAGCGCCTGGTGCACGATGCAGGCGATGTGGTCGGAAGGGGCACACAGCTAGACGATGCAAGGCATCTGCTGATCAGTAGGTAGACCAGTATGGTTTCCACAACTGGTTGTTAAAGACTACAAATAATTGTCCATTGTAATATGTACTTTGATGGTTGGCACTTTTGACATGCGTACTATCGTACTAACTGTATCGTACATTGCATATACCATTTGTACAATTGTTGTGGTATTTTCCCCTTTTTAGTAATGTAGTAGGTATTGTGCTGGTAGCCTAATATTGTTTCCTTTATTTATTTACAAGTTCTATTTACTGTTGCTTTCATTCGATGTTTTTTGTTCCGCAAAAATGGTAACTTGAATTCATGTTTCAGGTATGCCTCATGAACTTCACAGATTGGACTGGCCTTATGGCCTGTTGGACTAGCACGTTGACCGACTGTATCGCACTTCTCGTCGTGTCCTGCCTCCAGGGAGCGTAGAGGAGATGGCTGACTTGGGGGGGGGGTGGTCCCACACGGACAACTCGAGTGGCCTAGAGGCTACACCCACGCTGGACAACCAGGTTTGCACTCCACTAGCGTTGTATTCTTCCCATACGTAGGTTGCATACTAACCTCTTTTTGCTTCGCAAGCCGCGCGATGTCGGGCTACTCCCTCTTGCCCAGATAGTGCAGGCCACCGATGAGGACGGACCGGCCTTTCCTGTGGGCGGGGATGATGGCGCGGAGTGATCGCGATGCTTCCCGTTCGACCGCCCCTACTGATAGCTTTGGTGGACCGCTGGTGGCTGGAGACACACACTTTTCACTTCCCATTCGGGGAGATGGCTCCTACTCTACACGACATCTCCCTACTGCTCAACCTTCCTATCGCGGGAGCTGCTTTTCTACCGGAGGCCCTGGACGACTAGCGTGCGAACCTACTAGACAGGTTCCAGGGAGTCCTTTGGCCTAGCGCCGTCACTGCTACAGACAGCCCTATCACAGACGGTTCGGAACCGTCATTACAGACGGTTTCTGAACCGTCAGTGTTTAGGTGTCAGTGATAGTTGGTGGTTATCACAGACGGTTCCCGAGCCGTCTGTGATAACTACATTACAGACGGTCTTGATTTCTAACCGTCTGTGATAGACGAGTATCACAGACGGATTTTTATAAACAATCGTCTGTGATACTCTCTATCACAGACGGTTAGTAATCAAGACCGTCTGTGATACGAGACTATCACAGACGGTTAGTAATCAAGACCGTCTGTGATACGAGACTATCACAGACGGTTGTTTATAACCAACCGTCTGTGATACTCGTCTATCACAGACGGTTAGTAATCAAGACCGTCTGTGATACGAGACTATCACAGACGGTTGTTTATAACCAACCGTCTGTGATACTCGTCTATCACAGACGGTTAGTAATTAAGACCGTCTGTGATACGAGACTATCACAGACGGTTGTTTATAACCAACCGTCTGTGATACTCGTCTATCACAGACGGTTAGTAATCAAGACCGTCTGTGATATACAAATATCATAGACGGTTAGTAGTAAGGGCCGTCTGTGATATCATTCACACCACAGACGGCACTCTTTGAAACCGTCTGTGATATTGTATCACAGACGGTTTTTAATAATGAACCGTCTGTGATACCAAGTGCATCATCCATTTTATTTGCTGTTTCTTGGCTAGCCTCAGGATATGCTAGCCATGCCCTCTGAAAGCAAGCAAGCAAGCAGATTACAGATAAATGACAGATATAAGTTAATTGCAACTCATAGTAAATTACAACAAAATTCGATACACAGATGAATGTAACAAACGGCCAGCAGATCACATACATATATAGAATGAAAATCGTTACACAAAATCTGACAAATGCATTTAGTTGAAGGAATTGTTTGATTTGTACAGTTGAATCCAATGTTTCAACATCTAATTATCACCATTGCCGGCGTAGAACTCTCCACTCTTACTTATGACCTCTGCTACCAAGAATTGGGAGATGATTGCACGAATTTCGACGAGATTGTCAAGATCATATGCACTTTGGTCGAACTTCACCCGCTGTCGCTACGAGCAATGTTAAGTCATTCATTAGCATATGTGTGTAATATAAATACATATATATAATCAGAAAATAATAATTATTAGAAGGACCTGACAAACCTCTGGATCATTGATCTTAGTACTCATGATTTCCTGCATATGGCGGCAAATGTAGAATCCACATACGTTGCCTTGTAGCTGCTGGTGGCACTGCAAAAATAGAATTACATACATCGGTATTGTCAATTCTAGAGGCATTATAACAAAGTATGATATAGGATTGTTGTGTTGTAGAGGGTACCGGAAATCGCGTCTGGTGTCGTAGCGTGTCACTGGATTTTATATCGTGTGATCCTCCTTGGGCAACATATTCGGCAAAAGCCCTACGTGATTCAAAAAACTTAGCGTCGGCCGTGGCAAACAAAAGAAATATTACAATAGAGTTATGTATGGAGGAAATGAGTTTACCTGTTAAGTACTTCTTGCACAGGACTGAAGTCGTGGTTGCTCCTAAGGAGGGAATCAAGGTATATTACCTTGCTCCACTTTGGTACCATGACGTACTCCTTGTCGCTGTGAGCAATCAATCCCCTCGTTATGTAACCTTGCACGAAGGATGCATCTGCGTTGATAGATTGCTCGAAGACCAAGTGAGGGTCGAGGAAACCCACTGGTCGTCGCGTTCGCCGGACTTCTTGGATCATGTATCTATACATAAAGAAAGAGTAATGACAGTTATCTGTATAACGTGAATGTAGAACTTCATTGTACAGTACACTTACAGTGTCCAGCATCGTAGAAGTGAGGCGTCGAGTTCGTCGAGATTGAATAGTAAGAATAAATCTTCAAATGTCACGACGATGTAGCCCGTGTCGTGGAGGAAATGTGTCTCGTTATATTTCAGAGTGAATGCACTCTGCCGGTTTGGCTTCAAGTTGGACTTCTCCATGTACCAGGCATGCAATCTTTTGCAAATCATACCAAGATGGCGTAATTGTGAGTCGGGCACCAACAACACTCCTAGAGTAAACGTCCATGGCACGGGACGCGGCTTAATTTTCTTCGCATGAGCCTTGGAGGCCTTGGAGCCTCGCTTGTGAGATGTTCTCGGTGGCGTCTCGGCGGGAGCCGATGCAACAGACTTTACTGGATTTGGAGGTGGAGGTGGAGCCACCGGAGCCGATGTGCCAGGTCCAGGGCGACGTCCCTCTTGGGCCACTGGATGTGAAGATTGTGGCACGGACATGTCGAGGACGATGTCCCTCTTGGGCCACTAAACGAATGTGTGGACGACATCCCCTAATGTCTTAATCTCTTCGTTTGGGGGCTTCTCAAGAGGGACGGACTTAAAAATATCATTAATCATGTCCACCTGGACCTTTATGAAACCGGTGTCTACTTGTACACCGTGCACCAGCGTCCCTGGCAGCAATGGATACACCATGCCGCGCCCAGCGTCAACGGGAATAGAGCCAACAAGCCTGACTTTGAGGCTGCAAGGCATGGGCTCCTACATAACGATACAAGAGATGAGTTAAGGCGTCCACTAGAGAGATCTATGTACCATTCTAAAGAGGTACATTACCTGAATGTCATCAATACGTAAGTGGTCGTCGCTATGTTCAGAAATTGGTGTGGACGCGCAGCTACTGCGACGTTGAGGGGGACTGGGTACCGCAGTACTAGGAGTGGGTTGCGATTGGTTGCGGACTTGTCTCAGTTCTTCCCGCAACGAATCTATCTCTCCTCGAAGTGAGGCAGTCTGCTCTTGAAGTGAGGCAGATAGTTGTTCCTCAAGTTGAGCACGAAGCTCCTGTTTTATTTGTTCGCCGCGGTACGCCTTGGATCTCTTCCTACTCCTATATGTCTCGGAGTAATCTGGAAATCCGTGCCTCCAAGGTACATAAACCCCCATGCCTCGTGTGCGACCTGGGTGCTCCTTGTTTCCCAAGGCCTGTGATAGTAAATCTATCTCCCTATATTCTTCAAAGGAGCCACGAGAAGATTCGGTAGTCAATGATTGCGGCAATAGGCAATTAATCATGTTATTTTTGAACCCATGAAGTTCAAGAGGTGTTAACAACTATGTTGTTTAACATATTTTACCATGCGTTGGGACACTTCCTCATCTGCGGGGTTTTTGAAAGAGACACCCGAAGATGTGGTTGATGACCTCGCTCTTAACCAGTTTCGAGCGCGCTCGTTTGCGATCCCGGCAAATGGCGGAGAGGCCTCCGATCGGATTGCGACCTCATCCTGCATCCTCCATTGCGGGATTTTACCCGCGTACCCAGCAGTGCCGAGTCTGTGAGGGTGCGTGTTTTGTGACTGGAGATCCTTGTGCGCCGCACTTTGTTGTACAAATTCGGGCGTCGTCTTCATCTGCACAAAGGCCTCCCATGTTTCCGGCGACACGAAAGGATACTTCGTGAAGGGCGTGACATCCTCGGCCACGTACATCGTCACAAGAGTGCTCTTAAAATTCTTCCATGCTTTTCCCATCGCGAGGAGCGCTTGCCGTTGCACGAGTCCCTGTGCTTCTGCTGGGAACTCGAACGAATTTGTAAGTTCCTCCCATAGCTGATTTTTGTGATCCTTTGTCAAATCTTTCCAGCTTGCTATGGTGATGGGGACCCGTTGCCTTCCAATTATCCCGCAGGTAGTCCGAAATGATGACGCTGCTTTCGACGGTTCCAGAGGGACCCCATCCGGAGAGACCACCGTGATGGTCATTCGGGCCTCTGGCCATTTCGATACTCCTCGGCCACGTTTAAATTTCGCAGTCTTGGGAGCGTGAGACCCAGATGACGACGACGAAGACTGTGTGGACGCCATCTCTCTTCTAAGAAAAAACTAACTGAAGTGAGCTATGGACCCAGCTTGTCAAAGTTCTATGAATCAAGTGACACAAACCAGTGCATCAAGTTCATTGAACAAGATACACTGGAGTGTGTCACTTGCTTTATGCCCTTTGACAAAGTTCTAACGATTAGCTAATTGCAGTGAGCTATGGGCCTTCCAAATAGACCTTGCAGTTAACAAGTGCAGCATATATTATATGCTACATAAAATACATGTGAAGCATATATCATAAAATACATGTGAAGCATATAACATGTTAAGCATATAACATAAAATACATGTGAAGCATATAACATAAAATACATGTGAAGCATATAACATGTTAAGCATATAACATAAAATACATGTGAAGCATATAACATAAAATACATGTGAAGCATATAACATGTGAAGCATATATATATCATAAAGCTAACATGTGAAGCACAGGGAGGGACCGGCGTCGGGAGGAGGCGGCGTCGGGAGGTAGCGGTGTCGGGAGGGACCGGCCGCGTCGGGAGGGACCGGCGTCGGGGGGGGGGGGGGACCGCCGGCGTCGGGAGGGAACGGCGTCGGGAGGGAGCGGCGGCGTCGGGAGGGAGAGACCGGCGTCGGGGGGACCGCCGGCTTCGGGAGGGAGCGGCGTCGGGAGGGACCGGCGGCTTCGGGAGGGACCGGCGGCGTCGGGAGGGACCGGCGGTGGGAGGGAGCAAATCCTAGCTAGCAGGGGCGCTGCAGAGTGGAGACAAGAGACTGCGGCAGAGCGGACTCCGCAGACCTAGCTGCGGGTATTTAAAGATGATCTATCACAGACGGTTCTATCAATATAACCGTCTGTGATATGCATATTATCACAGACGGTTATATCGATAGAACCGTCTGTGATAATGCATATCACAGACGGTTATATTGATAGAACCGTCTGTGATAGCTCATTTTAAAATACCCGCAGCTAGGTCTGCGGAGTCCGCTCTGCCGCAGTCTCTTGTCTCCACTCTGCAGCGCCCCTGCTAGCTAGGTTTTGCTCCCTCCCACCCCTGCTACCCATATTATCACAGACGGTTATATCGATAGAACCGTCTGTGATGTGTTATCACAGATGGTTTCTTTTGATAAACCGCCTGTGATAGTTCACTATAAATACCTGCAGCTAGCTAGGTTCCTATGTCATTTTACAATTACAATATGGAACATAGATACATTTATGAAAAACACAAGCATAACCATAAATATAACTATTTCATAGTTCCTTAGTCATTTTACAATTACAATGCATGGGTTCCTTAGTCATTTTACAATTACAATGGAACATACATACATTTATGAAAAACACAAGCATAACCTATATCATTTATTACACTTTGGCTATATCATTTTAAATAAAGCCCTTCACGATGATCGATACGCATATAGCTTGCTTCATCGCCTTGTTCTTCATCGAGCCTGATGCCGTCTCCGAATGGAGGCAAATCATCAAATTGATTGTACTCTTCCTCATCCACAACATTCTCAACCCCGACAATCCTTCTTTTTCCCTGAAGAACTACATGGCGCTTCTTATTTGCCGGGTCGGTTACATAAAATACTTGAACAACTTGCCTCGCGAGTACGAATGGTTCGTCTTTGTATCCTACACATTCGAGGTCCACGGTAGTGACGCCGTACTTGTCAACCTTTACACCCCGTGGGAGTTGGACCCAACGGCACCAAAATAGAGGAATTTTGAAAATTACATAGTCAAGCTCCCAAATCTCCTCTACAAGCCCGTAGTACGAGCTTGGGCCAGCGGTACGGCCGTGCGAATCATAGGCATCTATGCGGACACCTAAGTTCTGCACTGTGCTCTTTCTATCTTGATCTGTTGTATAAAATGTGTAGCCATTAATGTCGTATCCTTGCCATGTCACAATTGTAAATTTTGGCCCTTTGCCAACCATTGTAGTGTTTCATTTGACGACCTCCTAGTCAATTGCGCCTTCAACCATTCGTTGAACTGACGGTTGTGTTGTCTCGTGATCCAAACTTCTGACTGGCCTGCATTCTCCTGACGTAGCATGTCCTTGTGCTCTTCAATATATGGGGTCACTTCAGTCATGTGTTGTAAAATCATGAAATGGGCTTGAGCATACGTATTTTGATCCGGAGTTATTGCTTTCCTCCCGATAGTCCCTATACCCTCTAACCTCCCCTCGTGACGAGATAGAGGTACACCTATCGGCTCTACCTGAGCCATGTAGCCGATGCAGAATTCAATGACCTTTTCTGTTGTATAACCTTCGATGATGCTACCCTCCGGTCGAGATCGATTGCGTACATAGGACTTCAGAATTCCCATGTACCTCTCGAAAGGGTACATATGATGTAGAAATACGGGGCCACATATTTTTATCTCTTTCACAAGGTGGACAATGAGATGGACCATGATATCAAAAAATGATGGAGGGAAATACATCTCTAGATGACATAGAGTTGTCACCACCTCGGTTTGCAGAGCATCTAGTCCATCCGGATCAATGACCTTCTGAGCAATTGCGTTGAAGAAATAACATAGCCTTATGATTGTCACTCGAACCTTGTTCGGCAAAATACTTCTAATTGCAACAGGTAGCATTTGAGTCATTAGCACATGACAGTCGTGAGACTTCATGCCAATTAATTTCAAATGTTCCATGGAAACAAGTTTCTTCATGCTTGTCGAGTGACCGGATGGAACTTTCACACCATTTAAGGACTGGCACAATTCAGTTCTCTCGGACTTAGACAGAGTGTAACATGCTGGGGGAAGGTACGTCCGGCCTTTATTGGTCTCTATCGGTGCTAACTCGGTCCTGATGTTCATAGCGACCAAGTCACGCCTTGCGTTAACACCATCCTTTATTTTGTCAGGAATGTTCAGTAAGAGACCAATCAAACTGTCACATACATTCTTCTCTACGTGCATGACATCGATGCAATTGCGAACTTCTAAGTGCTCCCAATAAGGCAAGTCCCAAAATATTGACCTCTTTTTCCACATGTTCTTCCTCAATTTACGTCCCTTTCCAAACACAACATTTATATCCTTGACCATATCATACACCTCTTTCCCGCTAAAAGGTCTTGGTACTGAGTCATCCTCTTTTTTCCGTCAAATTGTTTCTTCATCTTGCGGTTTGGGTGATACTTTGGAAGGAACCTACGGTGACGCATGTACACAGTTTTTCGGGAGTTGTTCAACCACACACTCTCCGTATAATCTAAGCAGTGCGGACACGCTTTGGCTCCTTTTATACTAAACCCTGACAGGTTACCAAGGGCAGGAAAATCATTAATGGTGCAGAACAACATGGCCCGTAGAGTGAAGTTCTCTCGTTTGTCCGCATCCCATACATGTACCCCTTCATTCCACAGTGTTGCAAGATCTTCCACCAATGGGGCTACGAACACATCAATATCGTTGCCAGGTTGCTTCGGCCCTTGGATAAGTAGTGACATCAAAATATATTTCCGCTTCATACACAGCCAAGGAGGAAGGTTGTACATGCACAGAGTCACGGGCCAGGTGCTATGTCGACTGCTCATGTTACCAAAAGGATTCATTCCATCTGTACTCAACCCAAACCTTATATTTCTCGGTTCCACACCGAAATCTACAAATATCCTATCGATGTTCCTCCATTGGGCAGAATCAGCAACATGTCTTATCATTCCGTCTTTCTTACGCTGCTCGCAGTGCCAACGCATCAATCTTGCATCCTTGCGGTTTGCAAATAAACGCTTCAAACGGGGGATTACAGGAAGATACCACATCACCTTAGCAGGAGGTCCTTGCTTCACCTCGATGCCCTTCCCATCATCAGAGTCATTTTTACGTTTGTATCGGGATGCTTTGCACACCGGACAAACATGTAAGCTAGCATACTCTTTACGGTATAGGATACAATCATTCCGACATGCATGTATTCTTTCTACTTCCATTCCTAATGGACAAAGAATCTTCTTGGCTTGGTAGGTGGTTCTCGGCAACACATTTCCCGTTGGAAGCATGTCCACTAGGAGACCTAATAATGCCGTGAAACTCTTGTCGGACCAACCATTGCTTGCCTTCAATTTTAGCAGTTCTAGAACTGATGACAACCTCGTGTATTGCGGCTTGCAGCCCGGGAACAAAGGTTTCTCCGAGTCCTCCATCAAGCCCTCGAATTTACCAAACTCTCTCTCACTATAGTTCCCTTCTGCATCACGTAACATCTGATCCAGATTATCATCCTGCGACCTATCCTCATGATCCAGATTGTCATCCTGCGACCTATCCTCATGATCCAGATTGTCATCCTGCGACCTTTCCTCATGATCGAAAGAACAGTCCACAACTGGCATATCGTTGCCTCCCTCGACTATGTCATAACTACCTTCTTGTGTACTCTTCTCTTCACCGTGACTGGTCCAACATTTGTACCCTTTTCTGAAACCCCTTCGAATCAAGTGAGCTTCAATCTGCGCTGAGTTGCTAAACATCTTGAGATTATCACAATCAATACATGGGCAATACATATATTTCATCCCCTTCTTCAACATATCCAGCTCGGCCGCCCTTCTAAAGGCAGACACGCCAGTAATGTACTCTTCACTCACACGGTTCTCAATATACATCTAGCTTCGGTCCATCTACGCTACACAAGTGAAAAATGGGTGTCAAAAATGATTATTACCTCTACTACTAACCTCTGATCAGATCACTAAGAATGTTAAGTAATTGAATACTAATCTCTGATCAGATCACTAAGAATGTTAAGTAATTGAGTATGCTAACCTCTGATCAGATCAATAAGAAGACGATGATATTTTTTCAGCCCCAACTCCCTAAAGCCGGCCGCCTTGCTCCACCGATGCAGCGCACTGAAGACAGATCGGTGTCGACATCCTTCAAGCAAGTACGCCAAGTAATTAATACTACGCAGAATATCACAGACGGTTCCAACTACAAACGGTCTGTGAAAATTACATATCACAGACGGTTCGTATTAATACCCGTCTGCGAATTATCACCGACGGTTATTAATATTAACCGTCTGTGATTTCTGCCTATCATAGACGGTTCGCATAAATAACCGTCTGTGATAGTCTCATTATCACAGACGGTTCGTAACACGAACCGTCTGTGATGTACATAATATCACAGACGGTTCGAAATATCAACCGTCTGTGATTTATGCGTATCACAGACGGTTCGTGTATAGAACCGTCTGTGATAGTCCTTCACAGACGGTTTACATTACAAACCGTCTGTGATAGTTACACGGGCATGAACTGTTTCGTCAGGGCATGACTGCCAACTCGAAGCATATATAACATAGCATTCGAGGCACATCCGAGGCCTGCTGCTGTGTCTTGAGGAATGCCAAGAGCTGGTCTTCAGATGTGGCTGCCACATCTGAAGACCAGTGTGGCTGCCACATCTGAAGACCAGCTCTTGGCATTCCTCAAGACACAACTGCAGGCCTCGGATGTGCCTCGAATGCTATGCTATATATGCTTCGAGTTGGCAGTCATGCCCTGACGAAACAGTTCATCTTTCCCGACAAAATTCAAGGCAATTTTATTACAATAGTGCAAAGAAAAGACATTCCCAGATTCTTGGTTGAGCTGGTCGAGGAACATGCAAATACAGAGGCAAGCACAAAAACTCAACAACACATTCAGATCGATCTATTACAGGATAACAAGCTAACAAACCCTTCGTGGCACGACGGTCACACTAAACAAGACACACTTACGACACTTACGGCAAGAGTGTGTTGTTTAGTATGAACCGTTCGTGCCGCGATGGAGGTGCTAGCTCACAGCGGAGGGGAGATGCATACAGGAAGCTAGCTAGTGGATGAACTCACGCGTGACTAGTACCGGTGGAAAGGTTGATGGGGAGTTATTAATAAGGGCCTGGCCGTGGGAGGAACTGGTGCCAGCCATTCGATGTGGAGAGAATAGACGGGTGAGATCGAAATCCTGTGTATACGCCAATTATTGGTGACATGTGATTATTACACACCAATTATCAGTGACATGGGATTATTACAGACGGTTCTTAACAGGAACCGTCTGTGTTATCTGGCTTTTCACAGACGGTTTGTGTTAATAACCGTCTGTGAACTTTCACAGACGGTTCTTAACAGGACCCGTCTGTGTTATCTCGATTGGTATAGACGGTTCGTATTAAGAACCGTCCGTGAAAGTTCACAGACGGTTATTAACAAAAACCGTCTGTGATGTCTCAATTATCACAGACGGTTCATGTTAATAACCGTCTATGAAAATATCACAGACGGTTGCCAGTAAAACCGTCTGTCATAACGCTTCGCGCGTGTTTCTATTGCCAGAACGCTTCGTGCGTGTTTCGATTGCCAGAACGCTTCGTGTTTCGATCGTCTAATTAACGTCTCTCGATCGTTATACGAAGCATCTATATCATTAATGTTTGGGTATACGAACCGTCTGTGCTAAAGGTTAAATATGTGCGCCTAATCCAGGTCTCTTCTACGTACGTACAATATGGCGCCTTCTACTATTCTTGTGATCATCTCCTTCCTCTCATCTGTTCATCAAGAATTGTTCGGCCGGAACCTTACACAGGCGGCCAGCAATTTGCATCTGGAGCAGCTTCTCCGCACACGCCCTGCTGTCCTTCCCCGACTTTCTTGCATCCGTCAGCTCGACCTGATCATCTGCCGTCGACGGAGGCGTCTCGCTGCCGCTCAAGAAAGGGAAACAGCCCTTACCCTGGTTCTTCTCCACAATGTGCGCAAAGCGGAAGAAGCTCTACGCGCATTGGAGAGACTGATGGATAGCCTTGCCGATCAAGCAGAAATGACAGATTCTGAGGAATCTTATAATGCTATCCTCTACGAGATTATGGGCTATGCTACTGATTATTTGCCCAGGCTGGAGGAGGAAGTGCTGAGGACAAGGACAATCTTAACGGCGTTCGAGCAGTCAGTGGCTGATCCTCCAAGTCCCAAAGTCGAAGAAAAAGCGTACGAAGCCCAAAAGATTACAATCTGGGAAACTCTTTACCTGTGCGACTTTTGTAGTAAATTTGCCTCTAATTGAAACTAATAAATTTGCCTTTAATTTGCGATTTCTTGTCTCAGTAGTTCTGTAGTAAAGTTATTAGAAGCAATGTGTACTTATATATTAACCTCTGATCATGAACAGATCAGAATATGACAGACAAAGGACATCACAGACGGTTCTTGTCAAAAACCGTCTGTGAACATTCACAGACGGTTTCTTAAGAAGAAACGTCTGTATAGTCTAGACAACACTGATGGTTTTTTAATTAAAAACTGTCTGTGATAATTCCATATTATCACAGACGGTTTTTATACTAAAGTATCACAGACGGTTCAACCTTAAGGACCGTCTGGGATACTCGACCACTAACACAGACGGTGTCCAAATTAAAACCGTCTGTGTTAGTGTCAATCACAGACGGTTTTGTCTAACCGTCTGTGATGTAGCCGTCCAGTATAGCCTCTTCTGTAGTAGTGCGTGGAGGAGTACTATGTCTTCCCACCGGGTCAGACACACGGACCATCGTTGAGGTGGCTCTCATAGTACCGAGTGGGAGGCCACGCTGTAGGACTGGGTGAAGGAGGCCACCCCCTACGACAGTAGCACATACGGTGAGCACCTACACTGGTATCAACCTCGGACACGTACTAGGCTAGTCATGTTGTCGACCCGTCCCCAGCACATGTCATAGCACCTACAGACACATACCCCATGCACCTTGCACGGGACACTCACATCATGGTACGTTACATCAAATTTATAATTGTTCGCTTTTGGCAATCCCACTAATAGGATTTACCTTTTCGTATTTTCCTTGCAGGCTGACATTAGTGCTGCGATTTGGAGGGACTCTTGCACCATGGTGGATAGGATCGCTAGTTGTGTAGAGATGACACAGGAGGAGGTGGTGTAGGCACTCTGTCGTGTGCAGGCCATGGGTGCACGTGTCGTCGCCCTGTTGTTGTGCACTAGGCTACTGGAGCTCCGCACGCCCGCGCCTGGTGCACATATGATGCGTCCATCGGGGGCGCCCCATTCTGCATGGCCACATCCTACACCACCTTAGCTTGATGAGGTTGGGGGGTCAGCCTGGGCACGGCCCCCTACACCGCCAGCGTAGTAGTTTGGACATCCTCCGTACTTCTCTGGCTTTCCCATGCAACGTGCGCATGGCGTGCTGTACGTCCCTCCAGACGGCTTTGACCACACCATGGCGCTAGCAGAGGGTACGCTTTTTTCTCTTTTTGGTTTTCTTCCATACCTTTATCTAACGAACTAACGATATTTGCACTGTAGGTCTTATACCCGCGGATGTGGGATGTGGGGTCTCACCGGGCTAGGACGACACAGACCAGTACTTCTTGGACTGGGCCGACCAGGCGATGGGCTCCACACCTCAGGCCACACTCCTGGCTTTGGTGGCACTACAGTCCACTCCTCTGGCTTTGGGATGTGTGCAATAATCTCCTGACCGTCTTACCTTGTTGAGTTGCCGACACCCAGTGCTAAGACGACCAAGCGGGGCCGTACAGGACAACGCGGACACAAAGACGGATGGGGCCAGGGTGGCGATGGAGGGGGGCTGGGGATGCTGTTGTAGGGGGTAGTGCTGGTTGTACATTTGTTGTTCATGTACTACTTACATTTCTTATTTACTAAATGATGTTTGTAATATAGTTGCGATCTTAGTTGTACATCTCCTTATGATGTTTGTTTGTTCGATCCGTGTTGATGCCCATACCACTCAATTAATGGCAACCACACCAACACCTGTACTACTCAAACTGTGCACTCAATTAATGGCAATCGCATGGACATGCAAACCATTCGATTACATGCTTTATGACATTGAACAATACCATGGACAACAGGGGAGAGTACTACGATACAACCTTATATGTTGGTGCCTACAGATAGAATGAGCCTCGTGCTACTCACAAACAGTGTTGCAGAGGGGGTCGCCTCAGACGTGACTAGCCGTCATTGTAGTGGAAAGCACATATACAACTAGGGTTCGCGCAGCAGCATGTTGGATCGTACGAACTTCCAACGTTGATGACCTCCTCGTTGCCCCTCTTGCACTGCATCTGCTGATAGAGGTCATCGTTGTACTCTTCGATACTTTCAATCTGTGCCTCCAATTCAAGGATTCGCTCCCACAATGTATCCACATACCTCGCAATGTATCGTTCATGGGGAGGATCAATCCATCGCACAAAGTCATAGCTGGCTATCTACTAGAAAGGAAGGTTAACACCAAAACTCTATTAGCAGTACTATAAAATAGATGATTGCCTAATTATACCCTAGAGTGTGAATATCGGAAGAAACATCGCCCGCCATCCAAATGGCCTTCCGCCACCTGCATGACCGTGTCCTCCACGTGTCTACATTTTGGCCACACTAGTTGAGCACGCCTATTTGGTAACAAGTGGTAGTTAACGTTGAAGTCCTCCTTTCTTTCAGGCGGAAGGTCCCCCTTGGTGATCCATGTTCGATTGGCCCTCAGCGTCTGTCATGGTATCTTACTCTAGGATGGAGAAGATCGTTGTTCCTATTATCATTGGCTTGGGCATGCATTTTATAGCCCGTGGGGTGTCGCAATGTGCTCTATGACAAACCGTATCATGTGCAACCTTCGTGCAATGACTACACTGGACGAGGTAGCTTTGTGAAGCGACAAAACCACACGGGGCAGCTTTACGTAGTGACATGACCATACGGAGCAGCTTTCCGCAACGACAAGACCACATGGGCCAGTTTTGCGTAGTGAGAAGACCACACGGGGCAGCTTTGCGCCGCAACAAGACCACACGAGATAGCTTTGCACAGTGAGAAGACCATACAGTCCAGCTTTGCACAGCGACTACACCAGACAGGATAGCTTTGCGCAACAATAAGACCACATGAGCCAGTTTTGTGCAGCGATAAGACCAAAGGGTGTGGCTTTGTGTAGTGCGAACACCTAACTGGCCGGCTTTGCATACCGACAAGACCACACTGGGTAGCTTTCCGCAGTGACAAGACCATAGGGCCAGCTTTGCGTGGTGAATACACCAGGCGGGGTAGCATTATGCAGCGAGAAGACCACACGGGGCCGCTTCATGCAGTGAGAAGACCACACGGGGCCTTATAAAAGGAGGTGGAAGAGAATTCAGAGAGAGCACTATACAAGCAAATCTAACACTACACCAGAGCTTGCTTCACCACATCAGGATGGACAAGAGGCAAAAGAAGCAATGGGACAAGATGATGAAGCAATGGGAGGAGACCCACGAACTAGCAAGGTCTGCTGCCGCCCGCGACGAAAAAGTAAGGGCTGCTGCGGCCCAAGCCGAACAAGCCGAGCGTGCTATGAGGTTAGCTCCCCGCAATGACGTCACCCATAGCAACAACCCCATCTCGAACGTTCCTATCGAGCATTCGCTGTAACACCCACTCGAGTAGGAGACGCTGCCCCTATGTTGGTGTCGGGATCCGTGCAAGTTCTTCAATTCTAAGCACTGTCTCATCCTGGGTATGCGTTACTAGGGTTGTGCAAACTACTCCAATGACTATCCCGACAATTATCAGGACACCACCAACTATTGGTAGCCGGTATGGACCAGTTACACTGTATTCCCCCTATGTTTTCTCCTTTAAAGTATGCACTAACAACCTCTCCCATCTACCCACAGTCCCCGGAACTCCTATGTGGCTACCGCAAATGGATCGATCTTGAGATCCACCCAGATGACCAGTGGGCTATCGACTTCGAGGAGTGGAACATCAAAAGGTCCTGCGAGACATGGGAGGAGGAGCACTGCAAGGACAAGCAAACCGAGCGTAGGAAGACGAAAGCTTATCTCGAGGAGTGCACGTGCAGGGAGCATGAGATTCACGAGAGGGAGCGTGAGAAAAAGAGGGAAATGGCGGCCAAGGCAAAAGAAGTCACCGAGGAGTTCAATGCTGAGCTCATAAGGAAGGGAAAATGGCCCTAGTCCACACAGTAGGTTGGGCCGTCCCGCACTAACTACTCTCCCAAAGGTCGAATTTACTTCCATTCCAAAAAGGTGCATATGTATCGTAGGAGCAGTTCGGTTTGTTACATCGTACATGATGCTCTTTGTTATGCATGTAATCAAACCCTTCGCGCCATGTTACTCTTAACTGTACTATGAAGTCTTTTTTAATTCGGATGAGCATATTTTCTCATCTTTTCACATTCAATTATTCATGTAGTAAGTCATCCAACAACATTAGCAAACAAGTTCTCCTCCGTGTACGAATTCCCAGTTACATCACAATATCATTTACCTTCGTACTTACCGATTGTTATTATTTCAATCATTCTTAAAAATTCACAAAATTTCTTGCACTACAATAACATACAACGATCGCAAACTCTTATTGCGAATCCAACAGATTATCTACAATTCATAATCTATGAAAATCATAAATGGATTAGCCCACACTATGGCTTGCTTGCAGTCGCTGTACAGCCGAGCGACTGCAATTGTAGTCGCCTAGCCGCTAGGCAACAGGTTGCAGTTGCTGAACTGTTGGGCAACTGGAATCTGTCGTCCAATGGCCAGTGGATTGCTTGCTTGTCGCGCGGCCATTGGGCGATAGGTTCTAGTTGCCCAATGGTTTGACAACTGGAACCCATTTCTGTAAAAAATGTTCACGTGGGTATATTTATGTTATTTTGAATAATATATGGATTATTTATAAAAAAATTCTTGCATGAACATACATATTTGCTGGGGAGGGTACGTACACATATGTTCTAATAAATGAGCATTACAAAATTTTATACATTGTTATTTAATTTTTGTGATATTGAATACTGTATGACTATTCACACTGCGGAGTTGCCTCTTAACTTCCACCACGTACCTAATATATACTCTGTTGAATCATATTTATATCCTAAAAACAAAAACTTTAATTGAAGGGTTACAAGTTAATCTGTACTTTAGGCTTCACTAAGAACTGGCATATGAAAGCAAATAAAACTGGGTCATATACATATGTTGATGATTAAAAAAATTCCAAAAAATCTAGAATAGAACTATCCAAAAATAGTTCACTAGTAGGGACTAGGGAGTATTGTAGCATGGAATTGGTTATTACTCATAGACATTGCACTCTATAGGTAAAAGTAATGAGTTTTTACCATCTTTGGGGGCCAAAAGACTCCTTGTGACAAACAATACCCAACTCATCACTTATCATGTTGACAAGTTACCATGTCAGGGATCCAGCATTGGTAAGGTACTTGGCTCTTGTTCGAGCCATAGAAAAATACTTCAGTGGTATTACCTTTCAGAGTATCCCGCGTTCAGACAATGTTGAGGTAGACATCCTTTCCAAGGCCACGAGCACACAGACGGAGAGTGTGGCTGGTGCCTTCTATGATGTCCTAGCCGAACTGGCGGTGAAGGGCCTACCCGAAGTGTGGACCATTAGAGAGCAAGACTGGAGAAAGTCAATCATCAAGTACCTTGTCGATAGAACCAAACTCATTGACTCTACTGAAGTGTGAAGGCTGGAAAACTGTGCAAGGGGTTTTGTCATTCACAATGATGTCCTCTATAAGCGTTGTGTTTGCCAACCATACCTCTGATGCGTGTCCAATGAAGAAGGTGCCGACCTAGTTTGTGAGATACACTATGGGCTCTGTAGTTCTCATCTCGCTTTCCATGTCTTAGTGTCAAAAGCCTCCACCCTATCCTACGAGATGCGGAGTCCCTCGTTTGAATGTGTGCCACTTGTCAATGGATGGGCGCAGCATGAACTCACCGGAAAATGGCATGCAGCCCATACCGCCATCGTGGCCACTTGCTCGGTGGGGCCTAGACATGGTTGGCCCAGTTGGGGGAAGGTCCCCACGTTATCTCGGGCATATAACCACTTCGGGGCAATGGCACTTAGTGGGAAGCCAATCACATGCCAAGCCAACCCTAGGTAAGGTACGCAAGACCGACCCCAGATGGGTCTGGGGCCAACCTCGGGCAAGGTGCGTGAGTCTGACCTAGAGGGGTCCGGGGCAACCACAATGATGATCATCACAATGACCATCACGACGACCACCGAAATCACCACCATGGACATGAGCAAGAGGGTGGTCGAAGGCGGGACAAGCAATGCCCAGACCACCGTGACAATCGTCGCTTCTAAGACATTCATGGTTGGACTTTTCATGACACTTCGAGATGTGCTCTTGTCACCTCGGCCCGACAACTTCAATGGCAGCAAGCCCAAGCCATGACCAACGTGAACCCGCCTCTTGCACCCACGGCTACAGACCCCCCACGTCGTATATTGCACACGATCACCAACGGAAATCCGCACACCTTTGCATCGAAGCGACAATGCCAAGCCTATGCTCGCCAAGTACACATCTGCGTGACCCCCCGACTGAGCTCCCATAGTGGATCAGCATCCCTATCACATTCAGCCCTAAGGACATAGCTGGAGTTAGCCTCCCGCACCATGATTCCCCTGTGATCTCCGCCTCCATCGTCTGGTGTGAGGTGAGGCAAGTGTTCATAGATGGGGGAAGTTCTGTAGACATTATGTTTGCACCCACATTCGATAAACTTGAGGTCTCGCAATCGCTCCTGTCAGAGCCTGGTGTCCTGTTGTTTGGGTTTGGGGTTGAGCCCATCTTAGCCCTTGGCAGGATCGAGCTGATCATGGGGTTTGGGGCCGGGGCTAGTACCCAAATTGAGAGTGTGGCTTTTGACATCGTTGATATCCTAAACCAGTATAACGTGATCATGGGTAGGGCAGCCCTTAACCGCTTCGGGGCAATGTTGCACCTGCTTATCTCTCTATGAAACTGCTCGGTCCCGAAGGAGTCATCACAGTGTGTGGTGACCAAGACCTTTCAAGGAGGATCAATGAGGACATCCAGGTAGTGATTCGGTACAGGCACTCAGCCATCTCAAGAGCCGTGGAAGCCACACTAAGGACCCAGGCCCCTTCCTCTAGCAAATGGGTTCCCAAGTCGATACCCAACGAGGAGATCCGATCCGTGCCACTCTCGAAAGCTGACCTAACCAAGACCGTGCTACTTGGCACGAAGTTAGAACCTATAACCACTACGATAGAAAGGGTCATCACAGGTGATCCAAAACCATCATCATAGATGATTTCTGAACCATCTGAATTATGTGTCTGTGATAACAGGTCATTATCACAGACGGCTCTCAAACCATCTATGATAGGTTCAAAACAACCATGGATGGCTAATACTAAAAACTATCTGTAATATATCAGATATCAAAGACGGTTCTTAAACATAATCATCTGTGATATCTGACATATCATAGATGGTTCTTAAACATAATCATCTGTGATATTTGACATATCACAGACGGTTTGATGTTACAAACCGTGTGTGATAGTTATTTGATGTTACAAATAGATCGAATGCACTTTGATCGAATTCCATGCCCTGTCGCTAGAAGTGTTAAAGTCATTAGCATATACATATACATATACATATACATATACATATACATATACATATACGTATACGTATACGTATACGTATACGTATACGTATACGTATACGTATACGTATACGTATACGTATACGTATACGTATACGTATACGTATACGTATACGTATACATATACATATACATATACATATACATATACATATACATATACATATATAAACTGATAATCACAAAATAGTTATTGGTAGGTTGACAAACCTCTAGATCATTCATCTTAGTGGTCGTGATTTCCTGCATATGGCGACAAACATGGAATCCACATATGTTGCCCTGTAGCTACCGGTGGCACTGCAAAAATAGAATTGTATACATATGTATTGTCAGTTCTAGAGATATTATTATGAAGTGTGATATATGATTGTTGTATTGTAGTGGGTACTAGAAATCGTGTCCTATGTCGAGTGTGGCGCTGGATTTCTTGTGTCTCCCTCCCCATGTAATGTAAGCGTTGAATGACCTACGTGATTCAAAAAAGTTAGCCTCGGCCATTGCAAATGAATGAAAGACTACAATAGAGTTATATATGGAGAAAATGAGTTTACCTGTCAATTGCTTATTGTACACCGGTAAAGTCGTGGTTGCTCCTAATTAGGGAATCAAAGTATATTATCTTGCTCCACTTTGGTACAATCATAATCAGAATTCAGTGATACCTAGTTATGTGTGTCATCATAGTGATTAATTCTAAGTTCATGTTGTGTATAAAATATAAATAAAACTTGTATAGCAACTAGTGGGGCACTTACCCTTAGTTGAAGGGTACCAGGATGTAGTCCTTGTCACTCTGAGCAAGCAATCCTATCGTTATATAATCTTCAATGAAGGATGCGTTTTCGTTGATGGATTGCTTAGAGACCAAGTATGGGTTGAGGAAACCCACCGGTTCTCACCGTCACCAGACTTGTTGGATCATGGATCAACACATAATCAATGATTTATGGCATTTATCGGTATTATGTGAATGTAGAACTTGATTGTACAGTACATTTATAGTGTCTAGCATCATAGAAGTGAGTCATCGAGTTTGTCGAGGTTGAGCAATAAGAATAAGTCTTTGAAGGTCATGACGAAGTAGCCTGAGTCATGGAGGAAATGCACCTCCGTGTATTTCACGGTGAATACACTTTGCCGATTTGGCTTCCTATTGGACCTCTGCATGTACTACACATGCAAAGGCCTACAAACTAGTCCAAGGTTGGGTAATTATGACTCAGGGACCAACGACACTCTGAGCTTGTACTTCCATGGCCTAGCAGGCACCTTAATCTTCTTTGGTTGGGCCTTAGCGTCTTGCTTGTGATACATCTTCGCATCGTCTTCATGGCAGCCAATGCAATAGCCTTCTGAAGTAGAGCTTGAGATGGAGACATAGAGGGTTCTGTTTGACAAGCATGGTTGTGTGGATATCGTAGCACGGAAGGGTCTCGGGTGATGTTCCTCTTGGGCCACTAGACAAATGTGTTGATGGCATCCCCAAGTGTTATGATTTCTCCATTTGGGGGCTTCTCTAATGGGACGACCCTGAAAACATCATTAATCATGTCCACCTAGACCTTCGTGAAATAGGTCCCTAGCTGGGCACCATGCACTAACGTCCTTGGCAGGCATGGATACACCATCCCCCACCCAGTGTCAACGGGAATGGAACAAACAAGTTTGACTCTGAGGATGCATGGTGTGGGCTCTTGCACAACGATACATGGTGAGCTAAGATGTCCTCTAGGTCTTTCTATGTATCATTCTAAAGATGTACATTACCTAGATGTCGTTGATAGGTAAGCTAGTGTCACTATGTTTAGAAAGTGGTGCAGATGCACATGTGCTCCGATGTTGAGGGGAACTGGGTACCGCAATAATGGGTATAGCTTATGAGTGGTTATAGACTTCTCTCAATTCTTCCCTCAATGAATTTGTCTCTCCTCAAAGTGAGGCAGTTATCTCCTGAAGTTTTGCATTAAAGTCCTATTTCACACATTCCTCAAAGTTGTTTGGGAATCTGTGCCTCCAAGATACGTAAACCCTTAGGCCTCGTGTGCGACCTGGGTGCTCCTTATTTCCTAAGGCCGTGGATAGTATATCCCTCTCCTTGACTGCTTCGAAGGAGCTTTTGGAAGATTCGGTAGTTAATGTTTGCTACAAGAGGAAATCATGTTATTTCACACAACCAGCATATTGTTGTCTCCGTCGATGATGTTATAACTACCTTCCTATATAATCTTCTTTTCACTGTGACTGGTCCAACATGTATACTCGTTTTTGAAACCTCTTCGAATCAAGTGAGCTTCGATCTGCATTGAGTTGGTAAATATCTTCAGATTATCACAATAAATACATGGGCAGTACCTATATTCCATCCCCTTCTTCAACATATCCTGCTCAGCCACTTCTCTAAAAGCAGACAAGCTATTAATGTACTATTGACTCATACGGTTCTCAACGTGCATCCAGCTTCGGTCCATCTACGCTACGCATGTAACAAATTAGTGTCAAATTGGACTAAAGCTAGCCAGCCTAATATTTACACATAATTGTCATTTATCTTATAATAAATTGTCCATATCTAACTAGCTACGTACTATTTATAAAGCAATATATATATCAAGTAAGAATATATTGAAGTAAACTAGGAGTGGTGACCCACTCTTAAATTGGAGCAAACTACCAATGAAGCTACATTTAAACCTAGCCATCATCTCTCTTTATTATAAAGCATGTAATTAGAAGCAAATACTAACATGTCATCACCAAGAATAAATAGATTTGCAGGTGGTATGCTTTCACCAACTCCCCAAAGTTGGCCACCTCATTCAATGCAGCACAATGAAGACAGATCTGTTGGGACCTTGTTATCTAGGCATTTAATAACACAGCGTATTCCAGACACGTCCAACTGTGAACTGTTTGCGATACATAATTATCACAGGTGATTCTCATTAATAACTATCTGTGATAAGTCACAGAAGGTTCTTAACAAGAACCGTCTATGAGAATGAAAGATTTCACAGACGGTTATCATTACAAACCGTCTGTAATAATTAACTATCACAAGCAGTTTGTAATAATAACTATATGTCAATGCACATCACAGATGGTTCTAAAGTAGAATCATCTGTGATAAATACAGTTCTAAATTTATTCTCATATACATAAATGCAAATTCTGTTATGACTCAGGAGTAAATTTGTTTTACTTAATTATTTCTTACTTGTCAGTAATGTCATCATGTCGCTATACTAAAACCATTTTTATATATAGAAGATAGTAAATACAAATTCAACTGCTTGATTTACATATGGCCAAATAGCGTGGCCAGTCACTTCATACAAAAGATAACAAAATAAGTAGAAACCTAACTATCTCAAAGCCCATCAAGCAGAGTCTCCAGAAAATGTTAGACGAGCACTAAGCCACTGGAAGGCAAGAGGTGGAGAAGCTCTGCAGTGCTGGTGTGATTCGGGAGGTGGGGCAGCCTGAGTGCCTTGCCAACTCGGTCCTTGTCAAAGGTCCAATGGGTGATGGTGCATGTGTGTCAACTACACCAACTTGAGCCATGCATATCCAAAGGATGACTTCCCGCTCCCCAAGATCGACCAACTGGTCAACGCCACTTCGGAGTGTGAACTCATGAGTTTCCTCGATACCTACTCAAGGTACCACCAAGTATGGGTGGCCAAGGAAGATGAAGAGAAAACCAGCTCCATCACACCCTCTGGGATATTCTCCTATATTTGAATGGCATTTGGGCTAAAGAATGCCAGTGCCACCTTCGCCAGGCTCGTGTACAAGGCGCTTGACTCCCAAATCAGTCATAATGTGGAAGCGTACATGGATGACATCGTTGTCAAGAGCGTTCTTGCGCAAGCACATGCAACTGATCTCCAAAAGACCTTTGACAACTTGCGACTACAAAGAAGTGCCTACAAAGACATTAGGACATTACAGCATGCTAAGTTACAAAACCTAAACAACTAGCATTAGCATACTTATGAGAAGCCTCACACCTGGATTGGCCCAATCCCCTTGAGGCCTCCCTCTCATGTGCCCGAGGAACCCTCCTTGGGTGATCGAGTGTGGGAACGGTGGATGATGCCATCGAGGTAGCTCAACCCATGACAAGAAGGAGAAAATGTGTTCGGTGCTAGCCTTCTGGCCCCCTTCTAGGTCAACAGAGGTCAATGCCTTGTACACGGGTTCCTTGAAAGCAGTGAAGTGCTGGCAGTCTACCAGTTGAAGGGAAGTTAGGAGAATTTTAGTGGAAGCCTTCATACAGTAGCACCAAAAGCCTGGCACCAATGTTCTGGCTGCCTTGCCAGCTGTGCCCATCCAAGTAAGCCAGGTCTCGTCAATGACCTCTGGCAAGCCGGAGGGGAGCTCTACGGAGACACCCAAGTTTTGGGCAGGGCCATGCATTGTCTTCACGGTGGAGATAGCAGCAATGGTCACCCTATCCCGCTCGACGGTGATTTTGGATAGGCCATGGCAAAGATGCTCCACATTGGACTCTTGCTCGGCAAGCTTGCAGTGTATCTCGGTAATTGTCTCATAGGGAGCATCCAGCTCCAACTGAGCAGTGGCCGCCCTGCCCTCTGCCTCCTTCACAGACCTCTTATTCTCCATCAAGATGTCACTTTGCATGAAAGACAACTTGCACACGGCAAGGAGGCTCTACAGGAGAAGATGGTCAAGGTCATGAGCTTGTCAAATTATGATAAATGGATGATCTAGTTACGTTTATTAGGTTCCACTCCACTGAAGCAAACACCTGCCTCTTCATCAAAGGGTTAATTTTGAGGGCTGAGTCGAGATCAACGGGCACCACGCTTGTGACACCTGTACTCAAGAACTCATCTAGGGGCTTTGGCAAGCCGAGGTCCTTGGTGGTGATGCGACCCCTAACCAGCAGAGGGGTGCCTAAGCTCTAGCCTCAAGGCATGTCCTCACGCAGTATGAGTGTGGAGATCACATGATCGAGGCTAGGTCCCAATGTTGTCTCATTCATAGGGCCCTCTACATGCACGCCGAGGTAGTGCCTGTAGCGTCGGCCTCCACAACCTCACCCTCAGTGTTTAGACTTTCTCGAGGGGTCGAATCGGTCAGCAGCGGCCTCAGCTGGGTGAATAGATAGGGGATGCCTCTGGGCATAGAGCTCGCAATCACTCCTTCGGTGCCCCACATAGGGCCCCCCAAAGACAATATCTAAAGCGTCACTTGGGAAAGAAGCAGTGATCCCAGGGAACCTAGCAAGGGGGGCTAGTCACGGGGCCCTTCGCTTTACGGGGACAGTAGGAGATGTCCATGGCACTGGTGGACTCTGCTCAAGGCGTGCCACGAGAGCTGTTAGGCTCTCTAAAGAGTGCAGACAGAGGTTGTATGCTTAGGGTGAGTCCTCTAAGGCCTCACGAGGGTGCTTCACCCCCGCCTTGACCAGCCATCCTCATCGAAGGGTGGTTGAGCTAGGACGGGTAGGCCAAGCATCTTGCACATGTGGTTGTGGTGAACCCCCATGACTAGGTCCTCCACCATTCCACATTTGACCCTTATCTCATGCCCAAGCAGGACCACGGCCATAATCTCTTCTTGAGGGAGCGTCAAGCCTACAAGTCCAAGTTAGAAGAAGGTCAAGGACCGGGTAGGCATAATGGTAAAAGAGCCAAGCGAAGAACTCATATTGGGACTTGGCAAAGCCATAGAAGGGGCTGAAAGCCCCTGACACATCGCCTTTCACAAAAGATAGGTTCCAACCTCGCCCGAGGGGAGCAATCCTAAGCATGTAGAATTCTTTGACAAGGTCACACATTCTAAACTTCGCAACAAGACCCTAAAAGGTCTTTGGAGTTTCCTCCACTTCGGCCACTACCTTAGCCTTCACAGTGCCCTTCTAGGAAGCGAGCGCACTGCTCCTGCTAGCGGAGGGTACGATGGAGGCCACCACCTTCTTTGAAGTCATGTCAAAGGGGTAGTATGGAGTGAGCAGATTCTAGGGCATCTTGGAGTGAGCAGAGCCCAAGGTGACACGAGGGACCCAAAAAGGGTCCGAAGGGATTGGCCCAGAGTGGGTAGAGCCTGGTATGGTGCGAAGTGAGTGAAGTCTAGAATGGTGTGAGGGACCATGAGGGGTCTGGAGGGACTTGGCTCGAAGTGGGTAAAGCTCGGTGTGGTGCGGAGCAAACGGAGTTGGAGTGGTGTGAGGGACCCAGAGGGTGTCGAAGGGAGCTAGCCCGATGGGGTTTGGAGCAATGCGAGGGACCCAGATGGGGTCTGGAGGGACTTGGCCTAGAGGGGGTCTGGAGGGGTGCAAGGTTCTAGAGGGGGTTCGAAGGGAGCTAGATTGGAGAGGCTCTAGAGTAACATGAGGGACCTAGATGGGGTTCGAAGGGAGCTAGCCTAGAGGAGGTCCAAAGTGGTGCGAGGGACCCGGAGGTGGTCCAATGGAAGTTGTCCAAGAGTGAGCATATTACAGGGTAGTGCAGAGCGAGCAAAGTCCAAAATGATGTGGAGCAACCTAAAGGGGGTCCAAAGAGTGCTAGCCTGCAAGGTGTCTAGGTCCATCGCCCGAAGGCGGTCTATGGTGATGGCGTACATAACAGCTCAGGCTCGAGGGGGTTGGATGGGGGAATGGAAGGAATGGAGGATTTGAGGGAGGTGTGGGGGAATTGGCCAGTGGAGGAGGTACTTAAAGGGGAGGGGCAGTTCATGGTGTACTAAGTCCATTTAGCCCACCAAAATCATGTACGCCCCCAGTTTACGATGCAGTACACACCTAGTTCATGGAACAATGCCCATTCAACTTCCATCACAGTAAATCGAGGTGGTTGCACCACATAGAAATGCTTCTCATAATATGCACTATTCCTAGACCTAGTGAACACCTAGTCAAGGATGAGGTCCACATTGTTTCCATGAAGGAAGGCTCAGCCTTGGCATGTCTCGGACCAGCCTTGATAGTCTAGACTCAGCTGAGTCTAGCCCCACCCAGGTGGCCAAATGGATGATGATCTACCACCTAGAATCTACACCAAGAATAAGGTATCTTAACATTCCAGGGTATCTGGTAGGTTATCAAGAGTCATTGGCTCGAGGCTATGCGCCGACCCCTTTTACCAGTCGATGCGCTGGCCTGGGCAGGTGGTTGGTTAATGACCACTTGGGCCAGTGAGGGGCTACTTTGGGGGAGGGTCCCCGCAGTACCTCGAGCCTACAATAACTTTGGCAAATCATGACACACCAAGGTGCCATGACAACTTTGACATGGCGTCACACATCAGGGGGTCTGCTTCGGGTGGGGTCCAGGGACCAACCCTGAGAGAAGTCTGGAGGTTACCCAGACAGGGTCTGTGCCACCCAGGATGGGGTCCGGGAGCCAATCCAAGTTGGAGTCTGGAGACCCACCTCAGATGAGGTTCGGAGTCTACCCCGAACGGGGTCTGTGCTATCCCGGATGAAGTCCAAGAGCCAATCCAAGACAAAGTTCGAAGGCCAACCACGGCGAGGTGTGATACTTCGGGTGCCGACCGGGCCAAGTGGGAGCTCAAAGGGATTTTTCCCGTGCCTGGGGGCCCACCTGATGTAATGGATGAAACTACCCTTAGGAGTGATCTAAGCCCCAGGGGCAGACTTATAACTTCACTCGCCTCCCCTCCCCTCCCACTCTATAAATAGGACCCCATGTAAGTGGAAGGAGGAGGCCATTTTGTAACACTCGTACTTATATGCAATACACTAGTAGGGTTGCTTGTGTGTAAATCTCGTTGAGTCCCTTGCATCCTTGGCAGTCCATGAATCCAACTGGGGGTGCTTACAAGTTTACTGTTTGATCTCGTATTGATGACATATATGCATCTTTGCCTGTACATCTATCAAGAATTGATGGACATATTTAACCAGTACATTGTTGATTAGTCAATGTGTGTGTTTCTATGCATGGTTGATGGGCAGCTGGGTTTAGCCATATATATAGTATAGGGAGCATATCTAGTGTGAAAGTTGTATTCAGTGTTAAGGTGTAAAAGGCCACATGGGTTGTTGGATTCGACTTGGATGGTTCAGATGGTGGCAAGTGGGAACCCCATCCCACTTATGTCATATTGTAGAAATTTCCCACATGATAAAATTTATCGCGAAAAGGTCCCTATATCTACCCCTCACTCCCCCATCACTCCTCTCTCTCTCTCTTGTTTGTCACTCAACCAGCTAGCATCGCCGTCGCCCGACCAACTAAGCTGCTATCTCTCTAGCTTGAGGTCATTAGATCTGCTTGAGGCATGGCCGACGATGACCCCTAGCGAGCAATTCTCATTGGAGATGGCAAAGGCAAGTTTAGATCCGGTAAGCTAGAGCATGATGGTGATGAATCTGCCCTTGATCTAGTGAGGAAATGAGCCTAGTGACAATGAGAAACATTGGATCTAGGCATGGTGAAGACAACAACAAGGTGCGATGAGAAGGACAAATCCGGCAACGAGAGAGCTAGCGGTGATAGGATCCAATGAGGAAGTGCTCGATCTCACTAGAGCTACTATTCTACCATTACAGGAGTCCAAGGCTATCAAATTCTTGGGTGAGGCTGACGAGCTAGAGGAGGAAGACTCCAAGATATGGTGCGATGAGCTAGATCATGGAGCGCGGGGAGGTAGGGCAAAACTATGCCAGGTTGGGGACTACAGCATCATGGTGCCACTAGAGTTGTACGACCTTTGTGGTCTTGGTGGCATGCTTGTGCTTGACGCTTGGGCCTGGGCAATGGCGATGCTGACCGATGGAGCGATGAACGAAAGAGAGAGAGAGAGAGAGAGAGAGAGAGAGAGAGAGGAGCAATGGGGGATGAAGGGGTAGAGACAGGGACCACTTTGCAATAAAAATTTAATGTGTGTGAGGTTTCTGCAAAATAGCATAATTGAGATAAGGTTTCCCACCCACCTCCATTCAGGCCAGATCCAACGGCCCATGTGACCTTTCACACCTTAGCACCGAATACACCTTTCACAGTAGATATGCTATATAGTATACCATGAACCATTATATGTATTGCATATAAATTAAGGAGGTAATGGAATTTCATGTGCTAGCCCACTGTTAGGCCTACATGGTACAGAGTCTAATACACACTCATGTGCCATAATAAGGCAATATAACAGTATTATGTCCATTGCTATAAATAAGGAAATCCACACGGTTGCATAGTGCATAAACCATATAACAGATATGCACCATGAAGTTAATAGATTTGATTGAATTTTTCTTTCAAAAATAATGATTAAATTTTGCAGATCAGGAATGTTAATATGTCTTGCGCAAATATCCAATGTAAAATCAAACGTGTGGAGTTTAATTTTTATTAAGGGATCAGATTGTGCACTCACTTATAGTTTTGTTTTGCCAATTTTAAGTATTCCTGATTAATGAGATATGGGTCCAATACGTACGTATGTATGTATAGATGTACGTACGTATGTATTTATGTATGTATGTACGTATGCACGTATGTATGTACATATATTTGTGTATGTGTATATATGTATGTGTGTACATATGTATATGTGTGTGTGTATAATTCCATTCTCTTGGGAGTATGTACTCCTACTTGTTATATACCGCTTAACTGTTATTGTTATATCTCTTTATCCTTTTGAGTATACTCTAATAATGATAATGTGATACTCCAAAGTAAGTTCCATGAAAAATATCATCAAAGCCCACTTTTTATAGTATAATTTGTGTATATACTCCTTTTATATATGGAAAATAGTATATAGTAAATATATAGAATTAGTATTCAAATATATCAAAACTGATAAATAAGAATGACATATTCGTTTAAGTGGTATATTAAAAGTGGGAGTATATACTTCTAGGAGTACCGAAAAAGAAATATGGTCCCATACTCTGTACGATACTCCAAAGAGTGTTCCATGAAAAATTTCATCAAGTCCACTATTTATAGCATCATTTATATATATACTCATTTTACATATATATAAACTTGTGTCGGTGTACCACTTTACTCCCATAACTTTTATTTTACTTTCGTGGCTCCCTAAACTTGTCTTCATTTGCACTGTAGGTCATTTTCTCCATTTGGTAATAGAAATGGCTAAGCTAGCGCATGTGGCTACTTAGGTGTCACACGTGGATGCTTTGGTGGCCAGTGCGTAGCCCTCGCATAGGCAAAACCCGAAACCCTCTCCCCAACCCAAAACCCTCCTTGTGAGCTCACGTTCCCCACCCCATGGGTGATCTGGTCTGGTCGCCAGTGTCATGAAGGGTTGACTAGTTCAGCTGGGCGACCAAAACTGGTGAGATCAACGACCCAGATTGGAGGAAGATGGCCCTTGTTCTTCAGAGACCTGGAGATCCAGCTCCCGTTTACAGTAAGTGATTGCAAGATCTGGTTTTTGATGGTTGCCATGTCATGTTTCTTGGAGAAATTGGTAGGATTGGTAGGAGAAATTGGTAGGATTAAGGTTGTTTCTTGGAGAATTAGGGTGGGTGCTTGTCGATTTAGGGTTTGTATATTCTGGTATTTGGGATGGCGATTCTAGAAATAAGTCGAAATGTAGCTAAGTTTTTTCTCTTTTTTGTTCTATCCTATTGTAGGGCCTAATAGTTAGCAGTTTACATGGAAGTGCACCATGGGGGTTACATGTACGGCACGGATTTGAAGATGTATGTCAATGAAAAAGTTGGTTTGATGGATGTGAGTTGGACACATGGTCACTGTTATGGCTAGAGGATTTTGGTGAAGAACTTAGGTATAGGAAGGATGCTAATGTGAAAGCATACTGGCTACTCCCCGGCAAAACACTCAGGATAGATTTGAGGAGGTTGAAAGGGGGATGCACACACAAATTGCATGGTATCACTTGTGCCCAAGTATACCACACTAATGATCTATCTTGTTGATATTGGTGTGTTGGAAGGAATCGACTAGGATGATATGCATCCTACTGCCCTTGCAAGTCAAACTATTTGAATGTCTCCACAAAAGAGCCAAATCAGTTGCCATCCTTCTATGATGGAACTCTTCTGAAGCTAGCTAGTCCAAGAAGGTACTAGAGAATTGCAAGACTTGCGAATAGGGTTGACAATGATAGTTAACAAGAAGGAAGAAACATGAAGAAAATTGTGGATACTAAAAGCGACCAAGATGAACAAGAAGGAGGCCAAGTAGATGAAGACTTTATGGACAGTGACTGTGAGGTGTATAAAGGGGATGATGACCTGTTTGAGAGTTGTGTGGACCACAATATCACTAATGGGAATTTGAGCTCAAAGGGAAAGTCCATAAATGAGGAGGATTCTGACTCTGTGTATGTCTCATTTGATGAGGAGGACTTGCATTTAGTAGAGTTTGATTGTGAGGAGGCTGGCCCAAGAAGAAGATTTCCATTGTTCATACCCCAATCTAACATGGCTAAACCTGAATTTAAGGTTGGCATGGTGTTGGAAGCATGTATAAACTCAGGAAGGTGTTGCATGAGTACTCCATTCAAAAGAGGGTTCATATCAGGACCCCTAGAAATAGCGGTGAGAGGCTAAGGGCATGTTGTGATGCTGGTTATGACTAGAATCTATTTGCTTCTACTGATAGCCATGTTAATGGCATTGTGGTGAAAACTTATGTTAGAAAGCATAGCTGTCATAAAAAGTGGGAGAACAAATGGTTCACTTCTATGTACATTGCAAAGCATTACCTAGGTACAATTAGAGCCATGCCCAAGGTTAATATCAATGAGCTTGAAAGGTTGGTTCGAAAGGACTTCAACATGAATGCTAGTAGGACAAAGCTATAAAGCCAAGTGGGTAGTGCTAGTAGTACAATAACCTTTGGGATTATGGAGCTGAGCTTGTGAGGGCAAATCTAGGGAGTTTGTTCTATCTAAATCTACTGGAAGGGCACTTCAACACTGTGTAGTTCTCATTTGATGCTTGCAAGAGGGGATTCATGATGGATTGTAGGCCACTTATATGTTTGCATGCTACTCACATAAAGACCAAGCATAGAGGATAATTATTGGCAGCTGTGGGCATGGACCCAAATGATTGCATTTTCCCAATTGCTATGGCCGTTGTGGGAATTGAGAACAAGCAAACATGGAAGTGGTTCTTGCAAACATTGAAAGAAGATATTCAGATCACAAACATTGCTCCCAGGACATTGATGACAGACAAGCAGAAGGTGTGTAACATAACTTGAGTACTTATTTTTCACAATTTATAGTTGTCATGGTTCTTGCAAGTGACCTGTTTTTACCTCATACGTGGACTTATCCCAGCTATTAGAGAAGAGTTTGGTGATGCTGAGCATAGGTTCTGTGTGAGGCACTTATAAAAGAATTTTCAAGTGATGTTCAAAGGTGAGGGCTAAAGAACCAGCTTTAAGCTTGTGCAAGATCTAGCTCACTCAGTGAATGGAGGGCTAACATGGAATGGATGAAAGACCTAGACAAATAAGCTCATGATTGGCTGAAGAACTTTCTCCAAATGAGTGGTGCAAAGCCTTTTTAAATGAGTTTCCATTATGTGACATCCTTCTTAACAATAATTGTGAGGTTTTCAATAAGTGAGTACCCACTAAACTCCATTATATTCAACATATTATCACTTATGTGAAAATGCCACTTACAACTCTTTGTATTGTAGGCACATATTGGATGCAAGGAGCCAACCAATTCTGACAATGATAGAGACTATAAGAGGACAAGTGATGAGTATGTTGTATAGCAAGAATACTGAGGAAACTGACAAGTGGAAGGGTACGCTTTGCCTCAAGATTGCAGCCAAACTTGACAAAAATGCCGAGCTAGAAAACACTTGCAATGCACTTCCATCTAGGATGGGGGTCTTCGAGGTAACAGACAAAGATCGCAAATTTGTTGTTAATATTGCCTCCATGAAGTGTGATTGTAGAAGGTGGCAGCTCACTAGAATTCCATGTTACTATGCCATCAGTTGCCTAAGGTATGGAGAAGAAGACCTGAGGAATCTATTAAAGAATTCAAACCTATACAACCTATTTGAAGGTATATGGCAATAGAATAATTCATTTGATAGACTCAACTAAATAGTAGAAGACAAATGGTCCTCCTATTTAACCACTTGTGTATGACAAGAAGGCAAGCAAGCCCAAGAAATCAAGAAAAAAAGCAACCTCATGAGATACTAGGAAAGAACAAGATGTCAAAGCATGGTGTCACCATGCACTGCAGCTATTGCAAAGAAGTTGGTCACACTGTGAGGTCATGCAAGCTCAAGAAGGCTGGTATCAAACCTCCTATTCTAGTGAAGAGGAAGGTTGGTATCAAGCATGGTGTCATTGAAGACCACGAGGACAAGGAAACTATCATCACTCAACAATAGACAACAATAGAAGACCAGGTGAATGCTCAATGTGCTGCCATGACCAATTACAACCACCTGAAAAAAGCCTAATCAATAGGTTCATTGCATGTGTAGGGAACTGGATCACACTTGCCTATTCCTGGTTCTACATTGCCTAAGTCCTCATTCATTGCAAGCAATAGGGCCAAATTACTTGATGTTCCACTCACAACAATGAGGAAAGGAAAATCATCGTTGAAGAGAGGTATGGTGGTCACAACAAAGAAAAAGAAAGCAACAAGCAAGAAGTGAAGCAGTACCATGAGGGATACCTCTTTTTGTGCAGAAAAGTTCTCTTTTGTAAAGCTGGGATATGGTATATTTTGCAAAGTGGTGAATATTTTGGGAAGTGGTAATGAATATTTTGGGAAGTGATAACCCAAACCTCAAGCAAAATTGGTTATTGCACTTAGTTGATCTACAAACTTTGTAAGTTATTGGCAGCATGTTACTACCCAGATTCCTTCCTCGAATAGTATTATATACATTATGTATGTTATTGGTTGCTATGTGACTGCAAACTTTGTAAGTTAATGGCAATTAGTTGATCTTTAAATTAGGATATTGGCAGTGTTTGGCAGTGTTCGCAAACCTCATGCAAAAATGGTACAAGTTTTGGTAGTGTCTGCAAACCTCATGCAAAAATGGTACAAGTTTAGTGGTGTTATTGAGTCAATCATTAGATTTTGCATGCCAACGGCCACTTAAGCAGCCACATGTGCCAGCTCAACCATTTCTGTTACCAAATGGATGAAATGACCTATGGTGCAAATGAAGACAAATTTAGGGAGCCAAGGTAACACCTAGGCTTAACAAAAGCACAAGATATCACCTACCAATAATATCTCTACCAAATTTAACCAATGAGTAAGCATTACTATCAACTAGATTTCAAGAATAACCATTCAATATGATTGTAAACATAAACCGAACTTAATATGAACTAACAATAACCAAGATGAATCCACTATAACAAATATGAGGTTCAGTGATGAATACTCCTTAACAGCTTAAAAAACGTTAGCAATAAGCAACTTTGTGCGACGCACATATGAAATTCATCATCATAAAAAGTAGGGGCGGTACGCTATAAAACTTTGTGACATTTGGAAACATTTCGTCATTAAATGCAGGGGACTTTTGTCACAGATTTTTAGGGCAGGACCCTGGCTACATGCTAAGATGTTTTGTGACATTATTTTTTATGACACCTGTATTTTTTCATGTATCTTTATAATTTTGTATGACCAATTATTATTATTGTCACAATGAGACCTGATAGCAATTGCATTCCTTTAGTGATGTGGAACATTTTTGTCACAAAATGTATAAGCTGTTGGAATTATAGTTGTTAGTTCTTCGGTGACGTTAAAAAATGTTCATCGTAAATTTGACTGTAGGCAAATGAGTAAAAACTTACCAAACAATGGAATTTTGCCATCGCACCAGATTTGTACATCTGTTTGTAGGTTGCGTTGGGCTCTATTAGTACTAAAAGTTCAGAAGTAAGTTAAACCTAACCCTAACACTGCTTAGTACCTACCCACATTTGCGTCCAGCCGCACCGCCCTACAGAAATCTCCGCCGTCTTCTAGTTGGTCTTCCTCTACCGTTGACGAGTACACCTCTCTCCACCGGTGATGGCTTCGCCAGCCACCAGTGGCTCCGACCATCGTCTGCTCTGGCCTCACCTGTTCCACCCTTCGCCTCAGACCTTGGTGCAAGCGGAACACCCTCCGGCCTCTTTGGCTCCGCATTAGTCACTTCAGTATGTGATGGGCAGGTTATTTCTCTTGAATTGTCATTAAAATTGGGAAGTATTATTCCTGTCGAACAAATTGGCAAGTACTATTGGTTGATCATATAGCTGAGCAGGTCGAGCTGTTCATTTAGCTAAAAATAGTGCAGGGCAATGGAAATTGTAGCATGATCAATGCAGCCTTCTTGATCCAATAATTAATAATCAATGGAAATCTCTATTTCAGCATACATGAGGATATGTGCATATTTTGTTTTTTAGCAACGTGAGACATTCATATTTTTTTACTTGTATTTGTGATAGATGGACAGATCTTGGATAAATGCTAGACCATTTACCACCACATATATAAATGGCGTTAAAAACTTCATGAATTTTTTTCGAGAACAATTTGATAGAAATGATGAAATACATTACCTATGTCATCAATGTCTTAACCAAATTCGTAGGCCCTCGTCTACTCCTCCCCACCCCGCTCCGCCGCCGCCTCCTCTCCCGCTCCTCTGCTCCTCCGCCGCCTCCTCCTCTCCCCACCCCTCCGCTCCGCTGCCACCTCCTCCCTCGGCTAGACAAAATGCAGCGCCGACATGTGGCCCCAACGCGCTGAATCTTCTCCCCTGTCTCTCCCGTTCTCCGCGTCTCCCCGCCTCCTCCCCCTGCTCCGCCATTCTCTGCCGCTCCATCCTCGCCTCCTCCCCTCCCTCCGCCACCGCTCCGCCCTCGCCTCCTCCTCCCCACCCCGCGCCGCCGCCGCCTCCTCCTCCCCCCACTCCTTCGCTCCGTCGCCGCCTCCTCCCCGCTCCGCCGCCGCCTCCTCCTCCCCCCACCCCTCCGCTCTGCCGCCAACCCCCGCTGGCATCGTCCTCCTCGCCATCGCTGCGGTCGTCGGGGTCCAAGGCACCCATGGTGGCCGTGGACGGGCTTGCCTCGGGGGTGGCGATCTGTGCCGCCACTCTCCCCTCCCCCATCCCTCCCGATCCGCGCTGCAACCATCGGCCTCGTCATCCTCCTCCTCGTCCCAGCCGCCGCCGTAGCCCGAGCCCTCCACCAGAGGCGGAGCCACCGCCGGGCCAGCCTGGGTGGCTGCAACGGCGAGCAGTGGGGGACCTAGGTCTTCCAGCCGGCACCGGCCTAGCCCCCTACGGCTACTTCCCGGGCACCGGGACTCCGGGAGCTCAGGCAACGGCAGAACGGCTCATGGTAGACATGGGCCAGCGCCAACCCATACATCATGGCTCACGAATCACCCAACGCCATCTGCAAAGAGGAGACTGATCGAATACATTTGATTTTCTATGTTTTTTGTTGATAGGGGTTAACGTGCTTGCTGGTGTTGGCCTTCTTTCCACTCTGTTTACAATTCATGAAGCTGGATGGGCTGGTCTTGCAGTTCTAGCTATTTTTTGCTATTGCTTGTTGTTATACTGGAGTTCTTTTGAAATATTGTTTCGAGAGCAAAGATGGCATTTCAATCTATCCAGACATTGGGGAGGCTGCCTTTGGAAGAATTGGCCAGTTGCTCATATCTGTAAGTCCTGGTTTCTTTAGCATAACATGGATTGGACAGTGTTACCTGAAAGTAAAATGGATTGGAACGCATTTCAAGTACATGCTTATCTGAGCAGCCAACAAAGTCATATATCACAATCTGTATAAAAACAACTATTTATGGTTGCAAAGTTGTGCATTGACGCTATACTATCTTGCTAAATGATTTATACTTGTTTTAGGCCATTGTTATTCACAGAACCGAATTATTTGCACAAGTATCTCAAATGAACAACAAAGACACATTTGTGTGTCCACTCCTTTTTTTCTTTTTGTTATACGCTTGGTGTTATATTAATGATCTGAACTTTGCTGAATGATTGCCATATTTGAAGGTTCACAAAGTAGCACAAACACCTACTGATTCAGCTCTAGATTCTTATTCGGAAATGATGCCACTCATTTCAGTGCACATAATCACATGGCTATCTGAGAATTATAAGATATAAATTTCAATCTTTGGTACTTCAAGGCTGATGAAATGCACATTGTATTTAATCCCCTTTATCTTACTTTTATGCAAAAAAAATATTTTCTAACTTTTGGTAGTGAAGAAACACTAACTGATGCTTATGTTTTTGTTTATGCAGATTATTTTGTATACTGAGCTATATATAAGTAGCTAATTTCTACCTGGCTTGTATTTTGCAAATTTTGTCACCTAATTCTTTTTTAGGGAAAAGTTTGTCGCCTAATTGTTTGTTTATTGAGCAAATCACTGAATTGTTTTTCGCATTATCTCATATATGTTATTTATGGAATGCGGTCATATTGTGTTGAATTCATTATTTTGGAAGGAGATAATATGACATCAATCTTTCCTGGTGTTAACTTTACTTGGCTTGGAATTTCTGCTGGCAGGAAACATTTCTTTGGAGTGTTAACTGCTCTTTTAGTCTTGCCCACAATACGGTTGCAAGATCTTCAAGTGCTCTCGTACCTTTCAGGTCTCACCTATCTTACCCTAATTAATTTTGTCACAGTCATCATTAGTAATATTAACACAACTAATTGAATTAAAAAGGTTTTATCTAATTACTTGCGTAGCGGGTGGTGTGATTGCAACTCTTCTGGTTTTCCTATCTGTTGCTTTAGTCGGCACTACTGACGGTGTTGGATTCCATTTGACTGGGAAAGCAGTAAACTAGAGCAGTCTACCCTTTGCTATTGGTATTTATGGTTTTTGCTACTCTAGGCACTCAGTATTTACAAATATCTACCAATCAATGTCTGATTGCACAAAATTCATGAAGGCACTGTTTATATGGTATGTATGAACTTCCTTCTGACATTGGTTAGTTTGTTGCTTAATAATTAATTTTCTCAATGTTATGAATAATGGTGTTGTGCAGTTTCACAATTTGCACAACAATATATGGCTCAGTTGCTATTATTGGCTATCTCAGTTGATTTGTAATTTGGACGTTTGAGAGACCATGTGGTCGTGATCCCATGAGAATGATGAGTAATTGACAATGGTGTAGGTTAGTCGAGTTTGGTTTGGGTGGTTTTGACCATGTCGTTGCGTGGTGCAACGGGCTCGGTCGATTTGGTCAAACTTGGTCGTTTGGGCTTAGGTCATTTATTCTAATGCTTCGACAGGTTTGGACTTCATCATGGGTAAGCATGATGTGTTTATGCTATTTTATGCTTTCATGTGTCGAGCGGTGCTATGTGATGTGTTTCTTGTCTGTGTGGCTGCAGGACATCGAGCGGAGTCGTGGCGAGACACGGTGGACCGGACTAGGCGCAGGTGGCGCTGAGGTCAGAACGGTCAGGATGTGTCGAAGACGACGTGGACTCGAGGTGGTTGCGAGGCGTGCAAGACAAGGAGCGCGGAAGCTTCCCGGAAGGTGCAGGAGGGGCGAAACGGGAATTTCGCAAGGCTGCACAAGCGGGAGCGGGCTCCGTTGGATTTAGCCGGCGTAACGGGGCGGAGACCCGTTAGCCATGGGCTATAAAAGGAGAGGAGGGGCTGCATGCCCATTTGAGCACTTGAGGTGGAATTAGGGTTTGCTAGAGTCAAAAGAGTCTTTAGTGGTTGCTTTAGGCTTTAGGCTTTAGTTGTTGAGAGTGGGTGGAGAAGGCAGAGGGCTGTTCTGTCCTCCATCGATGTGTTCCTGAGTGCTCCCTCCCTCATGTGTTCTTGAGTTGTGTTCTTGAGTAGAGAGGGAGAGGATGGGTTGAGTTGAGAGCTTGTAATCTTTCCTTTTGTATCAAGTCGGGGTATCGGGACTCCTCTGTATTCTTTGTGATCCAAGAAATGAAAATCTGAAGTTTTTATTCCCGTGCTCTCTGTTCTTCCTTCGATGTTCTTTTGGTGGATTTCTTGATTTTCATTGTCTTGAGTTCTTGCTTGCTGGGATTGGCCAAAATGGGTTGCTATGACATGGGTGATGCTCAAAAGTCATTTGGCTATTTAATCCCAAGAGCAAATGGAGTTTGATTCTCTTATTTCACTTTTGAGCCCTCTGTGTTCTTGTTCTTCGTTTCTTGGTTTTGGTCCAGATTTTGACTCTCTTGTTAAGATGGCTTGAAATTTGGTATGAAGAGTCCAGAGGCTATTATTTAGCTTCCCTCAAAATTTCATAGCCAAAGGATCAACGGTTGGGGAGTTATTTGGATTTTGGCTCGGTTCTTGCAAGATTTCAGATTCTTACCCAAATCTGAAATTCTTGATTCTTGGAGTGGATTTCTTGTTATTGGTTCTTGGCTTAGTCTTCTGGGAGTGTTCCCTAGCTATCCTCAAAGTTTCTCAAGCCAAGAATCCAAGAATCGGTGCGAATCTCTCAATTTTCTGAATTTCCTGTTTGCTGTTTTTCTCGAGAGGTACTACCGCTCGGGGAGCGGTACTACCGCTCAAAGGTACTACCGCTCTGACCAGCGGTACTACCGCTCAGCGGTACTACCGCTCGACCAAGCGGTACTACCGCTCGAGATCAGATTTGCGCTGAATCTATTTTTCTTGATTGCCTCCTTCTGGGTCTAGCTTTTCAGTGTCTCTGTGTTTTCCAGTGAGGGCTTATTTTTCTCCTTCATAGCTCCCATAGCTACTGGAGAAGAAGATATTTGTTGGGGGGCGATTTTTAAAGATCGACATTCACCCCCCCTCTGTCGCCATTTCGGTCCAACAACGTTCTTGTTGCAGTTTTGCTGGTGGGTTGCATTGTACTATCGAATTTTGCTGTTCTTGTAGGTTGCTTTTTTATAGTTTTCACTCTAGCAGTTAAAAATGATACGGTAAATATTTATGTTTGCCAGGTGCTTCTAGCTTTCAATCGTTCTCTTTGGGTGTTTCGTTGTTTAGTATTTTATTTTATTTACAAGGATTGTTGTTTAGTATTTGTTTAAGGAAGAGTACATCTTTAATTATTTACCTGTCTCTTGTCACTGTTCTGCTTACTGAACTCAAATGCAGATTGACAAACCTCATTCCTATTACAACTTAGGCACCTGCTGTATTGCCATGAAAAAATGACTTTGGTTTCTTTCTGGCCTTATATTACTGCACCTGCTTATTCAAAAGTATGGAACATTTGTTATCTATCACCATATATGATGATATTATTGATCCAAAACCTGTCGGCCAAAATAGGAAAAGAAAAAAAAGAAAGAAGACAAAAAACATCTGCTACACGGATCTGTAGTCCATGGAGGGAAGACCTTACTGTTAGAAGCAGACATTAGTACTATTTTTTCAGTGCGCCATCACATCCTTGCAATTTTAAAATTTATTCTTGCAATATATGGCAGTTTAACTGTATTTCTGTATCTCGTGTTGCATATTTCAGGTCTCGTGGTGGCTCTGATTGGATCTCTTCTTAGTATACTTGTGGTATGTCATTTTTCTTCATTTAATAGCCTTTATACTAGTACTAAGCTGCACAATAAAAAATTGTTCACCTGTCACCTATCAGATCCTTAATCTGTGATAGCAATGTTTTCTGTTCTACATTATTGAATTCACATTTCGATGTTAACTTTACTTGGCTTGGAATTTATGCTGACAGGAAACATTTCTTTGGAGTGTTAACTGCTCTTTTAGTCTTGCCCACAATATGGTTGCAAGATCTTCGAGTGCTCTCGTACCTTTCAGGTCTCATCAATCTTACCCTAATTAATTTTCTCACGGTCATCATTAGTAATATTAACACAACTAATTGAATTAACAAGGTTTTATCTAATTACTTGCGCAACGGGTGGCGTGATTGCAACTCTTCTGGTTTTCCTATCTGTTGCTTTAGTCGGCACTACTGATGGTGTTGGTATACTCTTGTGTATGACCGATGAAGGGTGTCCATCTCGAAGAATGCTATCAGGAATGGGTTTACTACCTTGTTACCAAGCGGAAGGAGAAGGGCACCGTATGGCGGAGGAGCATCACACCCTTGATTGAGGGGATTTTGTCCTGATTGGATCCGAAGAAAGAGAGATGAAGTGGAGGTGTGAAACTTGGAAGATGAGAATGCTGGCTGCTAGGATTTGGAATGAGTGCAACATGGCATGAAATTTGAACTTCTGTTACAACGCACAAGCACTTGGCTATGTATGGTTTGGAACAAGCTTCATTCGTATTTAAGATAAAATTGATGTGTATGGTTTGGATCATATTTAATAATATATATCACACTTTTTTTAGATTTTGTTGCAGCGCATGGGTAGCTTACTATATATTTTGCATTAGTCTGATACCCCTGCAGAACAATCACCATGCTTATTGATTATGTCTCCTTTTGCTATTCATGTTTTGTTCTTTTCTTGATCTATAACATTTTTGTACTATTAATTGGTCCAAGTTTGTTCCTTCTCTGTTTAGTTATGTACTTATGGGGTAAATCAGAGATTACGCTATCCTAATTAAACGTTGAATTTTTTTTCAAATTTATAGTTTTTTAGTCATTGAAATACGTACTCATATTTATCCTAATATAAATATTTAATTTTCAGCATTTGTCAGCATATAGGATTTACCTTATCTTTCATCGCATCTCCCACCTGTCGTCCGCCTACGATATCTGGGTGACCCTCGACGCATACCATGAGGGCACCACCCAGATCAAGACGGTTCGACAGGACCAGTTCAAGCGCGAATACAACAAATTCGAGATGCTTGCTGGTGAGTCCCTAGATGAGTGCTTCGCACGTTTTCACAAGATCTTGAGCAACCTCCGAGCGGTCGGTCTCACATACCCCGACTCGGACAACGCTCGTCAGATGCTTGCAGCACTCGATCTGCGAGTGTGGGAGATGAAGGTGACCACCATCAAAGACACGACAGACCTCTCGACCCTGACTCTTGACGCGCTGTACTCGCGCCTCAAGACTCACGAGATTGACGTTGTCTCTCGTCGGTCGAAGTCACAGTCGATGGCTTTGGTCACCGATCCCAGTCCGGCTTCTGGTTTTTTCCGCCGATTCGCTTTGTGGGTTCTCCCTAGCTGCTCTATGTGACGTAACTGATGATCAGTTAGAGCAGCTAGAGGATGAACAGCTGGCCCTCCTAGCTCGGAAGTTCTCCCATGCTTACAAGAGGAGGAGGGACAGAAAGAGAGGCGGACCAGTCATCTGCTTCGAGTGTGGTGGCCCCAACCACATTCGAGCAAACTGTCCCAAGCTGGAGAAGGGCAAGAACGACTACGGCGGTTCAGGCAAGAACGACTACACCGACAAGAACCGCAACAAGAAGACTCCAGCTCAGACGCCGGGAAAGAAGAAGTTCCGCAACTTCGGGAAGGCCAAGAAGTTCTTCCACCGCGTCCTCACCGCTTTCGACGACCTCGACCTCAGCGAGGTGGAGGGATGGAGCGACGACGACGGGACGGGTGACCAAGAGCCCAAGGATGGCGGCGACGACTTCTCTGGCATGTGCTTCATGGCCCTCGAGGGCGAACTCAGCGACAGCGAGCTGTACTCCGACTCGGACGAGGTATGTCCCTCCTATGACCAACTTAATGAAGCTTTCCTTAAGCTAGGAGGATTTCATGCTAGATCTAGAGCTAGATGTAGCGAGTTGGAGAAGGAAGTAGATAGACTGTCACGGGAGCTCACTTCACTTACATCTGCTCCCTCCCGTGATGACTATGATACATGCTCTGCTTTGCTGGTTGATATGGAGAAATTAAGGACCTCGCATGATAGTGTGTCCTCTGAGCTTGATATTGTTAAGGTGGAGAATGTTAGTCTGCTTGCTGAGTTAGAGTTGAGTAGGATGGCTGTTACCCTACTTACTACTGATGAGACTACTTCTCCCACCTCATGTGAGGTTAAGGACATTGCTGCTAGAGGACCTTATGCCATGCTCCTTGATCTGCCCGAGTCTTGTGAAAATTGCAATAATTTAAAGATGAACCTAAAACGGGCAGATCACAAGATTGCTGAGTTGAGTGCTTCTTTACTTGAGCCTATTGATTCATGTTTGAACTGTCCAAAGTTAACTGCTGAACTTGAATCTGTCTCAAAACAGTTTCAAGAAATGATTGACAACAACAAGAAAATGGCTCAATATGCGACTAAGGATCCTGTTAGCTCACCATGCATTAGTTGTGATAAACTAAAACTTGAACTCGTTGCTTTGAATGACAAATGTGTGAAGCTAACTAAGGACCTACTAGAGAAGCCACAATCTGGTTGTGATGTGATTGATGGTGTGGGGGAGAAGCCCCAGGGTAAGGGTGAGACGCCTAGAGACGCGAACCAACCTGCTAGTAGTAGGACTGTCCCCTCAGAGTCGGCTGTGCGTGCACAAGCCATTCCTTCCTCTACTGTTGGTTCTTCTTCTGCTCCCTTACCTCCTGCTGTTCCCTCTTCTCCCTGCTCTTCTTGCACCTCTCTCTTTCGGGAGTGTCAGTACCTTATGAACACTCTCGAGAGATTTGTAGGCGGCAAGAAGAAGCTTAATCTTATTCTAGACCAGTCCAAGATTTGCAGATTTAATCAGGGTCTAGGATATGACTATCATGAGGATATGAGGAAGCATCCACCTGCTGTGCTCAGACCCATAGCACCAGGTGTGATCGAGACCGAGCCCAGGACCGAGAAAGTCCAATTTAAGTCAGCGGGCTATGTCCAGGGGATTTCTGACAGCAAGGTGATTGCACCTGTTGCTTCGGCCTCTCAGAAGGCGAAGCCTGACCGTGCTACTTCTACCTCTCAGAGGATGAAGTATCACTGCACCTTCTGTCAGAAGGATGGACACACGGTTGATCGATGCTTCAGGCGCGCCAAGATTGCGCGTAGAGACCGTGTTGAGTCTCCTAGGCGTATTCAGGGTCAGCCCCAGATCCTGAGTGCACCTAGGACCAGCACGAGGTCTAGGTTTACTGCTGTTGATGGGTTTGGGCAGCATCGAGGACTTGGTTTTTCTGACTCTTCTGTTTTTCGTCCTCATGCTGCTCCTGGTCATGACTTCCGCCGTCCTGAGGGTACATCTCGTTTCCCCCGTCGAGACAGTTACCCGCGGCGTGTTCAGCGTGTTGCCGGTGTTCCGACTCGCTCTCCCGTAGCAGTCGGACCCCGCAACAGCTTCAGGTCTGCTCACAGACCTTCTGCTTCTTTGAGTCATGGAGAGCGTAGGGTAGATAGAGGTCAGTCGTGCTTGACTACTTCATCTGCTCGACGTGTTGTTCAGTATTGGGTGCCAAAATCACTTTTGATTTATCCCAGTACTGAGACTTTACTCTCTCGTTGACTCAGGTTCGCCGGGCAGGGAAGGGAAAGGTTTGGCTCGTCGACTCCGGGTGTTCACGACACATGACCGGAGATTCCCGTTGGTTTTCTTCCCTTGCCCGCGCTCCAGGTGATGAGACGATCACTTTCGGAGATGCTTCATCTGGGCGCGTCATCGCCAAAGGTACTGTGCGCATTAATGATTCTTTCATCTTGAAAGATGTAGCCTTGGTTAGTAAGCTGCAGTATAATTTGCTCTCAGTCTCTCAGCTTACCGATGACGGTTTTGAGGTGAGCTTTAAGAAAAACAATTGCAAAATTCTTGATTCTTCGGGTAGTCTTGTTTGCGGGATTTCTCGTTTTGGGAGGATCTTTCGTGCTGATTTTTCTGAGTCTTCTGGTGATCCTCTCAGGTGTTTAGTTGCTTCTGAGTCCCGCGACCTTTCCTTCTGGCATAGGAGACTTGGTCATATAGGCTTTGACCATTTGACTCAAGTTAGCGGTCACGATCTCATTCGTGGTCTGCCGAAACTCAAGATGGTCAAAGATCTTGTTTGTGCTCCATGCCGGCACGGCAAGATGGTTGCCGCCTCTCACCCTCCGGTCACAGTCACTATGACCGATGCACCGGGACAGCTGCTCCACATGGATACAGTGGGACCAGCTCGAGTGCAGTCAGCAGGGGGGAAGTGGTATGTTCTTGTCGTGGTCGATGACTTCTCGAGGTATTCTTGGGTGTTTTTCTTAGCCTCGAAGGATGAGACGTTTTCACATTTCCGAGGTCTTTTTGGTAGGCTTTCTGTTGAGCTCCCGGGTGCCTTACGAGCGATCCGCAGTGACAATGGCACGGAGTTCAAGAATTCCTACTTCGAGAGTTTCTGTGGTGAGACAGGTGTAGAGCACCAGTTCTCTTCTCCGCACGTCCCACAACAAAATGGCGTTGTGGAGAGGAAGAACCGTACCTTGGTCGAGATGGCCAGGACGATGCTTGATGAGTACTCTACACCGCGGAAGTTTTGGGCTGAGGCTATAGCTACCGCGTGCCATGTCTCAAATCGAGTATTTCTTAGGGCACACTTGCACCGCACTTCTTATGAGTTGAGATATGGGCGAAAGCCCAACGTCTCTCATTTTCGTGTTTTTGGTTGCAAGTGTTTTATCTTGAAGTCTGGGAACCTAGATAAGTTCGAGTCACGTTCCTGTGATGGGATCTTTCTAGGCTACTCGACTTCTTCGCGGGCTTATAGGGTCTGGAACTGCGAGTCTAGCAAAATGGTAGAGACCTGTGAGGTGACCTTTGACGAGGCCAGTCCGGGGACTAGGCCCGATATCTCAGGTTCTTTAGAGCAGTCCGAGACCATCTTTGTGGATGATGAGGATGATGGAGACGACGGTTGTCTACCTAATCCTGTCCCTCATCCACCCCTTGAGGTGCCGTCTTCCACCGCACCTCGAGGCGATCAGCCCATGCCTTCTGCTTCTTCTGGAGCTGGTGGCTCTGTTCCTACCTCGTCAGCTCACGAGGTAGAGGCCACTTCTTCATCTCATCCTGGACCTCCTAGACATATCCAGAAAGCTCATCCTTCAGAGCAGATCATTGGAGACCTCTTCGAGCGTGTTACCCGCTCAAAATCTGGCTTATCTCAATTCTGTCTCCATTCTGCTTTCATTGCCTCCTTTGAGCCCAAAGATGTCTCTCATGCTTTATCTGATGAGTCTTGGGTCAATGCCATGCATGAGGAGCTAGAAAATTTTGAGAGGAACAAGGTCTGGTCGCTTGTCGAGCCCCCGCGAGGTCACAATATTATTGGGACTAAGTGGGTGTTCAAGAACAAGCAGAGCGAGGATGGAGTGGTTATTCGAAACAAGGCTAGACTGGTTGCTCAGGGGTTCTCCCAGGTTGAAGGTCTAGATTTCGAGGAGACCTTTGCCCCCGTAGCTAGACTTGAAGCCATTAGAATCCTGCTTGCCTTTGCAGCTTCTAAGGGTTTCAAGCTTTACCAGATGGACGTCAAGAGTGCCTTTCTCAATGGCCTTATTGAGGAAGAGGTCTATGTCCGACAGCCTCCTGGTTTCGAAAACCCCAAATACCCAAACCATGTCTTTAAGCTTTCCAAAGCGTTGTATGAACTTAAGCAGGCCCCCAGGGCTTGGTATGAGAGGCTTAAGTCCTACTTGTTGAGTCATGGGTTTGAAATGGGTAAGGTTGATAAGACCTTGTTCATCCGCCGGCTTGGCGCTGACCTTCTGCTCGTCCAGATCTATGTCGATGACATTATCTTTGGCGGCTCTTCCCATACTCTGGTTTCCCAGTTCTCGGATGTCATGAGCACCGAGTTTGAAATGAGTATGATGGGTGAGTTGACCTTCTTCCTTGGCTTCCAAATTAAGCAGACTCGGGAGGGTACATTTCTTCATCAAGGAAAGTACACTCGTGACCTCCTGAAGCGCTTCGATATGAGTGATGGTAAGCCGGTGTCAACTCCCATGGCTTCGACAGCCTATCTTGACCCAGATGAGGATGGCGAGCCAGTTGATCAGAAAGAGTTCAGAAGTATGATCGGCTCCCTTCTTTACCTCACTGCCTCGAGACCAGACATACACTTCTCAGTGTGTCTGTGTGCTCGTTTTCAGGCTTCTCCTCGCGTATCTCACCGTCAGGCGGTGAAGCGCATCTTTCGGTACCTTCGAGCTACCATTGACTATGGTATCTGGTACTCTTCCTCATCCTGTCTTTCCTTGAGAGCCTTCTCGGATGCAGACTTTGCCGGCTGTAGGATAGATAGGAAGAGCACCTCTGGCACCTGCCAATTCATTGGCACTTCTCTTGTTTCCTGGTCTTCGAGGAAGCAGTCCGGAGTTGCACAGTCCACCGCAGAGGCCGAGTACGTTGCTGCAGCCAGCTGCTGTAGCCAAGTACTTTGGATGGCTTCAACCCTGCGGGACTTTGGGTTGGTCATAGATAGTGTTCCACTCTTCTGTGATAACACTTTTGCGATTAACATTGCTAAAAACCCAGTGCAGCACTCTCGGACCAAGCACATTGATATCCGATATCACTTCCTTAGAGACCATGTAGAGAAGGGTGATATAGTGCTCCAGTTTGTGGAGAGTGACCACCAGTTGGCTGACATCTTCACCAAGCCTTTGGATAGTTCGAGGTTTTCAGCTCTGCGGGGAGAGCTTGGGGTGGTGTGTCCTTATGGACTGTAGTGAGAGGGAGCTTTGGGCTTTATTGCTTTACTATATTGATTATGCTTCTGTCTCATTTCTATTGCATTGCACTCGGGGTGCATTTGGGTTTAGTCCTTCCAGCATAGGTTAGAGTGCTTCTCTTTCCGAGATGCTTAGACTTCTAACCCTTATCTTGTGCTTCCAGGATTAGCTGCTTCTTATCTCACTAGGTCGAGCTCACTCACTTCTTGTAGGTTCTAGCGAGGGTTGGGCCACCCTCGGGTAGACAGGGTACGTGTTTGCTCTCTAGTGTGTGATTTACTGTCAGCTGATTGTCCTGGAGTCATATGGGGTAGATGAGAGTCAGTCTGAGCCATAGTTGCCTCTATATCTTTTCTATGCTTTAAGGACTGCCTGTTTGGTTTTCTTTACCAGCTTCTCGATTCTATTGCTTTGGTTCAGGGGGAGTTCAATTGGGAGCTTCTGGAGCTTAATTCTGACATAACTCAACTTGAACTAAAAGTTGCATGTCATGTTGAGGGGGAGCTAGATTTTTCTTGCATTTTCAGCATTCTAGCATTATAATCAATCTGCATTGAGCCTTGATCATTATCCTGTTATGACATGCTTCAATGCTTTACACCTTGCCATGACTTGTGCTTAGCTTGCTAAATTTATCATGACTTCATATGTGGAGACTAGCGTTTGCTATGATAAGTTAAGTAAAATTGATCAACTTAAATTAAACTTGTCATGCTAGCATTTGAGTTTAGTCTTTCTTGAGCTATCCCTTTATGATTCATGCCATGTCAAATAGGCTGAGTAGAGCGTTGAATCTATATTGAGCCTTAGATTGAGCTGTTTAGTCTCTTGATGATGCATGAGTTAGTACAATATGTTAAAAAGCAAAAAGATCTGTTTTGTGCGAAAAAACTGATCTCACCAATTCTCTCCTATGAGACGGCTTGCCATTGCACTTGGCATGAACTTAGGGGGAGTTTTGGATGACCTAGACTATCTTCTTAAGCTCATGGCTTGGAGTAGTCGCATAAGGCTTGAGACCTAGCACATGATAAAACAAAAATCTGGTTGGCAACAACCATGAATTTCAAAAGAAAATATGTCATTTGTGCTCCATTTGCTTAAGCTTCAAAAAGAACCAAGTACTTTAACCAAAGTTTCAATCTTGAGCTTATAGCACTCTATTTGGACTCAATGTTAGCTTCCTTGTTCCGCTTAGCTTATTGACATGGCCTGCATCATCCTTGGATATCTCTAGTTAGACTTTGCTCATTGATGACTTGACTTGCTCACTTAATGTACTTCACTTTTAGATTGTTATCTATGTGTTCTAGCTGGCTTATATATATGTTGTCATGATCTAGATAGCGTTTTATTGAGTTATGACTTGGTGTAGTACTTGTTGGTCATATTGGATAATTCTCATGGCTCTAAATGCTTAGAATAAACAAACTTCAGCCATATTCATCCATTGACATGTCATATTCTCTCTTTTGCATCCTTGATGCGTTTATTGCCAAAAGGGGGAGAATAGAGAAGAAAAAGCTAGTTGGGATCATTTTAGAGCTTTGGAGATCAATTTGCTCTTTCAGTTGTTGCTCTAGTGTTCCTTCTGTCGACATGGTCATTTGTTTCATTCTCTTCTTTGGACCATGTTGGATTCGTCAAACTCAAACTCTTCTTCATGCTTTTTCCGAGTTTGTCAATATACTCATCAAGGGGGAGATTGAGAGACCATGTGGTCGTGATCCCATGAGAATGATGAGTAATTGACAATGGTGTAGGTTAGTCGAGTTTGGTTTGGGTGGTTTTGACCATGTCGTTGCGTGGTGCAACGGGCTCGGTCGATTTGGTCAAACTTGGTCGTTTGGGCTTAGGTCATTTATTCTAATGCTTCGACAGGTTTGGACTTCATCATGGGTAAGCATGATGTGTTTATGCTATTTTATGCTTTCATGTGTCGAGCGGTGCTATGTGATGTGTTTCTTGTCTGTGTGGCTGCAGGACATCGAGCGGAGTCGTGGCGAGACACGGTGGACCGGACTAGGCGCAGGTGGCGCTGAGGTCAGAACGGTCAGGATGTGTCGAAGACGACGTGGACTCGAGGTGGTTGCGAGGCGTGCAAGACAAGGAGCGCGGAAGCTTCCCGGAAGGTGCAGGAGGGGCGAAACGGGAATTTCGCAAGGCTGCACAAGCGGGAGCGGGCTCCGTTGGATTTAGCCGGCGTAACGGGGCGGAGACCCGTTAGCCATGGGCTATAAAAGGAGAGGAGGGGCTGCATGCCCATTTGAGCACTTGAGGTGGAATTAGGGTTTGCTAGAGTCAAAAGAGTCTTTAGTGGTTGCTTTAGGCTTTAGGCTTTAGTTGTTGAGAGTGGGTGGAGAAGGCAGAGGGCTGTTCTGTCCTCCATCGATGTGTTCCTGAGTGCTCCCTCCCTCATGTGTTCTTGAGTTGTGTTCTTGAGTAGAGAGGGAGAGGATGGGTTGAGTTGAGAGCTTGTAATCTTTCCTTTTGTATCAAGTCGGGGTATCGGGACTCCTCTGTATTCTTTGTGATCCAAGAAATGAAAATCTGAAGTTTTTATTCCCGTGCTCTCTGTTCTTCCTTCGATGTTCTTTTGGTGGATTTCTTGATTTTCATTGTCTTGAGTTCTTGCTTGCTGGGATTGGCCAAAATGGGTTGCTATGACATGGGTGATGCTCAAAAGTCATTTGGCTATTTAATCCCAAGAGCAAACGGAGTTTGATTCTCTTATTTCACTTTTGAGCCCTCTGTGTTCTTGTTCTTCGTTTCTTGGTTTTGGTCCAGATTTTGACTCTCTTGTTAAGATGGCTTGAAATTTGGTATGCAGAGTCCAGAGGCTATTATTTAGCTTCCCTCAAAATTTCATAGCCAAAGGATCAACGGTTGGGGAGTTATTTGGATTTTGGCTCGGTTCTTGCAAGATTTCAGATTCTTACCCAAATCTGAAATTCTTGATTCTTGGAGTGGATTTCTTGTTATTGGTTCTTGGCTTAGTCTTCTGGGAGTGTTCCCTAGCTATCCTCAAAGTTTCTCAAGCCAAGAATCCAAGAATCGGTGCGAATCTCTCAATTTTCTGAATTTCCTGTTTGCTGTTTTTCTCGAGAGGTACTACCGCTCGGGGAGCGGTACTACCGCTCAAAGGTACTACCGCTCTGACCAGCGGTACTACCGCTCAGCGGTACTACCGCTCGACCAAGCGGTACTACCGCTCGAGATCAGATTTGCGCTGAATCTATTTTTCTTGATTGCCTCCTTCTGGGTCTAGCTTTTCAGTGTCTCTGTGTTTTCCAGTGAGGGCTTATTTTTCTCCTTCATAGCTCCCATAGCTACTGGAGAAGAAGATATTTGTTGGGGGGCGATTTTTAAAGATCGACATTCACCCCCCCTCTGTCGCCATTTCGGTCCAACAACGTTCTTGTTGCAGTTTTGCTGGTGGGTTGCATTGTACTATCGAATTTTGCTGTTCTTGTAGGTTGCTTTTTTATAGTTTTCACTCTAGCAGTTAAAAATGATACGGTAAATATTTATGTTTGCCAGGTGCTTCTAGCTTTCAATTGTTCTCTTTGGGTGTTTCGTTGTTTAGTATTTTATTTTATTTACAAGGATTGTTGTTTAGTATTTGTTTAAGGAAGAGTACATCTTTAATTATTTACCTGTCTCTTGTCACTGTTCTGCTTACTGAACTCAAATGCAGATTGACAAACCTCATTCCTATTACAACTTAGGCACCTGCTGTATTGCCATGAAAAAATGACTTTGGTTTCTTTCTGGCCTTATATTACTGCACCTGCTTATTCAAAAGTATGGAACATTTGTTATCTATCACCATATATGATGATATTATTGATCCAAAACCTGTCGGCCAAAATAGGAAAAGAAAAAAAAGAAAGAAGACAAAAAACATCTGCTACACGGATCTGTAGTCCATGGAGGGAAGACCTTACTGTTAGAAGCAGACATTAGTACTATTTTTTCAGTGCGCCATCACATCCTTGCAATTTTAAAATTTATTCTTGCAATATATGGCAGTTTAACTGTATTTCTGTATCTCGTGTTGCATATTTCAGGTCTCGTGGTGGCTCTGATTGGATCTCTTCTTAGTATACTTGTGGTATGTCATTTTTCTTCATTTAATAGCCTTTATACTAGTACTAAGCTGCACAATAAAAAATTGTTCACCTGTCACCTATCAGATCCTTAATCTGTGATAGCAATGTTTTCTGTTCTACATTATTGAATTCACATTTCGATGTTAACTTTACTTGGCTTGGAATTTATGCTGACAGGAAACATTTCTTTGGAGTGTTAACTGCTCTTTTAGTCTTGCCCACAATATGGTTGCAAGATCTTCGAGTGCTCTCGTACCTTTCAGGTCTCATCAATCTTACCCTAATTAATTTTCTCACGGTCATCATTAGTAATATTAACACAACTAATTGAATTAACAAGGTTTTATCTAATTACTTGCGCAACGGGTGGCGTGATTGCAACTCTTCTGGTTTTCCTATCTGTTGCTTTAGTCGGCACTACTGATGGTGTTGGTATACTCTTGTGTATGACCGATGAAGGGTGTCCATCTCGAAGAATGCTATCAGGAATGGGTTTACTACCTTGTTACCAAGCGGAAGGAGAAGGGCACCGTATGGCGGAGGAGCATCACACCCTTGATTGAGGGGATTTTGTCCTGATTGGATCCGAAGAAAGAGAGATGAAGTGGAGGTGTGAAACTTGGAAGATGAGAATGCTGGCTGCTAGGATTTGGAATGAGTGCAACATGGCATGAAATTTGAACTTCTGTTACAACGCACAAGCACTTGGCTATGTATGGTTTGGAACAAGCTTCATTCGTATTTAAGATAAAATTGATGTGTATGGTTTGGATCATATTTAATAATATATATCACACTTTTTTTAGATTTTGTTGCAGCGCATGGGTAGCTTACTATATATTTTGCATTAGTCTGATACCCCTGCAGAACAATCACCATGCTTATTGATTATGTCTCCTTTTGCTATTCATGTTTTGTTCTTTTCTTGATCTATAACATTTTTGTACTATTAATTGGTCCAAGTTTGTTCCTTCTCTGTTTAGTTATGTACTTATGGGGCAAATCAGAGATTACGCTATCCTAATTAAACGTTGAATTTTTTTTCAAATTTATAGTTTTTTAGTCATTGAAATACGTACTCATATTTATCCTAATATAAATATTTAATTTTCAGCATTTGTCAGCATATAGGATTTACCTTATCTTTCATTGGACAAAGGAGACAAAAGATGTTAGATGCAATCTTATAAGAAAGGGAGGAAATTTCATGGTCAAAATGTTCGTGGAATGGTTTTGGACATGTTCGCTGATTTGACCATATCATTTGATATTCCGTTGCAACACACGGGCACCTTTACTAGGTGGGGACTATCAATGGTGCTCGACAAGCGACTACAAAGTGATGGCAGAGGCATTTCAATGACCCGACTGCCATGATGGCTTTATGTTGCTTTTGGGATTTTATAACATGTAATAATTTTTTTTAGATATTTTACACATGTAGTAATTTTTTACGAGATTTTATGTTGCATTTGGGAGTTTAGTTTGCATATATATGTTTTGCTTGACATGCATGTGAAAGAAAAAATATCTTTATCTTTACTTTTAAAAAGGAGTTGGTGGATGGTGCATTCTCTTCCACCCCTTCTCATAAAAAGGTTATGCTGACTGACGTGTGGGCCCCACCTTGCCTCACGAAACTGTGCGCTGCCCCCCCCCCCCAATCCCGCGCCTCCCCACCTTCTCCCCCGTCTCCCCACGTTCTCCGCATCTCCCCCTAGTTCTCCGCGCCGCCTCCTCCCCTCCCTCATCCGCCGCTCCGCCCTCGCCTACTCCTCCCCACCCCGTGCCGCCGCCTCCTCCTCCCCCCACTTCTTTGCTCCGCCGCCGTCTCCTCTCCCACTCCTCCGCTCCGCCGCCGCCTCCTCCCCCACCCTTTTTTAAGATTCCGTTGCAACGCACGGGCACCTTACTAGTGTGTATATATATATATTAATGGCATGTCAGGCACATGTACTAAGTGGGTATATCATGGCAAACTACTTAATGGTGAAGTTCACAAAGATATTGAGCATGAAAATCCAAGTGTTGATTATATGGAACATGATACTCATGATGGGTTTGGTGTGAATGAGGATGAGGATGTTGATTGAATTCCACAGTTGCAAGGTGAAAGTCAGTGAATGTTTGCAACTATTTTAAAAGAGGCCAAGCATGAGCTTTCCCCGGGGTGTGGTAACTTATGAATATTCTCATTTCTTGTTAAGTTGCTTCATATCAAGTCATATGTCGGACCATGAATACATCTTTTAATACACTTCTATAGCTATTGTCTCAGAACTTCTCTCACAATTCAGTGCAACCAGTAGGTTCCTTCATAATGTGGGCATTTAGTCATGCTCAGAGGGAACTTCCACAACTACGATCGCTACACGTGTACAATAGCTTGAAGAAATACTTAACTTCGAGTGAGAGGGAGCAGCTACACTTCGATAAACAGTAGAGTCTCAACAGTAAGAATTACAAATGTTGTAGCATGTACAAGATGGAAAGGCGGCAAGGAACAAGTAACTAGAAGAGATGGTAGAGTTGAAAAATAAGCAACAAGAAAATGAAGTGATTCTTCATCGTCTATTGACCATGACACAGGTTCAGCACAACCCTTAAACTGATGGTCAGAGAAGTTCACATTTACGAGTAGTTCAATGTCATTTTGGAGTAGTTTAATGTCATGGGTTCAACGAACTGGTAAGCACTTTAGAGTTCTTCTAGGACATGTCTACTGTTAAACTTTCTATTTTCTGGATGCATTTTGCTGTGAACTTTCATGTCTGGATGGTACATGCCATGTGAGAAGCATGTTGTGGTGTTCTTCATCTATCACATAACTACAGGTGCACTTCAAGTAATGCTATTTTTGGTTGAAAAGTACAATGACAAGCCGTTGTTTCTGAAATCTGTGTATATCTTCAGTGATATCAGATGCTTGGTTTTGGTATGGATTTCTTTGTAGTGTTCATGTTGCATGAATTTGTCATGAAATAATATGTTTTGTATGTGACAACATTCCTGTCATAGACTACATGTTTTGTGGCAAAAAGGAAGTGCATTGGTCTGCCTATGCCATTTTGTTATGCCTATACAAATTTAATTATGACAAAAAAAGGTCATCCATTTGCCTAACTATGACAAAATAAATGTCATCCGACAGCATGCCGGGGGTGCCCGGACGGGTAGCCTACATTTCATAACCAAAAACTATGAACCATCCACGACAAAATACATATCACAAAACAACTGCCTGCCTAAGCGAGCAGCCCTTTCCAATGTATGACGAACATCGTGTGGCATCTACAATGAAACAAACAAGTCATAACATGCATTGCCGGGCTTGATAGCCAGGCAGCCCTACAATGCATGATGAAAATGTTTGCCCACCTTTGACAAACAAAAATATCATATAAAACACCTACCCGAAGGGCACCCAGCTGGGCAGGCTTGCTAATATTTTTTTTAGATAATGGAAAAGAAGGTTCCAGCCTCTACACCCCGAAGAGGTGTACACAGCTAGGCTTGCTAATATATGATGAAATGCATGGCACAATTACATGACATTTATCAAATCTTGCATGACGATTATAAACGCCACTAATTGTCGAGTTTTCATGACAATTACGGCTTCATCGTTAAGTTTATGATGAAAAAATCTTCCCGCGTCACTAGATACAATCTATGACTCACTTTCTGTGACGATGGCTGTGACGCCAACTTTTCGACACAAAAGATTGTTTACGACAAAAAATCAACCGTCCGTGATGATTTTTGGTCATCACTGAACCTCATATTTGTTGTAGTGATCATAAATAAGTCTAAATTAAGTAAAGCATCAAGTAGTAATATTATGAACTATAAAGACTAAGGGAAACCATAAATTGTCTAGTCAGTGTGATGAAACTACTAAATTATTCATGTCCATAAGTGATAAATTTCTAGGTGGAGTGAAGAGCTGCAAGTGTGCAATAATCATGTCCTATGCTCACCCATGCATGTCGCCTTCAACGTTCACCTAAAAACAACAACAAAGTAAGGGTGGGTCTATGACTCAGCAAGTACAAGTAGAACAATAAATGATTCCACATCATTCTAAACATTTATAACAATTAACTCAAATTTTCACATCTCATTCTCATCAATTCTCATCAACATGTCACAACATCTCATCTTAATTTCTCTTAGTGCAATGCAATGCTTGTGATCAAGTCTCATTACCCTTCTATAGCTCATACCGGTCTAACGGAGGAAGCAATCATCGATGTTCACCCTCTACCTTGATCCTATGGAGGTGCCTACCACTATAGGTCTTACTTAAGAGCATGCCAGATTAGTCAAAAAGATTTAGTCATAGGTATTGACATTCTCACCGCCCTAGCTTGTAATGGATATGTCATATCATGAATGCTATTTTTTATCATTTTATCACATATCACATTTGTCATCAAATTAGTATCATACTAAACAAAGGATAACCAAAATTATTTCAAGACATGAATAATTCAATAATAGTGAGCAATTATCATCTATCGTTCTACTAAGCACTTGCCTCTGTAGTTATGATGACCAGTTTGCTTAGGAGATGACAATTTAACCGATGCTACTCCTTCTACATCAATTACTCATTCTCAACATAGGCTAAAGTATTACAAGGCAACAAATAAATGGCAATGCTCCTACACATTCCCTAAACCCACAACTTTACTCCCTTTATAGGACAGTCAACCCCTCTATCTCAGTGCTAAAATTATCATCACTTTAAATTCCCACACTAAAATATAGCAAACCATACCAGTTTTGGGATCTATACAAAATTTCTTACAACTTTCTAATTGATCACAAGTTCAAGTTAATTCATAACTTCTATTATACTTATCTAAAAATTAAGTTCTTAGACTTTCTAGAAACCTTACAAAACTACCTACAATTTTCATGTAGACCAAATACACAAATTAGTTCATTTACTATTTTTAATCTACAGATTAATACGTGCTTACAAAACATGATAAATTTACCAGACAGCAAGAGTACAATTCATATCTGACAATCTACTCATCTGGTAGCTACTCACCGAGAGAAAATGCACACATAGTTTCTTCGTTGGACTCACGCACACAACTAGGGAGGTCGAATGAACATAGGAGAGACAACTGATTTTGTGGCAACACATGTCTTTTCTTCTTCTCTGTTGTTCACTCGCAACGCCTCAAGTTTACTCAATAGATTACATGGTTTAAATAAGCCTCACGCACGCACTAAGTCGACTAACAACTAGTACCTATTTTCACGCCACTATTCGGGATCTTCTCCACAATCCTCATGAATTGGCCACTCATTGACTTAGCTACTCGACTTACGAGTACGACTTACACACATCGAGCACCACCAGAAAGAGTCGCTCCACCAACCAACTGACTGGAGCAGACACACTGCAACCTGACCAGTCTATGACCACACATAGATCTGCCAAGCTTCGAGTACTCGACACATGATTATAGTTCTCAAACACACGAGTACCTGACACATGATTATAGTACTCAAACACACGAGTACTCGACACATGATTACACAATACTCGAACACGCGAGTGTAGCCTACAACAAGATTAGTTCCAACAGGGCTTCTGTGCGATGAAAGCAATACATGGTTCTGCTAGCATTATGGTGAGCCGATGCGAGAAAAAAGTGCTAGTAACAGCTATTTTGGTGACACGAGAGAAAAATTCCTAGTGATGGCACTAGAGGAAAAAGAAATATGGCTAGGTTTTATCCTTTTCTCACACGTTCCCTATTTATCATAGCCCAAAGTCCTAATCTGACTGTAACTCCCCATATGACTCATTCTAGGGAACCAATCCATCCTCTCTAACTTCCACGCATCCCTTTTCACATATCCTCTATTCTCTATTGACGCACAGGTCCTCATTCTCCGCCTCATGGTTCTACCCGCAAACTCTAACCTTCCAACTCATATCAACGAAAATACTCGAGACATACATACACCCCAATTCCAAGCAGATAGCTCAAAGAGCATAGTACAACTCAACAACCCACAATACTATAGTGCACAAATGAATGTAACACGTCCTTCGATTTCTCCATGCCTCAAGCAGAGAATTACTCACTCCTCCTTAACAAGGAAACAAACTTCTTAAAATTCATCTATTATGAAATAAACCAATCTTAGAAGATAATAACCAATGACATAGCGAGATCACCACAATTTCCAATGAGTATCTCTTTGACAAGAGAAGCAAACAAAATACCCATTGAGCTCACTCTCTTCCAAAATGAACCCTATTCTAAAAATGAAGGACTCACTATGAAAACCTCAACTTCTAAATAAAAAATTGCAAGTAAAAACCACATATGCCAAAGGTGAAATCACTTAAATGCTCAAATTAACACTTCCGCTTTTCTTAAAATAAAATGTTCATAACTTTCAACATAGAACCAACTCAGTTCGCAAATGAACATTTGATATAAACACATAAATCTATCAAGAACCAGATGAGTAGTCATTACCTCAGCAAAACACACCCTCCTCAATTTGAAGGAATAAATTTATTTTGGTCATAAACCCTAGGATTCCAACTTCTCACCTGCCACACTAAATCTTTTCTCTCAAATTGACTACCTCAAGATATGCACAAACCTAAAGCAACATCCATACCAATCTAGAGAGTCTTTACTAATCCACCAATTGCTCTAGTCAACTCCTCTACCAAAGAAATATCCACATAGATGATTCCACACAAACTTAATTATAGATGTCACATTGAATCTTATCACCTCAATTCTTTAAGGATAATCACCCTGAATATCCTGGCATGCACATATTTGCCACTACCAAATTAATTTGTTCAATTATCATCATAGCTCTCAGAGCCAAAATTTTGTTCTTCCTACTTCCACACAAAATCATGGTCAACTATAGTCCTAGACTAAAGCACAAAGTCCAATTCCATCTCTTTTTATTCATAGATTGAGACAAACTCCTACTGAAGTTGAAACCATAAGTAATCCAAAAATCTATAGTCTTGTAATCCACAAAAGCATTCCCATTACCCCTAGTAATTTCAACCTCAATGACTCCTGCAATCAAGTTTTGATATAATTGGTAGAGAAATCCTCAAGTCTATTGACTAAAATTTTGGTAATCCAATTATACTCAATCATTATATCACCAATAGCTAAATACAATCTCCAGCAATTAAATCTTAGAAAGATTCTAACTCCAAGAGAGATATTCACTAAAGATCAAATCATACCATCTAATAATCTGAAAAATCCTCATCACTCAAATAACTACCACATCAATCAAATTACTTTACCAATATTAGATTCTCATTAACCCACACCATGCACTTTCATCTATAAAATCTAGCAACTTACATAATCACAATGTTCTACATAATTGACCCCAAATAATACATAGTATATACCAACATATCCATATTTACTATCCACTATGGATTCTACTAACAGCTACAAGGTGATCAGTTTGCTCCAAAGATAACCATTGCGTGAAGTCAATTTCCCTCCAAGATTTATAGTATAAAGACAAATCATCCTCCTATGCACTCCGAATGCCTTGGCGCCCAATGCCTTATAACATTGTGTACTTGGCTAATACTTGCCAGTTGCCACTATAAATCTTAAAGGACTTCATAATATGAATTAGCTATTTTCTACACAAGAAAAATCAATAAGAGGCAATAAAATAGATTCAGAAGACCAAAAAATGATAGCAACTAGCAACTAGCCAAAAACCCAAGAAAAATTAAATAGCAAGGCACTCCTTTTTTGAGGCAAAAGTTCATAAACCTCTTATAAACCATGGGAATTTCTCCAACACTTCACAGAAGTTATCCTCAATGCAAAATAGAATACAACTTTCTCATAAATTGCGAACTCCGAAAGCCATAGCACAAAAACTCCAAAACATTTATTTTAAATTACACCACAAAAATGATCAAATTCTCTTCTTTCTAGAAAGAATCACCACTATCCCCCGTATGCATTTCCCGAACAAGCTTGATATCATCAATTTACTAAAACTCTTAGGAAAGTCATCATAATCCACTACGTCATCATAAAACACTTCAAGACTCTCTAAACTACTTCATCATTTCATCCTCAAACTTAGAATCCATCCAAACTTCGTAAAATTACAACAATAAACACTTTACTCTATAAGATATCTAGTGCACGAATCAAAATATTCCACCAAATTTCTTTTATCAATCACCAACTATCATCTAATAATTTCACAAGCACATAAACATAAGACACTTATTAAAATCCAGCAACTCAACTCTTTAGCGATTCTCAACACCAAATCCTAGTACACAATCATTGTAGTCCAATAATTTCTATTAACAATTTACTTTATGGTGAAGTCTAATTGATATCCTACTTCTATTGGCAATCGCATGGACATGCTGAAAGATCAAGCTCCATTTAAGTTAGTTTTGGTGATTATGACAAATACTATTATGAAGTTTTGGTGATAATGGTAAATGCATTTGTGAGACTAATCTTCTTTATTGATTATGATATTACTTAGTCTCATATAAATGAAAAGGTAAAATCATTGAGTCTCATTTGGTTGAAAAGGTGAAATCAAAGAGGTATACATTTGAAATCACATTCTTATATATTAGTACATTCCATGGATCCTAAATATAGTTTGAACTCTACGAGATAAGTAAGCTTTACTTTGAAAGCTTATCTTAGAGTATACAAGTGTTGTGTACATGTTGTATACTCGTAAATGCAATCTTTATCTCATTATTTATTGAGATTGTCATGAATTACCAAAAATAAAAGATTGTAGAATCTAGTCTCTATTATGTGTTAATGGTGAAGTTTGGTAATTGATGGCAATTATGTTGTAGACTAACATTTTCCATAAGTTGGATTAATGAGGATGACTTGGGATGACTTCATGTATTGAAGATCATGAAGTCTAGATGGAAGATGACTTCATGTGTTGAAGACCATCAAGAAGAAGATAAATCATAAGTTGATGCTTGTCCAAAAGGAGATGATCATGTGATGATCATAAAGTCAAGACCCATCATGTGTTAATGGAGTTCAAGCAGTGGATGCATCTTGTGTTGATGCATGTCAAAATGATGACCAAGACTTAAAGTGATGATTTGAGTCATCAAGTTTCAAGAGGATGCTCGGCAAAGGTATGACTAGGTGAGGCTAAGGATGTGTTCCTAGTCTTTTACCAGTTTTGGTGTTTGGTTGGAAGACCGGGTTGTAGTATAGGTTGCTGTGCTATTAAGAGAGGACATGTCTAGTATCTTGAGTCTCATTATGTGTTGACAGCTCAACCTCACTTACTCTTACTCTCTTTAGCATGATGCTTGTATTTACGAATGTGTTTTGCAAATAGTTGAAACTCATATGATGAATTCTTGTAACATAGAACTATACATTGCGAATGTGCTTTGCAAGTGTTTGAAGTCCATGTTTCCTACTCCTTGTAGTATAAGGCTTATATTTGCAAATGTGTTTTGCAAATAGTTGAATATCATATACAATCCTTGTAGCATGTGACTTTGGTTTGCTAATGTACTTTGCAAATGTGTTAAGTCCATGTACCTATTCCTTATGTCATGATTTCAAAAAGTGTGCAAATGTGTTTTGCATCCTGTTGGGAACAAATGTGTTGTGCAAAATCTGTTGAAATATCTGCACTTGTGAGCAAAATCGGAACTACCGCTATGTATGTAGCGGTATTATCGGAGGTCGAAAGTACCGGCTCTGTGTGAGCGGTACTACTGGACATCGGAAGTACCAGCATGTGTTACGTGGTACTACTGGATGAGCGGTCTGAGTGGCTCTGTGTGAGTGGTTCGATTGGCCGGCGGAAGCTGGCTCTGTGTGAGCAGTACTATCGGAAGGAGGAAGTACCGCGTGTGTGGCACGTACTATCGAACCCCAGAAGTTCTGGATTTTTCCTACGGTACGTTTTTCTAGAGAGACACCTGTGTGGTGGTCTTCTCCTCCATGAGAAAGCGGTAGTTCCGCTTGTGTAGAGCGGTATTTCCGATGATTGGAAGTACCGGAGAATGAACGGTGGAACTTCTGATTTTGGCTGTAATTGCTAGTTTTCTGACTGTTGTTGGGGTAGCGAAAGTACCAGCCTTATAATGATGGTACTATCGATTTCCCTGATTTTTCAGGGATTTGACTCCAACGGCTAGTTTTTTATGTGGGGTATAAATACCCCCTTATGGCCAGTTGGAGATAAAATTGCTTGACATATTTCTATTTACTTGAGCTAATGTGAGGTCCTCCTTTCAATTGTGCATGTGTTACACTTTGTGAGTAATGAGAAGTGATGTAAAGTGCATGTGTTGCATCTAGAGTTAGACTTAGTGTCCATTTGAGATTGTGCATTCGTTGCACGTGGTGAGAGTCAAGCGAGGGGCTTGACTTATTACTCTTAGAGTTTGCCAACTCCTAGACGGTGTTAGAGGTATCGTGTGTGGTGATCTTCTCAAAGAAGGATGTGAGAAGACCTGACGAAGTTATGAAGGTTGGAGCTCACCTACCCAAAGCAGGAAAGAGCTACCACTAGTGGATTGAGGTGTTTCGGCTTAATTCGTGGAGCCAGTCCAATTCGTTTGGGATAACCTCAACGTGGACTAGGGAGACCAGCAAGTCTCCGAACACCATAGTAAAAAGTAACCGTGTCAATTATGATTTGTTTTCTTGTGCTCAATTTACACTCAAACAATTTACTTTCATAGAATTAAATTGTTTGCTTGTCATTTTAGAATTGCAAATCTTGTCATAGATTTCTCCTGTTGGTGCACTTAGGTGAATCCAATTGTTTTATGTGTTATTTGTGCTAAACCATTTTGTGTTAAGCTTCCGCATTATTTGCTTGGTTCAGCCAAATAGAAATTGATAATTAATTAGAGAATTAATTTTTTAGACCGCCTATTCACCCCCCACCCACCCATCTAGTCAGCCTCTTCAATCTAACATATGGCAACTATCAATTCAATTTTTTCAACTTGCATAATTCCACTGAAACTTCAATAATCATAATCATATTTCAATCAAAGTCTCTCATGACACTACAACCAATTTCATCCAATCACTTTAGCTGGAATAACTATCCAAATTCCTTCCATATAAATTCTAGATCCACGATATTCAGATTTTTGAACCCGTTTGTATACAATTCCAAAAATTAATCATGTTAAGAAAGGAATTTAGCAATTTCAAATGATCACCAAGTATCCATATAAGGGGTACTTCTAAGAGTAACATCCACCAAAACAATAATTCAACAACTTTTTAACTTACCCGCCCAAAACAATTAGATTAATCCATTGAGAACCAGACCATCCAATGTATCCAACAAAACATGGTAGATTAAATAATATTAATGATCATCTATCAATACTTCATACTTCTTCGTAGTCCATTAATTTATTTAGGAAAGAGCATACTCTTAGTCAATATTCACCAAGTAACTACTTTTGAAGTATTTGAAGTTAATTATCCAAAGTCAAATTCTATTAGTTTCTTTAAATTACCAAACCTATATCAGATTTTTTTGTTGATTAAACAAGTAAGTTTCTAGTTTATTCACCAAAGACTTAAAACCCGCTCTAATATCAACTATAACACCTCGGCTTAACAAAAGCCCAAGATGTCACCGACCACTAATATCGTTGCTGAATTTAACCAACAAGAAAGCATTACTATCAATTAGATTTCAAGAATAAATATTCAATATGATAGTAAACATAAATTGAACTTAATATGAACCAATAATAACTAAGATGAATCATAAATAAGTCTAAATTAAGTAAAACATTAAATAGTAATATTATGAATTACGAAGACTAAGTGTAATCATAAATTGTTTAGTCCATGCTATAGAACTACTAAATTATTCATATCCATAAGTGGAGAATTGTTAGGTAGAGTGAAGAGCTGCAAGTGTGCAATAATCCATGTTCTACATCCACTCGTGCATGTCACCTTCAACATTCACCTAAAAAACAACAACAAAATAAGTGTGACTCTACGACTCAGAAAATACAAAGTAGAACAATAAATGAATCAACGTCATTCTAACTATTTATAACCATTTACCATTAACTCAAATTTTCACATCTCATTCTCATCAATTGTCATCCATATGTCTCAACATCTTATTTCAGTTTCTCTTAGTGCAATGCAATGTTCATGATCAAATCTCATTCTCTTTTTATAGCTCATACCAATATAGTGGAGGGAATACCCATTGATATTCACTCTCTGCCCCATCCCGTCGAGGTGCCTACCGAAGTAGGTCTTTACTCCATCCAATGGAGGTGTCTATCTCTGTAGGTCTTACTCAAGAGCACACTAGAATAGTCAAATAGCTTTACTCAAAAATATTGACATTCTCACCGTTTTGGCTCGTAATGCATATGTCGTGGCATATGTAACATCCTGATTTTCAGAGCCTTTTTGAAGCTTTTAAAATAAAATTCGCCATTTGGATTTTTCCGGAATTAATTAAAGCTTAATTGGATTTTTTATTAAATAAAAATATTTAATATGATTAAATTAAATATTAATATTTGCCAAAAATATTTTATTTGTGTTCCTTGTGTCACTAGGAATTTTTCTGTATTTTCTTGAATTTTTCGGAGTTTGTTTGAGCTCAATTCTAAATTTTCCAAAAAAAAGAAAGAGGAGAGAGAATGAACAGTACCCGCGGGTACTGTTACTGTTCATGCGTCTTCAACCTCCAGCGCTATGGATCTGTTCGTTCTGTGTACAGTTTGCTTCCTTTTCCTCTCTCTTCATAACTTCCAATCCGATCATTATTTCAATATCCTCCCAAAAGAAAAGTTGTGCCAAATCACGCAAGGAATCCATCCCAATTGACCTCTTTCCATTTAATTCATCCGTTTGCCTTTTATCTCCTATTTTCCAAATCGGACTCTAAACCGAAATCCGCGAATTGGAGCCGGTTCCTACCTCTTCCAAGCCTATAAATAGGACCCCTTGACCCCTATAAACCCATCCCAAGCCGTGGCAAGTCCCTCAAAGCTCAGGACGCCGTCGGCATCGAGGCCCTTCGGTCCCGAATTTTCTCGTCGCGTCTCGAGCTATTCGGTGAGTTTTTCTGTGATCCTTTCGCGTCACATTGTGCCATCATATGCCATCTACCTTCTTGCCAAGTTAATTTGGTTTTGGTGCAGCCAATCTCCCGGAATCGAGTTCTCCCCAATCTAGGTCAAGAGCGCTTCCCGACGTCGATTCGTCGCCTCCGGTAAGCTTTAGCCCTTGCCGTAATTTTTCTTAGACTTGCCTCGTTGCGTTCTACGCCGTGCTCACTTCCGTTTCCCCAAAAAGCCTCCAAAAATTTTCGCCTCCGAACCTCGCCATGTCCGCCAATGGCATCACGTGTTCCCCATCTACCCGGTGATGTTTTCACCAATCCGTTCGCGTCACTTTGTGCCAAACTATCCCAGGTAGCTACCCTCCAAGTGGTTTTAGATTTCGTTCACCGAGCACCAAGATATTAAGTTTTTCCTTTTTCCTTCCCGACATCGTTCAAACGTCGATTGCGCCGTCTCCAGTGGGTTTCTGACCGAGCCGACAATTTTCCTAGCTTCGCCAAGCCGCGTTCTAGCCCGTGCTCACCCTACGCCTCCATGTCCTATGCCCGAGTTTTATTCCTCGCTCCTACCCATGTCGTTGTAGCCGCCCGTGCCGTCACCGTGCTCCGTTTGGCGTGTCATCAGTTCCTACGTGTGCCTTAGGTCCCTAACAACCCATTTTGCTAGTTAGATTCACCTCTCATGCCTCCTCTTGCCAGCGCTAGCCTCCTTTCCAAAAATTGCTCTCGGATGAACAGTAACATCTGTGAATTTCCAGCATTTTCTCGCCCAGCAAACTTTGGATCGCTGGTTCTCCTTCATCCGAACTCCGATTAACCCGATTCTTTTTCCTAAATTCATGTAAAATTGAGCTCTATCTTTTGGTTCTAGTTTTGCAGTTTTTGGAGTTCATTTTATTTTTATTTGAATTTGTTTTGTTTGTTTTGTCGTTTCGCGCGTAGAACCCGACGTCGCCGAAGAGTTTGTCAAACCGCAGCAAGAGGGACCAACCAGTGCACAAGAAGGCAAGTCTCCTTTGATCATCTTGAACCTATGATTTTGAAATGTTTTAATTATTTTAAATTATGTGCATTGCTATTTATATAAAATATTAGTTCAAATCTTAAGGCATTAGTTATTTCAACTTTGTTATGCCCTCATTTGACATTGATTGCCATGTACCTTGTCACCCTAGAACTTCCTTTGTCTCAATAATGAGATTAATATTAATCTTTGTGAATATTAGAATGGTAGGATAATGCTTAGTCATGCTATCTAATATCTTTAGAAACTCTTGAAAATGGGAAATTAAGATTTATTGTTGAACCTTGTGTTTATAAAGTTGTGGTGATTGAAGTCGCCCTTGTTCTCTCAAAATAAAATAAAATTAAAAGCTGGTTCAGAATAGGGTGGATGGTTAGTTGGGTTGGTGCAGAAAGCACGAGATCTTGTTAAGTGTATGTTCCACCCTAGTCAATTAAGGACCGACGCTTGTGTTTGTCCAGACTGAGCATTAACCGTACAACCACAAGTCTATATGGGTACGACCTAACTGACTAACTTATGATAGTCTAGTATAGGTGCCACCAGTGGAAAGTGGGTGCCAGGGATGGACCGGTTATCCACAGTGAGGGACAGGGATTTACTGTACTCATATGGCGCAAGAGGGGGCTTCGGTTCGGGCAGTTAGCCTACCTGCGGTGAAACCTCAGCGGGTGGTATCTAGCTAGATTAGAGTAAGGTAAAGGCTTTGTGATATTTTATCTGGGTCTCATGCCAAAGGAAGCGTGTTGACTTTTAGGATAAATTATCTCTTGTGGGTAAAGCTGTACAATCTCTGCAGAGTGTAAAACTATTCGAATAGCCGTGCCCACGGTCAAGGGCGGGCAAGGAATGCATTCACATGGTACCTTTCTGGTTTTTGGTTTTAAAATCAAAGTTTTTGTATTCCGAGAGTGGAGGGAACTCTCGGAAGGGAATCCTGGCAGTTGGAGCCAGAGAGGGTGGATGTAACCCGCAGTATTAAACTTGTTCAAGTTGTTGAAGCTAGTGTTGGTAGATGGAACCTTCACTAGAAAGTTAATGATAGTTTCTGCTAAAACATTTACTTTATTAAACTGATGCCTTCGAAAATAATTAGTAGTAATTGAAATTATAAAATATTGCTTTGTGCAAAAGAACCATATAGCCTTCCTTTGTCAAGCCTTGCATCTATGCATTTTTCCCAAGACTTGCGGAGTACTTTATGTACTCACGTGCTACACTCAAAAATAAATCTCAGAGGAAGTTGAAGCTCAAGAAGGTGACTACGACTACTGCTTCGCTTGTGGCTGCGATGGATTCTTCCCGGAGGACTAGGTCGCGCTTCCCCAGTCAATTGCCTGTGGCGTATTGATGGGTCGTCATCGAGTTTATCTTTTGCTTCCGCTGTGTTTCGTGTGTGCGAGGTCTTGAAACCTCAATTGTAATAATGAGACCTTTCGGTCTGTACTCTTTAATATTGTAATAAAGCATTGTTGGTTATGTATTCATTTCTGTTTAACTGTGTGCACTAGCTTTGATCTGGGACTAGTGCAGTAATACACAGAGGATCCAGGTTCGGAAATCCGGGGTCCCGACAGCATAAATGTCATTTTCTATCATTTTGCCGCATATAACATTTTTCATCAAATTAATATCATACTAAACAAAAAACATAATGAACATTATTGCATGGCATGAATAATTCAACAATAATGAGCAATTATCAATCATCTATTATTCTACTAAGCACTTACCTTTCTAGTTGTGATGACCGGTTTGATTAGAAAATGACAACATAACTGATGCTCCTCCTACATGAATTACTCATTCTTAATATAGGACAAAGTATTACAAGGCAACAAATAAATGATAACGCTCATACACGCTCCCTAAACCCACAACGTTCCCTCTTTACCTAACAGTCAACTCGTTGTCCTAGTGCTAAAATTATCATAACTTTTAATTCCCATATCAAAATATAGCAAACTATACAAATTCTAAAATCTATACAAAATTTTCTATAACTTTCTAATTGATCATAAGTTCAAATTAAATCATCTAAACCCCTGTTTCTAACCTAGAAGACAGATCTGTCATCTTGTGGACAGCAAAATTATTATTTTCGTAACTATTAATCTACACATGCAAACCTATTGAATTATGACATTTTCAAAAACTACAAGAAATTATATACCACTTTATAGTTATTCCTAAAATTCAATTCTGTTATTAAATTAGTCAAATTAATGATTTCCCACGACTACGTCCAATAGCAAGCCGGTACTGGACAGCAGCCTTCCAAAATTCATAACTTCTATTATACTTATCTAAAAATTGAGTTCTTTGACTTTCTGCAAATCTTACAAAACTAACTACAATTTTTATGTAGACCAAATACCCAAATTAGTTTATTTACTATTTTTAATCTACAGATTAATGTGTGCATCCAAAATACGATAAAATTTACCAGACAATAGGAGTACAAAATTCATATCTCACAATCTACTCATCCGATTGATATGAATTAAAATTCTACAAAATGTTATCAAAATACTCTACATCTTTCTAGCAGACGAAGCTCCTAAACTATGCCCATACGATACCTGAAAAAACAGTAGATTAATATAGCATATTAAACGGATCTACTAATTGTCCCATTGACGAACACTTGCTATCACTCCCTCTAATTTGGATTCTAATCCCTAATTAAATAAACATCAGAGGAGAAACCAGATCGTTACCACGTGATGAATGGCAACACCACGATCTACTCCTTACTTTTCCCTTCTCTTGCTTCTTTAGGCCCTGTTTGGCACAGCTTCATGAACTGTTGTGAGCTGTTTTTTACCAAACACCTTTTTTGCAAACAGCTTCATGGATGAAGCTCCTTAAATCATGCTCTCACAAGGGAATGGGGTGGGGTGAAGTTAAAAATAGTAGCTTTTCACAGCTCTCTCCCTCAGGCTCGCAGTTCTAGGAACCCACTGCCCTTGTAGTTGACATAAATTACAGCACTTTGCCACTGGGTCCCCACGTCTGTTTCCTCTCCTCCCGTTCGCACTTCTCTACCGTTCGCACTTCTCTAATGATTTTAATTTTTTTATTTTAATTTTTTAATTCATACTCATTCAAATATATTATTTTTTAATTCATATGACCATATACAAATATACAACTCCAAATGTTAGAACAAGTCAGGTAGACAGGGGCATCTTGGACAATTGCCCTCTTTCAGCCATGCATGAAGCTGTTGGTGAAGCTGTTTTGCCAAACAGTTTTCCAAAACAGTTTTAGCTTCATCGGTGAAGCTGCTCGTGAAGCTGAAACCAAAAAAAACAGCTTCACTAGTGAAGCTGAGCTGTGCCAAACAGGGCCTTAGCCTCTTCCCCGCTTTCCTTCTGTGCTACTAGCCTAGCAGCAAGCTCAGCGCGCATGCAAACATGCATGCAACACCACTGCATGCACCCATGCAACCACAGAGATGCATGCATGCACACCCGGCAACTGGATAGTTGCTAGATCATTCACACACGGCGTGGTGCGCCTCTGGTCGAACATGGGCAGGCGATGGCTGACCGCACGGGCGATCAGACAGCTAGTGCAGGCGATGGCTGACCGCCTGCTCGTCCCTCGGCAGCAATTGTCGACAGACAGCCAGCGGACGGCAGGGCTCCTGTGCGGCGAAAGCGATAGCAAGGAGCTGCATGCTGGCGTTGTGGTCGGCCGATGCAAGAAGAAAGCGATGGCTGCGGCTGTTTTGGCGACGCGAGAGCAAAAATCCTGGTGACGGCGCCGGAGGAAAAAGAAAGATTGCTAGGATTTATACCTCTCCCACACGGTCCCTAATTATCACGGCCCAAAGTCCTGGTGGTGATCGGTTCGGCTGAAAAGCTCGTGGCTTATGGCTGAAAACACTGTAGCTGGCTGAAAAAAGCACTGTAGCTGACAGAGGCTTATTTAGCATAATTAAATTTAAAAAATTTAAAATAAAAAAATATGTTAGCCCATTACGTATAATACAAACAAATACGGGAAAAAAGAACCGGCAAAAAAACTCAACGAAAAGCCAAAAGTTCAGAAAAAGACGAAACTTATGAATAGTGAAAAATAAGCCAGAAGCCGAAGCCGAGTTGATCTAACTCCCCATACAACTCATTCCAAGAACCAATCTTCCATATGTAACTTTCACACATCTCTTTTCACATGTCATCTGTTCTCTATTTACTCATAGTCCTCGAGAGGGTATTTCTGAAATATTACAATCGAGTATTAAAATGAAAGTTTTGGGAGTAAAGTGGTACACTCATAAATTTAAGGATTTACAGTGCAATTTTCTCATGTATATATATACATGTACATATACATATATACACATATATGTACATACATGCATGTATGTATGTGTGTATGTATGTACGTCGTACGTGTACATAGAATCACACACACCATGCTGCGACATAGTAACCATGTTGAAATTCCAAACATAATGCCCTTAGGTGAGAAGACAATATAGTAGTACATTTAACTTTTAGGTAGCTAATTGCCTACTCTAAAAATTCATAGTGAAAAGAGAATACTAGTAAGTTTGGGTAGTTTTTTCTCCGAGAGCAGTACATTTGTCTATACAGTTGATAAAATAAGGGGGTATTTGATTTTAGCAATAGGTTCGGCTATCGAATCATTTGTTGCTTACTTCGAACCCAATATTATTGCTTAGTTCGAGGAATGGAATGAGTTGTTGGTCCATCATAATATCCCACTCCACATGGCTCTAGTACAATACAAGATAAGGAATGATGCTAATGTGCAAAATCATAGAATGACCCCACGATGGACTAACCCAAGCTAGATGAGGCTATATATTCCTCAAACCAAAACACCCCCTAATTAACATTTTGGACTTTTTAGCAAACTTAATTTTGATATGTTGGCTAGCCTCCATGTTTTCAAGGGCCAACAATTGGCAACCAACTGATCTCGATCTCCCTCACACACACAAACACGGTCCCATACATGCATGCATATTAGAGGCCGAATTAGATTCATTGAACCTAACCTGAGGGCATTGAATGGCACCACGAAAGAGGTATGACATGGAGCTAGCTAGCTAGCAAGAGATCTCTTTACGTTTGGAGGGTCCGGGTTCAGGATATCTCCATTGGAGAGGCAGCACTAAATGAAGGCAGTACGTCCTCCTCCTACAAGAGCACAAACGAGGCATGCAAATATTTCTTGACAATTAACTGAAAGATATTTGTGATGCCCCAGCGCAGGAAGCTGCTCACAATTAATAAAGGTGGCAGATTAAATTCATGTGATGATAGTAGATAATCTAGTACTACATTCTGCTTGGTGATTGTAGAGCCAGCCATGTTGGGAACGTATGCATTCTGTGCTTAATGAACGCATGCATAACTGCATATCACAGCTGCATGCATGCATGCGTTGTGCCTTCACTGGGGTGTCGGCTTCGTGTGGGACTCACACGCACTTCAATTGGCCGGACAGCGAAGTAAAGGGGATTCTGCACGCATAGTTGGTTGCCCTCAGAATTTTCAGCTTTTTCACGCCCAGTCATTTTCGGCTGGAGTTGATTGATTTTGACCTGAACATAAATATTTATATAAATAAACTAAATACTGATAAATTATTTTAAAAAACTGTTTAATAACTGTTTTAAAATAACGGTGAAAAAGACATCTATTTATTTGTTTAGAAAAATTTGTAAGTAGTAAGTGTTAGTTATAAGTTATGGGCTGAAAATAACCAGCGATGGCTCAGCTTCCCATGCACGCATGGATGAGGGAAGCATGCAGCCGCTTCTAGGCCTTCAAATTTCAACACTTATCGCCAGTGCGGTGATCCTCCCTCCAAAATTAAGTCCCAGCATGCAGGCCAGCCCAATATGTTAATTTAGACCATCGAGGGGACGGCCCAATAACAATATTTTATAGTACTACTATATGACCATATGGTGGCAGCCTCATATTGGTGACGAGTATTTGACCTTACTTGTATTGTTATTATTTGGTTGGGTTTCATTTTGTGTTTTGGATTCTCTGGCTTTTGCTGTCAAAATGGCGGCGGTCTGACTGGCCTTGGGCTGGAGTCAGACCGGCTGACGGTGTAACTAGCTTATAGTCTGACCGGCCTTAGGCTGAAGGTCAGACCGACCATCAGTCTGACCAATCATTGCATGGTAGTCTGACCGGTGGGTGTTAGGACGATCTGATCGGCTTGGTTGCTACGATTAGACCGGCCCCTATTGAGGTGTGCTAAGTTATTGGTTTTTGTGGTGTTGGTCAGGGCAGGAGTTTGTGCAAGTGTTAGCCATGAGATTTTCATGCATACGTAAGTCATGGTGTGTCCATGTATATTGTTGTAGGGGTGGCCCCCACCTAAGCCCAGCCGGCCTGTTAGAAGATTGTAAGGCCCAAAATGGGATATGTATAATGACATAAATGCCCTTGAGAGGGATACTTGAGTGTAAGGGCATAATTGTAAAACACCCCCCATGTGAATATATATATGCCATCCAGGCCATGGGGGAGACCCGAAGTATTGCTCACCTAACTCTCCACTACCATACTCTCTCTCTCTCTGTTTAGTTTGTAACCACAACATATATGTTTTGCTAATTGAGAGTCAAGTACATGTCATTTATGCTCAGATCAATTGCTTTGTCTTTGATGTGCAAGTGCTTGATGAATAATGCGATCAGCGGCAAGACCGAGGCTTGGTGGCTGTGGCATGTCATGTAAGTCCGGTTAGAACATCATCTCAGCCGAGAAGCACAGGAGAAAGATAAGGATCGTTAGGAGGCAATGCGCACATGTGGTGTGCCAATTAAACTTATGTGTTTCAAGTTGTAACAGTTCACAGAGCAGACGTACAATCTTTGCAACAAGTAATTTGATATCACGGACTATAGTGTGATGTGATGTGTCATAGGACTTAAGCGTTTGAAGTGATGATAGTCTTTGTACAGGTGTATGATCTTGGCAATGAGGCATTAGGCATCACATCTTGATGAAGACTGGTAGGTGGCAATTTGGAAAATTATCCAATACCAGGTAGAGTGGTGGTTTTTAAAACCGTGGCGTTGTTCTAAATGGTTTAGGTCATGTGTTTGTGGTTGGAGTGTTTTATCAGGCTTGTGGAGCCTTGTGAAGTCACGTTTTAAAAATCATGCAAGTGTGTGAGTGTTAAAATCCATTTATGTGTGGGTTACCAGGTTTTCCATATATAAATGATGTGATCCACTAAGGTGTGGGTGGTTGTTATAGTTAAATGAGAGGTAGCGAGCCTGCACTATATAAGCCCTTGTGTTGAAAAAAGATGTGACTTGAAAGATTAGGGTTAGAGTTTCCTTGTGTTGAAGCCTTGTGTGTGTGCTCTAGACTTAGAGCTTTGCCCTCTTGAGAGAGTGGTTATAAAATATACCCCTTCAAGTGAAATGAACATCCAGAGTTTGTCCAATTGAGTTGTGCCATGGATCGTTCATATGCTTTTGATTTACTTGGCTTTCTTGTTTCTTGGTGTCAAGGACGTGTAAGAGGTGGAGATATTTCATGGAGATCATACCCCATCTATCTAGACACCTTCTAGGGAAAGTTGTTGAGTTTGCCCAGTTTTCCTTAAGAGAGAAGTGATTTTAGGGTTTTATACCTGTGGGCATTTTTCCTTGAATTCGTACTATGATCTAATTTGTTATGATATGTGAGAACCCATCCAAGATCATCTAGTTCATCAAGGACTTATGATCAGGAGCAGATCAAGATTTCCCTCTTTTCTCAATTTTCGTGCAACATTCATTTAAATGGAAAAGATAAGAACTTTGGCAACAATTCTCTCAATCGCTGATTGGAATAGGTTCATGACATTCTAGAGAAGGCCTATTCCAAGTTTCAAGTTATTTAGATCAACATAACAAAAGTTACATGTATTCTTTGTTTTGAAATCGTGTTGAATTTATATTCTAAGGGAGAAGTCTAACCACCCCTGTGTAAAGGTCAGACCGTCCCCTCTAAGAGGTCAGACTGGTAAGACTTTGCATTTCTAAAGTTTTGCCTTCTTTGGCTCTGGGCTTTGGAGAGTTCATGAATTTGTATTTTCACTATGTGTTGTTACTGACACTTGAAGGAAGATTTTAAAAAGTCATTCACTCCATCTAACTCATCATTACCAATCCTACCACTACTTATTTGGCAACGCTAGCTAAATGAGTTGTATTGCGATCTGAAAAAAGTAATGATGAACACTAATTTTTCATGCTACCGAATTAGCTATGTAGTATGCTACGATTAATTATGTGCAGGTTATTTTCTTTGAAAGCTTCGTGATTAATTGCGTGAAGGTTATTTTCATTAATTTTGCTTCAAAACTACTTTATCAACTGTATTTATCAAACTAAACAATCTCTGATCCTGATCGATATGTGTGACGGGTTAAATTAAGCATGTGGATTTTTTACGACTTTATTATCGCAACAGCCGACTAAGGAAGTAGAGTACGATCGCAAATTGGTGTCTGCACGAAGTTTTATTTTTGGTGTATCCACTCGAATACTATAATATAACTAGCAGAAGTGCTTTGCGCGTCTATATTGAAAAACATAATTATATTTGCTATTACAACTCTAATATCCATAACTGAAAAGATTATCACAGTCAATGACGGACGAGGTGCTCAACCGCTACCTCGCTTGTTCAACGGGCCCTGTTGCAGGAGGCAATCCAAGCTCTTTCGACTCTGTTCAACTTCAATTGCGTGGAAGCTCTATAGGTCAACGACGTACTAGTGGCACAGGGGGAGTCGGCTCGCCTTGAGGATGTAACCACGTCGACCAGGCTGTAGAAGATGTGCCTTCTAGAAGGCCACTTTAGAAATGGAAGCATGAAGCCTTCATCATGCAGCCAGTCAATTCGAGCTGCCACCACTATTGCTTTCGCTGCCACTTCCTAGTCTGGCCATGTACTGCACAACTTTTATGCTTTTGTTGACGCTACTTATGTGGCAGCTTAATTCCCCTTACGAATTGCACCATTCCTGCCATTGTCATCAGTGTTTCATCTTTCGCCCATTCTGGCTCCTGTCCTTACCGACCCTTTCTTGTTGCTACACACATATCTGCAACCTCCCTCCACAATGGCTGGCCAGTGCAATTACCACTGTAACACCTGCCAGCCACTCAGGTTCCAGCCACTCGGCCATGGCATTTGTCACCGCAAACACCGGCCACTCGGCCCAGTGGCGGAGAGAGGGGGGCTGGGGGGCCTGGCACCCCCCAACCTTCTACTAATCCTTTGTAGCTTCTCAGCTCAAGGTGCAGGGCAGGAATATTTGGAGAAGGGAAAGCCCTATGACCTCAAGTGATTAGCGAAGAACCTGGGTTTGAAGCTTGGGAGGAGCCGGCGTCCTTTCCTTTTTCTGGGCTGCGACTACTACACTTATATTGCTATCGTTCTAGTATATTGTGCTACAATTCTGGTTGTTTATGTCACTGTAGTATATGTTGCATTTCATTGGTTGATATTGCTTAAGCTGTCACATGACATTTGCACTACATCAGAAACTGTCTGAAAATGCACCTGCTTGTCTGCTGCAGAAATCTAAGGTAGGTACTAAATAATTAAACCCTGTCATGCTTCATGCTCTTAATAGGAACGAGATGCATGACGCTCTTCTTTTTTCCTTTTTGAATGCCAAATTCTCGTAGCCAGGTATTTTGTGCATATATAATCAAGTAACATTAGGAACAAGATGTATATAATAGAAGAATATGCAAACAGCCAATGGCATGTGCATCTGAATTTGACACTTCACAGCAGAGCAGGCGTTCGTCTACTGCCAATGGCTACAGCCTACTGCAGTGACATCAAAAGATTTCATCCAGCGGATAACATCGTCGAGCACTCCAAATCTAAAGCACTGCCCCCGCGGCCCCGCCAAATGCTCAGTGGCGGAGAGAGGGGGGAGGGGGGCTGGCTATCCTATGGTGGATAGGTTGTTAAGATTAGTCTTAACTCTTCTGGTTTCAACTGCAACCATCGAAGATGTTTTTCAGCTATGAAACTTACGAAGACGCGACTTCGAAGTACAATGAGAGATAGATTTCTACGAGATTGTTTGGTAATTAATATTGAAAAGGAATTGGCCGCAAAGATTAGCAATGATGATATTATTAAGGCCTATGATCTTGCTGGTAGTCATAGAGCTAAGTTTAAGTTAATAGAGATGTAATTTTCTTTGCATTGTAATTTGCGAAATATATTACTCTGATATGTGACTATTGGATCGGTAAATCCGGCATGGTTCATTGGTTCTACTCTACTTGTTGTCCATGTTGCCCCCCCCCCCCCATATCCAGTTCCTGGCTCCGCCCCTCGGCCATGGTGGCTATCACCATGAATGCCATCACCATTGTGAACGCCAACACCTCCGTTTTGTTGGCCTTCGACAGGAGCCAAAATGGAAAAGTCCCGCTCTTCATCACACAGCGACATCCTTTTTGCTCTGGCTTTTGTTCCATTTCAATTTGCCTTGCAGCGAGTTACGCAAAGAATAGAGACATCTACAAGGTGCCTCAGATGATCCACCACTTTGCTCAAAAAGGAACCAGGACCCAGACTCCGATCCCTCATCTTGTTCCTATTTGCTAGTGCCTTCATCTCCTTATGTCAGGGCCCAACCTATCCATTATTCGCTAGAATGTGAGGGCTTAGCTCCCCTGTTCATCGAACAACTGTTCAGGCTGTTCTTGAGGCAAACCCTTGCCACATAGCTTGTCTACAAAAATCAAAGCTGAGTGCAGTCGACCGACTTCGTGCCAAGTCCATTGGCGGAAATAGACTGGACGAATTCAACTTCCTCCTAGTGGAGAACACTAGAGGAGGGATCCTTATCCTCTGGAATAGTGATACAGTCTCCATCTCCAACCCCTAATGCCATGAATTCGGCCTCACGCTCGATGTGATGATCCGAGACTACGTTACTGATTTTGTCCTAACCTCGGTGTATGGCCCACCGCTTGACAAGGACAAGGAGAGATTCCTTATGGAACTTATGCTTGTGCGTCCACCGCTGGCCGTCAAGTGGCTCCTTCTAGGTGATTTCAACCTAATCTACAGGGTGACCAAAAAATAATTCGAATCTCAATCAGCGTCTTATGGGAAGGTTTTGCAACGCCCTCAACACTTGCGAGTTACATGAGATCTAACTTCAAAACAGCAAATATACTTGGAGCAATGAAAGAGACAATCCCACACTAGTCAAACTAGACAATGCTTCTGCAACACTGCCTGGAACACCACCTTCAACAATCACACCCTACAAGACTTATCCACTTCCATGTCAGATCACTACCCCCTCCTCTTCTCAAACGTTGGTGCACCATGGCCACCAAAAGTCTTTCGCTTTGAAAATTTCTGGACCTGACTACCGACTTTCCAACAGATAGTCCAAGAGGCTTGAGCAAAGACCACACCTAGCCATAACCTGATTTCCACTTTCAACAGGAAATTGAAAATCGCGGCGATCTGGCTAAGGACATGGAGCAACAAGCCGCTCCCGAATGTCAAGCTACAGCTGCACATAGCCAAAGAGATCATCCTGCTCAGGAAAAAAGGGCCTTGATTCCCAAAGAAGCGGAGCTCCAAGACTGCCTAAAAGAGAGTCATGGGTCTGGCAGTAATCCAAAAATCTTGGATTAAGCAAGCATTGTGTATCAACTGGCTGCAAGAGGGAGACGCAAACACAAAATTTTTCCACATTAGTCAACTCCCATAGACGAAGGAACTTTATTCAACGCCTCATGAAGAGACAACATTGGGCAACCTGACGCGACAAAAAATCCAATGTGCTCCTTTACCACTTCTCTCAAATACTCGGACACAGTTCATAGGAAGCCACCACCTTCAACTGGGAAATGCCACAACTACGGTGCATGGACCTACATGACCTAGTCGCACCTTTCACTGAACTTGAGGTGCAAACCACCATCCTTCAATTACCGAAGGACAAAGCACTGGGCCCAGATGGCTTCAACGAAAATTTCTACCGTGCATGCTGGGACATCATAAAAGAGGATCTCATGTCTGTCCTTCACAGTTTTTACAACCTTAGAATAGCTGACTTTCAGTTGATCGTGCAAAAATAGCACACCCGCAAGTGCACGGGTTGCCACTGAAATAGCAGCGAGTGTCGTGTTCTCCACAGGGACTAGACTGAGGCTACCGATGCTCAGCTAAAGCTAGGTCAAACGAAAAGGGGGAGCAAACTAAACCTAAAACGACTACCCAAGCAGCCGAACGAACAAACTACCGAACGAATGCTAGCTCGCACGGACAAACCGACGAACGAACTAAACAACGACGGGACGAGCGACCGTACGAATGGACGTTGTACGATCGAACGAACAACACGATGACTAACTACACAAACAACGCTCGAACGACACTGACGACTACACGAATGAACACGACTACCGACCGATGATCTAACTAACTACCGATCGCTAGAAAGGAGAAAGTTGAGAAGCTCAGGGAGAGTCGAGAGGCACGGAGGGAGTCGAGAGAGAACGAGGGAGAATACGATCGATGGCTAACTAGACGACAACGGCACACGACAACACAACAAACACAAGACTACTAATGCTCGACCTAACTATCGACATACCACGGAGAAGAAAAGAGAGTCTAGAAGCAAGGGGAGGTCGAGACAGCACGAGGGGAGAAAACGGCCGCCGGCTAGCTAGTTCGCGCACACAAACACTACGGCACAAAACAAATTACTTAACACGAACACCTGACAGGGATACCAACACAACAAAAATCTCAGACACTAGCAATACTCACTGACCAACATAGATAACAATTTGAAATTACTACTAACAGCACAAATTGCAAAGTCATATGAGTATATATCACAATGACAAAATAGAGCACAATAACATCTCCACTGATCTCATGCACACATCACATATCACAAGCACAGTGCATAGACCAACAATTTAACAGTGCAACAATACGCAATTACTGAGCAGTAATTAAGAGCAGCAAAGAGATAAAGGGAGAGGATCTAGAGATGAACCGAAGAAGGAGAATCCGAGATGAGCAGCATCGGCGGCGCCGTGGTGTGGATGAAGTGGTGACGGCCGGTGCTGCAGTTGAGTCACCGCCGTCGGGGTGGCGGTGCTGATGGAGGTCAACGGCGCACGGATGAGGGCGGCGGCACACGGGAGAATGCGGTGCTACAGTCGCTGCAGAGGTCGGTGCAGTCGGCGGGCGGCGCAAGATCTGGAGCGGCGGCCAGAGGAAGAACAAGGGGAGAAGCGGACCGGAGGGAGATGAGAAGGGAGGAGAGAAGGCGGTGTTGGCTGGTGGAGAAACGGTGGTGGAGGATGTAGAGGCGAAGAGGGTGCGGTGGCGGAGTGCGGAAGGGTGCGTAGTGGTGTGTCGAGAGGAGGCGGAATGGAGGGGGCGGCGGAGGCGTACCGGCGAGGGATCGATTTGGGAGAGCAGCAGAGGGGACCAGGGAAAAGAAGCAAAAGGGGGCTAGGGGAGAGTGCTTGTGGCGGCCAGAGAGTAGGGAGAGGCGGCGGAGTTGGGTGGCGTTGGTGGAGCGGCGGGTGGAGAAGAAGGGAGTGGAGCTGAGAAGGGAGGTGCGGTGGAATGGCGAGATGGCGGCGCACCGAAGGAGAGCAAGGCGGTGGAGTGGTGGTGATGGTGGCGCCCGGCAGTGAGGATGCTAGAGGGAGAGAGAGGCGCAGTGGAAGGAGAAGGTGAAGAGAAGGCAGTGAGGAAGGGAGGCGACCGGTGAGGTAAGGCCCGGCCCTCGCCGGCGTCGACGGTGGAGAAGAAGGGGGTAGGGGGAGGAGAAGCAAGGGGATGGAGAGGAATCCAAGAACAGTACCCGGCTCAGTCCATTCCAGGCGGCGGCTAGGGTTTAGGACCGGGTGGGGATTTGGCTGTTTTGCAATTTAGTCCTCCAGATTTTCAGAAGTTACAATCCAGTCCTTCCCCAATGAGGGTTCTTCTGTTTTAGACCTCCAGAGCTCCGATTTCTTCGCGGATAGATCCTACGCATCCGTGACGACACGCACAACTGTACGGAGCAGCCCAAAAATGCCAAATTTGTCGTTTACGCGCCTTAATCGCGCCGGCCTGTGGAAAAGCATAAAAAAATATAAAATAGTCCATTTCGAGCAATTAAATATATAAAAGCGTGTAAATGATGATAAATTGTCCCAAAATGCGAAAAATAATGGGGTAAAATAATGGGTAAAAATATGTAAAAATGACGCATGTCAGTGCTCCAACACCGCCAATATTATTCTTCTTCCAAAGAAAGACGGAGTCCAATCCGCATCAAATTATAGACCAATAAGTCTCATTCATAGTGCTTCCAAGATCATCACCAAAACCTTGGCCTTGTGCCTCGCCCCCTTCATGAACAACCTAGTCTCATAGAGTCAAAGTGCATTCATTAAAGGAAGAGGCATTCACAAAAATTTCCTTTGCGTCTGGAGTCTCACAAGAATCTTTCTTCGTGCGAGCTAGATATTGCCAAAGCTTTCTAGTCGATACGCTGGGACTACCTATTGTAGCTGCTAGCAATCAAGGGGTTCCCTCCACGATGGAGGGATTAGATCTCTTGCCTCCTCTCCACTACAACCTCTAGAGTTCTTCTAAATGGCGTCCCTAGTAGCATTATTCAACACCATAAAAGCCTTCGTCAAGGCGACCCGCTCTCCCCCTTCCACTTTATCAAAGCAATAGACCCTATCCAAAACATCCTCAATATAGCAACGAAACAAGGTCTCCCGCAACCTTTGTGTAGATGAGTAGCAACCTTGCGAACCTCCCTCTATATGGACCACACAGCCATCTTCTTACACCCTTCCTGGGCAGTTGTTTGCTCCCTTGTCTACATTCTAAAAAAATTCGGCGAAGCTACTGGCCATTCTGGCTTCCTTCCCTTTGGAATACTTGATATTACCCCATGCAATTCGTAGACTACGTCACCTGCACTTGCAAAGGTTACAAGACAAAGTGTCCAGCCGCTTATCGAGCTGGTGCAGGAAATTGTTGACTCTCGTAGGAAGGAATGTTTTTGGCAAAGTTAGTCCTAAATGCCCAAGCAACATACCTCCTCACGGTTATCAAACCACCAACCAGAGTGCTCCAGTTTCTAAATAGACAGATGAGGCAATTACTTTGGGCGGTTCTGAACAACTCAGTTGGGACAAGGTGTGCAAACCCACACACCTAGGGGGTCTATTATAATGGATTCATCTTTTTTGTTCAACATGGTACGTGATGTGATTCCTCATGTTAACTAGTTCTTTGACGGCATATAGCTCTTGAATGGTTTGTTCGAAAAGGAATATATATACCCTTTCAAAAGGGAATATATCATTTGAAAAAGAAGTATTTCATTTGAAAAGGGAGTATTTCATTAGACAATAAGGTAGTATATCATTTATAAAAGTAATATATCATTCAAAGGAGGGTAGTATATCATTTGAACAGGGAGTATACACTACTACAGACAAGGTCATCATAGACGGTTCAAAAACGTCATCACAGACGGTTTTGTGAACCGTCTGAATTTATGGGTCAGTAATAATACGAGGTCATCACAGACGGTTTTGTGAACCGTCTGAATTTATGGGTCAGTAATAATACGAGGTCATCACAGACGGTTTTCGAACCGTCTGTGGTGCAAATATCACAGACGGTTTTTAACTAAAAACCATTTGTGATAGTTATAATCACAGACAGTTTTTAGTTAAGAACCGTCTGTGATATATAGTTATCACAGACGGTTCTTAACTAAAAACCGTCTGTGATATTTATAAATCACAGACGGTTTTTAACTAAAAATTGTCTGTGATTATAACTATCACAGACGGTTTTTAGTTAAAAACTAAAAACCGTCTGTGATATTCCCTTCTACTCCTAAACATATTCTGTTTATTGGCTAGCCTCAGGAAATGCTAGCCATGCCCTCTGAAACAAGTAGATCAACATGTACATGTATACATCCAATTCACATCTCAATTCATTTCACAAATATAAAACATCCATTTTTATTAAGATTAGAGCCTACCATTACAATATACCAAAACAACGAGCAGGTTACATAACAAGAATAGAGAAAAAGCAAAGATCCTCTATATCTTCTCGCCCCTGATGCAACGCATGAGCTGGATGTCTTTGACGCCCACCATCGTCGGCGTTGATTGAGTGTCTGCACGGTTGGCACGAGCTAGTTGCTTATGCGGTGTCTTGCCTCCCGTAGACTTGTACGTCGTTTGCAAGGAGGAGGACAGCAAGGAGAAAAACAGCAAGGAGGAAGATAGCAAGGAAGAGGAGACTAGCAAGGAGGCTGGGTTTTGGTTATATTTATAGGTGAGGGAGAGGGAGGGAGAGGCGGGAGTTCAAAATTTTTGGCGCGGGAACGGAGAGGCGGAGCTACGATCCGTGGGGTGAGGATTGGTGGATTTCTATTGGCTATGATTGGGTTGACGAGGATCGACGGGCCCAGCGGTCAGATTATCACAGACGGTTCTATATATAGAACCATCTGTGATGAATGAATATCACAGACGATTCTATATATAGAACCGTCTGTGAATTAGAGCAAAAAATTTTATATACCGATGCAATATAAACAACTAGTCTGAAAAGATAAAATAGCAAAGTTTTATATAGCTTATATATACTCATGTGAAAGGTTTCGATGAGATCTACAACTTTTCAGTTGAAGCAAAATCCAAATTCCAAAAGGAAGACCAAGAAAAAGGGCAAAAACCGAAACCAAAAACTTGCGACGCAGGTTTAGGTGCAAAGATGGTCGATTTTTGGGGTCTTGGAGGGTGACTGGCGCAAGCGGGTTCTTTTTTTGGATCGGGCTCATCGTTAGCTTTCCAATGAGTATAAGAACGTCGAAAACGGACACCATATGCAAAAGTTATGCCCGTTTTACTGAAGGTGTCTCAAAACTGCATCATACTCGGACTTAAGCGAGAAAATATGAAATTTTGAGGGATTGCAAGGCGGGAAACGTATCACAGACGGTTTTTATTATCAAATCGTCTGTGATACTGGAATATCACAGGCGATTTTATAATTAAAACCGTCTGTGATATTCCAATATCACAGACGGTTTGATAATAAAAACCATCTGTGGTATTCCAATATCACAGACGGTTCAGCGGTAAGAACCGTCTGTGATACTCCTTTTTCCCGCCACAAATACCACAGACGGCCTCTAAATTAAAACTGTCTGTAATAGTGTACATCACAGACGGTTTCACAAAATCGTCTGTGATTTGGCGTCTAGTATTAGGTTTTCTGTAGTAATGGTAGTGTTGGCTCCTCTCTCTCCAGAAAAAACAAAGAGAAGTACATTGTTGGCCGTACTAGAAGCTAGCTCGTAGTATATCATCTCGAAAGGATGTACATTGTCAACCGTACAAGAACCTAGCAGTATATAGTCAAATTGGAGTATTTCATTGAGTACATGATAAAGATAATGCTGAAACAAACAGGCTCCTTTCAAACCTACTGAAGAACAAGGTATATACTCCATGGACGGTGACGACTAATAAACAATATACAACTAGTCTGTACTTCACTTCTTTTATGGATGTATATATTCCATTTTGGTATGGAATTATATACTCCATTTTAGTGACGACGGTGCATTACGAAGCACGGTGGAAGGGAGAAATTCCGGCAGCCACTTCTTCCTGTCTGCCGATGAAATTGGAGCAACATATGGTACCTCTGCCTGTGAGTTTATTTAGTAAATGAACTTGACGTTGGGAGTGTCTGTATCGAGGGCACATTTATCAAACATAGATAAGGAGTATATCTGTATAGCCAAACGAAAATCGACGTAGATGCATACATACTGTGGCGTTACCCGGTCCAAGCACGTCTCCGCTACTACTACTACTTGGATCATCTCGGCGCGGAGGCCGGGGCTCGCAGGCTGGCGCCGCAGCGGCGCATGGACGTGCTAGGGGCGAGCGGACGGCACGGGCCATGCAGCGTCGGGGTCGCCATCGCACGGCCCGTCGTCACCGTCTCCTTGACGTCGCCACCGCCTGCACGCCGGCTCGAACTCGCCTCAGGCCGAGTCGACGACGCCGTGCAGCCTCGCGCAAACGAAGACAGGCGGGACCATTTCTGCAGCCGGCACCGTCTCGCCTTGCGCTCAGATTCACCGGGAGAATGTCGAGCCGTCACCACCGTGCTCCAACGCGCACCTCTTCAGAGGTGGTATGGCAAGACCAATGACTGGAACGGGAGCGAAGAAGAGGATATAATCAATTAGCAACAAGCCGCATGCCTCTTCCGCCGGTGATATTTATGGGAACGAGGAGAGAGCGGATGGTTAGCATTGCATCGGGATTTAAAATACGCAGCAAAATCGGGAGCTCAATCCAACGCGGAGTCGGGCGGGCGTGATGCAGACATATGATCGTTCTCGACGTACTATTCCTCACAAAGAAACATCGTTCAACGCCTAACACGAGTGTACATATTGAGTGCATCATTAACCACTGAGATTGTAGAGCAGGTACTAGTACATATGACGATATACGATCCAATGTTAATTTCGTTTTAACTATATCGTTTATAACAAAAAAGGCTTCCTCTTATGTCACTGCACATTTAATCCATCTTGGAATTGGATTATGCCAGTACTACTCTAGCTTGTCAAACAAGCTCCTCCCGTAGCCTTAACTGCCGGTCTCCAAAACCCTAGCTAGGTCCTTAGCCATGCAATTAAGCTAACCGCCGCCCTTAAATGCCTCCACGGCGTCTCCTACCTTTTTGTCCTCCCTGAATTGATAGCCGCCACTGCCCAAGCTGTGACATGACGCTGCCTGCCTGCCTGCCTCGTCCTCACACTCACAGGCCGCAAAGCCCGCGCGTTCCACTCACCTCCATCCACCTGTAAAGCTTCATGCAGGCATGCACTCGATCGATCTGGCTTTTGTTAGGAAACTGCTCCCCTCGGTCAAAGTCCTAACATATTTGGGTAATCTAAGGTAGACTATAAATATGAATCTATACCCTCTCATTATATATATCTGATGCAATCTAAAGCAATAAAGAAATACCAGGAGTTCTCTCTACCTCTCTGTGTTCAATCTATTGTTCTGTGATTCTGTGATTGATTCGTTCTTGTTCTAAGCAGAGGAATCGATCGGACTGGTTGCTAGCGACGGTTCCTCAACACGTTATCAGCACGACTTCGCTCTGGTGAACGAGGTAATCATCAAAGCACAGATTGAATTTTCTAGATCGCTTTTGAATCTGTATTTTATTTTCGCGTTCTAGATTGAAATTCTACGGTGCAAATCCGCCCTAATCTACCGTGAGCCGACCTGAAGTCGCCGACACAATGTCGATCGGTAGATTGTGAAACGGGGTAGATGTTGATTGCACTGTAGAACGATGCAAATCCGCCCTAAATCTACCGCGAGCAGATCTGAAATCACCGGCACAATGTCGATCGGTGGATTACGAAACGGGGTAGATGTTGATTGCATCATAGATTAAAATCAAAATTTTTGCATATTTTGTTTGATCCTGCATGGTCACTGTACAAAAATTATGCATCTGTTCTTTTATCTTCTGTTTGGATTTGAATGGCTGTTGCACGAAGAAAAAAACAACACATGCAAAAATCAGGGCGACGGCCCGAAGCCGCCACCGATTCACCGCTGGCCTGAAGCCGACCGTGGGCCAATTGGCTGACCACCCCGAAGGCCGGCCGGAGCCCCGCCGTACGCGCGCCGCCTCCGAGCCGCCCGGCTTGCCGGCCAACTACGCCCTGAATGGCGCCGCTCGCACGCCATCGGCCGGCCAAAACCGTGCCCAAAGACCGGCCCGCAGCCGGCTTGCCGTCGGATCCTGGTCCACTGCCGGCCTTGGCCGCACCTTCCCGCGCGCCGCCCGTAGCCGCGCCTCCTCCCGCGCGCCGCCCGCAGCCGGCACCTCCCCGCGCCGCCTCCCGCGCACCGCCCTGACCACCGTACCACCTCGAGCCGCCCGAAGCGGTCACACTGCCGTGTGTGTGCCGCTTGCCTCCGGCCCGCCGCCTTGATGCGTGCGCCCAGCCTGAAGCCGAGCCGCCTCCGCCGACGGCAAGGGCGCCCGAGAGAACCACCCCGCGCCTCCAGCCGCCGCCGCACGGACCCGCATCGTCCGCCCGAGCGTGAGTCGGCGCCGCGCGCCATCGGTGGAATGGGGGTAGGGAAACCCTCCCCCCCCCCCCCCCCCGAGTAGATCCGATCGGGCAGGCCAATGGGGCCAGGTGGGCCGTGCGGTTAAGAAAAAAACGGGCCGAATAGAGGTGGGCCAGACGAATAAAGGGGAAAGGCCACGTGGGCCAAAAGGAGATGGGCCGAGGGCAGGAAGAAAGCCCGGCCGGTGGGGAGGGGAGTTAATTTTGCGAAAAAGCCCTCCACCTTCCGTGAAATTACCGAAAGGACCCTAGAACTTGCATTTAAGTCCTGTTTTTTTTTGCAGAAAAGGCCTCGCAGTTCCGAAAATTGCGAATAAGCCCTTAAATTTACGAGCGGGTCCAGAATTTTGCAGAAAACCCTCTGTAAATCAGAAAATTGCGCGAAGTTTTCTCTGAACTGAAAATTTGTGTAAAAACCCTCTGGAATTGCAAAATTTGCTGAAACTTCGTATTCTTGCATAAAAGGGCCTCGGGAATCTGAATTTTGCATTATTTTTAGCATTTGAAGCTTATTTATTTATGCCATTACTGTTTTATGTATTTTCTGTATTTATTTACTGTTTTTGATTAATTGTAATTGCTGAAAATTGCTTTTAATCACTGAAATTAGTATTAAAATTATAGAAAATGCACAGAAAATTATGAAACATTATGGGAACCTATTGTACCACTTTATTTACCTGTAGTAAATTTTCCATGCATGTTTACCTGCAATAAACTTATTTTATTTCGTTCATACACATGTAGATGACTGGAATTTCGAACCGGGAGTTCAAGGAGCTGGCCCAGAAAGGCCAAAACTATCTGACATGGGCATCCGGTGTTGAGATTGTGCTTGAGGGCCGGAAGCTCAGCGCGGCTATTGGGTTAAGCGGATAGAAAGACGCCCGACCAACACCTGAAGAGAATGCTCAGGCACTTTATTTTCTCAGGCACCACCTCTGCCCGACTCTCAAAAATGAGTATATGGCGGAAAGAAACGCGCTAGCACTGTGGAGTCTGGACCGCACTCAAGAAGCGGTTTGAGAGGCTCAAGTACACCATTCTTCCTCAAGCAGAGCAGGAGTGGATCAGATTGAGGTTTGCCGACTTTAAGACGGTCGGGGAGTACAATTCTACCTTGCACGGGATTTGTACTAATCTTCAACTCTGTGGCAAGGAGATCATAGATGAGCAGAAGATTAAGAAGACCCTATCCACATTTCACCCCAGTGTTGTACAGATTGCCCGCAACTATCGTCAAGATGGCTACAAGGAGTACGCCGAATTGATTGATATGATGCAGGTGGCAGAGGCTCAGGACGAACTTCTCCGCAAGAATTACGTCTCTTAGCCACCAGGCAGTTCCGCTGGCCGTGAAGCCAACGCTAGCAGCTACAAGGTGCGAAAGCCCTCGATGAAGAGAAGGGGGAAGAAGGGTAAGATTGTTGCCCAGAAAGGCAAGTCAGATGCTCCAAACGACAAAACGGCTAAGAAAAGTGGCAAGACCTATGGCCAGCAGAACCAGGGTTGCTACAAGTGTGGCAAGTGGGGACATTGGTCGCGGATATGCAAAGAACCGCAACATGTCATTGACGCCCACCAAGCTCAAAAGAAGAATGGCAAAGGGCAACCTGAAGCCCACTTTGCAGCCGTTGAGGGGGAGCAGCCTGAGCAGCTGCCGGAGATGATGGAGGTTGAGCCCATCCCGGCAGCAGCACCCCCTTACGACTTAGAGGCAGCCACTGCCATGATCTCTCTTGAAGATAATGTCACTGCTGAGAAAATAGCCGAAGAAGTCGATGATTTTTCTAGTTGACTCCGTCTGATGCACAGAATGCATAAGACATTAATTGTCATTTATTTTGTATTAAATGGACAAGTTTAGAACTTGCATGGTTGGTGCTTTAGGATTTTGCTTTCTCGTAATTGTTGGATGATTTTGGAATAAAACATTCATTTATTCAATTTGTAATGGTATTATATGTTCTGATATTGGCGTATTTTATTTATGTGTTGAATGCCTTCTAATACATGTTAATTAAATACGTTATATTAGAACACGTGTGGTGCCCTATGGAGGAAGTATGCCTTGTCGACAGCGGCACAACGAATACCATCTTAAGAGAGACAAAGTATTTCCAGTCGATCCGTAAGAGCACCGGCAGCCTTACGACAATCGCTGGAAGCGATGCATGTATAATCGGTTCCGGAAGAGCCACAATTATACTTCCAATGGGCACAACTTTGGTCATTGAAGAAGCCTTATTGTACCCAGAATCGACTAGAACTCTCCTAAGTTTTAAGGATATTCGCGCCAATGGTTTCCACGTTGAGACTGACGAAGAGTACGGTAAGGAATACCTACTCATCACGAAGCGCGAAGAGAATGGCAAAAGAATATTAGAAAAACTTCCTTCACTTGAAACTGGGCTATATTATACCAACATTAAGGCGTCTGCAGCGTACACTGTTCTAAAAACAGTATTTAGAAGCTCTGAACTCTTCTGTCTCTGGCATGACAGATTAGGCCACCCAAGTCTTAAGATGATGAGAAACATAATAAACAACTCGCATGGGCATAATATTAATGTGAAGAATTTCCCAAATCATGAAGATTTTGTGCGCCCTGCATGTGCCACCGGGAAACTAATTACTAGACCCTCCACTCTGAAAGTGAAGGATGAAGTCCCTGCATTCCTGGAACGTATCTAGGGAGACATTTGCGGTCCCATTCAGCCCGTCTCAGGGCCGTTTAAGTATTTTATGGTGCTCATTGACGCTTCTTCGAAGTGGTCACATGTGAGTTTGCTGTCCATAAGAAACCACGTCTTTGCAGAATTGATCTCGCAGATCATTCGCATCAGAAATGTGTTTCCTGATCATCACATCAAGTCCATCAGAATGGACAATGTCAGCGAATTTACTTCAAAGGCATTTGATGATTATTGCATGGCGATGGGAATTGCAGTTGAGCATTCGGTACCGCATGTCCATACCCAGAATGGTTTGGCAGAGGCTTTAATTAAAAGAATTAAATTTATTGCCCAACCCCTATTGCATAAAAGTAATTTACCAGCTACATGTTGGGGACACACAGTCCTTCATGCAGCGAATCTCATCAAACTTAGACCTTCGGCCTACAACATCCATTCACCTATGCAACTAGCGCAAGGGTCACCACCGAAAATTTCTCATCTTAGGAGGTTTGGATGTAAGGTTTATGTACCGATACCACCTCCGCAGCGTACTGCAATGGGCCCACTCCGTAAGACTGGGATATACATTGGTTATGAGACTGCATCCATAATTAGGTATTTGGAATCCATGTCGGGAGATTTTCATACTGCCCGCTTCACTGATTGCATTTTTGATGAGGATAATTTCCCGTCATTAGGGGGAGGAAATCAACCCATTGATGAAAAATGTCGGGAAGTTACGTGGGAAGCCACGGGAATTCATGCACATGACCCGCGCACTAGTGAAACTGAAAAAGAGGTCCAGAAGATCATCGACTTGCAAGCATTAGCAAATCAACTGCCCGATCACTTTAGTAATTTGAAGAGCGTGATTAAGTCGCATGTGCCTGCACGCAATGCACCGGAGACGGTTGCAATACCAAAGAAAATTGAAGGTATCCCTAATCCCGTCCAGAGGCCTCAGAATAAAAGGACGAGAACTCCGGTTCCTCGAGTCCAAAGTAACCGGGGACGCCCAGCGAAAAAGGATAAGAGGGATTTATCACAGCCGATCATTGAAGTCCCCCAGAATGAGAAGGGAAGCCAGTTGAGACCTGGTACAAGTATGACACCTTCGGAAAAGGGCATACCGGATCTGAATATCCCCATCGGCATGGATGTGTGCGCACACATCGGAGCTGAAAAACTAAAGGGACTTGCCACCACAATTGAAAGAAGCGATGTGCGAGGTAAAGCTCCAGCAGAAGCAATCGCTCCAGAAGAAGCAACTCATGAAGAAATAGCTATAAATTATGCACACACGGGAGAATCCATGAATAGGACAACAGCTGATATCGATATCTACTTCGGAAAGAAAATTACCACCATCATCGATCTTGATCCCGAGCCTGCATCGCTCGCTGAATGTAAGAAAAGCAAATAGAAATCTGTACAGTGTGAAACTCAGAAAGTCACTGTATAGACTGAAACAATCTGGAAGAATGTGGTATAATCGCTTAAGTGACTTTCTCTGCAAGAAAGGCTACACGAACAATGAAGACTGTCCTTGTGTATTTATACGGCGATCCCAGAATGGATTCTGTATAATCTCTGTGTATGTAGATGATCTGAATATCATCGGGACAGCCGAAGACATAAAAGAAGCAAGCTCCTACTTGGAGTCAGAATTTGAAATGAAAGATTGGGGCAAGACCAAGTTTTGCTTAGGCCTGCAGCTTGAGCATGTCCCTGAAGAAGTCTTGGTACATCAGTCGACCTACACCCAGAAGGTGCTTGAAAGGTTTGGCTTCGAGAAGGCATTTCCCTCGAAAGTACCAATGATCGGTAGGTCTTTACAGCAAGAAAAAGATCCTTTCCGACCTAGGGAAGAGGGGGAGGAAGTCCTGGGACCGGAATTCCCATACTTGAGTGCAGTAGGAGCACTCATGTACTTAGCAAACTGCACTAGACCGGACATTGCATTTGCCGTGAACCTGTTAGCAATGTACAGTGCAGAGCCCACCAAAAGGCATTGGCATGGCATAAAGGACATATTCCGATACCTCCAAGGAAGCAAAGACCTCGGATTGTTCTACAGAAAGAATCAAGATCTGAACTTGATTGGCTATGCAGATGCTGGGTACCTGTCGGACCCACATACCGCAAAGTCATAAACAGGCTATGTATTTCTGTGTGGTGGAACCGCAATTTCATGGAAATCGTCTAAGCAAAGCCTGGTAGCTACTTCGACGAACCACTCAGAAATTATAGCACTGTATGAAACCGCACGAGAGTGCGCTTGGCTCCGCCAAATGGTTCACCACATCCAGCAGTCATGTGGGATGAACATTGTGCAAACCCCCACAATTATCTATGAAGATAATACCGCTTGCGTTGCACAAGTGCAACCGGGCTATGTGAAGAGTCATCTCACAAAGCATATCAACCCCAAGTTCTTCTATGCACATGAATTGCAAAAGATGGACGAGATTAAAGTACTGCATACTAAGTCATGTGAAAATCTCGCAGATTTATTCACTAAGTCACTCCCCGCATCTAGCTTTGAAAGGTGCGTGCGTGGAATTGGTATGATGAGACTTAGAGAAGTGCAGAATTCAGGGGAGAATTCTCACAAGCCTGCTAATAAATCTTGATCATGAAGATTAAGTACCCAAAGAATAAAGTCCTACAGACCAAATGAATTTGGGTGAATTGTACTCTTTTTCCTTTGACGAGTTTTCCATGAAGTTTCTCGACCAAGGTTTTTAATGAGGCAATTCGTGCATCGCAGCATCACATGTATCATGTACTCTTTCTCCAAAAAATTTCCACTGGGTTTTTATGGAGTTTTGACGAGGCATGAGCATGTTGGGTGAAGTGCCCAAGGGGGAGTGTTAGGAAACTGGGCCCACGGCTAGAGTCCTGACATATTTGGGCACCCCACCGTAGACTATAAATATGGACCTATACCCCCTCATTATGTACATCTGATGCAATCTAAAGCAATAAAGAAAAACCAGGAGTTCTCTCTACCTCTCTGTGTTCAATCTATTGTTCTGTGATTCTGTGATTGATTCGTTCTTGTTCTAAGCAGAGGAATCGATCGGACTGATCGCCAGCGACGGTTCCTCAACAGCTTTCTCCTTTTAAGGTATGTATAATAGTATGACATTAGATGTTTATAAATATTGCCACATGAAATACAAGATGTTGTAAAAGAGAAAGAGGGAGTATAGAGAATTGAGCTGTCCCTTATGTAACAGTCAACTGAAACACGAGAAACAGGACACATTGTGTCATTGAGAAACTGTCTATAAAGATATATAAAAAGATAATTTATTATAGAAGCTGTCTTTATTGTCGTTTATAGATGATATAAAAGGATTATAGACTGTAGCCCTTGACCCTTGTCCTAATCTCTCTCTCTCTACTTAAGCTTGTAGCTAAGCACAATAGCATGGCCTTATATATAGGAAGATAGCCAAGTGGCGCCAAAAGATACAGAAGCTCACAAGCCTACGCGCTACGCAGCACCGCTAGCTCTACACCTTCAAACCAGCACTCGCATACTTCGTACGTACAAGCTAGCGAAGTCCATGTCGCAGCTTCCGGCCGTGCCGCCGCCGCTGGCGATCGTCGACGGGGCCCGGAAGAAGCGGGCGGGGCTCCCGAAGCTGCTGCACAAGTTCTTCTTCAAGGTGCTTCGGCTGAGGCCCGCAGCGTCGGCGTCCGAGGGGAGCGCCGCCGCGTTCGAGGCCTACTACGGCTACCGGATGGTGGACGAGTACTACTACTACAGCTACGGCGGCGTGGGGTCGTCGTGGGCCGGGGTGCTCTCCTCCATCCCGGAGGAGCAGAGCTCCGAGGAGGGCACGCCGGACGCCGTCGTCGGCCCCGCTGTGCTCCGTAAGGCCCACTCGGAGCGGCTTGTCGCGGCCGAGGTCGCTGCCGTGGTGCACCTGGAGGTCGTCTTGTAGAGGCGGCACAGCTGAGCTAGCTAGTTTGTCAGTCAACAAGCTTATTTTGCAGATTCATATCCTCTGCCAGCGTGAAAAGCACCCTCGGGAGGGTAGCTTCGCCGTTCGATCAGAAATCAACGCTATAGATGAGCGCAGACGGATTCCAAGGCACACTTGCGGTTCCTCGCAAAGCGCTAGCTCAGAACTGCTCGCTGAGTCAATCCCAGCCGTTGCAGCTTTGATCGGACGGCTCCAAAGGTGCCAAATACTGTGCCGGTGCCTGATTACCAGTGCCACAACTACGGAGGGTCCAAATCTACAATTTGCATATTGCAAAATCAAAGTCAGTCTTGTTTATTAGTTACTGAAGAGATTTGTGTACGTAGATGATAGCAAGATATGATATAACCACGGAATTTTTGTCATGTGAGGGTAGAAAATTTGATCATTTCCGAAAGGGAGTAGCTAGCTAACCAACACTATACCGATAAAAGTACTTTCAACGGTATAGCAAAGTTTTATGATATTTCACACACTGCAACAAGCTTTAAGTAAGTTTCAAGGATGCAACAAATTTTGTGGAAGTTTCAGGTTTAAAAGGTAGAAGTTCTAACCACTCATTGCTTTTAAAAAAATGCAAGTTTCGTGAGATTGTATGTTCCAAAAATGCAAGTTTTATATGGGTTTCATGAGGTTCCATGTTCCAAAACGCAAAGTTTCATGAGGTTTCGTATTCTAAATTGTAAGATTCATGAAGTTTTATGTTCCAAAATGCAAGTTTTATATGGGTTTCATGAGGTTCCATGTTCCAAAATGTAAAGTTTCACAAGGGTTCATGTTCCAAATTGAAAGTCATATGAGGTTCCATGTCCAAAACACAAAGTTTCCAGTGGTTTCATGTTCAAAAATGCAAGTTTTCTGAGGTTTCATGTTCTAGGATGCAAGATTCATGAGTTTCATGAGGTTTGATATTCCAAAACACAAATTTTCAGGTGGTTTGATGTTCCAAATTTCAAGTTTTATAAGATTTTATGTTCTATATGAGTTGTATGAGGCTTTATGCTCTAAAACGCAAAGTTTCAAATGGTTTCATATTCCAAATTGTGAGTTTCATGATATTTTATGTTCCAAAACATAAAAGTTTTGACATGTTTTCGTGAGTTTCAGAAGGAAAAACAAAGCAATATGCTATTCAATGCAAAATAAAAAAATAAGAATAAAATTACAATAGAGTGAAAAATTGCCACAAATTTCAAAAAAAACCCAAAGCTTTAAAGAGATACATCAGAGCTAGGAAACAGTGGCGCCACTAGAAGTAGGCTTAGGATTCACGGTGGCTATGAAGCTCGCTAGCCCCATTACCCACAGCAACTGCACTAGCTCTCGCGTAGCCACCACGGATGCTTGCCACTCATAGGGCCTGTTCGGCTGGTAAGAAGCCGACCAGCTTTTCGCAGCCGCTACAGTACCTAACTTTTAAACGGAGTATTTTCTCAAGACGGGGTCTATAAGTTAAACGTAGTACACGTTAAAAGCCCAACATCTGTACCAGCCAAAATCGCAAGTGAGTATCGATCTCTCCATAATCTGTACCGTAAACAGCCAAAATTCAAAAATTTCAGCCAAAAGCCATAAACCGCAGCTAAAACAAACAAGCCAATAGATATTATGTGCACGGTGACGGTGCTGAGGCCAGTGGTGTTTAGGTTAGGTTCACGCAACGGCCAAGCTTGCCGACAGTGGTTGCTCTCTTTTCTTTTGCTACACTCCTCGCAAACTTGGGTTGTAGATAGAATCATATGCTCAAGTTATAGATGGAATCAACCAAGGATGGAGAGAGAGAGACACGGAGAGACAAGACTTTGGATAAGTCCAAACTGAATAAGTGGATAAGAATCAGTGCATATGAGTGCATTGATCCTGCCCATTGTAGTCTAAGCCAAATGAGTGAATAAGGAACGATCTATATCAAGTGGTTCCAAAGTTATTTAGTGGTTCAATCCATCCAACGACGAGAATATATCCCGTTGTAAAGGCATCTCAGGGTATATCTCGTAGCATTACTTTATCCGAAAAGGGGGCAATTAATGTATCATGCATGCTTGGGGGTGTCGTTTTTGGGCGGCAGTAGAAGTTGCTGTCTTGTTGGCATCGCTAGTGATGTGGGTTTAATTTCATGTATATCCCCCACATTAGTTGCCATCGTAAATTAGGCCTCCCTTGCTCACATGTAACTTTTTTTTATTGTGTGGGCAGGGGGAGAATTGTACGTGCTTGATTCCTACTAGTGCTTCAGCTTTGCTAGCTTTTACCGGCAATGTGAGCTTCCATGTGTACGTACAAGCAGGGATTATATTTTCGGTTTAGAAAAAATCGGATCCCTTCGAGAAATCTGAAATTTGGAAATTTCAGATATTTCTCAAAGATTTCAGTGGAAATATTCAAACATATCATTTGAATTCAACAAAAATTCAAGAAATAATTACTATTTTGTTCCTACCGGCGCCGCCTCCCCTCCCGCGGCCAGCGCAACCTCCCCCTCTCACCGCCCGCCACTGGCACCACCTCCCCTCCAGCAGCCGGCACAACTCCCCTTCCCGCCGCTCACGCCGCCCGTTGCTGGTGCCATCTCCCCCTCCCGTCGCCCGCCACTGCTCGTAGCCGCCTCGATCGGGTTCTCCCTGCTGCTGGATGGAAGTGTGGAAGCTAATTAGTAGTTAGGCCAGGCCGAAAATTTCTAAAGTGGGTCGATTTTTTGAGCCGGAATGGGCTTCTATCGGGGTGAGCCGAGAACACCAAAAATCAATGAATTTCAGAAAAGTCAGCCCGTAAATGTAATCCCTGCGTACAAGCAAGGAAAAGAAACTTTTTATTGGCCTTTCCTTTTCAATTCAATGTTTTCACAGTGATCTTGCTCAGCTAGTTCCTGTAAAGTGGTAGTTTAGCGTTTACTTTTCACAATAATTTAGTTTCACATGATGTGTAATCTTTAAAAATCAGTGGTCGTCCAATCTAAGCAGATATAAATTCACTTGTCACGCGACAAGTGGACTAGGGGCGGCGGAACAAATGCTCAGGGCTCGTGACCTATTTCAGGCTTGACTAGATGGCAAAAGAGGTAAACCAAGCAAGATGGTAACAGAGTCATATAACATCAAAGTTTTCTAATGTTTCGAAAAGAAAACTAAAGGTTTGTTTAAAAAATTATGTTGTCGAAGTGTTTGTTGAAATTTTCATATGTTCATTGAATCACTAGTACCAGAGCATCTCAGCATTAAAATTCGATCTAAAGTTCAGTGTTTCCAGGGTGATCTCGCTTGATTAGTTCCTATAAATTAGTTTACTTTGCATAATAACATCGATTCTGTTTGATATTTGGCAGTTGATCACCCGGTAAAAGAGCACACTCGTAAGTTGCTCGATCTGTCGAGCCGAACGCCTAAATGGCCCTGTAGGAACACCTTAGTCCAAAAATGGCCTCCAGTCGCTTGTATTTGTAGATATAGCCTCCTCAAGGACCTCGACAGCAGCGGTAGACCTGCGCTAGCCCAGCTCAATAGGAGGGCGCTTCACTTGGCAATCCGCTCCAGCTTGGAATCGGACGGATGGCCACGGCAGGTGATGGGCCCTACCAAGTCGCGCAGGCTCAGCTAGTGTGCCCTGTCCCGCTGAGCCCAAGCGGATCGGTAGCTTCCTGCCATGCCCGACCAACTTGGCAGGCACCCGCCTACCCTTGCCAGTCACCAACGCAGTCCCCGCGCATATAAATTCCCTCGCACGTCGCTCGACTCTCACTCGAAGCCCCCATTGAACTCATTTTCTTACCCGTCAAACGACAGAGACCGAGCGAGAGAGAGAACCGAGGGAGAAGAAAGAAAGAGAGAGGAGAAATGAGTTTCAATTAGATTTTTGATGTGCTTTTGTTGGGCTTTAGGAGATTTGCTAATTGGAAAAAAGTGTAGATCCAGTGGAGACCTTCAAAAAGATGTATGTTTTATTCGCATGCAAACAATACGCTTAATATGTTATTAGTGTTTCATTAGCATAGTGGTGGTGTTCCATGTTTAGTTGACGTATATATTTAGCTCATGCGGATGATATTTTGTAATTAGCCATATTAATGATGTATTAGTGGCTAATGATAATATTTTGTAATTAACCATGTTGAAGAAATATGCATTATTATTTTTAGTATTCTTAGTGACTTTATAATTTAGGAAATATGTATGTATATATGTATGTATTGCTTTGGTGAGATTAAAAAATAAAAAATGATGATAAGTTTGCTGAAATGTGTACTGCTATTTTTAGTATTTATGTGTGTGTATGTATATGTATATATGTGTACCTATATACATGCATATATGCACATGTCCGTGAGCATATATGGTAGCTCAATTATACAAATGTGCATGATCATTTTTTATGTTTGGTTATATTTAGCATCATTGAAAATAAATGAATTCCGTCTGCATTGGTGCTAGGTACGTGATGTCGGATATGGAATATTTGCTTGTGTTTTATAGGGAGGGTGTCATACGATACGGGCTATAAGGAGTGGACCTAAAAACAATTATGAACAGATTGTGATCCAGGCTCCGGGTTTGAAGATGGGTCTGCCTAAGCTCAAGAGGTGCGTACAGAGTGCATTTGATAGGAAGACAAGTAAGAAGAAGATTGTCATCGAGACGGTGACTACCACAATAGTTAGAGCTTCGGGGAGTGCTTTTGGGAGCTGAAGAAGGTGGTTGGCAACATTGCTTAGGGTAATACATGGAGATTGCAAACAATCTTGGTGCAGCGATATATGGGAGGCCGATGGTGTATGTACAGTTTGTGGAGAGGGGGAACCATCGAGTAGGGGTGAAGCCAGTAGGAGTGGTAGCGTGGAAGTGCCGCTGTTGGCTGGTAGTGGCAATGTGGAACTTACTGTTGGTGGGGATGGTGGTGGCTGTAACATCCTGAAAATTTGAAATTTGAAAATATGAAGCTTTTGAATTATTTTACAATATGTTCTCTTGAAATTTGACTCTCCTTTGGTGTTTCTTAAATTTTTGTGAGGTTTCAAGAATTGAAGAGAGTCATGAAAATAAAACTATTCCTAGTAAGACCATAACGGATATATGCAAATGATAGGAACTTAAAATTTTAAATACAAATCTGAAAAGATGATCCAGCTTAAGGAGAGAGAAACCTGAGTTAATAAAATATAAAATATCATTTTGAAGATAAAAGTATAAAGGGAAACCAAAATAAACAGAATCTATATAAGTATGTATGCAAAGGGCCTAGAAAGATGTGCAAGACATAAAAGGTATTTATACAAAAAAAAGGGGCATGAAGAAAATATATACATGTACATAAGATGAATGTGCAAATAAGATATATATATACACACACATATATGTAAATACATATATACATGAATAAAATATATATATATATATAAGTATATACATACACAAAAATAGAAATAACTAAAATATATATAAACTATATATCTGTATATATATACTTGTATGTACAAAGTATACCCACTAAATAAACAATGAAAAAAAATATAAGAGGTCAGGCTGGCCAGAGGCCCGGCCCAATCTCCTCTCTCTCCGCCCCTACCCTGCAGCGGCCGAACGGCCCAACCTTCCTTTTCCCTTCTTCACCCCGCCGGCCCGTCCTCCCCCTCACTGTGATGGACCATGTGGAGGTGACCACATGTTTATGATGAGTAATTGACAAGTTTGTGCAAAGATTGAGTTTAGTTTGAGTAATTTGTGCCAGGTCGGCATTTGGCGCAGTCGGGTATGGTTGGACGGTCTTATTGCATTTTCGTCTTCCCGATTGGTCGTTTAGGCGAGTTTATGCTTCATTGATGCTATTTATTTTTTCAAGTATCGAGCGGTGCTATTTGATGTGTTTCTTGTCTGTGATGGCTGCAGGACGTCGAGATGGAGTCGTGGTGAGGCACGGAGGACCGGACTAGGCGCAGGTGGTGCCGAGGTCAGAACGGTCGAGGTGTGCCGAAGATGGCGATGGCTCGAGGTAGCTGCGAGGCTTGCGAGGCAAGGAATTAGGAAGCTTCCCGGAAGGTGCAGGAGGGGTGTTTTGGGGAATACGCAAAGCTGCACTAAAGGAAGCGGATTATGGGTAAAGCATTGGAGTTGTTGTGGCTTAATGGGCAAAGCAAATTTCAAACCCATTAGTGAGAGACTATAAAAGGAGGGTGTCTCCTTGCATGGTCTTCATGGCTTTGGGAAAGGGTTAAGGCTTTTGCTTTGTGTCTTTAGTTGTTGAAAGTGGGTGGAGGAGACAGAGGGTGTTCTGATCTTTCCATTGATGTGTTCTTGAGTGAGTCTCCTCTCCAAGCATGTAGGGTGTGAGTTCTTGGCTTTGGGAGAGGGAGAGGATGAGTTGAGACTCTTTGTAATCATCCCTTGTTCTAATGTCCAGGCGTATGGGGACTCATATGTATTCCTTGTTTTGATTAGGAACGAAATTTCTGAAGTTTGTCTCCTGTATGCCTCTCTGTTCTTCGTTCTTCTTTTGGGTGATTTTCCTCTTTTTTGTGATTTTGAGTTGTTTCTTGCTGGGAAGGCCCAAAATGGGTTGCTCTATGTTGATATGATGCCTTAAGATCATTTGATCAGTCAAAATTCCAAGAGCCCATCTTTAATTCCAGTTTTGTGCTTTTGGACTCCTCTGTTCATCTTTTGCTCTTCTAGGGTTTCTTGGTCCCCTTGATTTTCTGTCAAGAGATGACTTGATTTTCAGTCTCTTATGTCCTGAGAGGTATGCTAAGCTGATTGCAAAAGCCTATGATCATAGGACTTGTGAATGAGGAGTATTATGGATTTTACTTCTTCACTATTCTGTTTTTCAGATTTTATTGAAAACTCCAAATTCTTGCTCTTAAGTTGTTTTTCTTGGTCTCCCAGGATCTTCATGCTATTTAGCTTGTAGTCTGGTAGTTCTGGACTGAGAACTTCAAGGGGCAAACTCAGATTTCATTGCAATTGGAAGTTCTCTGAATTTTTACTCTGCTGCCTGCTCTGAAAAACCCGAGGGACGGTCTGACCGGTCACAAGGCGGCGGTCAGACCGCCCCCCAGGCGGTCAGACCGGCCATAGGGTGCTGGAGAGAGGGTGCTGGAGTACTGAGTTCTTCCAGTTTTTAGCCTTTGCTTCCTGTCTTGTTTTAGTTCTTTTTCTTTGGGCCTCTCTCAGTTTTCTCTAGACTCCAGTGTGCAATTGAGTTTCATTTCATAGCTTGCATAGCTATTGGAATGGGAATTTATTCAGGAGTACTTTTTGAGGGTCGTTTTTAAAGTTGACATTCACCCCCCCCCCCCTCTGTCGCCATTTCGGTCCAACACACTGCCGTCGCTGGCCAGCAGGCCCTCCTCCATCCCGCCTCCTCTCTCTAATTCCGCGGGCCCGTGCCCCTGCCCGCGTCCCTCCTCCCGCTGCCGCGTGGCCGCACGGCTTCACCCGCCGACAGCCGGCCCCCCATCTCGCTCCTTCTCCCCACTTTCCTTTTCCACCACCGAGCGCTTGCGCCATCTCGCTTCTTCCCTCCCTCCTCCGCGCGTGCTCCATCCTTTTTCTCTGACGCTGCAGTGCGCGCGTGCCGCCTTGTCGCATCGCTGCTCCCCTGCAAAGCTTCTGCCATGCGTCGAGCCCTACGCCTTCACGCCTCGAGCCCCGCACCCAGTCTTTGCCCACCGGACCTCCACCCTGCCGCCCGGTCTCCCGCCACCGACTGGCCCACCGCCACCGCGCCTCTCCCGCCCCTCTGCGACTACAAATACCCGGGTGTTCTTCTCCTTCGGCGCAGCACCACTCCCCTTCCTCCCCACCTTCTCCCCCTTCTCCGTCGTGCGCAGCGCCGCCGCCGGCATCCTCATCGCTGTCGCCTCCTCGGCGGGTCCCCCTCCAATTCCCCGTCGGTGGAGCTCCACCTCACCGCCCCGAACCTCCTCCCACTACCGGCGGAGCTCCTCGTCGCCTGAGCTTTCCCCTCCCTAGCGACCTCCCCACGTCGGCCGCCCCACGCCGTCGCCCGTCCACCTCGCCGCCGATCCGGCCAAATTGCCTCCACCCTTAGCTTTCCCGTCCCCTGCGCGACGCATTTTACGAGCAACACTCCCTCCCCGACCACCGTCCGCCACCGGCGATGACCATTCCGAGCGCCGGCGTGGTCCTCTGTGAAGCCCCAGACACGCATGCTTTATCAGCACTCCTTCCCCCGTAGCGTCGCGAAACACTGAATGCCCACTTGGCTACCGAAGCTCGCTTAAGACACAGAGCTTCTCCAGGTCACCAGTTCGATTCCGTAAGTTTGCACCCTTTTATCCATTTCTTTTTGCTTCATTTCTTTAGCCAATTCAATTAATAAAAGAAATTGAGATAGTAGTAGGAATAATCTATAAAAAAATATATAATACTAAATGTAATTGGGTCATAAAACCAGATTGCTTAATGTTTTAATGTAGAGTAGTTATCATATGTGAATGATTAATGTTATTTAAATAATTAACTAAAAGACTAAATGTTAATTAAAGACATGGATAAAGAAAAACAACTTAGGATAAAAGACCAAATAAAGATTGCCATTAACTAAAACTAAGATATATGCCCAATATTTAAAATGCTGCCCTTATATAAATCCTAATGGTATCTTTTGCTAATTAGCAAATATTGAAAATATAACCTTGTAAAACAAGCCTTGCCAAATAAATAGATTTTACCTAAAGCTAATGACAACTAAAATGTAGAGATTTTCTAAGTAAATGTATATAAGCATCTATATGTAAATATAAATAGGTGGTTAGAGAAATGCGGATAGCATGTATGCAACCCACTAGTAAATATAGCAGTACGATTCTTGCGTTCACCGTAGACCCTATTAAAAATATATATACATGTAACACTATCATTAGAATACTGCTAATCATGAAATCTTAAATGGTACCCTTAGTTAATAACAATAGCAGAATATCATCGTGTATAGCAGGCTCAAGTTATAAAGGGATAAAAATAGTACCACTAGCTAAATCTTAACACTAGCTTTAGTATATAGTAATATTAAAGCATAACTGTATATATAGCAAGCTGGGACTTGTGTAAATAGACCCTAATTCAAACTAAACTTAGCCTAGTAATAAATGGAGGTACATAAAATATCATACCACAAAATGCTATAAACATAGCCCATAAGATTAACTCTGTAAGCTAAAATTTGCAAACATTACTTACATACACATATACCATATGCCCTGAACATTAGCACTCGACAAAATGCACCAATTCATAGGTTTAACTTAACTCATGGAACTTCCTTGATAAATACCAAAATAATAAAATAAATTGTTAATAAAAAGATCAAATCATCGTATTCTACCATCGACCTTACCTTAAATAACCCAAATCACCCACTAACTCATAATAAAACTAAATTGAGTTTATTCGGATTTAATTGGATCTTTTGAGTTATTTGCTTTTATTTGGATTCAGTTGTCTATCGCGTAATTAGAAACTGGAGTCCTGCAGATTTCACGAATCAAGCGTGGTCAGAGCAGAGTGAAGATACGGAATAGAAACTCAAGAGAAAACATCGTGTGAGCTCAAGACCGCGGTAAACCATGCCAGGCGAGTCAATACTTTGATCATGTTGAACCTACATTTTCTGCAAATTACTTTTGTTTAAATTATCAAATTGCATGCTGCTATTTTATATGCAAATACATGATTAATACAAGATTCTAGTTATATGCCCATTATTTAACTTGGCTAATATTACATCTCATTTGGAATATTTGAATGTGTGAACCTTGTCGCCCTAGCAAAAATTATAATAGTAACCTTTCGAAAATAAGTCCCTAATTATATGCCATGCTTAGTACTGTTTAAATAATCGGGGGCACCAAAAATGCCCCAAAACATCACTTCGAATCATGAGAAATTGGTTTGGGCAGTCATGGTGGAAATGACTTGTACATTTGGTTATGGATATTTTATGCTCCCAAAAACCCCAAGTTGCTTAATTATCTGGGCGGATGGTTCGAGGGTGTGAGTGTGGTGCAGGGGAAGCACAAAGTGGCTAGTGGTAGAATCGCCCAGATACCCCTAAGGACCGAATCTTGTCATGACCTCCTGTGTAAAACAGTACAACCACAAGTCTGTAAAGTACAACTTGGCTAAGTAAATTTATCGAAACCCCCGGACTCATCTCACCGGTAGTGGATGGAAGTGGATACGCAAGGGCAAGGGGAGGCCTAAAGGGACACCAAGTGGAGGGTGAAGTTTCCCAGCTGTTCTAAGCGTTGTGGGAAGTGGAGCCCTGCTGCGTTAGTAACTGTGGGAAACATCCCGTGCATAGATGGGACCCACCGCAAGTGGGCAGTTTCCCATAAAGTGAGATGACAAAAGAGACTAGATACTTTGAAAAGTCACTGTGATGGTCTGCTCAACCACATGACTAAGGAATCGTGTGGGGCAACGAGTTGATTGTCTTTTGTGGTGAAAGTGTACAAACTCTGCAGAGTCAAAACTATTCGAATAGCCGTGCCCACGGTCAAGGGTGGACATGGGAACTTAACCAGATATAGTTCTATTTCAAAAACTTTGTGGTTGGGGTTGGAAAAGTGAAGGGCAGTGGAAAGCCCTGATTTGAGTTGTCCTGGGTGTCGTCCCAGTGGTAATGTAAGCAGTTATAACGCTGAAATGTTAGCATATGGTGCGGATGCCATGTAACGGTGGATGGAATCTGGATCGCTATTATTATTGCATTCTCTTACACATTATGTTTTTGTTCAAAACTGCTAGGTCTCAGGAAATCTTTATGTATTATATTTCAAATAATGACACTTCAGTTCCTACAAAATAAAATGGCAGGAAGAATAAATAGAGTCATGAGTAAAGAAGATGGTTGATTATGGTAAACACATAAAATTATTAGTGGATTCATGTTGATCATAAAAAGGAAACGATAGAGTGGATCAAGGTGTGAATTCAATTGGTAGAGCTTAAATGAATATATAGGCTAGGTAGATGATTTAAATATTTTTGGAGAATTAGGGATTGCAAAGGTAAATGCTGGATTACTACACTGATGATTAATATAAATTCTTGGAAGATATTGGCGATAATGGGAGTTAATAGGATTGGACTAAACACTAGATGGATGAATTGAATTTCTGAGAATATTAAAGGAATCATAACAATTAGTGGATTATAATCTTGATAAAGTGTATTCTCGGTGGATGTATACTAGTGAGTCGTAGATTTGGTCATTGATGTATTTGGTGGAGGTATACTAGTAAATTAGTTAGCGATAGATAATGAAAAATGAGATTGATTATTGGAAGAATGAATTATGGTTTTGGATCAATAACAAAAGGATTGAATATGAATGCTTTCGGTGGATTTAAAATCAATGGTGTTAGTTAATCATTGGAATTTAGAGATGAAGAGTTGATGAATAGAAATTACAAGATTGGATTATTAGGAATTTAGAACACAAAAGATATCGGTGGATTCAAAATGATTAATGATACTAGCTGTTGGAGTTTTAGACAGCAATCAATATAGAGAGGTTATGATTGGTGGAATAGATAAATGATGACACTCGTTATTTGGAGTCTTAGGCAGCAATGAGTGTATGACCGGTGGATTAATAAAATGACGTCACTCGCTGTTTGGAGTTTTAGACAGCAAACAATATAGAAAGTGTATTTTTGGTGGATTAAGTCAATTATGGCAATCGTTATGTGGAGTTCAGGTAGCAACAATAATACTATGATTAAATAATAATAATGCTACTAAAAGCGGTTTTTGGCAAATAAAATAACCCGAGCCTCTCCTTTGATAAGCCATGCATACTATTTATTTGCATCCTGTGTATTGGCTCACGGAGCACGGTGGTTTGTGCTCACACTCGCTTTCACAACAAATCCAGATTCAGGAATCAGATCACTACGCTTCAGCAACACTATTGGTCATGGTGGCAAAGAAGATGAAGATGTCAAAGGTTAGGTCGCGCACCTCCAGTTGGCTGCCTGTGGGCATGTCCTGAAGGTCCCACCTGTGTGCTTCGTTCATCCGCTGCTGCAATTTATTGATTTCAGCCTGAACGGCCCATGAGTAAGTCTATTATTATATTTACGCTTCCGCATGATATGTATTTTGATATTCAGAACTGTAATCTGTGAGCACTATCTACTGATCCAGGGAATAGTACGGCGGAATCACAGAGGAATCCGGATTGTGGAATCTTGGTCTGACAGTGGCGAAGTGGAACCTGTTGTTAGTGCGCATGGTTGTGGCATGGTAGAACATGATGTCAGTATGGATGACGGAGGGCTGAGGAGACATGCTCATAATTTTGAGCCAACCGAAGGTGTAGGGAGATAGTGGGCAGTGTGCATTAACTGCCATGAATATTTGGCTAACCTGTTGAATGGAATGCAATCGATGATGGGATGTTGACACAGCCAGCAGTGGAGATGAGGCTAGTGTAAAGGCTGGTTCGGGCGGTGCATCCCATGGCATTGTGTGTACAGACGTTGAGTATCTCTCCTCTAGATTGGATGTTGTTAATTGACCTTCCTTGTTCTATTGCATGAAAATGGATCCAAATGGTCGTTCGATGAAGACACTTTGTTGGAAGGGCAACACTTCCCCAACAAGGGTGTTACGCAGCAAGCCATTGCTAGATATGCCTGAACATAAGCCACATGTATCAGGTACATAGGTTGAACCTTGACATATATGTGGTGGAGTGTGTAGATGATTCTTGTCCTAGAAAGGTCCATATGCAGAGATTCAGAGGCGGTGCAATAGACTTCCAGATAATGATGGTGAAGAATCACACTTGTGAGGTTGCAGAGTCTCTGCACAAGCACAGGAATGTGACCTCGTCAAACGTTGCCAGCCTACTCAGTCAACTCATAGTTGCAGACATCACAGTTTCACCAAAGCTATTGATGGCCAATGTTGTGAACCTTGTTAATTTTCCAGTGAGCTACGGTAATGTGTGATGGGTGAGGAGGAAGGTCATACATAGAATGTACGGCACGTACGAGAAGACCTACGACTTTATGCCAAGAATGTTGTATCAGATTGCCAAAGCTAATTTTGGGACATACATAAACAAGATGGAGAGGGTGCACCCTTCGAAGGGGCCCAATTGTTTCATCCTTGATCAAGTGTTCTGGATGTTTTAGTCGACGATCGAGGGGTTCAAGTACTGACGTCCAGTGCTCATGATGGACCGCATGTTCCTCTCCGGCAAGTACAGGGCACAATATTGATGGCAATGGCAGCTGACGCAAATGACCAACTACTCCCGATGGCTTTTGCAATTGTAAAAAAATTAGAACACTGATAGTTGGCTATGGTTTCTAGCCAACGTGAAGAAAGCAATAGTTCATGATCGACCCACCATTTGCCTGATCTCGGACCACTACATCGAGCTGTTATCGACGCTGAGCACTATGCAACAAGGGAACAACCACTGTTTTAGTGGAACAACGTGAGGACCCGTTGGTGCATGAGGCAACTTACGGTGAACTTTCACACCCATTGTCACAACAAAGAGTTGATGAAGAAGTTCAAAAAGCTCTACATGCAGAACCAAAGGTGCAAGTTCAACGCAACCTAGAAAGATCTCGACGAGAACACCTCAGGAATGTGAGGGAGTCACAGACAATGGAACCAGGCGTAGCTTAGGACATTTCAGTAGAAATCAATGAGTTCACCCAATGGATCAACTTGCATGCCCCTAAGCTAGAGAAATGGTCACTACTTCATGACACTGATGGAGCGAGGTACGGGATTATGATGGCAACATGTTCAAGGTACAACAGTGTGCTAAAGGGTGTGTGCTCCCACCTGATCACTACATTTTTGGATGAGAGTTGGAACCATGTCATCAGTTACTTCGTGAATAGAGCCATGATCGTGAAGAAGCAGTTGGATGATGGAAAGCAACTCTGTGAAGTGATATAGGCTTACATGGAGCAAAAAATGAGGAAGGCTTATTCGCACATTGCTCAAACCATGGACAAGATGAGGAAGAAATTTGAGATCCGGTTGAGGGAGAAGTATGTCATAGGCCACACCAGAGGGATCGCAAGCATGCATGCACCATCAGTGAAGTAGTGACCTGCACGTGCAACAAGTCAAAGCTCCTCCACAACCTTGCTTGCATGTATACACAGCATACGCAACATGGCGGTAGTCCTTCATGCAGTACGCAGGACTTGGAGCACTGAGTTCAACTCCTATGGGATGGACATGCATTACAGGGACTTTTGGCCAGGGCAAGTGAAGTGGATGCCAAATGATGCAAGCAGCTCGGCCACTAAAGATGATAATCACACTGCATTTGTAATGGTATGCATGATAGTCAGCATGGCCAACGGGTCATACCATAGAAGTGCAGGCTATGCAAGATAGCGGGACACTCCATGAGAGACTGTCCAAATAGGCCAACTTCGTCAGCCGCACCATAGACGTGGCAATATGTGCTACCTTCACTTATGTACCACGAGCGGCACCTGTGTTTGTGCTATATGTGTCAAATCCAATTATATACTTATTTATGATTTGTTCTCATTGGAATACTACGATCCGGAATATAGTGTTGTGTTTTGAGTCATTCTTAGTAGTTGTCGATTTATCATACACGGCAATGTATGTCGCTATTTCAATGAAGTAATGGCTTGTAATGTAACTTCCATGTGTTTTTAATTAAGTTGAGCCGCTATGTTGCGTTAACACATTCTTTTTGTAACTTTTACATGGAGACTGACAAGTTCTACTCTGTACTGTACGAAATGGCCACTGGTGATGGCGGCAAGTGGGGTACATTGTTGGACCCATCTTGGGATTGCCAACATCATTGTCAAGTGTGGTCGAGCAGTGATGGGCTGCCCCCTTTGTTCTCCGAGGTCCTCGAAAGCACTGGCCTCTCAACGATTGCTACATTCCAATTCTATGGCAAGCTAGGTTGCTGTGCATAGTGAGGATGATGCACATTGGGCACTCGTTCATGTTGGACTCACCGCTTCTATCAGCGCTCATTGACTAGTGACCCACACATTTCACTTTCGGTGGGGGAAGATGGCCATCACCCTGCAAGATGTTGCTTACCTTACCAGGCTATCACTACAGGGTCACGCCGTGGTTCCACCCCCCAGATCAGCCAATTGGAAGATACATCTATTGCACCAGTTTGGTCATCCCATTCCAGACAAGATCCCAGTTGTGCTACATTTGTGGCTACGACGGTACATGCTCTACCCAGCAGATGCACTACTGGAGGTTGTGAGATCCAACCTAGTTGCTTACTGCCCTTCCTATTTGTGTGGGTCCTATTTTCTACGACTTAGGGAGATGGGTATACCCTACTGTCTAAACCCGGAGTAACGACTCCCGGATCCTCTGTGTAAATCGCACTAGTCCAGGATCAGGTAGTGCACACAGCACAACAAAGATTCATACCAAGCACAAATGACTTCTTATATTAAATAAAAGATACGGCCTTATGGCCAAGTCTTACATCAATGCTCATAGGCAAAAGATAAATAAAGCAAATAACTGCGGAAGCAACTTAAAAGAAGCGAAACCCAAGCCTGCCCACAGGCAAACAACAGTAAGACGTGGCCTACTCGTCCTGATCTTCACCGTTGTCGACGACATCTTCCTCTATATGGAGATTGCAAGGTGAATACAAACTTGTACTCCACAAATCACACGGAGAAATGCAACATAATGATAAAGGATTCAGTGGAAGGCTTATAGGGTTAGTTTGCATAAAACAACATTTAAGGACATATGGTAAATAGATTGAAAATGCTGAATTTAATGCAGTAAGTAAAAATAATACTTGTAATTGAAAATAATACCGTCAGTCCAGGCTCCGACCGAACACCAACCTATTCACGGGCATCCACCCGGACCATCTTTTCCAAAAGATCACGTATGGATTCCATCCATCCACACGCTTTCACTGCACAAGGTTTCAATCTCTCACGGATTCCATCCATCCAGGTTTCAATCTCTCACGGATTCCATCCATCCGCAAGGTTTTCATCTCTCGTGGATTCCATCCATCTACAAGGTTTTCAAAAATCATTTTGAAAAACAAAACATAATCCATGAAAAACTTTTACTCAGCATGCCCATGACCGTGGGCACGGCTATCCAAGATAGATTATACAGTCTGCAGAGGTTGTACAGCTTTACCCATAAGACACGATCATCCCATATTGCCACCGGATTACACACTTCCTTATGTGTGCGGCGAGGAGTCGTGACAAGGCCTTTACAATATAAAGCCTTCAACCAGGCCAAGGCAACTCTAAGGTTTCACCCCAGTAAGGAATCCACCAGACCGGGACCCCCTCTTGAGCCTGAGTGAGACTTCTCATGGCTACAACCACGCTCACCCAAGTGGGATTTCTCATGGCACCAACCACGCCCACTTTCAACCTACGACTTGACTCGGGTTGGGACTTCGCAAATTATTCAGCCAAGGCTGTCCCATACCAGCCATGTGGTAGTACGATAGGGCTTTGCAACAGTAGCTCACAGGCCGGTCCTTAATCTGACTTAGGCCCAACCACATACCTCTGTGCACGACAATCAACCCTGCGGCTACAACCAACAGAGCATGCCTGCACCCCCTAATATATCCAATAGCCTAAGTCTAAACCAGTTTTTATATTTTATTTTGAAATAATTTTGTAAACCTCCTTGACTCACCAAAGTCAAGAGTACATTTAGGAAACTTATCATTTCTTGTGAAAAACTCATCATTTTATGTGAAAGATATCCCAAAACAAATAATATGACTAAGTAGGGCTAAGCATTTGATTCAAAATTTCTCTAGCCAATACTAGTGCACTAGCAAGAGTTTGATCTAGGGTGACAACTAACAAGGTAAGGAATTCAATATCAATGGAGGAATTTAACAAGTAGGCATTAACTATATTTAAAACCGAATTGAAATAAGTTGAATAAAAATATGCATTCAGAATAATTTAAAACAATATAATTTTATTTTGAAAACTTGGATCAATATGATCAAGCAGTGTGACTTGCCTTGCTCTTCAAATTGGTGCAAACCTTCGTCTTTGAAATCTCCTGAATCGTCGAAGTCTACACGTGAAAATAACCCACTAAATTCAAATAAATTTAAAATAAATTCAAATTGACTTCAAATATTTGAATTGAGGCCATAAATGGATAGAGGGGAATTTTTGATGAATTTAGAAATTTGAACGGGCTTAATCGGAGTTAGGACGAAGGAGAACGGGCTCCGGGAAGTTTAAAATCAGAGAAAATGAATAAATTGGATTTTTGAAATTATTTATCTACTGAAAAAGAGATTTATGACGTCAGCAATGAATTTATGGAATTATTTTCCTAAAAGAAAATCAGATTTATGATGTCAGCCCTGTCCTAGAGAGACTGACAGTAGGCCCTGGGGTTGAGGTGGCAGGGAGATGAGGTGGATGCTGACATGGCAGGCTGACTGGGTCATTTTGCTGACGGGGTAGCCGGTGGCGCTGACGTGGCCTTGTCCGGACGGGTGGGCGCTTGCGTGGCTTGTCCGAACAGAGGTGGCACGGGCGTGGCCGAGGTGGCGTGCCACATGGCGTCCATGCGGGACGGGCGAGATGAGGTGGCCGGCCGGCGGAGGAAGCTCTCGGGGACCGGGAGCTTGCCGGAGCTCCCATGAACGGCGGCGAGGGGCGGAGGAGGGAGAGAAGAGAGAGGGGATCTCGAGGAAGGGTACGACGGTTACCTAGGGCGACCGGAGTTGGGCCGGCGGCAAGAACGGCGGCGGGGCGCTCGGGTCCTCTGGCGCGGCGGCGCTCTGGTGGCGAAGGGGCATGACCAGCGGGTGGTTGAAGTGCGCACGCGCGCGGTGAAGCTCGCGGAGGCGGCGGTGGGGCTCGAGGGCAACTGGATTGGCGGCAATTGCTCGTCGGAGGGCTTTGTGGCTGCGGCGGCGCAAGCGCAATCCCGGCGGCCGGCGCTCGGGAGAAGGAAGGGAAGGGCGGTGCGAGGAGAATGAGAGGCCAAGGGGGGTTTATAGAGGCGGAGGGGAGCAGGGGCGCGCGGAAGGGGTCGCCGGAGTTGGCACGGGTGGTGGCGACCGTTTCGGGGAGAGAGGGAGGAGTGGGGAGTGGGCGCGGAGAAGGAGGGAGGTGGGTACGGCGCGTGCGGAGTGGGGACGTGGGGCGGCGGTGCACGCACGAGAGTGGGGGCGGCCGGGTAGGGCGGAGGTAGTTGCGAGGTAGGCGACGCGCAGGAGGAAGAAGAAGGTGGGGAGGAAGAAGGAGGCGGGGTGGCAACATGCGGGCTCGGGGTGGCAGAGAGAGAAGGGAGCGGGGCGACCGGATGGCGACGCGTGGAGGGGAAGGGGAATCGGGCGGCAGGTGCGGGCGCAAGGCGGATGGCGGGGATGGGCTGGCGCATGGGGGTGCAGCCAATCTGGGCCGACCACTTGTCGACCCGAGAGGAGGGGAAGGCGGGATGAACTGGCGACGTGGACAACATCTGGCCGTCCACGTGGCGGTCGAAGGGGAGGGGAGAGGTTTTAATATTTTATTTTCTGATTTTGATTTTCTAGTAAAGCCTAGAAAATTCAAATAAGCTCAGAAAAATATGAAATTACTTCCACAAATTCTAGAACAATTCACAGAAGTTTCTAGAAATATTTTGGACTTAAATAAAATATTTCCAACTCAAGTTGGTATTTAATTTTCATACTTAAAATACTTTTTAATTTCAAAAATATATTTTAAACTCTAGAAAACTCAGAAAACCAAATAAATCCAAATATTTAATTTGAATTGGAATTTTATAGAAAATCAAAATATCCTTTTATTTATTAATATTTTTAGGTTTTACATAAAATATTTTTTAAAAATCCAGCCTTTTCAAAAACAGAAATTCAGGGCAAATCCAAATTTGAAATTTAGGCAACAAGAATACTTATTTTATTTAAATTTTTTATTTATTTATTTATTTTTATTTTTATAAAAACCTAGGCTGTTAGACCTACCTACATCCACCTCACTGAGTCCTTGGTTGACGCTAAGCCTAGTGAGGTACCATTGTACAGTTGGGGCTTGGTTGTATTATGCACAACATATAGGGGTTTGTACAATGGTTCACAGCTTGCTATAGGTGAGCCAAACCTCGTCGTATACTACACCTTATTGTAGTTGTGGTCATGGGAGCACTTTTCTATTGGTCGGCCATACTTTTAGGGGAGGTGCATCTGTACTAGTTGGAGGCATGGTTCTATCATAGCGATGGCAAGGACCCAGTGGATACACCCACCATGAGTTCTCGTTAGACAACTGGCCAGTTAGGATGGTCAAGCGAGAGACCAGGACGAGTGTACCCAAAGTTCCACAATATGTTTGAGACCTTGCACGAGGACGCCATTGTGTGGATGGTGTGGACTGCATAATTCATCTTGGAGACTACGCCATTTAGACTAGGACTTCTGGCCTACGACTTGCTACCTCGTCTTATCCCATATGCCGGAGTAGTATGCCATCCAACAAGTCATGAGGCAATTTAGACTTCACCAGCACCGGGTCGACCTCTCCTGAAACACGTTCATTTGTAAGTGAAATAATTTGTTAGCTCTTTTCATACAGTTCATTGCATTAACTTCTAAGTCATGTATAATTCTTTTTTTTATTTCCCTACTAAAATAACCGTTGTGTACCATACCTTTTTTGTAGGCAAATGAGGGAGGGATGGAAGGGCGATGATTGGAGGCAGACACGGCTGCCATGGCCACGATGTGGGAGCAATCTGTGAGGATGCATGTCGAACAGGAGCGATGACCATATGACCTAGACACATACTCACCGCGTACATGTTGTGGTATGTGCTGCACACTATTGCAGACTAACGGGGCCCCTCTGCAGTGCTTGACGGAGGCCACGCATGCCGACACGTTGGCACTTGGCCTGGACTAACAATGTGTGGCACGACATGACAAGATGGTAAAACATTTCAAGTTTGTATTTGTACTGCACTGATCATGTATACATGATTAACCTATTTCATCCTTTATTATAGTACAATTTACTTCACCGTATCATGTCCTAGGCGGGAGGAATTAGCTGGAGAGCTGACATGTTGACCGGGTGTCGGTAAGCTGTGAGGGTTAAGGGGCCAATTAGGCATGGTGAGAAAGAAAGGGGAGCAAGGTGAACATGAGGGAAAAACTCGGCGAGGGTCAAGGCTCACCAGAGGTGGTTGTCCACAGCGAGGACCAAGCGGCGTAAGGCAAAGGCAACGGCGAGTTCAAGTGAAGCTTGACACGGTTAAGATGAGGGAAAAGGGAGTAACAGTGGGGCAAGTGGAGGCTGGGAGCCTAGGTTTGTGGTTTAAATAGCTGAAGGAAGGAAATGGCTATTGGGCACCATGATGGCAAGCGCGGAGGGCAAGGGCAATGTTGCTGGCACACGGCACAACACAGTGTGGGCAAGCAGAGTCGGCATGTGGCACAGAGAGGAGTAAATACAAGGAAAGGAGGTCGCAATGGCCAGATGTGGAGATCCTAGTCATGCCAAGGCAATATGGTGCGGGCAAGGTGGAGGTAGGCGATGAGGCATGCAAGGAAGGAGGACAAAAGGGGGTCTAGGCAAGTTAGCAAGCTACTGCAGAGGAGCAATGGCACACAGGGGAAGTGGTGCTAGACGCATGCATGGCACACAACATGGCTGGCACATGCACGGGACACGCACGGTGAGGGGTGGGGCAGTGTGGGATGAGCCAGGCCAGGACGGAGGCTTGCTGGGCTAGGGCAAAGGCCTAGTGTACTGAAGTGGAGATGAAACGGGCTAGGCCAAGCCCAAGCTAGGGTTTTGGGTTTGAGAGTTTTGAAAATCTAGTTTGAAACTGAGTTGAACTTTTGAATTCAAATTAAATTTGAAATTTCATTCAAGCACAAATACAGGGCTCCCGAAATGGGATGTTACACCTTTTCGGTTAGAAATGATAGCACCATGCCGCCTTCCTTTTTCAGACTGAAATGACAACACCACAACTAGTTGTATTCCAGAGCGATGTGACGACACGTTGTAATCTTTTTATTATGACCGAAATGACTGCACCTTGCCCCCTAGACAACATACCCGCATCATGTTCATCACCCACATCTAAAAGACCCTATAAATTGTCCCAGGCAATGAACGCATGTTTCCCCATCGCACTCCTCCAACCAAAATATGGTAGATAAGGTTGAAAGCTCAAGGGGTGAGAAGGGACAACGTCCACATGTTGGATTTCGAGGCCGTAGCCCTTATCTCAAAGACAACCTAGACCCCCCAATACCTGATGTACCGCTTGAAACCATGGAGTCCACCCCTAAAAATCCCCTCCGCGACTACCCACACATCCCCGAGCCTTGGCCACAATGCAACTTGACATGGTGGTGCAAGTTTCTGATGGCAACACACACTAAGGACGTTGATTCTTTCACTGCCCTCTGTTCATGGTAAGTGATTCATTTCCTACCTATACTTCCACGCATGCATCGTTGGTAATAACCTCATCTTGTTTGCAGACCATAGATTGTAAGTTCACTAAGTGAGCGGATCAACCGCATCAAATACATGTCCAGGTTTACATTCACACTCTCCAAATCCACCTACAAGAGTTGTAGGAGGAGCTCCAGAATGAGAGGACCAGCAATGATGAGCTCCGTAGGTAGGATCAGGGAGAGGAACAGCGAGGAGGCGGTCCACCTCAACAGCAACTATCGCCCGTATTGCTGTTGCGCCAACCCGAGTTGCAATTGCACTTGCCACTATTATGACAACCTGTCGCATCCATGCCACCCTGATTACCGCAACTCCATGTGTGTGCCTTATGATGTTCCATTTTTGCCTTAGGGACATTCCCTCTCAAGCCCAATTAGAACTATATTCATCAATGTTGTTGCTATTCAGCAAGACCGACATGTATCTTAGATGTAGATCAATTTGACGATATGTGCATGTTACCATTTGTATCATATGAGTAGTGCAATTTAAAATTTCAAAAGGCGCACCTTGTTCATGTGCAAAGTTTACTATAATTTAACAACATGCAACACTTTTTCTGACTGAAACGACAATACGCATCAGCTTTTCTCAGTAAATTGATAGCACGCATCAGCTTTTCTTGGTGGGTTGACAACATGCGCTAGCCTTTCTTGGTGAGTTGATAATACGCATTAGCTTTTGTCATTGAATTGACAACATACATCAACTTTTCTCAGCAAATTGATAATACACACCAGCTTTTCTCAGTGAATTGATAGCAAGCGCCAACTACCTCGGTGAATTGACAATATGCACCACCTTTTCTCAGTGAATTGACAGCACGTACCATCTTTTCTCATGAAGTTGACAGCACACGTTGGCTTCTAGTGAATTGACAACACGTACCAGTTTTTCTTAGTAAATTGACAGTAAGCACTAGCTACCTCGGTGAATTGACAATATGCACCAGCTTTTCTTAATGAATTGATGTACCAAGTTTTCTCAAAAAGTTGACAGCAAACGTTGGTTTCTACTAGTGAATTGACAATGACGTGATATTTCCTGAGCCCACAAAAAACATTTTTGCGGACGTGAGTGCACTTCCATTCAGCAAAATTTACTCGTAAACACTGCGCATTAACTGTCTATAAAAAGGGGAGGGGCCAGACCCTGCCGGAGTTAGGGACAGGGGAGACAGGAGAGGTAGAGGACATCACTTTGCAGGACATCACTTTGCCAAAGTTAGGGATGTTGAATTACAGAGAGATGCTTCAAAAGCAGAAGTGGATTGCTGAAAAGAAGGGGTCCTACCCTAATATTCTTGCAAGGATGCACATGTGCCATTAGAGTTTCCATGTCTATAATGCGATTGCGTTAATTCGGTATAATAATTCAGTCAACACATCTAGCCATCGCCGTCTAGGCGATGTTTCATTTCACATATCGTGTAGACGATGAAGCGTTGCTATTTCTTCCAATACATCACAACTGCCTAGTGGCGCTCAAGAAATTTAACTATTGGAAACCACACCCAATAGGACAGTAAGGGCAGTGTATGAAAATAGAGGGTCTTAAGCCATCTTAAGGTCAACCTTATACATTACAGGGGTGACCTTAAGCAGGCTATAAGCAAAAAAGGCTTAAGGCTGGTTCTCAAACTAAAGACCTGGCCACAAGCATTAAAATACAATTTTTCTTTATCTGCCGAGTGGGACCGTCTTAAGACCCCTTGGGTTATATACACTATGGAGTCGGCCTTAAAGTTTAGATGGAACCCACCTTAAGACCCCTTGAGTTATATACACTATGGATGCCCTAAGGGAAAGGACGAGAGAGGGGACAGTAAGGAAAGGCATTGATGGCCCTGCTGAATTCGGACTCCAATCTGCTTAACGGGAAGACAAAATATGCAATCAACTCCAATCTGCCTAGTTATTTGTGCTTTATTTGGACCGTTTGGATTGGAGGGGGTTTCAAATTTTTTTCGTAGGATCTGATTTGGATGGGTGGGTTGAATTAATATGACTGGAAGAAGCTCTAATGGCAAATAGAAACCAGTATTTGACTACAAAGATACGATGAAATATGTGCGGGGTAAGTAGTCAGTTACAGATAACAAAGGGAACCGCTAGTAAAAACCAGGACTTGGGATTTTGTAGCACGTCTGTAACATCTCGGTTTGCCAAATTGTGGGGGCAAATTCGCTGTAAAAGCCCGACAAACCAACTCCAATTGATGCTGAAATTCCTGAAGCTTTGCTGGTTATAGAATTTTCTGTGACAACCATCAAATGCCGCAAATCAGGGCAAACTGAATGTTCACTACAGATAAGAAACTACCCAATCACCAAGTCATGGCACTACCATAACACTGCATATAGCTACTACCCCCATCAGGATTCAGAGAGAAGAATCCTTGAGCTCACTCGTTAGAGGCGACACGCAGCAACCTACTCAAGCAGAGGAGCTGTGAGCTTTGTTGTACTCCTCCATATCCTTCTTGTACGCCGCCATGCCCTCCGCGGCCTTCTCGTTCCACGCCTGCCTCTCGGCGTCACTCAGCTCCTTCCACTTCACCGAGATGAGCGCGTTCATGGTCGAGTTGTTGACGCCGGGGCGCTCCTCCTGCAGCTGCTTCCTCGCCTCCTTGCTGAAGGCGTGGAATGGTTAAACATCGCTATGCCCACGATGCTGAATTTGTAAGAACTGTAAAAGGGTAAAGATGTTCCAACCTGAAGAGCAGGAAGGAGGAGGCAGGCTTCTTGGGCCTGTTCGGGTCGGCGTTCTCCTGCTTCTTCTTCTTCTTCTGACGCTTTTCTTTAATTTTCTGCATCAAAGTCAACGACGATTAGTTCAAAAACGGCGATTAGCATGTGGAAAGATTTCATGTGAAGCTTTCAGATACCTTGATGATGTTGTCTGCCTTCTCCTTCTTCTTGAGCAGCTGCAGAGCCTCCTGTTTCATGATTTTCTTCTGCTCCTCCTCCTCCTTCTCCAAGCTCGCAGCTTCCTGATACATTCAAACAGCTTCACATTAGATGCCTTTCTTTTGTTGTCGCATTGGAATCGAGAAACCATGGACTGTGCACAATTGTCACACCTCGAGCTTTTTCTGTTTGTACACCTCCATCTGCTTGCTGTACTCTTCCTTCTGCTTCCTCGCAACCTCCTCGTAGGGTGCCTTCTGAGCTTCTGTCATGCTCTTCCACTCCTCCCCAGTGATCTTACCAATCTGCAAGCAGACAAGAATTTTTAGCATCGGATCCACACCAAATGAAATGGGAGACAACTGAACAGTCCATTACCTCAGGCACGTTCTTCTTCTCGGAGACCAGGGCGGCGCGCCTCTCCTGGGAGTAGACGAAGTAGGCCGACATGGGCTGCTTCGGCTTGGAGGGGTCCTTCTCCTTCTTGTTCTTCTTCTTGGGCTTCTTGTCACCGTCCTCGGCCTCCTGCCTGAACTTGAGGTACTGCTCAAGCAGCTCCTTGGCCGTCCTCTGCATCTGCTCCTCCTCGAGCAGCTTCATCGCCTCGGCCTCGCGCTTCTCCTGCCCAACCACCTGCAGGTAGGCCTCCTTCTCCTGCCGGTACCTCTCCTCGTACGGCTGCTTCTCCTCGGCGCCCAGGGCCTTCCACTTGGTGCCGAGCGCGTTCGCCACCTCCTTGAAGTCGGCCTCCGGCTTCTCCTTCTTCATCTGAACTCACCACAGACAATTCATCAAACACCACACGGGCAAGTGAACCAAAGGAAGAACTGTGCTGATTCGGTTCGGTTTTCTTGATTTGTACCTCGTTCCACTGCTCTTTGCACCACAGGACGTATGCAGGGCGCGGCTTCTTCCTCTCATGGCCGGCCTTGCCCTTTCCCTTCTTCTTCTTGCCCTTGTCGTCCCCTTCCTGGTCCTTGTCCAGCAAAGACTTCACAAGAGGAAAGCTCTGCAGAAGAAACCAGATCAGACGAATTCGAACCACGGTGACCACAGGGAATGGTATCTACCAAGTACAAGGAATAAGATCTGACTCAAATCCATAAACCCGAACAGATCGGGGCAAGCATAACGAAGCATACGAGGAGAGAAAGAGAGTGGTGCATGCATACCACGGTGGGCTTGAAATCCTTGAAGCGCTGCATCTTCTTGAGCTCGGCCTGGAGGAGCTCCTGCTCCTTGCCCCTCGTCTCGATCTCCTCCTCCTTCTTCCGGATGACCTCGTCCCGCTCCCGCACCATCTCCTCCGCCTTCTCCTTCTCCAGCCGCAGCCTCTCCAGCATCCCCTGCAGCTCCGTCAGCTCGTCGGCCATGGACGGCGCCTCAGCCGCCGCCTTGCCCTTGCCGACCTTGGACGACGCCCTCTTCGCCCTCTGCGGCGGCGAGAGGAGCGCCGCGGCGACGTCGGCCTTCCCGGCGGAGATGTTGGCGTCGTTGTCGAGCACCGCCGTGAGCGCCTTGCGGCCCCGTCCGCCCTTCTTGCTCCCCGCCGCCACGGTCGCCATGGAATGGATTCGAGGAGAAAGAGATGGAGAGGTGGATGGATACGGTGGAGACGGGATTGGACTGGTCGGTGATCCGATCTGATCCGTGAGGTTTTATAGGGAGAAGTGGAGGGGGCAACGGTCAGAATTTTCAAATTTCGAATGGTCGTTGACCGCGCGCTGGCGTCCGCGCAACGGCTAGTCGGGGGAGTCGCTGGCGGGTGGGGCCGAGGGAATCTACCTACCTCGTTGGTTCGTTCGAAATATGCCGAATGTTACGAGGTGGGGTCGGTCGGAACGGACGGCGACGATCGTGGCCGGGGGAGCGGAAATTGACGGCCCAGATCTTAAATGGACCACGGGCCGCACGTACGCAACACCGAATGGGCTTGGCGCTGGAATGGGCCGCCATGGTTGAGCAGCAGAATGTCCGGAGGAAAACGTAAGAGCAGCAGACAGCAAAAGCCACAGTGCAAAGCCTGCACCGGAAAACTTTCAGACAAGCAACCACCAGACCAGCTCAAGGCCGTCACAAGTTACATTCACAGAGCTCGATTAGATAGATATTCAGATAGGCAGAACAACAGCAATCGGCAACCAAGACGCACACCGCTAGGCTAGCTCGCTACAGAGGAGAACCAGAGCTGCGAAAATGACGTGCAATTTCTTTCTACATGTGGGCTCGTCGGCTCGACTGCCGGCATCGACGACGGAGGACCCCAGTTCTGGCGCAGCGAAGAATCGAGACTGCGAGGGCCGGGTTTTGACCCCCTCTCTCTCAGCGGATGATCCTTGGGGCTCGCATGCCGAACCCGCGCTTCATCTTCTCAACGCTGTTTGAGCAAATTAACTGTCAGTACAACTTCAAGCGTCACACAAATGGAGATTTCACCTCAGATAAATCGTTAGCCCAAGGCAGATGTTTCAGATACACGCCAACTAACACATGTAGCAGTGACCTAGAATTTCGAACATGGAAATAGCATTGCACGTTTAATAAGTACAGGCTAAGAAGGATCTCAACGTGGCATAGAAACTTATCCTGACAACAAAAGTTCCTTCTTGAATGATTCATATAAGGCAGGCTCACAGCATCTACATGTTCCCAAGCTAAAATCAGAAGTTGGCATAATAGATATATCTATGATATTTATTAGAGAATTATAATAAAGCGGAAGGGAAGCATTCAAAAGACCCTACAATCTAACTGCAGAGGCCTGATCTTTACATTTCCTAACTATCTTGAGCATATCTATGGACTACAGCAGGACTAAATTCAAAGAGGTGGCAATATCAAAGGATCCTTATGCTTGTTCATGAAGCCTCTTGCTTCGATATTGCGCTATTTCATAAAGCTGATGCCGAACATACTACAGTATTTCAGCCTATCGAATTAACAGGATAAAGATTTTTCTGACAACAGCTCTGAGATAATGCCACATAGAACTATAGCCGTGCAAGACATGCTAACATTGCTCATGTGAACTTCTGATTGTGAAGTGAATGGGAAGAAGAATTTACAGTCGGTATAAGTTACTTACGTTGGTGCAAGTTTGCCAAGGCAATAAAGCTCTTCACCAGAGACTTCATCATACACTTTACCAGAAATCTCAACTCTATATGATCTACCAGGAGAATCTGGGAGTCCTCGACCCATGAGTAAATCCAAATCCTTCTGGTGAAGTTCCCTCCCATTGACAAACACACCTGTATTTCCACCAGCGCAGTTCTTGGGCATAGGATAATTAAGTTCCGGAATATATGGCTGCAACATAGAGACCCAGTTAAAAGCTTTCATCAAGATATGACAGGTAACCACGATATAACTTCGCTTACAGGTATCATGCCAAAGCAGGACTGTCCCATTACACCCCAGAACCCGGCACGGTAATCATACCTAAACAACAGGATATAAGAATGAAATGTCAAGCGCCAACGATGCTGAATGTTGTATTTTACAACACAACTACAATATCAGTAAAGAGAGATGCATACAGAAGGTGGAATTTACCAGTATTCACCAGGATAGATTGGTCCAGCTATCTTCTCAGCCTTTCTGACAGCACGATCAGAGATGGGATAACTATTAATGAATACCTTCTCTCTGCCATTGCCCATTCCGTTGTTAATTTTAAAACTCTTCTTTATGAGATTGGTGAAAAATGAATCACCCGTTTTCGCGGCCCTAGGATGATCTACATATTGTGCTACATCTCCTGGATGTTGGCTGTAGTCACGATCATCGTACTCATCATCTGACAAGTCCATCACGCTAGCTATAGGTACATCTTTTACAATGTTTTGCTTGAAACTTTCAGTTAATACAGCCTTCTCATGTTCAGACCGGGTACTTCTGCTTCCTTTTCCTGACCCATCAACCACCATCTCAGATGGCAAATATCCAAAATGATCACGAAGAGGTAAACTCGGAACATGGGTAACCACTTCAGCCTCAGGAGGAAGATCCCTAGAGCCAGGGGTGTCCCTCTGTGAATTAGATCTTGCAGGGCTATTCTCATCCTCAGAAATACTGGATGATGATGATATACCATGCATTTTTTCCGCTTCACTTGAATTTGAGGGTAGATCTTTTTCTTGAGAGCCATGACTGTCTGCAGAAAAACTATAAAGCGGAAGCAGTCTCTCACCGGTAGCAGTATTCACATTGCTTCCTTGGCCATCATTGGAGCTATTTTTACTTCCAGCGGATATGTGTGAAATTGGTGAAGGTGCTGAAACATCAAGCCTGCTTCCATCAAGCTTAACCACAATTGCATGCGAACATGACCCGCAACGTAACTTGTACTCATCCTTCCCCGGCAAGGGAGACTTCTTGGGAAGTTGCAGCACCTCATAGCAGTTGTAGCATATGGTAAATGGGGCACCACATGCAATTGGTTCACAAGTTTGTGCAGGTTTCTTACTCAGGGTGGCCCTCATGTGATTGCGCTGCATCGAAGCATTGATACCTCTTGAATTGTAATTCTGTGCACCAAACGTCAGGGGACCGTCTACAGGGTACAACCCATGATTGTTCATAACATATGGCGCCCTGCGATGGTTGAAACCCAGCGGAGCCCCCTGAACAGGTAAGAACTCACGGTGGTAACAATGTAGGCAAGAACAAGCAGGCTGATGGTAGAATCCATCATGGTGGTACGAGATGAGAGGGTCAGGATCATACTGTCCAAAGAAATGGTTGTCAAAATTTCTCCAAGGATATGGCCCAACAGGATAGCCAGGAGCCCCCATGTGTGTGATGGGCTCCCCATATCCATGATCTTGCTGTGCAGGCACTGATGCGTAAGCATGCGGAATGCTAGGAGTTTGCCCATTCAAGGATGGTGAGCGCTGAGAACCGTCCCGCTGCAACTGAGGTGAGCCATGCCGCAGCCGACTCAACCGTTCACGAGGGTTGTACGAACCTGAGGCATCCGCCACTCTATCTGTACAAGTACTTCCACTTGGCTTGTCAGCGATCTCGCAGGATCTCTGCACCTGGTCCCTCAACTCATTGAGCATCCGTAAAAGCTCGGCACGGTCTTTCTCAAGACCACTGACTCTGCTAGGACCATCCAAATTCCTCCTGTCGGCATGCACACCGTTGGCATGTCTGAGTCTCGACTTCATATGGAAGTCAGATGGGCCTTCTCCAGGGTAAGCATTAGGGGAAATGCTGTCAACCACAGACCTCGGAGATCTATCTCTTACTCTCACTGGCTGCTTTGCTTCTCCTTTCTCCTCATTACGAATGCGCCGGTACTTGGCCTCCCGAATTTCCCTGCTGTCATCTCTAAGTGCAGCTTCAAACTTCAAGGTGCTTGGCTCTCCAGGAATTTGGCTGCCATCACAGCTATATGCAGAATCGCTGTGCACAGCCACCGTTTTATTAGGTACTAATCTCTCTTCTGTCCTAACTTCAACATTTTCAGCATCGGCTTCTCGGACAGTCCCAAAAGTGGCTTCAGCTGATGCTCCTTTCTTCTCGGGAAAACTCTCCAGCACTTCAAGGTATTTCACACGTTCACCATCAGATTTCTCTGAAGAAGTCTCAGATGCCGAATTCCTCTTTGCTGCAAAATTGCCCAGAGAAGGAAAAAATGTTAGCTCTATACTCACATATTACAAATTTGATGTACAATTTAGCATAAACAAGACAGAAATGGAATCTTTCCTAATCGTAGTATTATGAACGAGGATTCTTCAAACAATGTGCAAATTAAGACCACTTCTTCCGCACAATCTTGTCTAAAAACACTGCCTTTTGGACTCAGAATGCGCAAGTGTAGCAACTAACTACGAAAATGTACTTGGCATCCCTAAACTATTGGCAAAAGATATCACCAAATTTAAGTGGAAAATGGAAATACGGAACCAGCAGTACTAAATGAATAATTGGGTCCTACACTATTTCTTCTTTTTTGAAAAGCTTAGCCCTGTTCGTATTGGCTTCTAAAGTTGTTTGTCTACTGCAAATGGCTTTTCTATATTACTTAGCTTTCAAACAGATGTCTTTTCGATGTAAGATATACTAGTCAATTATAGTGCAGACAGTAGTGACTTCATTTATATCGGTCAAAATCGCACACGAATATCTCTCTCTACAACCTGTTACTATTTATAAACCAAAACCAAAAGACAATATATGAACGGGCCATTAAGACTGACTCAAAGCCTCAAACAAATTGAGACCTTTCTGCAGCACATGTTACAACTGACAGCCATTTCTCTGCTGTAAGAAACATGCAAAAATTACAGCACTAAGCTTCAGGGCCCTGAAAAATTCAACGGGTTTCAACGTTTCCAATTTGGTAACAACAAAAGGGACGACTTGCCAGAATGATAATTAATTTCTCACGAACGATATATGTTCAGCTGCTTCAGCCAGGAAAATGCATACTTACGAATCCAATCTGGATGTTTAAACAGTTTTTTAAAATTAACATTTGTTTAGACTCATCAAAATTTTCTAATCGAACATTAACAATTTTTCTCATTTAGATGGAAACAAGAAAACGAGAACACATTCCCCACAAGTTGTAAACCTCCATGTTTTGGTCATTTGGTTGCAACTTTAAAGGCAAGCTTCGAAGATAAACTTAGCTAAAAATCAAAGTTTTTGCAAATTTCCAGCAAGTTCACCAAATTGGCAGATTTCCCTCTTTGAATTTCACGCGAAGTTCAAGCCAGTGAAAAACAATAAAGAAAAAATATTTTGCAAAATGGAAATCAAAAAACATTACCTCATAAAAGATTGAAATAAAAAGATCAAAATTGCCCGAATAATTGAAAGCTAAAGAAACCAACCAAAGAACTCATTAAATGGAATCTTTACAAACTGGAAAGCAAACAAAATGGGGTGAAAGAAATCCGCGTCCGATAGAAAAAAAATAGGTTTAGGAGGATTCCAGTGTTTTTTTTTGTTCCGAGCACTCATATTTTTTTTCCATGTTTTCAACTTTTTTATCCACGTTTGCAACATTTTTCATCAATGTTTGTAACATTTTTCCCATGTATATAATATGTTTTCTATGTATACAATATTTATCAGCTATAAAATGTTGCATATATAGGAAACATATTGTACACATAAGAAAAATATTGCATATATAAAAAATATTGTATATATAGCTGAAAATATTGTAAATATGAGCGAAAATGTTGTGTGCAAGGGAAAAAACTGAGTGCTCAGAGTAAAAAATACTGTTTAGTAATTCACTAAAAAAATGGGTGGAAATGGAAAAGGTCAGGTAACCCTGGTTCGGCACCAACTGAACAGATTAATCCGTGAGACTTGTAGCTTTTAACAAAGCTGGGAGCATAAATCCATTTGCCTAGAACTAACTGAACAAAACAATTTGGGACGCCTAATAAGAACAGAGCGGAATACAGAACAGGTAGGTGCGAGGGAAGACAAAAGAAGCGAGGGGGGAATTGAGACCTTGGAGAGTGGCGCCGCATCCGCCGCAGACGTAGACGGAGTAGTTGGGGAGCTCCGGCAAGAACTTCTCGCACCTGGGGCACCGCACAACCCGTATCTGCTGTTGCTGCGCCGCCGCCGAACACGAAGAACCCAAACCCTCCTCCCCCTCCATTCACAATGCTAATCCTCACTTCCTCAGCACCACTACCTCATCAAACGGCACAACCGACCAAGAACACCCGCCCGCCCGCGGCCCGCCAATGCGCGGCCCCCCCAAGAACCCAAGGAACCAGCGAACAATATCCGGAAGCCAAGAACGCCAACAACAAGAAGAAGGCGCCAATAACAGCGATAAGACGGACCGGGGGAGGAATGAAGAAACCGGGAAGAGTTCAAGGAGCGTTCGCGGGGTTACAGGGGGGAGACCCGGAGAGGAAGGTGGAGACCGGAGAGGGATGGAAAAGGCCGGGGCTGGTCCGGGCTAGGGAACACAGGTGGAACCGTCTCTCTCTCTCTCCCCCTCTCTCGCGGTCGGTCGGCCTCGCCAAGCTGAGCTGAGCTGAGCTAAGCACCTCTCTCTCACTCGGCTTGCCTTTTGTTCTCTGCTCTCTCTCTCTCTCTCTCTCTCTCTCTCTCTCTCTCAATGTCTTTGGGAGAAGAAATGAAGGGCAAGGAAGGGGTACAGAATAAATTGTTAGTTTATGGAAAGGATCGGCAGCTCAACCACACGGTACCTGTTACTCAGAAGTCAGAAGTAACCTCTCCTCTGCTTGTCCCTTGCAAATACTCTTCTTTTCTTCATTTAGCTGTACCAAAACCACATCTTGTTGCGCTGCGAAGTCCAACAAGGGCGCCAAACCTTGGTGATAAACATTAGTAAGGATATTTCCTTCCTTACTATTATTTAGATTTATAGTTGTTGGATATTTAGATAATAAACATTAGTCGAATATTTTCTTCCTGGCTATCGCTATCATCCAGATTACGGTTACGAATTCTTTCCCCTTCAAAAAAAAAAGACGTTGGATCTCTAATCTAATTATCCTAAATTTAGATAATTATTAAAAAAATATCCAAGTGATGTCTAGAGACAACCAACAATAATATGTGAACGTATGCCTACCAGGTTGCTTGCGCTTGTCATGATGTATAGACCTCATTCGAGACCCTCCGAAATTGGGTTTCAATCCAAACGGTTTCTGTAAAATTTCTATATGCCAAATAGGTCTTTAGAGTGCGTTTACTAACTACTACCGATAGCTCCAAATAGCATCATGTTGTTTAGAGTGCGCCAAATAGAAGAGCAATGCTCTACTATGGTCATACATCTGCTTAGTGCCCATATGCTCTCTAAAAACTTCGAAAGTCTTTTTTTTTCTAGAACTAAATTGGATAAGTCTTAAAATAGAATATATCAATCATTCTCCTCTTCATGGCAGATCTTTTGTTCTTTTAGCTTTTGGTTTCTTCGAAAGTCGAAATAAATAGAACGGTCTCTTGAAACAAATTATTTAAATAATTTTTTAAACTTAAAATTATATACACCATTCACATCAATATTCCGTCATCTGCTTATTAACCGGAAAATATAAACAAATCCATGGACTACAGTCAAAAACTATGGAGACAAAGGCCCACGTGAAGGTGACGAAGGTTGGTGCATGGGTAGTTCGGCAGAATTAAGAGTTGCATTTTAAGGAGGGGCTGCAGTACATGAGAAATCTTGGCGTGGCAGCATGATGGACGGATGCAAGTGGTTAGTGGTAGGAGTACAACTGCTCGCTTGCAAACTGTGGCCACACTCCAGCTGGGCTCGTGTTTTGGCGGGCGAATTTATGGGCCTCAAAACCAACCGAGGTTAATATTATTAAGGGTATCTCCAATGATCTGAGTCAGCTAGTTATATATATGTATACATCAGCATATATCCTATGTGGAGGAAAGAGAGTATGCAAAAAAAATCGAGCCAGTTCTTCCTTAAGCACTAGTCTATAACACCAAACGAGGCAGCCTCTATAAATTCTGTGTGTGCATGTAAGCATCAAATAGCTATCCTTATAGATAGTTCTTTAGAGCAAGTTTAATAAGGCTGACTGTGCTAGCTACAAGGGAATCCATGTCAGTATAGTCCTATGTGGAGGGGAGAGAAAAGGAGAGAGAGAGCCAAGCCGACTCCCATGCAAGAGTTAGGCTATAGCACAGGAAAAGATGCATTATCCATGCATGTACCCATAGAACTAATTGTTATATCCATGCATGTATTAAATTATCAATACCCATGTATGTATTAAATGATTGAGAGCTCTTGTGGAGACAACTTATAGCCAGTTTATTGTATGAGTTGACTGCATCATTATCTTTTGATGACATGAAAATGTATTGGAGGTAGCAGCTATCTGTACTATTAAACTTGCTCTTAGAATGCTAGCTTTAGTGTGTACTATATAAATGATGTGGAAGTCTTATAGTTAGTTGCTAGCTATAACCATTGGAGATGCCCTAAGAGAGTGTCCAGATATTATCTAGATGTTTTTTTAACTATTATCTAAATTTGTGATTTTTGGATTAGAGATTAAGGGATCTCTTGTTTTTAAAGGAAGGAGATTTTTTTCAAGGAGGTAGAATTCAAGGGAGAGGGAAGAATTCATTACCATTAGATCCCTAATCCAACAGTTCTAAATCTGAATAATAGTTAGGAAGAAAACATCCGAATAATATTTAACAAAACCCTATTATTAATTGCATCAAACTCCTCCTGTTTTCACAGCACAGCCCGTAAAAATATATGTGCTTATAAATAATACACATTGAGACTTTTGGGAGTCCAAAACCTATTCAGGTCCCGTATGGAACGTTATATTTTAGTAGGAATTTTGTAAAACATTTCTTTACCACCGAAAATCTACTTAATTCTCGCAGGCTTACCATCCAAGCAAGGGCCTTTGTGTTATTCATGCATCAACACCCTAGATTTTTTTTGTCCCTAGGTACCTGGGAACAGAAAAATTACCCATGTCCGCCATCTTCAGCGTGCAATTGCCAATTCATTTGCACGTAGGTGTTAGATTGACAAAAAACATATTGTAAATTTTCTTGTCATCAGGCTGCTCACTGCAAAACCTGGTTGTATGAGCTTTTCCATTGGTAATGAATACTAAGGGCACTCCTAGTGCAAACACTGTATAGTAATATCTATAGCTTACCGCTTCACATAAATATAAGACTAGAAACAAATCTTCCCAATACATGATATCTATCACCTACCACACTCAATTAATTTTTTCCCTCCTACTTCACATCCTCGCTCTCCTTTTTATCGATATCTATTCTCTTTACTTTTTTATCTTTTCAAATAGACAAGGTCTTGTATAAGACACTACTATTATCTTTCTTCCTTAATTACCCTCCCACATTAGCCTTCTGCTTACTTGGTTGGACGCTGTTTGCATCCCCATTGGGAGTGCTCTATTCCTGTAATACCACTAGAACGCAAAATAGAAATAAAGCGAGAAAGGAAACAGTTAAAGGAAGAATAAAAGTAATAAAGAAGAGTTTTGCCATCAGATCCATTAGCTTTAAAAATGCCAAATGAATTAAATGCTCACTGAGATTCCCAGACAGTCCGAGGCCGGTCGGCATCATCTCATGTTTGGGTTCTCATCATTTGATGGGAAAATTCCATTCTTACATTTTACCGACTTACCTGGCGAAGTAGGAAAAAAAAGGCCCAAACAGTGAAGAACACTTTGGACCAAAATATCCTTTAGGCAACAGCCACAAAAGGAAGAGTAGGGGTAAGGTGAGGGCACTCCAGTCATTTCACAAGCCAAGAGAGTCATAAGACCAATGCCTCAATGCATGAGCAGGTGAGTCACTAGGAGGCCTCATCTCACTCCCATTTTCCTTCACCATGAGCAAAGCCACCCAACCAGCGAGGGCATTCCTTTCCCCATCTCCTTCCTCTCTACCAAGACAGAGAACAGATAGAGCTCATCCACAAAGCTAGCCAAGAGAAAACACCAAGCCAAGCCAACTAGCTAGAAAGATAGGGAAGTGAGGGAGAGGAAGACGACGGAGAGGAGCAAGGGGACGCGCGACGACCCCAGAGGCGCAAGAACCACGCCAAGTCGTCGTCCACCCCTAGCCTTTTTTTAGCCGATGTTAAGTAAGCCTCCATTTTTTCCCAACGCATCGATGATGAGCCCGTAGCACCGTCGTGCACCCTTGGATAGCAGTGCATGCTCCCTGACGCATACACTCTACCAAGTCCTGTCACAGCGGCCACCATGAGCCTTCCCAGCTGTGCGACTAGAGCAAGGCAAAAGTAGTAACTAGATCTAAAGCACAATAGTAAAAAGGGGGAAGAGTGAACCAACGCCGCCCTAGGGCTCATGGTGGAGGCAAACGAAGGCATAGTGGCCGGAGGTTAGCGCCGAGGTGGTGACATCACAACGGAGGTGGAGCGACTGGTGGTGAAGGAGGCACTGGGCTCCCGATCGGCTGCATGCCGTGGCTGGTGAGCCCGAGGGAGGGATCGAGTCAGGGTGGTAGTCGACAGTGACAGGCGATGGTGCAAGTGCCGAGCCCTAAGGGTGGTGACGTGGCTGGACTGGTAGGCCTGAGCATCGAAGGCGGCGGCGTACCCAAGCTTCGGCGGGAGGCAACCCCACGGCTGGCGCGTCATTGGCGCCAAGGTGGTGGCATTACTTTGGAGGGGATAGGATGCCCTGGAGGGCGGCGGCTGGAGCCGGAGGCCAAAGGGAGAGCCCATGGATGGCGTGTGATGCTAAGTGGCCTATGACAAGTGGGTCGACCGCCAGCAGCGAGCCGCGTGCCCATGGCCCAAAGGCGGCAAGACCACCTGAGTGAAGCAAGGGAGATGGAGAGTTGCAGGAGGTGAGGAGAGGTCTGGGGAGGTAACAGTCGGTGTCCAGCAGGCTACGGCTCGAGGGACGGCCGCCCTGATCTGGATTGAGGTGAAGGATCAAAGCCTTTTGGCCAATCTGAAACAAAGAGAGAGAAAGAGGAAAGAGATAAGGTTGGCCGAGTGAGAGGAAAAAAAGAGAAAAGAAAAGGAGGAAAAGAAAAGGAGAGGGAAAAAAGAGAAGAAAAGGAAAGAAAAGGGGAGAAAAAGAAAAAAATAGGGGGTTTAGTACCTACGCGATGGGTCCTTAACCCTAGTCATTTTTTATGCCAAAGTCAGGTTTTGCGTGTAGGGTCGTTGTTGCTCGCTTAAGCATTAGTTTCGATATGATGTGTTGAGTCGGGTTGACGTTTATACAGGTGGAGGTCCTGGTCAGAGCCGTCCACACTTCGTCCCCGAGGTTTAACCAGACAAGTGCATGGTAAAATAGTAAATTCGGGTAGTGTTTGCTGTTAGACGCATGTTGATGCATTTCTTACCATGATATGATAAGTTAACTATTTCTGGATGCATGATCAGGAATGATGAATAACAATTGTTGAGACATGACATGTTGATATGCATAAATAGAGAACTTGCATTGCATGTATGTCATGAAAAAAGATAGTTTTGTGGTAGCTTTGGTCCACTTTGTGTGGACACTTCACGGGAGTGGAGACTAAGGTCCCCATATGTAATGATGGGCTATTGAGGTCCCCGTATGAAAAAGGACGGACCTGTGATCCCCGCATGAAAACAGGGCGGGCTTGGTGAGCATCGACGGGTGCTCGCTCTGCTATACCGGTATAAATTAAAGAGACAAAATCAAAGTGCATGTACATACACAATTGCATTATGACCGAGAATAGGTGCAAATGCACATTGAGCTGTTGATGAAAATAGAGAAAAATTAAATGAAAACAAGTGGTTAATGAGACTGTGATGGTTATGGACTGATACGTAAACCTGTTATTTAATATTTTACTTTGTACTTGATGAGTCTTTGTACTCACTCTTACTTTGTTGTTTTTTTAGGTGACCATTGAGGACATCATGCACCAGGCGAGAGTAGTACATGAATAACTTCACATACTAGCAGCACTTCGTATATCAGCTTTTGGTAGCATGTTTAAACTCCAATAGTATGCTAGAATAGTTGCTTTAAATGATATGTTGTAACTGGTCGCTGCAGTATAAATAAAGTAGTGTTTACTTAAAACGGTTAGCAGTTGAAAAAAAAGGATAATACTATGCAATGATGTTAGCACTTTAGGCCTAGAGGATGGGTAGGATGTTACAATTCTATAGGCTTAAGCAGTTAAGCTTAGGGTCTCTTACAGGAATACATTTCTGGGGCCATGTGAAACTTAGAACAGAATTGGTAGGGCTCAATGCAATTATCCCAGAGCAATTAGGTTTTGTTCCCGGGCGGCCAAAGGAAGGAAAGAAAGAAAGTGAGTGGATAACAAATCAGCAACCATTTTCTGTGTCCCGATTCCCCAATCAAAGCAAGCAAGCATATGCGCGGTTGTGCAAGCGCCCACTTATTGGCTTATCTGATTAGACCGTTTAATAAACGAGGAATCACATCAAGTGGTGCCTCGATCTGCCGATCATTCATGCCCAATGAAAAACATGCTAGCTTGTTGGTAATATGCGTATTTTCAGGAGCGAGATATGATTGGGTTACTCAAGATCATAAGCATGACGGCCAAGGCTGATCCAACGCTTATTATAGCTCCCTGATTTGATATATTAACTTTTTTCTATAGAACAACTATTCAATTCAACTTTTCAGATACAATAAAGATTTAGTAAGTTAATTTAGACCTCAAATACAGTTCTAGCTACTAAATCAAAATTGCTGACAGCATAATATAATAATTCTAAAGTCAAGTTTCAAAATATGGCACTCCATGTCACAGATGCCTTGGTCAAATGTCCACATGTCAACGAGGCATGGGAGAGGATCTAAGTCACTCCATACGTCACTAATGTGTTGGTCATAGGATCCTGAAATTCAACATTGGAGAGTGTCGTATGTCGAAAAACCCCTAATCTTTATAAGCAGTACAATAGCATTTAGGAGGAAAAAAAATGCTATATTTCACCTACCATCAGTACTGGTTTATAACATGACAGGGCTGTCAGTAATCCGGAGCGATAGCCACAAAGCTCTGCTAAATCCAAGCATTCAGCACCATGTGTTGATGTTGAAGAGTTAAAGAAACATAATGCATGCTATGCATACGTGATTACTCTATTTAAGCTGATGCCATGGTATAAGCTACTGGTTTTGTCTTGAGGGAAAAAAACACAGCCCATCCCTTTCTTTAGTATAAGATAATTTTGGCTAGTGCAGTGCAGTCATCTTTATTTCAAGTTTTTACCTTGGAATACAAGGTACAGCATCCTCAAAAATAACCCACACAATCCGCCGAAAATTGAACTCTAATCATGAACACACAAGTAAAGTCCCACCTCCAGTCACACTAATTGGACAACTCAGCGGTTGCAATAGGTCATGATGGGCTTTCATTATTCTTCCCACAAATAAAGGGGTGTTCGTATTAGCATCTGTTCGAAAAAGCCAAAAATTAATATATTGATTTCATATTTGCTTTATCCTTAAAGCGAGACGAGAGCGAGAGAAGTGGAGAAGCCACTTTATGAAATCAAATGTTTATATTGATTTCATAAAGTGGCTTCTTCACTTCTCTCGCTCTTGTTTCGCTTCAAAGATAAGCAAGAGGTTACGGACGCATCACGTATCCCACTCCTCACGCACATATCTCTCCCTCACTTTTCCAACCACTCGTTCACTCCTTCTAAAAACGATTTTTTCAGCCACTACTATTTATTTTCAGTAAAAAATCATCAGTCGTAGCTAATATGAACATCCCAAAAATATGTAGTTTCTCCTGATATATATTCTCTTTTTTTTCATCCCAAAAAAGTCTCGTTTGGAACACACGGATTTTTATAGATTTCTTTGAGAATTGAATTGCTTTTCTGGTAAACTCCGGCTTTCTAAATGGGACCTTAAACCTCGTATTTAATTGTGCTATCAATTTTGCGTAACCAAGATCTTGCATACACGTTCAGGGATTAATCAAATAAAAATTAAATGACCTTCCGATCTAAATGCACCCGGGAAAGCACGCTGCAAATTCGGCTGTTATTGGGTCCGTTCATATTAGTTTCTTTGGATTATAAATAGTAATAGATTATAAATAAATTTATAGAAAGAGACGCTCATATACGATTTTAGCTGATATAAACAAATGTATCACAGTGTATGTTACAATCGATTAGTACATCTCACCTTTAAAAAATACTCTATTTAAAAATTAGTCATTACAAAAAAAACTATCATAAAAAATAATTTTAAAAAATTAGTACGAACAGAGTCCGAGAGACCGTTACGTGGACGTCCGTGCGGTGCGGCCCCCAGTTTATCGCAACCACTCACCACAATAATGGGCACGCATGATTGTGTTGTGCCCGACTTTGGCACCGGAGATGCGACGGGAACACGCACAAGAATGGCGCCTAAAATTTTGGCACGGCATGTGCCTGGAGAAGGCAAAGACATGCATCGAGGTATTCAGATCAATCGTCCGCTTTTGTAGTGTTTCTCTCCACGCTGCCCGTCCACTCGATCCATTCCTTCTCCTGCTTTGAGAATGAGAGGGGTCCTCAAACTCCTCATGATCATCGTCAATTGCTCTGATTTCTCTGCTGCAGTTGGCAGCTTTGCCATTCTTCTCGATTTCATGTGGCCAATCCACACACGTCCAGATTTTGCAAACGAATTCTCCGATCAGACAGATATGGAAGCAAATTAAGTCGTTAAGGCGCGCAGAAATCTCATAGGAATTCCACACACGTCGAGGTTCTGCTATCACTTCCTTTTTTTTTTTTTTGAGATTCTGCTATCACTTTTCTAACCAAACAGATACAGAACCAAACAGCCGTCAAACGATCGCAACCGATCCGTGGCCCCCGGTCCATTTATTTCCAAGGGGAAATGTTGGGTGCTGTCTGCTGCTGCAATCTGCATGTTGTTGCATCATGACGGTCTTTGACATGCATTGCCGGTGTGTGTACATACCTGCCTGCCTCCCCTTCAGATCCTTTTTGCATGGGAGGCACCACCGATCGAGCCTGAGTGACAAAGGACATGTACATGCGAGCGGTCACATGAGAATGTCTTTACGTGCGAGGGGTCACATGAGAATATTATGATTAATCATTGCCAAATTTATAAAGTGAAATTTTTAAGTATTGCAAAGTTTTGTAATTTTGTTGGTTTTATTGTCATATCGCCGATCTGACCACTGGCTTGTTGCTGGTCTAACCTCCGGTGTGGTATCGGTTAGATCGCTATAGGCGGTATGACCGTAGCAATTAGGCCGTCGTAGATCGCTGTAGACGGTATGACCGCAGCAATTAGGCCGTCGACCAGTAGTATAGCTATTTAGTTATCGGTTGCAATTTTTAAGAGCGAGATGTGTTCACAATCTGAGACCAATCTGACTAGCCTCTAGTTGGCGGCCAGCCCGGTCCCAAAAATTTGGTTTTGGGATATTAGGAATTTGGTCATGGAATGATTTGAATTGTGTTTGATCATGCTTTAATATTGTATGATGCATGTGTTTAGCTAACATGGGTCAAGTTATGAAAGAATTGTGCCTGAAAATGATTTTTTTGTCTTGGATGTACAGAAAGCTTTGAAGTCAACTATGGTCAATAGTAAGGATTAGTGCTATGCTCATGGAAGAGCTAACGTCTAGAACGGTCAAGAACACTGGGTGAGATGGTTAAGCTCAAGCATGACATGAAAAAGACAAAAAATATTGAAGGAAAGATTGAGTGGTGGGTTGCACCAAGTGATTTGGTCGGTCCAAATGAGGCATGGTCTGGTGGAATCAAAACGGGAGAAACTTGTCGATATGTGGCAAACCATGGTGCACCTACACATGATGAGCATGGTGATTTCTTGCAAGAGAAGATGAAGACCAAGCCAAGGTAAGGGTACTTTGGTAATTTGCCAAATACCATAAACTATGTTAGATCAAAACCATGACGCTTGAGCTACACTTGGGAAAGCGATTTATGTCAAAGAGATGCTGAGAAGATCAAGTTAATCAAAAGTTAAAGACTTAGCATATTCGGGCTCATATACTTTGAAAAGCGTATATGAGTTAAGTGTGTGAGTAAAACCTGTGTTGTGTAGGGTTAATGAGTTTCACTAAAATATGCTAGTGGATAGTATCCATTATGATTAAATATAAACTAGTTGTCTCATCTATTTAACGGGCTAGGATGGAGACTTGCAAGTAAACCATCTAACCACCTCTCATTTCAATCTTGTGTTGTAAGGTTAGGGTTAGAAGAGTAGGTGTTGTGGTTTGTTCTCTTGTCCACCAGGTGGAGTGGCTGCAAAAACTTTATTCTTAAGTAGCAATATATCAACTTTGTTTATCTCTCATGACGCCTCCTTATTTTGGTCGATTTGTTCTTATTTTCATTAGTTTTGATTTCTTCTCTTCCATTCTTGATATTAATATGCGCAAAGGATGTATAACTGATAAAGATAACTCGTGGAGATCACGTCTCATCCATCTAGACACCAGGTCTTGAAGGATTTTGATGTTGCTCGATTTTGCGTAGTTTTAGCTTTACTTTAAGTTTCTTGATCTTAAAGTTTTTACTTTCAGATATTTTAGAGTTTTTGTTTGTTGTAATATGTGGGAATACATTTAGATCCATCTTGGCCATCATCTACGCACGAGCAAATCATATATCAAGTTTTTAGTTTTTCCTCGGTTTTAGTGCAACTTGGCATTTTTTGAGAAAGGTCTAAATTTTGACAAAAAAATCAAGCAATCCTTGGATGCAATAAGTTCCTAAGACCCTAATCAAAGTGTTTGCAAAGTTTCATCCGATTTGGCTATGGATTTTTAGAGTCACATCAAAAGTGGTTTAGATTCGAACTAATTTTCTGTTATGGGAACAGGGGAGTAGTCATACCGCATCTAGACCCGATCGTACTGCTTGCAGATCAGATCGCCTCTTGCTGCCAGTTCAGCCGCTCACTGGCCAAACCGCTTGCTTACCACCAATCATAAAACACCAGTCAAACCATCGTGGTAACACCGGTTGGACTATTGTGCTGCTGCCGATCAAACCACACTTGGTAGCTGATCATACCGCAGTGGGCTAAGGTTTCCCTCTTCTTGGTTTTCGAGGTTGGTGTTTTGTTCAAAGTTTAGGATACTTGAAGAGAAATTTTGTAAGACGTTATTTACACTCCTTTGTTGTCACTCGATCCTACAACATGCATGGTCCCAAGGAGAAATCATTGACTAGCACAAATTGTTCTCTTGCAACTATTTTGTGAACAGTGTCTCCACTCTTGTTTTCATTTATGCATTGCATCCATGGATCCTATCTAGTGTCATCTGTCTTGTGTTCATTGCATTGATCGATCGGTTGATGGCACACTGTGTCTTATGTGATGGCAAAGGCAAAGAAATGTATCGCTCACATTGGTCCAGCTATCTCCAACAGTAGCACAACCCACGATGCAACCTGCACACTAGATTGCACAACTCGAATGCTACTGCCTGTTGGAGAAGATGCATGGATGGTGTGTGTGGACTGCTCAATTGTGGCACACTGGCACCAACTATTACCTAGAGTATTAGGCTGGGTTCTTTTTTAGTTGCAGCTTATGGTTGTTATTTATGGTTTTGGATCCTAGCGCAAGCATTTATATGAACAAACTGAATGTCGATAAGCTAATAAATCGTTTCGAAAAAGATATCCCGACAAGCCGCTTCAAAAAAACAATGGTGAATAAGCCGTCTCATTTATTTATTCGAGAGACTTCTGGCTTTTTTGTTTTTCATAAGCTAAAAACCGTTTGTAACACATTTGTTTATGAATGCGGTTTTTTTCTCTTTTTTCCTTTGCATTATTCGTAGAGATATAATAGTATTTTCTTTTTTCTATATTTTTCTTTAATTGCATATCTCAAAAAAACTGACAACTTTTTCAGCTAAAAGTCATAACACTTTTAAACATAGCCTCAATCTGGCCACCTAACTGTAGGCTACAGCATGGTATCAGCTGCGATGGTGAAGCCACCTATGATTCTTCTTGGCAGTATGAGAAAATCAGAACCATTTTCTGAGTTGCCTATGCAATATACAGCCGCCTTACTACAATAAATACTCCCAGTTAAAATGAGACTAGAAGGTCAACAAACAAAAATAAAGTCACAAATACATAATTAGCGAAACAAAGAACAACAACGGAAAAAAGAAAAGGAACAACTCGAAAGGAGCAAAAGAGAAGAAAGGGAGGTCAAATGAGAAAAGGAAAAATAAATAAAGAGAAGGAGATGAAAGAAAAATGAAGGCGTAGGATCAGTCGTGACCTGTGATGAAACGGCAATAGCACCAGTTACCTCTCTCTCTCCTGCCGCTCACATCACAAATGCGAATCCTATGTGGATCCTTTATCCTCGTTGCCTTGGACTATTTTGCTGCAATGCGATGCAACAGGTCTCCTCGCTCACGTCTTTCTTTCTTTCTTTCCATCCAAATCTACTGGTGGTGGTGTAGTATCATCTCCAGAGAGAAATTAAAAGGGGTTGAAGTAGCATCTTGTTTGTAAGCTACACTGCCGTCTACCTTGCGAGCTTGCATGATGATGGCGGTGCAATGGCTGGGCCATGCTCTGTTTTTCAGTGAGAAGTCTACTTACTCGGGCTTGTCATGCTTGGCCCCATCCATGCCAACATTTTAGGATTTACAATTCTTTGTGATTCTTGGATTAATTAACCTACTTAGGCTCTCTTCCAAAGCACACCATGGTGAGCAGCACCCCACGGTGCGCGGCTGCGCACGGCGAGCGGCGGTGTTCGTCCCCCATCTCCACCATCGTCATCTTAAGATGCTTCGTATCCAGCAATGGCGGCTTCGTCTCAAGCTTAACCACGAGTTAACGACAAAAGCAATTTGCCTCGGTCCTACACGAGCCAGCCAAAAAGAGGTTCAGTGGATGTTTTCGTCGAGTTGCTACAGTACTCCTACAAATTATTTGCTCGGTTCCTACCAACCAAACGACATGAACAGTGTCATTCCAGAGGAATCCACAGTCCTACCTTTTTTGAACGAAAATCCAGAGAAACAATCGGGGCCTAAGAGGATTCAATTACTGTAGGAAAATTCGTTTTCAATCTATTTATTATATTTACTCTAAAATATTGCTTTCTATAAAATAACTATCCAGCCATTATTTGATAAGTCTTACATTATTATATATTATATCTTGTTACGAACGACTTGTTAAGTACTCATGGTATTCACAGTTATATTCTTTATTCCTCAGTTGTTAAAAAAAAACATTTCAGTCAGAGGTAATAGAAGAGGAGTACTTCCACATCTTCTTATAATAGGACTTCGCTTTTCAATCGATTGCCTGTGAATATGTCGAATGACTACTATGCTTATCTTTATTTTTCGCTGCTAGTTTTTGTTAAAGCCATTCAAAATATTATTTATAAGCTTAGCTATAAAGTCGCTAATCTGATAATTAATACTATTTGTGTCTTTCTTAGTTAATCGTGATGATGATTGATATTTCATCTATGTTTCTACTATGTGTACTAGTGTGATCCTGAATTAGTATAAAATACACAAGAGAGTCTGGATTTGTATATTCGGGTCTCGATAACATGTAGAGTAAAACAATAAACTCTGCAAGTCTTGTCCCTACTAAAGGAATTGATGCAGGTATTGTATCATCAGGTCAAGCACTTTTAGGCTCATCGAGGTAAAAGTTTGTTGCATTATTCATTTGCTTCAAATATTGCATCATCTGATTTCCTTTGGCTGCTAACTCAGCAAAAAAAGAGAGGATGAATTCCAATGAGAAGCCTTGGTCATGATTGCCCGAGTGTGCATCATTAAGGTACCAATTTACCGAGAATCTATTCTACCAACACTCATAAAATTTATTGACTTACTTTCAAATCCAAATTGTAGCTCTAGGTCCCATAATACTACAAACCAGGCTAGTGCTTCCTTCTTGCCCATTCTCCCAGCAATGCATGCTCTCTCTTTGCCCATTGTCCCAGTAGTACAAACCATTACAACATGTACCAAAAAGAGGCTTATTGATTGAGAATATGGAAAAGAACCTAAAAATTATGCATTGCACCTTGTGATTGACTATCACTTTTCGTAAACTATTTACAACAATTTGGAGAGTCATTGTGCTGTCAGACAAATGACGTATAGAGAAAATGGGAGAGGGGGATAACGGCGTGGAGTAGGACATAGAGCGCGGGCATTTCTGGTATTTCCGAAGAAATGCCACAGCCTAACGGCTTGTGACGGATGGCGATGGCACAGAGTGAAGAAAAAAAGAAACCCGGTGGCATGGAGGGAATACGGACCTATTCAGTAGTAAATAGTAGAAGCAAGACTTATTCAGTGCCATAGGATGGATTTTTTTTTTAAAAAAAAACATTGCCGTGTACTTGCGCATGCAGCATCACATGCAAGAAGCAAGTACTCGTGTGAGCCGTCCATTTGTAGGATTGGCATCCATGCAAGAAGAGGTAGCTAGCTAGGTGCAGCGCGGCGGCCTCTATGGAACAGTTAAGGGACGTACGTAACGTACGCACGTACGCAGTGCAGTACGCACCGTGTGGATTTAACTCTGGCACGTACTACGTAGCCTCTAGCTAGCGGCAGATCGAGCATGCGCAGCAGAGCGCACGCAGGACACACCCATGCAGACGCAGGGCAGCTTAGCTAGCTATACCACTACTTACAGATGCATGCAGGGCTAGGGTTCTTCAGATCGAGCCTTGTGAAACCTGACGTCCAATTGGGATCGCAGCCTTGCATCGCATGGATCGATCGTGATGGATGGCAGATCGACGAGGCCTTGCATGCCCTGTCAGTTCAAACGCGATCGGATAGATCATCAGTTGATGCATGCATGCATGCAGAATTTGCAGGTGCAAAGCGTGTTAAATATATCTAACGTGTGGCACGTGCAGAGAGATCTTAGCGTTTCTCACGGTCTGCTCCTTTCGGATCTTAGCACCGGTGTGCTAAATTGTATCGGCAAAGAAAAAGTTTTCGGATGATTTTTATCAAATATAAAGGAAATCCGTAACCATTTTAAGTTACATATGTGGGTACGTGTAGGTCTCTGGCCTCAGAGTGGTTCAAAATCCTCGTAATTGCATTTTTTTCATCCTTTTCGTTTGATCTTTGAAAAACAAAGTTTTGATTTGCAAATTTCAGCCGAATTCTCTGAAAATAAAAAAAATTGGTTCTGTCGCTAGCCCCCAGTCAAATTTTAAATCCGATTTTCAAACCCCTGCTTAGCGCTCGGAAAGCTCTGAATTTGGATCACGTCCGCAGCATTTCAAAAGGAGGTCACACCAATATTGGATTCATCCCATTTCTTTGTTTATTTTGGTCTCAACTTAATTAGTCTTAATTTAACCGTAGGATTTTCATAGGAATTTTCATGACAGCCAAAATCACAAGCTTTCACACACTGCATCGACACTACTACTGTGCAAGTGGGCACCTACAGCTTTAATATATAATTTCCACCAACATGTACCCATGATTCCAACAAAAAAAAAAGCAAAAGGTGCAGATTACACAGACATGCATGATAATGGATTGATATCTCATCATTCTTGCACAGAAGCTAAAGAGTGTGATTGTGACACCATATATAGCAGCTATTTTTTTGCTTTAGCTTATGATTTTTAACTGCGACGCTTTTGAGTTGTTTATAAGAGAATGAGTACAGAATAACAGAAACTCGCGTGTAATTTTAACCGATATAAATGAAGTCGCTATAGTGTATATTACAATTAACTTATAGACCACGTCTTGAAAAGATATTCCGTTCGAAAGTTAGTTACTGTATAAAAATCATAAAGTAGTTTTTAGAAGCTGAAAAGAAGAGGTCATACATCCTAAGATGATGTTACTTTGGAATTACTACTTGCTATGATAAAAAAAAAGGCCATGCTTAATTAATTGATTTTCTTTTCCACTTTTTTTTTTGAAAATATTCCTTTTCTCCCTGTGTTTTGCTTTTGCAATGTAGAAGCAGCAAGAGACAGGCAGACAGGGCATGGTGGGTGAAATGGGTGACTGATGATTCAGGCCACAGCTGGGCAGGCAGTACAGTCCCTACATATATGCTGTTCTATCAGTCAGCTCAACTCTAGGTTATCTGGATTTGCTTCAGGCAGGCATGCATACGGAGGGGCCTGTTTTGCATGCATGCAAAAAGCAGGTTGATTCTCAGTTGGATTGAACCTTTGCTATTACGACTCTCTCTCTCACACACACACACACACATTAGAGACAGATAAATTTTGAAATACAGAGGGCTAATTGAGCTTCACCCATTGGTAATTCACTGCAAACCTCATCAAAGGATGATCATATATATCACACAAATATTGTAGTTTGCAATGGAAACAATGTATAAAAATTGAATAACTTTGAATGTTCACTATAAATCACCGATGTCTCACTAGCTCCACATTTCACTCTCGTAACAGGTGATATATTGTAAATTATATAGTTATTCAGTGCTATTTTACGAATTTTCTCAAAAATTAAACTTTGTATAGATTGATTTTAGCAAAAGTTAAATTTCTTAGATTTATAAGCCCGGAAAATATATAAGCCGGCTTATCAGAGAAAATTCCTACCAAACCTAAACATCACGAAGGTATGAACATATATTACACAAATCGTCAAAGGAAAACATCATCAAGGCTTTGCATCATCCAAGGAATAACCAAAGGATGATCATGTATAACGAATTTTTTTCCATGCATACAAGGGGAGGGAAACAACACCAGACATCCATGCAAGTTCACCTCCTATGTTTTGCTGCTCCAAGTGGCTGCAAATCAGGCAATCACCCACCTAATGTTGGTATGGGACGAGAGAATCCAATCCGCCTGAAAAGGGGGGAAAAGCCGTGGAGAGGCGGTGGCATCAGCAGGGTCTTGTTCTTTTGACTCTGACTGATAGTTCTTTTCTATGTTTTTTGAGACGATGACGGACATTGAAGTTGTCAATGCAGACAATACACATGGTTTTGTGCTTAAGAAGCCGTTTGGAGAATCCGCCTGAAAAGGGAAAAAGAGCCATGGAGAGAAAGCGGCAACAATGTTTCGTTCTTTTGGGATAAAGCTGATGGCTTTTATCTGCGTTTTTCGAGATGATAATAGATGGTAGAGACATCAACATAGATGACGTATACGGTTTTAGGCTCGGAAAACCATTTGGATAATCTGCCTAAGAAGGGGTGAAAGAGCCAAGGAGAGGAAGTAGCAGTAGCAGGGTCTTATTCTTTTAGACTGCAGTTGATAGCTTTTGGCTTTTGTTTGCACTTTTTGGGACAGAGACGGACGGTGGAGACATCAATGCAAGTGGCACATACGGTTTTGAGCTCAAAAAATCGTCTGGAGAATTTGCTTGAAAGGGGGGGGGGGTCGAGGAGAGGAAGTAGTAGCAATAGGGTTCTATTCTTTTGGAATGCGACTGATAGCTTTTGGTTGTGGCTGATGGTTTTTGTCTACGCTTTTCGAGATGACGGCAAATGATGGAGAAGTTGACGCGGACGACGCATACGATTTTACGCTCGAGAAGATATTTGGAGAATCTACTTCAAGAAAATGCCCATTTGTTTTAACTTTAAAGAAACCAAAAGCTAAAAGTTGATGCCGATATTTTGAGTTAATCATATTTTGTGGAATCTGGTGTGAAAGTGGAATTTGTTTGGTGTTTATGGAAATTTGTTATTTTGGTATGGAAATCTAGTATTCCGGTATGGACATGGACAGTGGAAGCAAAGGAATTCCCCCTCATGATAAACTTGGCTTAAAATGAATATTTGGTTTTAGTTAAAAATGGTTAGGTCATAGATTTGAAAACTAGCTATACTATGATACTTGACAAACTAGCTTTATGCTAAAGGAACATAAGATATTCCCTTAATTAAGTCTTGCATATAGGTATATACTTGCATTCTGATATAAGAACTTGCTAAGTACTTTGTACTAATTGTTGCTCAACTATATGAACTTAGTACTTAAGGAGTGATCTACCAGTGAACAAGTGTTATCATCTATCAAAGGTTGAGGACAACGCTAAGTACTATATCGCATATCCCAATCGATTGCCTGTTGGTATATCTTGAGAGACTTCACTACTGCATGCCTCTTCCGCTGCAAGATTTCGTTTGTATTTAGCCTTCTAGATCTATGAGGTAAGCTCTTGGCCATCTGGCCTGTTTATGTTTATTACTATTATGTCCTTTTATTTATTCTATATGTATAGATGTGATATTTACTAGTATTGTATTATGTGAGTTAGCTAATGATCTAGGAACTAACTTATAATACACGAAGAGTCATATTATCAAATCCGGTCGCTACAAGTTTCATCTAACTTTTGTGTAACTGTGTGTCGTTATGGGCAGCAGGATAATTGGCTCACGGACACTGCACATTCTTGCAAGCACGAAAAAGATCTCTACGGGCAGTATCTGCTTCCTTCCTGATCGAGGTGATGCCAAATCTCAGCTTCTAATGTTTTAATTTTATCTTTTTAGTTTTTTTGGATTTTTTTTCTTCTCTTATTTCTTTATATTATCCATAATGATATAACTTTTTTCTTTTTAAATTTAATTATTTAGAAAAGCTAACAACTGTTATGGTGTATTTTCAGTTGTTATAGTGCAGAAAAAGTTAAAAACAATAGCTTATAAGCCAATTGAAGCAAGGCCACATTAAACTTCTCCATTTTCCAAAGGTAAAATTTTGAAAAACGATGTATAGTTGTTTCTGGCAAATAGGACGTTGTGACTTGATATATTCTGATTTGCGTTGACCAGTTAATAACCAAGTGCACAGTTACCTCAAGATCTAACAATTTTATTTTTAGCTTCTTTCAGTCAGCTCTCAAGCACTCATAAGAGACTAACAACCTATAATTAGTGTCCAATAGCATCACCTCTTCAACCCGTTCATTTCGGCTTGAGCTTCTGGCTTATTTTTCACTATTTATAAATTTCATCTTTTTCTGAACTTTTGATTTTTTTAAAGCTTTTTTGCCGGTTCTTTTTTCCCGTGTTCGTTTACGTTATCCGTGATGAGCTAACATATTTTTCCTATTTTTAATTTTTTTAAATTTAATTACGTCAAATAAACCACCTTCAGCTACAATATAATTTCAGTCAGCTACAGTGCAATTCAGCCATAAGCCATTAATTTCAGCCCAACCGACCGGGGCTTTAAACAATCCAGTACGGTAAAATCAATCAGCACCGAAAAGAAGGAAAAGGGTAGGCAATGAAAGAAAAAAAAAAGGAAAAGACACCAGCCATCTTTACGAGGAAAAGATCATGTCAATTGCAAAGCTCAGGCTTATGCCCCAAAGTAACCAGCCCCCACTTATCAGTTATCTACTGAACGCATTGTTGCTGTCGATTCAACGCCAAACCAACTTTAACGTACATACGCATTACGCATCTCCTTTGAACTTTGAGGTGGTGCTCATCTCACCTTGTTCATCAAACCAGCAAATCTATGGCTTACACTGTTCACCTGCAGCATCAAAGCCAGTCACGCGCCTTTCAAGTTTCATCCACTTTTGTGTGTGTATATGTGTGTGGTTATGGGCAGCAGGATAAGGTTCCGCTCCAAACAACTTCTGGTTCTACCTTCTGAAACGTGTTAATTTTTAATTTCATTTTTTTAGCTTTTTTTGGACTTTTTTCCATTGTTCTTTTATACTGTCCACGATGATATAACTTTTTTATGTTTTAAATTTAATTAGAAAAAGCTAATAGACGTTAAAGTACAATTTCAATTACTATAGTGTAAAAAAGCCAAAAGCGAGAAGCTCAGCTTTTAGAGCACTACCTAATTGGCTCACTGACACTGCACATTCCTGCAGACACGAAAAAGATCTCTACCGATAATATCTGCTTCCTTCCTGATCGACGTGTATGCCAAATCTGTTCTTTCTTAGCTGAAACTTCTCCATTTTCCAAAGGTAAAGTTTTTAAAAACGATGTATAATTGTTTCTGGCAAATAGTCAAATAGGACGTTGAGACTTGATATATATTCTGATTTGCATTGACCAGTTAATAACCAAGTGCACAGTTACCTCAAGATATATCTATTTTATTTTTAGCTTCTTTCAGTGAGCTCTCAAGCACTCATAAGAGACTTAACAACCTAATAATCAGTGTCCAATAGCCTCACCTCTTCAACCTAAACACTCCAGTACGGTAAAATCAATCAGCACCGAAAAGAAGGAAAAGTAGAGGCAATGAAAAAAAGGAAAAGGCACCCGTCATCTTTACGAGGAAAAGATCATGTCAATTGCAAAGCTCAGGCTTAGGCCCCAAAGCAACCAACCCTACTTATCAGTAATCTACTGAACCCATTTTTTGCGGTCAATTCAACACCGAACCAAACTTTAACGTACACACGCATCTCCTTTGAGCTTTGAGAGTGCTCATCTCACTTTGTTCATCACACCAGCAAATTTATGGCTTACACTGCTCACCTGAAGCATCTGCATCGGCATGCAATTAATAAATCAAGGGAAGGGGTACTGATTTATGTACCAAAAGGAAATGAATAGTGAGCTCTCAACTACTGACTCTATGAGATGCCACATACTACTACTCCGGTAGACAGTACTCCTATCATCCTATGGAAGGAACTTCATCACATGGTGAAGTGTAGAGAGAGATGAGTGTGTGACCGGTGAAATGAAATGGTGATGACTGATGGGCATTAGTGCACAAAGATCAATGCATGACACTGTTGGTCCTAGCTAGAGAAATCCATTGTTGCCAGTGTAGTAGTAATATTTTTGTGTACACTGCTTTAGCTTTTTGTGCAGACCCTTTTTGGACTTTAGCTTTAGCTTTGATCTGGGGTGCTTTTAAAGGCATTGTTTAGACTGTTTTGGATTCTAAAGCTGGCAAGGAGATATAGGGAGGGAGGGAGGGGGCTGCCTGACTGACAGGCCTCACTGCTTTTGCCTCAGCTCAGCTGCAGCACTGGCTGGGGTGCAACCTTTGGACACTAGCAAGAAACCTCAACGCATACTTTATACTAGTACTAGTAGTCCTTGTAGTTTGCAGTGGAAATAGATGTATAGGGAATGGGTGTGTCCCTTGTGTCATCTTGTGTGTGTATTTGCTGTGTGGTTTCAGTGGGCAAGGTTGGAAGCATGCAGGCAAGGCAAGGGGATGCTTGCTTGAGTCGAGGCTCCCATGTGTTTGCTTTGTCCCATTTGATGTCGCAACAAACAGAACAGGAGTGGGATGAGTTTGTCTGATTTTCTTTGGGCTGTATGCTTGTCTGCCTGGAAATGTTTGCATGGTGTTCCCTTCCCTCCACATTGCATTATTTATGAAGAAAAGAAAGTGCTGCACCAATGCAATTGTTCATAGTCATGGAGTGTGGTACATGTTAAAACCCATCAAATTTTGCAAAATGAAAAAGAAGGCCAGATGAATCCTATCATCCTATGTAGGAGGAACGGCGGAACAGCATCCAGGAGTGAAAGTGTCAAAGCTTCCTGAATGCGCCTGGCACATTCAGGAGGAAGGAACATGCGAAACTGTGGCGCTTGCCCTCAAACAGGTAAGGAATCTTCGACCCAAGAAAGAAACCCCAGCTGAGGCTGAGCTGACAATTTTGAGCGGTTCAGATTCAGTCGAATCATCATCGCAAGAACTTGGGTAGGAAAAAAAAGAAAATGACAAGCATCAAATCATGCAGAGAGCACAACCAAGAGTCCAAGACCTTTTAGAGAGCACAGAATAATATGATGTACTAGTAGGAGTAGCACATTTCTATTGACTATCCAACACAACCGTTTCATCAATATCCTTCAGATGTAGTACAAGAGTTGGGCCACATCTAACTTGTAAGCAATCGTAGCCCACGCCCATCGAACTTTAATTTGGGCCTCCAATCCACAGAAGCATTGGTCACACGAGTGAACACACTGCTGGAACGTTAGCTTGAAAGTTGAAACAAAACTCTTGGTGCAGCAATTTGATCTTAAAAAAACGCTAGTTGCATAATTCAGTGAACACTTCTCTTCAGCCAATAAGTTGTTTTAGCCGTAGCTGGTGAATTGTTCGTAAGGTACCACCCATCCATTTTCTCCTCTGATAACCGCCATCTGCTTTGCACAGTAGCTAGATTCCTGTAAAATTTCTTCTCCACAAACATGTTCCACATCGAAGATCCGCGACGAAATGCAGTAGCTAGACTGGAGAAGCAAACCAAGGGAAAAAAAACATGGAAAACATGGCGAGGAACACAGGGAGGCCAGGTTTGGTAGCGGCAGCACAGGTGTTTCCCTTTGTTGTGCAAGCAAAATGCAATCAATGATAGACAGCGTACCCGCTCGTTTCGGCTTCAAATGTCATTATTTCTTAATTTTATCTTTTTTTATTTTTTTAGCTTTTTGGTTTTTTTCCCTGTATTTCTTTGTATTGTCTGCGATAGATTAATATTTTTTATTTTTTTTAAATTTAATTACTTAAAAAACTATTAATAACTACAATACAAAATAAGTCATCTATATTTGAAAAGGAAGCATAAATCTCAAAAAAGAGAGCCAAGTTGAGCACTCCAACTAACTGGAGTACTATCAATCATCATTATTGATATTGTCCAAGTAGTACAAGTTATTGTTCTCTCATTAAATATTCTCCATTGCCTTTAATTTCGATTGACTCTTGTCCTCCTCGCGGCACATGTGGACTTTAACCGGGGAAGCAAGCAACTTGAAAACGAAGAAAATGAGGGCTAAATTTAAATCAATTTGTAGATTTATTCTGACTTTTAGTGGGAGACATTCGGAATTCAAACACATGTAGTGCAATAGTAGTAGTCTGTAACATAAGGCTTTTTATTTGCATGGATATCGCATTGGTTCAAAGGTAAACTGGAGGGCATCTTGGTAGCTGAATTGCAAAGATTTGCATAAGTTTTGTGTGAACAAGTAGTTCTCGGCGAATATACCTATGTAGCTTAGCAAGCAACCAAAGGTGTAGTAAGGCCATGTCTTTTAGGGCTTTTAGTTTATCCGAAAATGAAAATAAAAGGAACGGGTTCTTGAAGCGGATTCTTCAAACGACTTTTGGAGTCTAAAATGGTGTGTGGTGTCCACGTCGGCGTCTTCATCATCCACTTCCGTCTCAAAAAACACAGACAAAAACTATAAGTTACAACCAAAACCATCAACCGTAACTCCAAAAAAAAGGATTTATTCATCATATACCCTCTTCATAGATGAAAATTCAGGATTTACCCTCCTGATCCACGTGTCAGTGACTTATGATGACCCCACATGTCATTGAGGTGGGAGGGTAAATCCTGAAATCCCCAATTCAAGGGAGGGTATATGATGAAGATCCCAAAAAAAAAAAGGACCATGCAGGATCTGATTTTTTTTTCAGCATCTCGAACGATTGAGAATTATTGCATGCCTTAAACCGCCAAAACACGCCTCTTCCTAGCTACACACGTTGCATTTTCAACAATTAATACCCTCTCGAATAATTGGAACATGAGTCCACCTGCCAATCTGAATCTCAGCAGGAGGAGGAGGAGCCGGTTGCTGTCGTCTTCCAATCACACACGCCTGGTTTCCTCTCACGTCTCCGAGAAGCAAAACATAATCGAACAGGCTCCAATCATGCATCCCATGCATATTCATCCAGTGGTTGCACGTGTCCTCAACTACATGATCGCACAGTAATTGCCTCCGCTATAAATACCCCAACACACATGAACAACCTCTTGACCACCAAGAACATATATGATTTTATAGATATAAGTTATACCTTCAAGCTAGCTAGCGGCAGCCTAGCGATACCATGGGCTCCCTTGGACCTAGCGTGGTGAGCCTGCAGCCCAAGGCAAGCAGCAAGCCTGTGGGTGGAGCTGCCCATGAGCAGCAGCAGATCAAGGACAAGTGCGGCGGCGGCTTCCAGATGCCGCTGCACTACCCGCGGTACAAGAAGGCGGACTACGAGGCGATGCCGGAGTGGCGCGTCGACTGCCTGCTCCGGGAGTACGGCCTCCCCGTCGCCGGCGACATCGAGGCCAAGAGGAGGTTCGCCATGGGCGCCTTCCTCTGGCCTGACCAGTACTAGCTAATAGCTATGCTACCGACTACCTTTCCTCTCAGCCTCCGATGCCATGACCGTGTTGCAGTTCACCTCGCGTGCATGACATATATACCATGGATGTGTGCATCCCTCGAGTCCTCCCCTTGAATTCACCCGGTGAATTTCGAGCTGATCGGGCCGTCCATTTTGCATCCAACGTCCGTAAGATGCTCAAGCTTAAGAAGTTCATGTCGAAGAGTTTGCTTGGATCATGAGCATTGATTTCTAAACGGGCAGTGAGTATAGGCAGAACCTAATGGATGGCTTCGTCGATCATACGAGTATGGGTGTATCTGTGTCTAGTGTTTGTGCCATGTAAAGTAGTACTAGTAACAGGCTGATCCGCATACTGTAATATGGGTGCTATTTTCTCCTTGCATTTAGCTATATATACACATGTGGAAGACGGTGTTGTTGTAGTAGAAGTCTGTGAATTGTGAGTGCTAATTGTCATTATATTTGTGGTGCCTTATGTGTAGGTAACGACCTGCATTTGTGAAGCTTTAATCTTCACCACGATTTGCTTGCTCATAGGAAATCAATTGTGCAATGCTCGATGTGGCTCGGTGCACAAGCGAACCATCCGAGCCTTCTAAGATTCCCAACCATTTTGAATTCGAAAGAAATCTTATGGGAATTGCATTGATTCCTACGAAAACCCTATAAAATTCCTATGATCCAAGCACTCAAGCAGGCCTCAGGGAATTGGCAGTTTCCCCATCCCTGTTATTGTTTCTGTGTTCTTTCATAGGCTTAAGAATTGATCACCACCGATATATATGTTCGCAATTTAACATTCCCATTCGTGCGTGCCATCCCTGTTGCTGTTGGTTTTGTTCTTTCTAGTCTTTCCCATCTGTGCTTCTCTACCAAGACTTTGTGCTGCAAGCTACAACTGAAGAATCCAAATCCAGTGACTCCTATTCTGTATTGTTTCCTAGAAGACAAAGCCCTGTCCTGTTCGGAATGTTCTTGTGACATCCGGATAGTAGCAAACGCCACAGAGACCGGAAAACAGCTGTTTTATTTATCAATCAAATTGGACCAAATTTCGTGTATCTTGGGTAAGCTAAGAGCATCTCCAAGAGAGGCTCAATATTTTGTCCTCTAAAATCTCATATTGGGAGTCTTCCTAAAAAAATTGTCCTCTAAATCTTTTCCCTCCTTCAGCAGCTCCTCGAAACTTGGATCCCTAAAATTACTATCTAGGCACTGTATATTTGATGGTGATGCACCTCAATTTTAGAGTACCAAAATTATTGGGTGTGTTTTAGAGTATCTGTTGGAGTTTATTTTTAGTTTTCATATCCAATATTTTAAGATAGGGGGTGAGAAAGAGCATCTCTTGGAGATGCTCTAAGTGCGTAGAGATTTACGGCTAACAAGTTGTCGAAGGTAGAATAACTGTGCCGCATGTTGTTCGAATTTCCTTTTTCGCATAAGAAGTCATATATATATATATATATATATATATATATATATATATATATATATATATATATATATATATATATATATATATATATATATATATATATATATATATATATATATATATATATATATGACATAGGCCATGGGGAGAGATCCTACGCCATTTACTCACCTAACTCCCCACTACCATACTCTCTCTCTCTGTTTGGTCTGTAACCACAACAGTTGGCCATCCGTGGGGAGGACAAGAGCAAGCCTCTAGATCCGAAGGAGGATGGCACCAAAGGAAGCTTCACCATCGGTGACGAAGAGAAAGAAGGCGGAAGCGGCGAAATCTCGCGTTAATACTAGGGCTTCGGCATTAGCAGCTGCAGGTACGGGTGGCGATGCGGGTGTGACGACCGTGAGCATCGGCGTTCACGACGCGACGCCTGACCCCGCCACCACCCCGACCACCAACCCCGGCGGTGACAACGCAGGCGCGTCCACTTCCCAACTTGGCGCGGGAGCGGTGAGTGGTCTCGGCGGTGACGCGGGCTTTGTCACCGGCCCCAGGGTCCTCCGCGCCAGCGGTGCGGGCAGATTGGGCGCGCAGGCCGTGGTCGCCGCCAAGCGTACCGACGGCCCCAACCACGCCCACGGTGGAGACCGCCCTGCTGACGGCCCTCAGCGCGTTGCAGCGAGAGCTGTCAGATCTCCGCGGGGCTGTGCGAGACATACAAGAGGCTCGGAGCCAACGCGCCACGCCGGCGGTTGCGTCTCAGCCCACCTCAGAAAGGGCGAATAGCCACGACGCCCTCGCGTCCAGTCGCGTCCCACTACGGCACGTAGACCCGGAGTCCCCGCTCTCCGCGGGCCTGCAGCAAGCGGCATGGCCCGAGGACTTCAAGTTCCCGAGCGGGTGACTCCGACCCGCGAGAGTTCGTGCGCGTGTATACGACCGCTATCGAAGCCGTTGGCGGAGACGATACCACAAAGGCAAAAGCACTCCCCCTCGCGTTACAAGGGGCGACGCTGTCCTGGTTCTTCGCCATCAAACCACAGTCCATTCACGCGTGGGAACAGATCCGCGATCGGCTCTACAACAACTTTCAGGGAAACTACGTCGGGCGTGTCAATGCGGACCAGCCTTCGCAGTCAAGCAGAAACCCGAAGAGGGGCTCCGGGCTTACTTCAAGCGCTTCGCCAAGGTACGCTGCCAAGTCAGGGACGTTAACGAGGCAACCATCATCAACGCAGTGATACAAGGCCTCCGCCCGGGACCGCTCGCTGAGTATAACGCGCGGAAGCCGCTCAAGTCGGAGGCAGAACTCTTCGACAAAATGGAAGCGTACGCCCGAGCCGAGGAGGACGCGCGGAGGCAGCTCCGATGCCAGAAAAGCGGAGGAGTTGTTGCAAAGGAGAAGCACAAGAGACAACCCGAGGACGAAGCACAAGCAGGCGCTCGTGGGTGACACTCGTGAGCGCGTCGACGACGGGGTGCACCACAACTCGTCACACAATAGGCGCAAGCCCCGGCGTAACCGGCGAAGACCCCAAAAGGCCCGCCACGTCCTCGCTGCGCAAGGCGTTCCCCGGGAAGCCGCTTTAACCTCGGGCGCCGGAGGGGGACGCGAAGGAAGCCGCGATGAGAAACCGCGTGCGGAGCAGAAAATCCTAGAATACGGCAGATGGTGCGAAGTGCACGGCTACGGGGGCCATTTCACGCGGACATGCACCAAAATCGCGGCATTGCGGCAAGCGATGTCCCATGTACGGGCCTCGGAGACACTGCCCCCCGCGACAGCCCACGTACAGTGTACGCAAGGCAGTCCCTCGCGCGTTGGGCCCCCCGGAGAGACCCAGTGCCGTGGTGTTAACGTCATCACTGGAGGCTCTTCGTCGAGCACTTCCCCAGCACAACTACCTCCGCGGGTGCCCCATCGCAGCATCACCTTCACGTCAGCCGATGCCCAGGGCATAGAATTCCCCCACCAAGACCCCTTGGTCATCCGGGTCGACATCGCAGGTTGCGACGTCAGGCGTATCCTCATTGACGGAGGGAGCTCCGCAAACATCTTGTTCGCGGAGGCCCTCGATCGTATGGGAGTACCTCGGAGCCTACTACAAGCTTCGGAAGCCCCCCTCCAGGGCCTCGGTGGGCAGCCGTTGAAGGCTTTGGGTCAGGTACGTCTCCAGGTCTCCTTGTGGCAGGCCGACAACGCCAGGACGGAGGATGTCGTCTTCGACGTCATGGACGTCTTATATCCGTATAATGCCATATTGGGTCGGCCTGCCATCAACTCCTTCGAAGCGGTCCCACACTACGCCTTCCTATGCATGAAGCTCCCAGGCCGGCGGGGCGTCATCACCGTCTTCGGCGATCAAGATATGGCTAGGAGCATCAAAACCGGAGCCGGAAGCCTGCACCGTAAGGTGCACATCCTCGTCGACAAAAACCAGGCGGACGTGCCATCCGCCCAGGATGGACACCCAACCCCACCTGGAGGGCGGAGTGAAGAGGGTGCCACTCCAGGCGGAGGGGCAGTTCGTATCCATAGGCGAGGGCCTCCCTTCGGACGTGGAGCAAGACTTGCTCCGAGTTCTTCGGGCCAACATAGACGTCTTCGCATGGTCCCCGAAAGATATCAAAGGAGTGGACCGCGCCCTCATCGAACATAACCTCGCGATCCGCCCTGACGCCAAGTCAGTCAAGCAGAAACTTCGCCGTATGTCCATGGACTGGCAGCAAGCGGCCAAGGTGGAGGTGGCGAAGCTCCTTCGAGCGGGGGTTATCCGCGAGGTCCAACATCCGGACTGGCTCGCCAATCCGGTGTTGGTCAAAAAGGCCAGCGGCGCCTGGCGCATGTGCATCGACTTTACCGCCCTCAACAAGGCATGCCCGAAGGATGATTACCCTCTGCCGTGCATAGATCAACTGGTCGACGCTACCGCCGGATGCGAGCTCATGAGCTTCTTAGACGCCTACTCCGACTACCATCAGGTCTACATGGCGAAGGACGACGAGGATAAAACCAGCTTCATTACGCCGGTGGGGACCTTCTGCTTTGTCAGGATGTCCTTCGGCTTGAAGAACGCAGGCGCAACCTTCACCCGCCTTGTTGCGCTGGCCCTAGCCGTTCAGCTAGGGAGGAACGTGGAGGCCTACGTGGACAACGTGGTAGTAAAAATCAGGTAGCTCACCTCCCACGGTCGGGATCTTCAGGAGACCTTCAACAACCTCAGGAGGGCAGACATTAAGCTCAATCTGGACAAATCTGTTTTCGGTGTGCAGGCGGGCAAGCTCTTGGGCTTCCTCGTATCCGGGCGAGGCATTCAAGCGAACTCCGACAAGGTTGACGCTATCCTGGGCATGGAACCGCCCAAGAAGACGCGGGAGGTTCAGAGGCTGGCAGGCTGCATGGCGGCTCTGAGTCGTTTCCTCTCCAGGGCAGCGGAGCGGGGCTTGCCATTTTTCAAGACCCTCCGCGGTTGCGACGGGTTTCATTGGGACGACGACTGCGCAAAGGCCTTCGACGACCTCAAGAAACACCTCGCAACCCTTCCCACTCTGGTGGCCCCAGCACCAGAGGCTCCCCTCCTGCTCTACCTCGCCGCCTCGGCAACGGCGGTCAGCGCCGTCCTCGTCCTCGAAGAGGGTGCTCTCCAGCGACCAGTGTACTTTGTCTCTGAAGCCCTCCAGGGCGCCAAGATGTGGTATACCGAGCTCGAGAAGTTTGCCTACGCGCTGGTCATGGCCTCAAGAAAGCCCCGGCATTACTTCCTAGCGTACCCGATAACGGTGCCATCCTCGTTCCCTCTGGCGGAGATGCTGCACAACAAGGAGTCCACAAGGCGAATCGGCAAATGGGCGGCCGAGCTTGCCCCATTCTCCCTAACATACGCCTCTCGAACGGCGATCAAGTCTCAAGTTCTGGTGGACTTCCTAGCGGAATGGACCCCTCCAGCTCAGCCTGTCCTCCAGGTCGAAGACCCAGTGTTGATGCTTAACACCAACGGAGCTTACGGCGTTGCGGGCGCAGTTATTACCACACCTGAGGGCCAGCGCCTATTGTACTCGGCGCGCCTAACGTTTCCGGCTACGAACAACACGGCCAAGTACGAGGCGTTACTCTTCGGCCTCGGGAAGCTCAAAGCGATGGGAGCAAGGCGAGTCCTCGTCCGCACTGATTCGCGGTTAGTGGCGGGCCATGTGGACAAGTCATACCAGGCCAAGGACCCGGAGCTAACTAAGTACCTAGCAGCCGTACGAGCGAAGGAACGGCACTTTTTGGGTGTCACGGTGAAGGCTATCCCTCGGGCAGACAACGAGCAAGCCGATGCCCTCGCCAAGGCTGCCAGTCAGCAGCTCCCAACTCCCGAAGGGGCATTTTACGAAGTCCTGCCAGCGGCGGCCATCGCGCAGGATAACCGTGACGCGGCCCTCGTCCACCAGATCACCCAGCAGGGTGACTGGCGGGAACCCCTTTTCGCTTTTCTACAGGGCATCGCGGAACCGGATGACCCCTCTGAGCTCCGACGTCTACAACACCACGCTAGGTCCTTCCAGGTGCTCGACGGGGTGCTTTACAAAAAGGGGGTCTGCGCACCGCTCCTGCGATGCCTCCCGCGTGAAGAAGGAAAGCGCCTCCTCGCAGAAATTCATACGGGGTTCTGCGGCTCACATCTCCAACCAAGGTCTCTGGTGGGCAAAGCATTCAGGCAGGGTTTTTATTGGCCAACGGCCGTCGCGGACGCCCAGGATCTCGTGCGCCGTTGTCAAGGTTGCCAGTGGATGGGAAGGGCCATCTGCAGGCCCCCGACAAGCCTCCATCCCATACCCCTGGTATGGCCGCTGGCGTAGTGGGGCATCGATGTCGTGGGACCGCTCCCCAGGGCCCCAGGTGACCTGCGATTCGTAGCGGTCGCTCTGGAATACTTCTCCAGGTGGCCGGAGGCAGCAGCCCTGGCCAAGATTACCTCGGCAGCCATGCAACACTTCCTCTGGCAGAACATCATATGCCGATTCGACGTGCCCAGGGAGATCACCGTCGACAACGGTCTGTAATTCGATGCAGCCCCATTCAAAGAATTATGCGACAGCGTGGGCACCACCCTCCGGTTCGCCTCTGTTGGACACCTACAGTCCAACGGGGCGGTGGAGCGGGCGAATGGCGCTATCTCCACCGCAATCAAGAAGCGCCTTGTCGGGCTACCAAAGGGGAAGTGGCCGGGCGAGCTCCACAGCGTCCTCTGGTCCCTTTGTACAACGATCACACGACCAACGGGTTCACGCCATTCAAGTTCCTTTTTGGTGACGAGGCGGTCACACCTGAAGAAATAAAGGCTGGCTCGCGAAGGGTCCTCGTCCAAGCACCAGACGAGGAGCGCCAATTGTCCGTGGACCTCCTGGATGGGGACCGGGCAAGCGCAACGCAGCATGTCATAAAGTACGTGCGACAGATGGTGCGCGGTCGCGATCGTTCGCTGTACCCACGCGAATTCAGAACAGGAGACCTCGTCCTCAAGATGGCGCTCCACGCGGAGACGGTAGGCAAGCTCGAATCCAGGTGGGAAGGCCCGTACATCGTCGTGGAAGCCCTACAGAAGGGAGCATACCGCTTAGCCACCTTGGAGGGGCAGACGCTCCGCCACACGTGGAATGCAGACAGACTGCGGCATTATTACGCCTAAGTCTAGAATGCGAGTGCAAGGATCTTCCACGGCTTCGGCGGGCGCAAGCAGCCAGCGGTTAGTACCTTGCCTCTTGTAACCGCTCACCTGCGCAAATGGGAATTTAATAAAGCGCACCGTTCATGCAAATTTTCTCGTTTTATACCAAAAGCGCGCAAAGGGTTACCTTCGTGTGCACTATGCATGCGCATAAATAAAGACGCGTGGAGGGACGCCTCCGCGCGCAGTCTATGGACTCTAAATAAGACGTAGCGTCGAGGTTCGCCTCCGCACGCACTCTACGAAGTATAAATAAGACGTAGCGTCGAGGTTCGCCTTCGCACGCAACTTCACCGCCCACAACGCGCGGAGGCTCGCCTCCGCGCGCAGTCTACGGACTCTAAATAAGACGTAGCGTTGAGGTTCGCCTCCGCACGCACTCTACGGAGTATAAATAAGACGTAACGTCGAGGTTCGCCTCCGCACGCAACTTCACCGCCCGCAACGCGCGGAGGCTCGCCTCCGCGCGCAGTCTACGGACTCTAAATAAGACGTAGCGTTGAGGTTCGCCTCCGCATGCACTCTAAGAGTATAAATAAGACGTAACGTCGAGGTTCGCCTCCGCACGCAACTTCACCACCCGCAACGCACGGAGGCTCGCCTCCGCGCGCAGTCTACGGACTCTAAATAAGACGTAGCGTCGAGGTTCGCCTCCATACGCACTCTACGGAGTATAAATAAGACGTAGCGTCGAGGTTCGCCTCCGCACGCAATTTCACCGCCCGCAACGTGCGGAGGCTCGCCTCCGCGCGCAGTCTATGGACTCTAAATAAGACGCAGCGGGGGGACGCCTCCGCGCGCACTCTACGGAGTATAAATAAGACACGGATGTTGTCCCTGCGCACTCTATAGAGTATAAACAAGACGTGGATACCCCCACACACGTGCAGGCACTGTCCTTGTGCGTACTCCCCGGAGTATAAATAAGACATGGTCGAAATTCCCACGCATGCAACCACTAGGCGCCAGCTCCGCTGCCACCACTTCGAAGGGTAGGGGACGGAGCACTCGCGCGTCTACCTCGACTAGGCGCCAGCTCCGCTGCCACCACTTCGAAGGGTAGGGGACGGAGCGCTCGCGCGTCTACCTCGACTAGGCGCCAGCTCCGCTGCCACCACTTCAAAGGGTAGGGGACGGAGGGCTCGTGCGTCTACCTCGACTAGGCGCTAGCTCCGCTGCCACCACTTCGAAGGGTAGGGGACAGAGCGCCCGCGCGTCTACCTCGGCTAGGCGCCAGCTCCGCTACCACCACTTCGAAGGATAGGGGACAGAGCGCTCGCGCGTCTACCTCGACTAGGCCCCAGTTCCGCTGCCACCACTTCGAAGGATAGTGGACGGAGTGCACGCGCGTCTACTTCGGCTAGGCGTCGGCTCCGCTGCCACCACTTCGAAGCCTGGGGTCTGCAGCGCAAGATGTTCGCAAGTCTGCTCGCTACTATCAGAACGAGGGGCGATGTCAAGGTTGAGGACCCGTACCCTACAAGACACCCCAGCTCACAGCACATTACATGACAAAACGAGCACAGGAGAGTTGTCGCTTAGCCCGTGTAAGACAGAAGTTGCATTACAGTAGCAGGCGTACACGACGCAGTGCGCACCAAAATCCGGAATTATTCCTACGAGTCCGCGCCATCTTCGCCGCGACGAGTGCCCGCACTGCCTGTGTTGCGCCGGGGAACCTCTTCGAGCCAGCGGAGCACATCCCCCTCGTCGTGCAGCGTCCGCCGCAAAGCAACTGTGGCGGCACCCTCCCCGATGTAATTCCAAATCCGATTGTTGAAGTTTCGGATGGCGGGCTGGGTGGCGCGAACCGCATTAGATATCATCCCGGGCTGGACGGGCAAGTCAAGCTGGGGGTTCGCCAGTTCATTGATATGATCACACCCACCAGCGTGCAGCAAGGCAAGGGCAAGGCCAGCACTCATGTAACCGCAGTGGGTGCCGAAGGACTTGGCGCCGCGAAGGGCGACGCTCGAGCCCTCCTCGATTCGCCCAAGCGTCTCCATCAGGTCTTGACGGCTATGAGTGGTGTCGTCCACGTGCACGGACAGCCCTCGGAGGGCCTGCTTCAAAGACTCCATCGCCCCCCACGCGGAGGCACACGCATTGTCCCAGGATAAGGCCTTCTCTGCAAGGGAGGCAGTAAGCTGCTCCTTCTCCGCCTCTAGCGCGGAGATTCGCTGAAGAAGGGCGGTCCGCTCCTCCGTCGCGACGCGCTGAGCCTCCTCCATCGCGCCTTGTGCGGCCAGTGCCGCGTTCTTCGCGTTCGCGCCTACCAACTGCGTGTCGGCGATAGCCTCGTCCCGTTCCGCCATCAGCACCCGAATGTGCTCGTCCTTGGCGGCGTGGGCGTCGTCCGCGACGCGCAGCTGGTTCTCCAGCGCCCTCCGTTTGTGCGCGCGAGTCTCCTCGAGGGCTTTGCTGATCGCAAGCGTCTACACGGGCGCAAGAACAAAGGTTATCCATCAGATAAGCAAAGGACATGCAGCGAGAGCAGAGACCATTACCCTCATCTCCGAGGCATCCAGCGCGAGCGCCAAAAGGTCACCCCCGCAGGACTACAGCGCCTGCAGCACCTACCGATCTAGGTGGCTGCCAGCATACTCCGCCACCTCGCTCAAGGCGCGAAGCATCTCCCACCGAGGGACGAAGTCGGAGACGCCAAGCCCTAGAGCCCCCGCCCTAGCGTCTTCGGCAGCAGTTGGGGCGCGCACAGTCCCCTGCTCAATTAGGCCAGCGACATTGCGGGCACCCCCGTTGCTTGATTCTTGTCCTCGTCTGGGAGACCTTGTCTCGCCTGATGTCGACGGAATAAGTGAGCAAATCGGAGAGAGTTTCGTGAAGTCGCGGGAGGAAAACGAACCACACCTACCTCCAGTACACTCTACCGCGGTACTTCGCTGGGCCTCCACCTGGGTCATGATCACCTCGCTGGCCTGGGGAGAGACAACCCTCCCGGCTTCAAGAGCATCCCCGCTAGTGTCAGGGCCTCAGTCACTGGGCCTGCCACGCTGAACTGGCCCCTCGAAGATGGCGGCGATTGCACCCTAGGGCATTTCACCTTTGGAGTCGCAGGTGAAGCCTCCGTGGTTACCTTGGCAGCCGCGGAAGCTGTCGTCAGCGGCAAGGCCGCGGTTGCCGCTGGAGGCGACGAGGCGTCATCTTCAAAAACAATGAGGCTTGGGCCCGTCGCCTCGCCACCGTGTAGGGCCTCGTCGAAAGTTGCGTGCCTCCCCGAACCGGTCGGTCCGAGCTCAGCGCCTGTCTCGCCCCCCCATCTCTATGGTCTCGACCGGCGGCACGTCCGGCGAGCTGAAGGCAAGGGTCTCCGATTTGACCTCGCATCGAGAGAATGGCGCCACCGCCGTCGCGCCGCTCGGCGATTCCGCAGGCACCGGGCGTTCCGGAACGGGAATTCCCAGAACCTCGCATACCCGGTTAATCCGCCCTTGCTTTGCCAAGGAAGTTGCGGATTCGCGGGCCTTGTGCTCCTTCGCCGTGTACGGACCAAGAACCGCAACCACGGCGCGCTCCGCATCTTCCAACCGGCGTACTGCACGCAAAAGCGGAATATCATACCTAAGGGTTTGCAACCACCCAGGTGGTACGTGGCCTATGGCAAGGATACTTACAGGGCGCGGAGGGCCTATGGAGCGAAGACACCCCCGGGTGGATGCCGTCCTTCCGGTCGGGCCCCCGCCGCTCGTACTTCCAGTTACAAGAAAGCGGAGATATCCCGTACATGGTGAACTCCTCGGCGAGGTCACGCATGTTGAACCGGAGGGCGATGCCAGCAAGTCTCCGCGCCTGTTGTTCGTCGCCGGGCCGAGGCGTCATATCCGGACAGCGGTTGAATGATATCGGCTCTCCCCGACTTCGGAGGCCGCTCGTGCTCGTCACAAGGTAATAGAACCACCGCCGTGTCCAACCGGACTTCCACTTTTCTCGTGTAGCCAACGCGGGAAACAAGTGCGAGCAATCCGCCCTCAGCACGAAGTCCACGCTGCCGAAGTTCGAGTACGCCCCCCTTCCACTTTCTTCGGTTGGCACCGTGCATCATGCAGGATGGTGAACAACTTGGCGCTGGGACGGGTACCTTCCGTCCGCATCGCCCAAGTAAAGATGGCCAACCGAACGATCGCGGTCGGAGTCAGCTGCGCCAGCTCCAACCCATAGGCTCGCAGCACTTCGCGAACAAAGAATGTCGCCGGGATTCGGAGCCCGGCATCGAAGAACGCCACGAAGACGATCGCCTCCGACTCTCCCAGGTTCGGCTCTGTTTCGTCAGGCCCGGGCAAACGAACCCCGGCACGAGCCTCCAGCTTCTTCTCCCGAAGAAGGGTTTGGAGAGTCTCCTCCGTGACGCGACTCCGCCCCAGCACACGGGAGCAGCGGCCCTTTGACTTCTTCATGGCATCCCAGCGATGGTTAGTTTGCCTTTTGTCGCGCGAAACCAGGCGGTACTCCGCCGGTGGTGGTGTCAGGCAGCGCTGGCTCGACGAGGTGCTCTCGCTAAGACGGCGCGCTGGATCGTCAAGGGCGGCACCCCTGTTAGCTGGGAGGTCGTCACACGCAGCCATTCCTCTCTCCCCACTCCGGCGACGAGCAGGAACGGATGTGAGAGTGGTAGCAGGATGCGCAAGAAAAACGGGAAGGAACGCACAAGCAAGCAAGCAGCCAAGGGGAGCGCTTGCATGCCCACAGTGACGACTTATAAAGCCCCCCGTCTCCCCCGCAAGCAGAAGATCGAACGACAGAATTACATCGGTTCGGCTACCCACGATCGGGCAGTGCAACCGCTGGCAACCGCGGCTGGCGGCGGTAGGTGGGCGATCAGCGCGTAATGCGCCGATACATTCCTGCCGTGTGGCCACTTTCCCTGGGGAAGAGGCGAACGTCCGTGGTCGTATGACCGCTGGCATCCCACGACGCTCCAATCACAGCCTGCCGTGTACCCCCACCCAGTGCAGAGCAGACAGAGCAGCCGCGACAGCCTGCCCCTGACAAAGGGCGGCGCGATTCCAGGCGTCATTAAAGCGCACTCCCAGGCCACGCAGCCACCTCTCCGCGCTGGCGCTACATCATGCGGAGCACTTCCCGAGACTCGGCTTCCCGGGGCAGCCGACCAAGTTTACTTCGCGCCCACAAATATCCGGAGCACGAAGCATGGCATGCCCGGACCTTGGCCCCGTCGAGGCCTTCGACCTGCCCGGTGCCTTCGGCCTCGAGGCCGCGCAGCTCCGGGAGCGGAAGACACTGCTCTCGCACCACAAGCACGAACGGAAGTGTATCTAGGTCATCGAGGGTCACAGGCCGATGGGACGGAGGGGGCCAAAGGGCTCAGCGGCATGGCTTCAGCCCGTGAAGCCCTTCACCATGAGAGGCTCCTGTTGTAGAGGTGGCCCCCACCTAAGCCCAGTAGGCCTGTTAGAAGGATGTAAGGCCCAAAATGGGACATGTGTAATGACATGGGTACCCCTGAGGGGAATACTCACGTGTAAGGGTATAATTGTAAAATCACTCCCATTTGGATATATATATATATGACATAGGCCATGGGGAGAGACCCTACGCCATTTACTCACTTAACTCCTCACTACTATACTTTCTCTCTGTTTGATCTGTAACCACAACAGTAAACTTTGGCAATGTTAGAAACTGAGTATTTCTCTAGCAACTATCTACCTTAATATTTGTGTACTATTGATAAAACATCGATGTAGTTATTACTAGATCTCTTATTTGAGTAAGTGATTAGTATGGTGCTAGTTTTCTTTTGACCTCTGTCTCTCTCTCTCTCTTCAGCAAACAGTTATTACTTATGAGGTACCTCAGTTGTAAGGATTAAAATGTAAAGAGGAAATAAAGAATGCTCATTCCTTGAGTTGGCAAGTACCATATAATGTAGTTAAATGCGTCTGCGTAAGAATCTGCTCTGTAATTCCTGCAAATACCGGCCGATTTTTGTATGATTTTTCCAACAAATTTCGGCCGATTTTTGGCGATAATAGACCGGTTTGTATTTGAATTTCAAATTTTGGTTGAATTGTTTGGCCCAAATTTCTCCGGAAAAACAGCCAAACCGGACTCCCCCCGGGGGTAAAAAGTAAAAACCAGTAATGTGAACCCTGGAGCAACGAAATACAACAAACATGTCAGGCCCTTCTACACTGGCAACCAACCTCCGCAAATTTACGCAATAATATTCAAACTGGCCACAGTAACTTGTCTGAACTTTTTGTTCTTTACTATTGGTTTGGTGAACACTTTGTTTGTATTTAGCGTAGCAAAAAAAAAAAAAACACGGCAAGTACCAATTCAGAATCCAAATCAAATCGTTGTTTGCTTCAATCAGATTGCCTACGTGCTCCTGGCCATCTGTTCTGAATCTGATAGCTTCTAGCTCCCCGGTGGGGTCGCAGAGATGAAGATGGCGAAGTGCGTCATACTGTTCATGCAGATGTGGCGAGCGGCATCGTGTTGCAGAGCCAATAATTGTGAAATCTTGTTCCAGATGGCGTGTATCAGTGTGGTCACATTCATCTTTCCTCCTTTCTTATGATGATCAGGTGTGATCAGATCAGAAGAACATGTGTATCCATCTCACCGTTTCAGTAGCAGTGCATTATTGCCAGGCAAATTATTTGCAGGCATTATTGGCAGAGCCAAAGCCAAATAAAATAAATGAATAGAATCTTCTTATCATCACCGTTGGTAAATCAATTGTTTCAGCAGTGCGCATTATCCACTTATTATCCTGTTGTTTGGCGTGTTTCACTGAAGCTTCTGGAATCAAATTGCTATGTGCACCTGAAATGATAAATGAGATGAAGCTGCTTTGCATAATGCATGCAAGGGGAGATGTGCATCTGGAATAATTGTGATGATTGGTTGATCTTGATGTACAGCTAAACGACTTCAGGTCATAGAAAACATGTAGTATATCCAGGTCTCTAGATTATTCTAAAAAAAAATATGAAATACTTGCTAATAAGTAAGCATTCAAACTCTCCCACCTGTGGAGACCTCGGGCGCGAGACACTCGTAGCCACTGTATGTGTTCTGTATTAGTCCTATGATCAGTAGCCAGTACATATATGTACATTATTAAGTTCACATCCATACACATCATACATAAATAATTTACAACAAAAGAGTGATATATTAGCGATGCATAGTAGAGTGTATATATATAGGGCTGACCGGCCAAATAAACATCAGAGTCTAGAACAAAATGCAGCGGAAGACTAATAAATAGCAAAAGCGTCCAGTGGTATGCCATCATATCCAGAGGCAACTGACTGGAGTTAGGCCCTAGAAAGACCCATCATTGAATTCCTCGGTGCCGAGGGCGAAATACGCATCACGGGCATGTAACCTTCTTCATGTTCTGATCAACAATAATTTAAGTAAGGTTGAGTACATTGTATATTCAGCAAGACTTGTAGTGTATCGCAAAATTTTACATACATGCAAATCTATCAAAGAATAAGGCATTGAACTAAGTTATTTTCAGCATGAAGCAAATTTCATTTGCAATATTACTAAGTAAAAATTTGTCAACAGAATTATAAAGAGCATTTGCTATGTAATGAAATAAATTTTATATAACTTCTATAATAGTAGATCAAATCTCATCGGCTGTGAACATTGTACAATTCCAACCCATGGGTATAGCACATGGAAGACGCATACATGCCATCCTATTATGTTCAATGAAACAGTTTTGAAAAGAAAAACTATACCCATTGTGGCTGCATCCAAGCATACTCACGACTGCGAGCACGGCTATTTCAATACTTTTTAACACTCTGCAGAGGTTGTACAACTTACTCACATGAGATAATCAGATACACTGTCAGTCATTACACGCTTCCTTGAGCATGCGACGAAAGTGGTTATCATATAGCTTTTGGGTCATCTAGTCCAACCTTGCACCAGCCCAATGAACATCGAACCTCTCTTAGGTCCATCCCCTCAGAGAGTATTCGAATCCTCACTTAAGTCCGTCTTCCAAGTAGGCATTCACTATTGTATTAGCAAACTTTGACCCCAACACCTTGATGAAGGGAGCCCCTACGAGCAAATCTTCACTTGGAATGTCCTCACTACATCTGCTCCTACCACAATGCAAGGCTAGACCTAGACAACTTAATTAGTTAAAACCAGAGCTCATATAGCACATGTGGTTGTATGGTGTGACTTAGATGTATAGCAATAATGTTTGGTCCTTAATTGATCTATACGAGAATATCTCCTTATTTACATGTGAGGTTCCTTCTCACATTTGATAGTTTATCATATAACTCGACCGCGTCCAAAAACTAGGTTTTTTTATTTTGTTTTATACCAAACTAACAGAGCTTTCTTTTCTGGTCTAACATTTTAAAACCTCCAAATACACGTGAATATTTGTTTGAAAGTTCAAACTTAGCAGAAACTAGTTCATGGCTAAACATCTATAATATGTACCCAATGTAATATACCCAATTTTGGTATTAGCTATGGCTAACATGTCCTAAAGGTTACAACATGTGGGGATATCAAATCTGCAAGGGAGATTTAATACATACGAGCGGTTGTAACTACCATTACCCACAGTATAGCAAATTTTAATGAAACATACACGCATGCATAATAGATTTTATAAACAATATACAATGATTGAGTACTGGGATCAACATGGTCAAAGGGGTACTTACCTTGCTCTTGCTGTTCAGATAATGTTTCAGGTGCGCTCTCGAAGTTGTTCGACACGACGTCGTCTAATCGATAAAATCCAGATACATGCAAATACAAGCCAAATAAATTTAAACAAAAACAAAACTTAAATATTTTTATGTATTCAGAGAGATCATGATTTTAGAAAAATTTAGAAATAAAGATTACTAAATTTGAAGTTTGTATACAAAAGTTATAAGCGTTTGAGTTTTGGCTCGGTTTGAATCATCTCTTCTCAACAGTATAGTGCTCTTTTTATGACTTCTAACCCTCTTCGGTTGCTTTTGTGTTGTCGTTACCGTTTTTTAAGTAGCATTCGTGGAATACCACAACTGTAACAGTTGAAGATTATGTCTATTGTTAGTAGTCGAAAGTTAAGACTATGGTTAGTGGTTGGAGATTATGACTATCGTAGTCGAAGATCATGACTACCGCAGTCAAAGATTACGACCATGCCAGTGGTCGAAGATCTCAACCACGACAGCGATCGAAGATTTCAACAACGGCAGTGGTCGAAGTTTTTGACACTGGCTGCGGTTGAAGACTTCGACTCCGGCGGTAGTCGAAGATCTTGACACCATCAGTGGTCGAAGATCTCGACAACGTCTCCGGTTGAAGATCTCGACACCGACAGCGATCAAAGATCTTGACACTGGCAGCGATTGAAGATCTCGACTCCGGCTACTATGGTTCTCTTCTCGACTTTGACTACTACAGTTTTCTTTTCGAGTTCACATACCCTATGAGGGAGGAGGAGCTCACAGGAGGTGAGGGTGGCACTTGAGGAGGAGTGGGGGAGGCTGGCGTTGGAGACGCTGTCGGTGGCAGCAAAATCTGGTAAAAGAGAAGCTATAAAAGGGGGTGCACATGAGATTTCTTGCATGCATGCAGAGGTATGGGTGAATGGAATTGAGGTATGGCTCACTGGAGAGAGGAAGGCGTACGACGGCATCCTGGTCAGAGATGAAGAAGAAAACCTAGCCCGAGTGGTCCTCTGCACGAAAGGTCAGTCAGATGAGTAGGGTGCTTAAGGGAGAGGTAAGGCGCGTTGTGACAGAGTTTGGGGAGGAGCGAAGCTCTAGAGTTTCTAGAGCACAGTGGCATGCTTGTTGGCGTCGCGAACGACTTTGGTTTCTCGGTGTTCCAGTGAGCAAGGTGCTTAAGAAACACACGTAAGAGACCGAGGGGGTGAGCTGAAGAGGAAAGGCGCGGTCGGGGGGGGGGGGGGCTTTGTACGTACGGATGGCTGAGGCAAAGCGCGAGTTCTCATGAGCGCAACGGAACAACGTACTCGAATTCTTGCCGTGGAATGCGAGGCGTGAAAGAAGACAAGGGGGAAGAGATGTGTCACGTTGAGGCAGCGGGTAGGCGGAGGTTGGCAGTAGCAGAGAAGAACTGTGGGCACGGTGTCAGAAACCGGGGGTAGCACGAGCAACAACCATGGCAGAGTTGGCTCGGGTGCGTGAGGTGGAAGACGACCGCTGCGATCAGGCCTCACAGGTAGTGAGAGAGTGAGGTGAGCTGAGAGGTTTGAGCAATTGTTAGGTACATTATATGAGCTCGAAAAATTATGAATTTTTTTTGTGAAAGCTCCTGATATAGTGTGGATGATTGTGTAAGTTTTTTAGTGTTTTGTCTCCTATTGATATTTCTAGAAAAATCTAAAAAGATTTCTAGTTGAATTTAAATTTACTTATTTGGTTTAGATAGTTTCAGAACTTACTTTAATATTTATTTTTAATATTAATACTCGTGGGCTTTTAGGATGGTTTCTACCGTACTTTCTTTTATTCCATTTTTAACTATCTTTTCTAACATTTGATTTGGATTCAATTTGATTTGTAGTTTATACACTTTTAATTTTTGAAAATACTTTTTCCAAAGAAATTGCAATAAAAGCCAAGGAAGAACAAATACATGCAAACATTTTTAAATTACTCTCATTTTCATATTCTTTAGGATTTCAGGATGTAACACCACCAGGGAAAACTTTTTCGGAAATTTTTCCCGCCCCATCGATAAATCCAAAATTTGGAAATTTCAAAAAAAATCCAAAAAATCGTTCAAAATTTTTAAATCTAATTTTTTGATTAGAAATGGAAAACCAACAAAAGTGTTGGTTTTGGGGTTAGTGCTCACCAACCACCATCCTTACCACTAGACTAGCTAAATACTTCTTACCTTGTATTGGTTAAGAAATTTTGTTAAACTCCAAATTTCGAACCGAAATTCACCGGTTTTGCAATTTTTCGGATCCCGCCGTGAAAACCGAAATTCGGCCAAAATCGTTTTCCCTGAGCCCCACGCTAGTTGTCTGACAAGTAAACACTAAAGTACTAGACACAGAGGATGTAGAAATACAACATTGACAATTGACTAGTTGATAAACACACCATCTACATCATAGGAGTATATATCATAAGTTTATTATATTAAGATAGAGAAAACAAATTGGAAACACAAAATATGTTGTATACAACGGCAGCAACATCATTATTTCAAATAATGTTCCGAAGATGCATTGACAGGAACCTCCAACAGAACTAATTCTGCATTCATAATTGGAGACCACAACAGGATCTTCAATACAAGACCTTTATTCACAATTGAACACCCATCATGTTACCCTTTCCCTTTTATTTATTACAGTATTACACAGAGGGGTTGTTACTGCAAAGCACACACCACCACAACAACACATTACTGCTTATAAATCATAAGACAACACTTCACACAATCACACCACAGCTTTCACACCAGAGGGCAGGAACAGAAGATACTTGCCAGAAGAAATCGACCATAGCGAAATCGGAAGGCAGGCGACGATTTCAGGCACTAGAGCCAGTTGCGGTAACCGGAAGTACCAGCCTCCAAATCATTGGTGGATTTCCAGTTGCGAGGCGCCGAGGAGCTGGCCTCCGCATTGTTGGTGGGTTTATCTCCGAAACTCATACCACCATGCACTCTTCCCTCAGGAGCTGCGACCGGCACAGGACGAGGAGCCTCCACAGGATGCACGAAAGTTTCAGTGTTTGGAGGACCATCTCCATGAGCAAGGGCACTATTGCCGATAATACTGAACGAGCTCAGTGTTCGACCACCATGGACACGATCGTCGTCCAGCACCGGATTGTGTCGAGAACACAAGCCTTTCTTGCCTCTTGCAAGGTGCTCACAAGGAGGGCCGCCAACTCCAAGGTCGGACCCTGACTGGCCCCACAAGCAGCGTCTGCCGCCTCCGTGCGCCTTGCAAAAATTGGTCGTTTTTCATACCATTTAACTCATAAAGAAAAACCTACCATGCTTGTTACATATAACTCAAAATGGCAAACACAGTGCAAACAGCACCAGATCTAAATGTATGAAAATATTAGTTATACTCCCAATGCTTCCTTGCTGATGTGGCAAATGTACACTCATTGTTGTTTACCTATAGCTACAAGTCGATCAGCTGGAGGAGGAACGTTCCATACTTCCAAGCAAAAGCTTATTTTCAATCTCTTTACATATATGGTCGTATTACAAGAGTACCATTTACTGATGTAGTTTTCTAACCATGTGTTTAGTTGCAAGGACTAGATGGGACGGGATAGGATGGACCCGCTTTTGTAGGTGTTTGGATGGGAGACAAGCAGAGTCAAGGACATCCCACTAGGAATATTCCTTGTAGATCCGGGACCAGGCAATCCTCTTTTTTTCATGGGACGGAGTCATCCCACATGGGATAGAATCATCCCACCTCTTTGTTTTTTAAGTACTGTTTTGTTTAATTTTTTTAAAAAAATAACTCAAAGGCTTATGTGTAGAAACATATCAACAATAGCCTTCAATTTTTTTTAAAAAAAACTCAAATGCCACACATGTCCCACCTTCATCCTTCCATCCAAACAAAGGACTTTATCCTTCCAACCAAACAAAAAACAGAGATGACTCTATCCCTCAACCAAACAAAAAATGGGATCATCCTATCCCAAAACCAGGGACAGGACTATCTCATCCCACCTTGTCCCTAAACCAAACACAACCTAAGTCATCAAGGCCGTATCTCAAGCACAAAGCGTTGTAAAGCTATTCTCGACACAGAGCAATAAAAAATACTTAGGAATTCAGAACTAGATTCTACTTTTACACAGCATGCACGAGTTCAAAAGTCATTAAAGAATATGAATTCATTAGAATGACGAATTGAACAATCATCCCAACTTCTCTGCATATAAACACCCAAGTAGACATAACCATCAATAATAAAGACATCTCCCCCATGAAAAACGGCCCGTATTGCACGCACCTCACCTCAACAGCAAAAACACAGAACATGCCGTAAAATTTTCAAGAACTAACAACAAATTTAGAGACCGTACACACTAAACAAAATATCCAATTCTTGATAGTAAAAGCAAGCATAGAATGAACAGCATACCAGTATGCCGCACGAACCTTAACCTCTCCGGAAAACGGAAGCGGAGCCAGAGAACTTAAATAGAGGCGAACGTGCACGCGGCCAGACCGCAGCAAGAATTGGCAAAAAGAAAAAAAAAAGAAAAGAATTTGCAGGGAAACAACAAGAAATTGCCCGAGCTTTGCTCGAGGGAGAAAAAAACAACGCCGGAAACGCACTTGGAGAGGAGACACCGAGGCGGCGGCGGCGGGCGCCTTGGAGGCGCAGGAGAGGGGAAAGCGAGTGGCGGTGATGCGATGTCAGGGAGAAATGGAGCAGAATGAAAGATGCATTGACAGGAACCTCCAACAGAACTAATTCTGCATTCATAATTGGAGACCACAACAGGATCTTCAATACAAGACCTTTATTCACAATTGAACACCCATCATGTTACCCTTTCCCTTTTATTTACTACAGTATTACACAGAGGGGTTGTTACTGCAAAGCACACACCACCACAACAACACATTACTGCTTATAAATCATAAGACAACACTTCACACAATCACACCACAGCTTTCACACCAGAGGGCAGGAACAGAAGATACTTGCCAGAAGACATGGACCATAGCGAAATCGGAGGGCAGGCGGCGATTTCAGGCACTAGAGCCAGTTGCGGCAACCGGAAGTACTAGCCTCCAAATCATTGGTGGATTTCCAGTTGCGAGGCGCCGAGGAGCTAGCCTCCGCATTGTTGGTGGGTTTATTTCCGAAACTCATACCACCATGCACCCTTCCCTCAGGAGCTGCGACCGGCACAGGACGAGGAGCCTCCACAGGATGCACGAAGGTTTCAGTGTTTGGACGAGGAGCCTCCACAGGATGCACGAAGGTTTCAGTGTTTGGACGAGGAGCAAGGGCACTATTGCCGATAATACTGAACGCGGCCAGTGTTTGACCACCATGGACACGATCGTCATCCAGCATCGGGTTGTGTTGAACACACAAGCCTTTCTTGCCTCTTGCTGCAAGGTGCTCACAAGGAGGGCTGTCAACTCCAAGGTCGGACCCTGGATGGCCCCACAAGCAGCGTCTGCCGCCTCCATGCGCCTTGCAAAAATTGGTGCTTCCCTGCGCGCTCTTATCGCAACCAGGAGACTTGCATCTCTTGCCCCCGCCATGGCCGACACAGCGGTCAGTACTGCCTCTTGCGCTCTTCGTGCATCCTGGTACCACACATCTCTTCCCACCTCCGTGGGCAACACAGAACTGCGTGCCGCCATGCACGCTCTTCGCGCAACCCTGAGCTGCCGAACAACGTTTGCCGCCTCCGTGGCCTTTGCAGAATGGTGTGCTTCCCTCGGCACCCTTGGTGCAATTGGGGTGCGTGCATCTCTTGCCGCCTCCATGAGCCTTGCAGAGATCGGTACTGCCCTGGGCGCCCTTGCGACAGCCAGCACGCTGACAGCGGCGCCCACCTCCATGCGCAATGCACAGGCCTGAGCGCCCCTCTGCGCTCTTTGTGCACTTGTCATGTTGACACCTTTTCCCGCCGCCATGCTTAATACAGCGGCCGGATTTTCCTCTTGCCGCTTTTTTGCACCCTTCGTGGCTACAACGACGACCACCGCCATGGCGTATGCAGTGAGCAGTACGGCCTTCAGCAAACTTGGTGCATCCGAGGTGCTCGCAGCGCTTCCCCCCTCCGTGAGCTTTACAGAAGATGGTCTTGCCCTCGGCTCCTTTGCCGCAGCGCTCTTTCTGGCACCTTCTGCCCCCACCATGTCTAATGCAGCGCCCCGACGAACCTCTGGCTCCTTTTGCACATCCTGTGTATGAACAAATCTTTGTGCTACTTCTACGCTGTTGTGGACGGACAAACCCGGAAGTACATGCTGCTGGACTCTTTGTCGTTTGGAGCAATGTTGGCACTGGAGCTGGACCTTGAGTCCGGTTAGAGCTACCTGGGAACACTTCCCTCGGAGAAAGCCCGCTCATATTTGCATTCTTATTAAGGAAAGAATGTAACTGACCACCCAAGGGTCGACGAGCAGATGTAGATCCTTCATCAACTGTTGGTACTGAATTCATGATGTATGGCTGAATATATGTGTTGTTATGTGCAGTTGCTGCAGTTAAGTCTGCGCCAGTAATAGCAGATTGAGATGGTCCAACAGACAAAGATAACTCAAGATCCAACCCAGCCTTCGCCAAAGCTCTTCTGGAATCACAAGCCCGCTTACCAAGCCTGGCAGTACCTTCATTGCCCAGACATAGTGACAAGTCATCAATCTTTCTCTTGGCCCCTCTAGGCTGGTTGTACGAACTGCACTGAGCTAGCACACCAAGTTGCGGGGAATAGCTGGGGTCCATTGCTCCCAGTTGCAGAGAATACCATAGGAGCCCAAACCCAGCAAATCTTTATGGAAAAGCACCAGCTGGCCTCACTCCCGGATTAAATAATGGTCTACAAAACTACCAAATTAGAAAATCTAGGGTAATTAGCAGTTCATTTTATCTTTGCAACCACCACTGACAAACCCTTGAGTATCTTTACGATCCATTTGCCAGTGCTCTGTGCAGAGATATGCTATTTGTTCACAAAGCAGTGACGACGCTACACTTCAGTATAACCAACCAGGGCTTTCATCTGACCAAATGAATTATGATCTGCAGGCAGTGAAAGGACATAAGTGTAATCAATGTTCATAGGTTTCAATAATGCACAAAGTCAATCAATACACAACAAATTAGGGGCATACTAAACAACTTTACACCTAAGGCGCCTGCAAAAGCCATATGACAAGAATGTTCTAGATTCTTCTCATCCCCAACAAGCAAATTGGAATTTGGCTTCAATCCTTAGCCAGATAAAACCTTCAAAAGAAGAATTTTTTGTTATTAAATTACTAAACAGAGACACTAATGACCAAATCACTTTGGAAGCTCAGATCGAGGATGATTTGAAGACTCACTGAAAAGGAACGGTGAAAGGTTTCAGCTTTTCATACCATTTAACTCATAAAGAAAAACCTACCATGCTTGTTACATATAATTCAAAATGGCAAACACAGTGCAAACAGCACCAGATCTAAATGTATGAAAATATTAGTTATACTCCCAATGCTTCCTTGCTGATGTGGAAAATGTACACTCATTGTTGTTTACCTATAGCTACAAGTCAATCAGCTGGAGGAGCTACATGGAACGTTCCATACCTCCAAGCAAAAGCTTATTTTTAATCTCTTTACATATATATTCGTATTACACGAGTATCATTTACTGATGTAGTTTTCTAAGTCATCAAGGCCGTATCTCAAGCACAAAGAGTTATAAAGCTATTCTCGACACAGAGCAATAAAAAATACTTAGGAATTCAGAACTAGATTCAACTTTTACACAGCATGCACGAGTTCAAAAGTCATTAAAGAATATGAATTCATTAGAATGACGAATTGAACAATCATCCCAACTTCTCTGCATATAAACACCCAAGTGGACATAACCATCAATAAGTCAATTCACGCTCCTCTCACCTGACACCTAGAATAATAACCTCCCAACCCACGATATTTCATTTTTAGGCACCTATCAGAATGAGTCGATACAGAATAGCATATCGGCAAAATAATAAAGACATCTCCCCCATGAAAAACGGCCCGTATTGCACGCACCTCACCTCAACAGCAAGAACACAGCACATGCCGTAAAATTTTCAACAACTAACAACAAATTTAGAGACCGTACGCACTAAACAAAATATCCAATTCCTGATAGTAAAAGCAAGCATAGAATGAACAGCATACCAGTATGCCGCACGAACCTTGACCTCTCCGAAAAATGGAACCGGAGTCAGAGCCGGAAGGCTTAATTTGCAGCTTGCCGGGAACTTAAATAGAGGCGAACGTGCACGCGGCCAGACCGCAGCAAGAATTGGCAAAAAGAAAAAAAAAAGAAAAGAATTTGCAGGGAAACAACAAGAAATTGCCCGAGCTTTGCTCGAGGGAGAAAAAAACAACGCCGGAAACGCACTTGGAGAGGAGACACCGAGGCGGCGGCGGCGGGCGCCTTGGAGGCGCAGGAGAGGGGAAAGCGAGTGGCGGTGATGCGATGTCAGGGAGAAATGGAGCAGAATGAAAACGCCCTTGTGATAGGTAATTAGGGTGCAGGCAGGAAGGCTTCTATGGCCCTGTTTGTTTCCACTTAAAATTATTATAATCCAACTTATAGGTAGGGGATTATATAAGCTAAATTATAATAAGTTGGTGGGAAATAAGCTGTTAGGTGTTTGGCAGCCTGGATTATCACAATTATGGATTGTTGTATTCGAATGTTTAAAGACTACAATGCCCTTGACCTTTTTTGCTGACTTATTTATTCTTTTATGACATGTTTTTTATTAGTTTGGACTTGAAAAACATTAGTAACATAAGAATTTGAATACATAAGTGGTAGAAAAGCTTAATTATTCAAATATCCATGATCATATGTTCGTACAATATGCTCTTACAAACAAATTACTCTCTTCTAGCAAATAAAGCATTAGCAATATTATCACGGAAGGCATTCATGCCCCCCTCTTCATCTCCCAATTGACTTGAACCCACATGAGAGGAAGGCATCGGCATATAGTTTTCATCTCGATCACACCGGTCGAACTCTTCATCACTCAAAGCACTATCCCGAATGAAGTTATGGAGTGTCATGCATGCATGTATTATTTTGGTTTGTTTGAGCATTGGATAACTTGGGCCCTGTTTGGATACGCTTATCTGAGAATCGATTTTAATTTGATCAGGATTTTCTGATAAGTCGCGGTCTGAAGAATCTGCAGTCTGAAGAATCGTCGCGGTGGAAGAAACGGCCCCTTGGGCTCGCGGTACAGGATTTTAGATTCCCAGTGCAAATGCCGATCTTTCCCACCGCGGCGGTTGAAAGAATCGAAAAATAATCAAAGCGTTTGGGTGGGATTCTCGCTTAATTCTACCAGAATCAGATTTTAAGCGTATCCAAACAGGGCCTTGGTAAGTCCAACAAAATTCTCCACTTCATCTTTAACACACCAAAAGATCGCTCAATCACATTACGAAGTGATGAATGCAAGTGGTTGAATACCTCCTTCTTGCCACTAGGGTGTGGTCCATTTCGAAACTCTGGTAAATGGTACTTGGTCCCTTTGTATGGAGCTAGAAAACCCGGTCGATTTGGATAGCCTAAGTGCACAAGGTAAAATTTTCCTACAAAACGTAAACATACACAATGAGATATAGCTACAGTATGCAACTTTTTGAGATAACTAGTTAAAATGTTACTATACCATTTGGAGGATCTGGGAACTGCGTGGCATATTTACGTAAAGCATCATTGAACACCCTCATGTCATGTACTGATCCAGGCCATCCCGCAACAACAAAAGTGAACCTCATGTCGAAGTCACATATCGCCAACACATTTTGAGTGGAATAACCATACCGACCAACATGTTGAACCACCTTTGCCAAAGGCACAACAACCGGTATGTGAGTGCCGTGTATTGCACCTATACAGTTATTAAAATGAGGATAAAACTGGGAACCTAGCAGTCTTGAGTGTATCTTTGTGAAGTTTGGATCTCTAGGTTTGACAATATCTGCTGATAGGAGGTAAACACTTTCCAACACTTCATTGAATTTTCTACTAATTGTTTCTTTTGACCTCGCAAATCTGTTTTTCACTTGAGTAAATGACTGAGGAGCCCCAATAGTCCATAGAAACATACCCAAAGCTTCAATAGAAGACATCTTGTTGCTTGACTTCAAACCATAAGACGTCACCAACAAGTCATGCAATCTATCAAATAGTGGCCTACTCATCCTAAACATATCATAGCAATCTTTTGGAACTCTAAGAGTTTTCATAACCCAATCATGACCAGACTCATCGGGTTCAATTCTCTCTGATTTGTTCAAATAAGTTTCAGTATAGTACATACCAAATGCACAAGTTACTGCTCCATATTGTTTCATCATGTCAAGTTGATTCCGTGCAACCACAAATGATTCATCAAAGCTGATAATTATGTGCTCAAACAAATGCCTCTCAAGTGATCTATGGGCAAACAATAGCAGTAAACATCATAAGAGTAGTGACTCACGCTTGCACAACAGCATAAGAGCATAAGAGTAAACAATAGCAGTAAACAAATGCCTCTCAAGTGATCCATCAACAACGGTAACTCATGCTTGCACAACATTGTTGAAACAAAATATACGTCTTTACTATTGATACAGAATGTTGAAGTGCATCAAACGGGTGAATAGCAAAAGATGCTCGAATCAGATTCATACACAAACTGATCATACACAAACTGATCATACAGCATTGATTCATACAAACTGATCTGATTCATACATCAATTTATTGGTCATCAGCTTCATACAATTTATTGATTCATACAAGTTGATACACCATCCAATTCGGTTATTAAATCTGGATGATTAACAGCTCTAGAGTACAATCAAGAAAAACTAATCAATGAAGTATTGCCAAAAGAGTACAATCTGGATGCCAAATTATCCCCTCACCAGGTATACCAAAGCCAAGCACGCCGCCCCTGAGGCCGGCGCCCCCGATGCCCACACCGAGGCCGCCGCCCACGCCTAGGTCGTCGCCCCCGAGGTTGCCGCCCATGCCCAGGCCGCAGGCCACGAGGCCTTCGACGCCGGCGCCCAGGCCGCCGCCGCCAAGGCCGCCGCCCGCGACTCCGCGGGCTCTCCCGCCACCCCTGAGGCCGGCGCTGGCAGCGCCCGTGCCCAACCCGCCGCCCCCGAGGCCGATGCCCACACCGAGGATGCCGCCGACGCCTAGGTCGTCGCCCCCGAGGTCGCCGCCCATGCCCAGGCCGCCGCCCCCGAGGCCTTCGACGTCGGCGCCTAGGCCGCCGACCACGACGCCTCGGCCTCCCGCGACTCCGCGGCCTCTCCCGGCACCACGTCCCCTCCCGACGCCGCCCCGGCCGGCGCCGCCTCGGCCAGCGCCGCCCCTCCCAGCAACTTCCTCGGCGACCCCCGGGCTTCACGCAACGGAATCCCGGTAGGCAAGCGCACGGGCAAGTCCGGCCTCCGCATCATCAAAATCTTGGGGATCCATCTTGGGGAAGAGGAGAGGAAGGAGGCGCACGGGAGGGAGAGAGAGGCGCTGGGAGGGGATTCGCTGGGAGGGAGGCGTACAGAGGCGCTGCGAGGGGAGGCGCTGGGAGGGGAGGCGCGTCTGGGAGAGGCGCTGGGAGGGGAGGCGCGTCGGGAGATATGCGCTGGGAGAGAGGCGCTGCGAGGGGAAAGGAGGGGATGCGTTTGGGATATATCTGAATGGCAAAGGTGGGTAATTTTTTTAAAGTTTTATGGTCATTAAGATAAAAGGTGGATCTATAAGCTAAAATAAGCTCCTTTTTCAGCTTATTAGATTATAATAATCTGGGCTATTATATTATAATAAGTTACCTTATAATCTGAGCTGTTTGTTTCCACTTATGATTATAAGCTGGATTATAATAATCTTAAGTGGAAACAAACAGGGCCTATAGCGATGGGTAGCGAGAGAGTGTGTTTCTCAAAATTTTGCCGTGGATGTCGGGGTGGAAACGGATCGAATAGTCTCAAATACGAATATAAATTTATATTTTTTAAATAAATACAGATTTAAATATTCTCAAATACGGATATAAATATTTTCGAATACGAATACGGATTTTCTCGGATACGAATATCGGATAAAACAGATTCCTAGTGGTTTTGCCGATTTTCATCGGTCTTTGATCGGTTACCGGTTTTAAACCACATAAATTCAAATTTTGAATCACAAAATTCGTACAAATTTTTCATGGGTTCTAGAAACGGATCGAATACGAATCGAATAGTCTTGAATACGAATACGGATACGAATATTCTCGAGTACGAATGCGAATACGAATATTCTCAAATACGGATACGAATGTTCTTGAATACGAATACGAACATTTTCGAATACAGATTTTTCTTACCACATTCGCATTTTCTCGGATACGAATATCACATAAAATGAATTATCCATTACCGTTTTCTACCCCTACCTTAGGGTTATGTCTAACTGTCTGTTACGTCGTTTGAAAAAAGATAGATTTTATGGAAAAAAATAGTTTTTCCACAAACTTCTCATGGTTTTTGTCTAACTAACTGATTACGTCATTTGAAAAAAAGATAAATTTCCTGAAAAAATAGTTTTCCATAAACTTTTTCTTGTCGATGGGAAAACAATAAAGGTCCAAGGTGAAGAAGAAAAGATGGACCCGTCCACGCTTATTAAAAGATACGGGCAATCATGTAGGAATCTCGTAGGATTTTTATAGGAATTTGTGTAATATCTGTAGAATACTATCAAAATCTTATGTTGGCATGTGGAGCCTTGCATTTCACATTTGTGGCCCTCTACATTTTTTGTGTGTAAAACTAGTCCTCTTCCAGCTTCATTTACAAATAGAGCCCCTACACAGTGCTCCTGCCTCCGGCGCCCAGCGCGGCAGACAACCTGCCCCTTGCCCCGGGTGCAGCAGGCGACCTCCCCATGCAGCCACGTGCATCAAAAGATATTTTGTCTGTTTGTGTTTTTTGTTTCTTTTACGTCACGTCGTTTTTTGTTTCGAGTCATTCGCTGTCTGCATTTGTTATGTATTTAAGCCGAAGTGCGCTCTGAAATCGTTCATTCCTTTAAGCATTCGCTCATTCCAATCAATCGTTTGTTCATCTGCGGTATTTAATATTTTTGTTAATGCAATTTTTATCAAATCCATGTATGTGCTTGATTGTGTAAGTTTTTTATAATTTTATCTGTGTATCCATATATGTGCCTTTGTAGGAAAGTTTTCGTAGGGGTGTAGCTTGGGAGACAACTGAAGGTAAAAAGGAGCAATTCTTTTGCGGGATTCTTCAAAATAGGATAAGATTTTAATTATGTCAAGTAAAATATTGCAGCTAGATGATTGCAAAAGTAGAGTAGAATGAAAAACATAGCTAGTTGCAGTAGGTCAACGTTTTGCATTGAAAAGATATACCATCTTGATGTTCATGACTCATGCATTGGATTGCATGTTTCACTTGAAATACCACATACCTTCGGTTAGGTTAATCATATGGAAAGACATTGTGAGCTGGGAACTAGCTTAATTTTGTAAGAAGAAAGCATATAGTATATTCTCAATAAGAAATTCCAGTAATAGAATTTTGTGAGTTTAGATAACTTAGTTTTTGAATCTCTGAAACATAGCCACTAATAAGTGCACTTAGGAGTTAAGGCTAGATGCTATATCAATATTTGTCTGATTATCATATTGGTTTGTGCTATTTGAGTGGGTCCGCTCCATGTCAGTTTACTTTTACTCTTGATGAATTTTTTTAGTGATTGCAACTGTTACATGCATAATTAGTATTAATTAATTCATAATTAGCGAATTCATTTAGTTGTACTGCTTGTAGGAATTGTTAAATGTAGGAAACAAGCTCAACAAATTATGAAATTGTTTGAGGAGCCTCCTGACAAAGTGTGCTTGATTGTGTAATTTTTTTCATAATTTTATCCATTCTGAATTTTACTCAAAAAGTCATTCAAGTATACTATTTATACGAATTTTAGAACATATAAAGTTATAAAAAATACACAATCAAGTACACTATGTTAGGAGGCTCCACAAAAAATTTCATAAGTTTTTTTACCACGTTTGCTATATTTAAAAATTCCTATGAGTAGTACACCTAAATGAATTCACTAATTATGAGTTTTTTAGCTCGTTTGCCATATTGAATGCTCCTGTCGTTTCTATGAAAATTATTTTACAATACTGCAATATAGTTTATTCATGCATATATTAGTTGTTCTCTATTTGCAGCAATGGCATGTAATCATGGGATGCCCAGCATCGCTGTCACGGTTGGATTGGTGGCAATGGGCCACCAACCCTGGTGACGCGGGGACTGAGAAAGACCTGGTTGTTGGACGATGGTACGTTGGGAGGCTTTGTCAATCTAGGCTGATTGCATTCACTTGCATGCTGAGCATGGGGCAAAACCTCTTGATTGATGTCTCTCTTCTTTCTGCCCTGGTTGATCGTTGGCGGTTAGAGACCCACATGTTCCACTTCCAGTGGGGAGAGATGACCATGACACTACAGGACGTCAACTTCATCACTGGCCTGCCATTGCGAGGCCTTGCAGTTGTTCCCCCTCCGAGATCGCCACACTGGAAGGCACATCTCATTCATCGCTTCGGGCAGCCTATCGCCGAGAAGTGTAAGGGCATTCCATACGCCTGGTTGTGACAATTCATGCATTGCCCAGATGGCACAATGGAGGAGGTGGTTCGATGCCACCTAATTGCATATTTGTTGTTTCTGTTCGGGTGGGTCATGTTCCCTAGGACGCAGGGGGATATGGTGTACCCTAGTTACAATCACCTTGCGGAGTCCATCATGGACACCAACAATGAGGACGTGCCACAGTACAGTTGGGGTTTAGCAGTACTGTCCGCCATGTACCATGGCCTGTGCGACGCTTCGCAGCGTCGCACGAGAATTGAGCTCATGCTCTTGGATTGCCTCACACTGTTGCAGCTGTGGCCGTGGGACCACTTCCCGGTCGAGTGGCCATACTTTCGCTCCCCAGTGCACCCTTACCCGCACATCAAGCATTTCTATGGTGGGGCGGACGATGAGGATCCCATGGAAGGCCTGACCATGGGATCTCGATGGATTGTGGCAGTGCTAGGGTGGGTTAGGTTGAGAGTGTGTTGGATATACCTCAAGTTCCACAACGAATTCGAATCCCTACACAAGGACAATATAATATGGGCTTCTTGGACATATGCCTTTGTTCAAGACATGACGCTGAACGGCGTGATCTCGCTATGCCACCAGGATGCGGTGTATTGGAGGACAATTTGTCATCTGGTGTTCTCCCATATGGTTGAGCCCTACAACCCGCAACCGGTGATGTAGCAGTTCCAGATGCACCAAGAGATCCTCTAGCTCTAGGGCGACTGCTTCAGAGGCGTACCCACCTATAAGCATGTTACATTGCTTCATATTGTAGCTCAGTTAGTCGTTTGTTATGTTAGTAATGCAAATAGTTCGACTGGGAGATCCACCAGCACGACTAGTGGTGTCTGGACTATGAGGAGTGGGATGCTGAGATGGCATGCAAGAGGAGGGGGGAGCAGCAGCGCATCAAAGATCGAAGCGATCATATTCAGCGGGAGACACAAGCTCATCTGAAGGCGTGCAGGCGTAGGGAGCGCGAGACTCATGAGAAAACGCATGAACTGGCTGCCAAGGCTAGGGTGTCTAGAAAGGACTACAAAATTGACCTTAGGAGGAAGGACAAATGGCCGTGGTCCACACAGTAGACCGACCCATTTTGTAGTAGCCCACCATCCTACCGGCTAAGATATTCCTTTCTCCAAAAGGCTGCGTACCCTTGTAGCATTGTTGAAAACAAAATCTAATGAGCAAGTTTTCTCCAAACTTGTAAAAATATTCTTCACCATATGTTAAACTTGCTCATGCTTGCTTCCGTATTGAAAAAAGTTCGAACGTTCCATAATGGTGTTCATAATGTGTACCGTATGAATGAAGCATAAACAATTAAATGTAAAACATGGCAAAAAAATCTTTTGTTCACACATATTTTTGTATTATTTTTGCATGAATAAAATACTTGTAATTAATTTTAAATATAAATAAATTTATTTAGACGGATGTATAATTATTTGTTACTGTTATAGGGGTGGCCCCCCTAACCCCATCCGACCTGCTAGAGAGTTGTAAAGCCCAAGAATGGGATGTGTGTAATAACATAGATACCCCTATGGAGGGCATATGAGTGTAAGGGTAGGATTGTAAAATACTCTTCATGGAAATATATATATATACATGCCTTGGACATAGGGGAGGAGCAAGCATTGTCTATCCATCATCTCCATTACACTACTCTCCTACTTTACTGTTTGATCAGTAGCCACAACAGTTACATTTTGATTAATTGACTGTAACGATCCATCATTCAGTGGTAAACTCACTAGTTGCACTTTTCATGAAGCTACACAGGCGAAAATGATGTGCGGTGCATGGGGAGGCCGCTTTTATAGGTGAGCAACCAGCCACCTACACCCCTTTTATAGGTGGGCAACCAGCCACCTACACTCTTTAATGGATCATATCCACTATTACAATGGAGAAAATCCGTTAGCCACACACACACGGGTTTTACTCTCATAAGTTACTTATGCACGCTTTTTCAAAGTGCAAAAGTGTGTATCTACTAAATCCTTAGACTTGATCCAGCCAGCTCCACTTGACCTAAATCGCTCTTCGATGCATTGCCTATGCACCGTGATTTTGATCAAAAATGCTTTTCGGTATTGTAGTCAAACTACCAAAGTACCATTTCTTGACCCGGTCATCACCAAACACTGCAAGCAATCACCATGCTTATCACGTGTAGGTGCACTACTAGCTCGCCACGTGCCACCAAGTCTCTCTTGTCCCGGTTCCACTAAACCACGGCTCACTTGGCCCGTGCAAGCTATATAGCACCATCTCGCCATTCGAACTTGTCTTCAACATTTCCCGCCTTTCTCGTGCCATGCTTGAGCTCACCTTCTCACCTGGTATCCTTGATCATTTTGGGCCTCAACTCCTCCATGAGCCTAGTCTTGATCCTCACTGTTGACCACGGTTGACTCCAAGCGACCCTGCACATCCAAAGACAAAGAAATCATTTCCAGGCACAAGTTCTTCACAACTTGACTTGCATTAGTCAAGACATGTATCATGCAACCTTAATCCATTGACCCAGGTCATCCAAGCTCGATCCATGACTCAATTCCCCAAACTCCTATTTTTCTGAGAAGATTGGAAGTAACGCGCCTAACATGCTGGTACTTCCGCACTGCTGTACTACCGCCTTCCAAAACGGTACGTCTGCACGCTAAAAACCTCACATGAAGCTCTCTAAAAAAAGTACTGCAATTCAACCCGGTACTTCCGCTAAGTGGTACTTCCGCACTTATACCTACTGTACTTCTACCAAACGGAACTACCACACTTATACCTGAGGTACTTCCGATTTTCCTGACACTTCCAAAAGATAGCCCAAATCAAATGCAATCTTTGCAAAATCATTTTACCACTCCACAAAACTTGCAATGGTTCATCACAACTATATCCTAGACCTTATCACATGGTCCTTCATTTTACGTATTTTAACAACTTGAAAAATTAAAATAAAAACAAAAATATATGGTTTTTTTTTCAAAAATAGCTATTATATGTTTTCTTGGAAACAACTAAGAAAAATAAAAAAACACTTAACAAAACAATGTACTAAAAGGGAAAATTGATCGTATGCCTAAAGTTGAGAGGCCATTGTCAAAATGCCCTCTATTACATGGCAACGGATAAAATTCCCTAATGTTGAAAGACCAATTGACAATTTGCCCTTTTTTGCATTTTAAATCAATTTTTGAATCATTTTCTTCATAAATCACCGAAATATCCCTCCCATTCCTCTCCTCTCCTCCTCCCCAAGGGCTGTCCTGGAGGTGTCGACGAAGCCGGTGGCTTCGATGGTGGCAGTTGAACCCGATGACAACGGTGCTAGGGTGAGGGGGCGGCGCGGTTTTAGGCGGCAAGGGTGCCATCCGAAGCTAGTAGGAGGTGGAGGGATGCGAGAAGGACCCAAGGAGGTGGCCAGCGGCAATGGAGGCCGCTGGATTGGGTAGATCGGGGCGACAATGCTAGGCTTGGTGGAGGCACCATTTTGATCGGTAGCAAGACAAGTGAATTGAGAAAGTAGATAGAGAGATGAGGGGAGCTGTGGGATACCGCCGATGGCAATGGAGGTTGTCGGTGTTGGTGAGATTGGGCGATAGCGATGCTTAATTCAGAGGGAGAGAGATAGAGGGAGTGACGGCTGGGAGAGGAAGTGGAGAGAGTGAGGGAGGGAGAAGCACGAAAGGAAGGAAGAGAGAGGGAGCCAGTCGGTCAAGTTTGGAGAAGAAAGAGCCAGTCGACCGGATTTGAAGAAAAAAGGGGGAGTAGGAAGAAGAAGCTGGGGTATTTTGGTCATTTCACTGAGGTTGATCAGTAAAAGAAATAAAAAAAGCAATAAATTACAAAAAGAACAAATAATCAATTGCCCTATTAACTTTGGTATATTTTATCCGTTACCATGTAATAGAGGACATTTTGATAATGACCTCTCAACTTTGGGATATATGATCAATTCATCCATACTGAAAATAGCATTGTCCAATTATAACCATAATTTCAAATGGGTGTTGACGGAACTTGTACAAGCACATCTTAATAAAATATATTATAAAATCAGTAGGCTCTATGAGGTGCAAACCCGACTTCAGGCACGTAGATGCAAACTCCATCAACAGGAGGTGGTTTATCATTTGTTCGATTACGGAAAGCTAGCAACACGTAGATGAGTTAGATTTACTGATTGTGCTATTCTAGAAAAGAATTGCAGAAACTATTGTCGCGTAATTTGATTCGACAAACATTGTTCATTTTGATATGTATACTTGAGCGTGTTATTCAAATAACTCCGAGCTCTCTAGAGCAACACATCCAATAGTTCCCTGTCTGTTAAGATGGAAAATGCGTGCACAAATTTTACATAATCTAAACAAGTTGGGAAATCGTTACATCATACAGAAGAAAAAAATTTCTGATGACGTAATGGCCATATCTATGTTATGCACTTCTCTTCAAAAGAAAGCCCAAATAATTCTCTTGAGAAAAATATTCTTTATGTAATGCAAATGAAAAGGAAAACTGCGATGGACAAATCAGTGAAATACGACCACCTGGAAGGACCTAACTGCAAACGTAGCACACGAGCGAAAGAAACCGCTTGGAAGAATCCACAGCCGGCACACGCTTAGACTCGGCGGCGCATCTCACATGCATTCCTACACTACCGTGCGCAGTCCCTTAGTACCCTTACTCAGACATGTGGGTCCCAGTATAACCCTACCCTGCACGTCAGAGACACCCTCGTGGCACGCGTGGGTCTACCGTGTCATGGCCGGGGTGCAGGGCCGTTCCTGATACTTCGGAGGCCCTGAAGCGAGATGAAAGTAGAGGTCTTAGTGTGTTCGTGATATTTTAAAAATCTCACTTCTATTCAGGCTGATCAGACACTTTTATGATCAAAACCAAATATATATCAATAACAAATGCAAATAATTCTAGATAACCAACACCATATTGTATGAGCAAGGTTATATATGCCAAACTTCTCTTGCAAGTTGCAAGAGACATATAACTTAAATGCCTCATTTAAATCTCGGGAAATTTATGTTGTTTCTTATGAAATTCATATGTTCTAAATATGCCCTTTATGAATGAAACCACATAAAAAACTATTTTATGAGATTTTTCAGTTCGCAGGACATTAACTATGTAGTCATTAGCCACACTAAAAGGCAAAAGCACCATCCTTCAAAAGAAAATCTTCAATCTTTCAACTGATACAAAATTTTTTGTTAGTCGCCAAACACAACCACATGCATTGAAAATTTAGAGTTCTAGGCTACCAATCTTAAACCAAAATTTTTCTTTATATACTTGAACTGAAGAATTCAAATATTTAAGAAACCACCGGTTGTCAAATTCTCAGTTTAATTAGTAAGTAAATAAGATACAAGCTAGTTGAACTGATCTAAGCATCGATCTTATGAGCGAGTATTCATTCGTTTCACCTGTGACATGTCAAATGAAGTGTTTCCAAATTGAGTTGGACACTTGGGTTACCTAGACAAGTTTTTAGTATGATTGCTAGTTGTCTTCTTCATGTTGTTGCTAATGGCTGCCTGAAAGTTAACGATATGAGCGTATAGCCTTATATACTTCGGCTGATCTTTCTAACTGAGTCCAAACAAGTTATATACATACATACATACATACATACATACATACATACATACATACATACATACATACATACATACATACATACATACATACATACATACATACATACATACATACATACATACACACACACACATACATATACACACACACATACACACACATATATATACACACACACATGTGCTGGGGCCCCTAACTTTCGTGGGCCCTAGGCGGTCGCCCTTGCCGCCCATGCCCAGGACTGGCCCTGCCGGGGTGACATGTGACGTGATGCGCATTCTCCTCATGCCTAGAGGTGGTCAAATAGGCTAGGCAAACCCTACCGGCCCAAAGCACGGTATTGTTGGTCCAGTGCAGGCATGTCATGGTCTAAGATTAAACGGGTTGTGTTGGTCCGACATGACGCGACATGTCATGTTTGGGTCATGACCTCGTCTCAGCGGGTTGGTTTGACAAGACGCACAATATCGTGATGGGTGAGCACGGCACAACCTGCTAGGCCCAATAGTGCGGGAGCCCAGCTAGGAGGTGGAGGGGGCCGGTGGCGAAGGCAGAGGAGCTGAGAAGGTGGGCGGTGGAGAGTACAGGCTGGTGGAGGGTGAGGGCTGCGCGCTGACGGAGGAGGGAGACAGGGGGCGGTGTAGCGAAGAGGTGGGGGGCGAGCACTGAGCGGAGCGGCCGAGGTGGTAGGGGTGGGGGCAAGCAAAGCGGCACAACAGGGGAGGTGGTAGGCGGGGTAGTAGCCAGGAGGGGAATGCGAAGCAAACGTCGGCGATAGATCCAACGGATGGGAATGCAAAGCGATCGACGAAGGGGAATGATGACCAAGGCGCGGTAGATCCGGCGGAGGGGAACGCGAAGCAACCTGCGACGGCTAGGGGAGAGCGACGGACAACGACATCCACCAATGGCGGTGGCGGTGGGGAGAAGAGAGGGGGAGCGGGATTGCATGAGAGATTGAGAGAGAGAGATTAGAGGTTAGGTATGGCACAACCCCGTTGTGCTACGCTTGCGGGGCAGCATGGCACGGGCGCGTGACCTTATTGGGCCGTGCTTGGATCCAAGGCTGATCCTATGGGTCGACATATCATGACCTGTTTAGTTAACTAGATCATATCTATACGGATCTATACCAAACAGTCCATTTGGCCAGTTCTGCTCGCGCCCTAAGGTGAGCCCAGGCTCCGTTTCCCATCGTGATTGCCGTGCGGGCCCCACGCGCCAAGCAATGGGTGGTCGCGGTGGCGTCCGGGTCGTTCTATCTGCGCCTTTGGTTTTCCTGCAAAAGGCGGGGCCCAGCTGACGTGTCACCTCCGAGGACCGTTTGGAGATGCTTGTGCTCACCCCCAACAGCCTTCTGTTTTTGTGGTATCCTATGTCCCGTCTGCGTCGCATCGCACCTCTCCCAAAAGTTGCACCCAGCAATAGTATCGTTACCAGTTCGGTTTGTTTTTTTTTTCCCTTTCAAAAGAAGTTGCGTCCAATAGATACCATCGTTACAAAAGAAGGGAAGAAAAAAGCAACGCGATTTGCTACTGAAAAAAAAAATTATATGCACGTACGCGTGCCTCGGCTCTTCAGTTTGTTTTATGTTTTTTGTGTAGCTTTGCAAAGCACATTCGTAGGCAGAACGGTTGTCTCTTGCTATAGGGATTGCGACCAACAGGCCGTGTCAGTATTTTCTTCTGTTAAACCAAAGCAGCAGTATCATCTTTATTATTGCCAAAAGAAAAAGAAACTTAGATCCTTAGAATCAACGACCAAGAGAATCACTCGGACCAAATGTTGCCTTCTATTTGATGGCGATCGACCGATGCCAATTCATGAAAATTCCTCTAAAAATTAACATTTCTCTAGTCCTTGTAGGGTTCGAGGTCTATTCTTTTCGGCTGCGGCTTATGACTTTTGGCTGTAATTTTTGAATTTTGGCTGTTTATAGTACAGACCACGGAGAGACACATACTCACTTGTGATTTTGACAGGTACAGATGTTGGGCTTTTAACGTGTACATCGTTTAACTTGTAGACCCCATCTTAAAAAAATACTCCGTTTGAAAGTTAGATACTGTAGCAAAAGCCAAAAGCCACCAGCTTATGGGCCTGTTCTTTTCCGGCTTTTGGCTTTTGCTACAGTACCTAACTTTCAAACGGAGTATTTTCTCAAGATGGAGTCTACAAGTTAAATGATCTACACGTTAAAAGCCCAACATCTGTACCAGCCAAAATCACAAGTGAGTATCTATCTCTTTATAATCTGTATCATAAACAGCCAAAATTTAAAAATTTCAGTCAAAAGTCATAAGTCGCAGTCGTTGCCAAACAGGCTGAGGTAAAGAACAGACCCTCGGTTACCTGTTAAGGCTTCGCGGCTTCTCTTCTATCCTTGTTTTTGCGCTTTTCAAAGATGACGAGGCGACGATGTTTACATGATCATTGTAAATTGGCGACGTGGACGACACGCTTTGGTGACACGATCGGTACCATTTTTAATCGATGACTACCTCGCATGATTCTAAAAGCACAGCGGATCTTTCGATCGTTAGGTTGTAGCTCACCTGGCATTACTTTTTTTTATTAATTTGATGACGATAACTTTAGGGATTGGACCTTCCTGGTGATGATGCATGATGCATTGATGCCGGTGATTTGTCGGAGCAAAAAAGAAAAAAGGCTGTTTGTTTTTAATTAATTCTAAGGGAACTTGCAAGGAACATGCCTAGTAAAGATGAAGGAAGGCGTAGTGAAGGCAGTCCGATCAGTGCCTGCGCCGTGGGATGGATCATATGTGATGGATCGTTCATTGCACCTGGACGCTTTCGTCGGACGTCGGACGTCACCAAGGGTAGGTTCGATGCACACGTGGCTAGTAGTTTCTGCTTCGTCGTGGATGCATTGGGTGCATGACCTCACTCATTTAGCTTAGCATTTTAGTTTCTAGTTTATTTTTAATTTTATTTATTTAGTTTTATCTATTTTTTCGTATTTATTTGTATTATCCGTGATACGCTAATTTTTTATTTTTATTTTTAAATTTAATTATGTTAAAAAAGTCATCAATAGCTACAATACAATATAATCCAGCTGCAATGCAAAATAAGACATAAAACATCAAGAAAGTCCAAATGAGCAGCACAGTAGATATTGCATGGATCGGGCTGCCTATGATCGCCTTTGGACATGTGTTCATGCAAGAAAGGGAGCTTCTTTTGTAATACAGTCTGTATGACCGCACTCAGTGGCACAATCAGGCCTCGGGCTATCTAGGCTATAGCCCGAGGTCTAGCAATTAAAGTTTAAGTAAAATTCATGAAAAATGATTAAAAAACAGAATTAGCTTAAGAGTTGACTCAAGAGCAGCTGGTCCAGCCTGAGGCTTGAGCTTAGGCTGATTCCACCTCTGACCGCACCAATATATATGCAGTGCTGATCTCTGGTGTGGATAGGAACTAGCTAGTTACCAATGGTGTTAAGTGCATGATTTGTCATCACCGTGGTATTTGTCTCCTGTTCTGTTTTCCGGAATGACCGTATGAGTTTTCACCGGACACCGATTGGTGGGCAATTCTTTTCTTGCGTAAGATTTGCCTTCTTTTTCCTGTTTCTTTTGATTCGCTTCCGTACGTTTATGCATGTTGATATTGTCGTAGCAAAACCAATATCGATCGTAACCTATGAGGTCAGCCGGCCCCGTAAGGAAAAAGAGGGCTAATTTCCAGGAAATTTTGACAAGTTAATTCGACCCCAATAAATATATCACTTGCACAGTCTGTGCATCTACTGGAGTTGTTAGTCGGTCAGAACTTACTAGACAGGCAGTCGCATCAGTCATCCATGCAACGCAAGTAACTTTACAAAGTTTAATTGGATAATTCAACAAGGTACTCGTAAGTCATGACAAGTTTCCGAACAATGAACACTAGCGAACGAAGGAAAATGACTTGGAATCAATCGTTGCCATATAGCTGTGAGATGCCCATGACAGACTTAGCTTTGAGTTTAAAAGCCTGTGGTACAATTTTACTCTAGCACGTCCAAACCAGAGCTATGTTGCAATTCTCTGTTGCTACTGTGTATTTTCAAAGATGACCTGCCTGCCTAGCTTCAGACCAAATCTGCCATGGAGCATTTTGATAATGGGTGATTTTGGCTAATGTTGTCAAGCCAGATTGTTTCCCAGGTATAGATATTGGGTGGCAATTGGGCTACCGTCATCTCATCTTGTTTTTAGACCAGTTGCCACGTATGAGCAGCACTGGCTAAATAAACAACAGGATTTGACAGAAGATTACTGTGAAGCTGGTAGACTTAGTAAAAGAAATTTGCTGATGCCCTCCATCCAAGACCAGCAATTGACCATGAAGAAATTACCATGAAGAAATTAATCCGCGCCTTGGTCTTTGGTAAATGCATGTATAAGTGCCAACTTGTCTGAGTCTTGATAACGTCGTCGTAGTATGCAGCTTTTGAAAAATATGTTGAGACGAAAAGGAATAGATAGAAACATGACGGCGCAGATTGAAACTCAAGACGGCGGCGGTGTACTGCACAAGAAGCGCAACAGTAGCGTAGTGCAGAAAAAGCAAAAAACTTAGGGCGGCGGCTTAGAGAAAAGCGGTGGCATCATAACGACTTCTATTATCTACACGCGGCTCAAAGAGAAGAGTAGCGAGTATTGCCATACAAAAAAGAAATTCCTATGCTTCTATGACTGATAAAGAGTTTTTAGACTTGCACGACTTTGATAAACTGATAGAGAGATGGCAATGAAGTTGGATAGACGCAATGAAAGACTCAAAGGAAAAAAGACTCAAAAGACTATGTATACTAGCAGTAGCATAAGACCCATCTTCCAACCCATTCGCCAGTGATCTGAGGAGCCAAGAGTCTAGAATAACATGACAACCATGATCAGTGAGCTGACTAGTAGATATGAGCTGCATGGTTAGTTTTGGAACATGAAAAATAGTAGGAACATGAAAGTATGAATTTGAAAGATCACCTCATCCTACGACAGAGAGGTACCATCTGCTGTCTGAATAGTGATAGAAGCAGCTAAAGGACTAATGAAAGTGAGACTGGTGGAATCAGATGTCATATGAAAAGAAGCACCAGAATCAAGAATCCAAAGTGATATACCTGAGGAACGAGAAGTGAAAAATGGTCTCTCACCGGAAGACTAAGCAGCAAAACCAGCAGAACCAAACGGTGCAGAAGCAACCATGCAACATAGTAATGTGAAAAACTCCTGAGTGTCAGAGGCACCAGGACTCCGTTGAGGGGAGGAGCCTCTAGTACCCCTCGAAGGACGGCCACCACGATGAAAATCCTTCTTCTTTCTGTAGCAGAACTGCTCCACATGTACATCCTTGTTGCAATAGGTGCAGTGGAGTCCCCTACCAACAGCAGCTGTCACTGGTGTAGACGCAACTGGTGAAGAAGTAACCGGAGGCGTAGCAGGTGTAGAAGCCGAAGGAGCTGCCACAACCGAAGGAAACGATGGTGATGACAGTAGACCCGCACCACGAAGGCGAATCTCTTCAGTACGAACAGCTGCAAGAGACTCCAATAGAGTCATACGAGGGTGACCGGCCAGCAACTGAGCACGAGTCTACTCAAACTCTGCCCGAAGACGTGTCAAAAAATGTAAATGCTGTGAAACTCTAGGTGAGACTGCTGACGCTGACAACACTGATAAGTGTGGCAAACATCTGGCCCTAAAGAGTCAATCTGACGCCATACCGTAGACAGCTGAGCATAGAACTCATCCAAAGTGGCATCCCCCTGCTGCAGCGACTGCTCTTGACGCACAACAATATACAAGGAGTTACCAGATGACTCGTAGCGGTTGCGTAGATGTGCACATAACGCCTGCGTGGAAGCCAAGCCAACCACATCATCAGTGAGATGCACCTTCATGCTAGCAACCAGAATAGCAGAGGCACGAGCATCTTTATCGATTTATGTCTTGTAAGCAGTATACTATGTGTGAAAAGTCTCCATGACATCGTTAAAAGCCTCAGATGTCTTTGTACCAGCGTCTTCGAAAGCATCATTCGGGAGTACAAACTCAGCAGGGAGAGTAGGGCGAGGCAGACAAGGCAACTCACCAGTAAGAAACTCCCAAAGGTGCTGACCATGTATATGGAGGCGCATATGCTGCAACCAGTCCCGATAATTGAGACCATCGAAGATCACCGGGCAATGAGGAAAAGAAACGGTGCCTCAAAAGGATGACGTTTTTTCTTTCTTTCTTTTTTTGCTTTCTTTCCTCCGATCATCAACAAAACCCTACCGAATGTGTCAGTCGGTCAAAACGACCTGATGACCGAAGAAAAGAAAAACCAAATGGCAGCGATCTCGAGCGGAGATGGCCAACCTCACCAGTGGCTGGAGCGAGACGATAGTCAATTTGCCACCGGCGGCATGGAGATCACCAACGATGGGGAGATCGATGGCGACGGATCCGAGCGGGTGGAGGCGGCAGTAGAGTCTCGACAGTGGCAGGCGGTCGGTGGAGAGCAACCACAGCTCAGCCGATGGAGAAGACAAGCGGTGGTAGCAAGCAGCGGATGGCGGTGGCTGAGAGAAGAACACTGGCGGCCACGGGGAAAAACAGATGTGGTGGGTGGACAAAAACCCTAGGTATGAATTTGATACCATGTTATGAATATCGTGTATCCATTCATGAGACCTAATGGGCAATATATATAGAATACAAAGGGGACACAAGATTAAACCATTGTATAATAGGAAATACGACTAATACTCTTATCAGATCACAAATATACAAACTAAGGAACTTGGTATTTCTGAAGATAAAATGGGCCATAATTTAGACCTACAAGCTAGTAGAATTAAAATTGTACTCCATGCATGAACAATAGTTTATTTCCTTGCACTTGAATTTGCTACTTACACATCTGGAAGGCGGAAGCCCTGTAGATATGGCCCCGTTTTCTTTATTCAACGATCTATGCAGGTATAAAGACTTTATTGACAATTAACAAGTTTCCTCTTCAGAAATGTACCTAGCATGATGGATTAGTGTGATCAAATTCAGTTTCTGAACCCTTACCATAGTTACAACTTTGTTTTCGGAAGGGTTTGAACTTGGCCTAAAGAAGTCTGAAACAACTAGAATCCAGAACTGTAGTACGACTAGGAGTGAACGACAGATGAAAGTCAGAACTTGCCGAAAGATTCCATTATTCCAATGCCAAGTATTACTAAAGCATACGGCCTATGGCACTGCTATCTTTCTTGAGGACATACAGCGGCAAGACTTCTGCGCAAACTGTGACTTCTACACAAAGCTAAACACATTCAGAGTATATGTCACCCAAAACAAATAATAAAATTAGAGATGTTATGCAGTGCATGTATCAACAACTGTGCAAACCGCACAAGCCATAGCTGAAACGTCCATATTGTAGTAAAATGTTTTTCCCTCTCTTTAGGCACAATCAAAATAATACAATTGGCTAGCATACACAATTTCAAAATGAACAAGAAAGGTGGTGGAATAAACCAAGGATGGAACCACTACATGACTGGCAGCATATGGAACACATTAACAAAGTGGATTTTGTGAAAATTGTCCTTCCGAACACGGAAGGGTAACACTTGCATTCTAATGTACTACCAGCCATATGTAACAAAAGAACTTACAATTACACTTAAGCTGGAACAGCCTCGAGTATTGGGTCAGCAGGGTAGTCCTCGTATCCACTTATGCCGGTAATTCTTAACCTTGTATTTGGCTGCAAAATAACAGAAAATTGTAAGCTTAAAAGTATTCAGATTGCTTAGTTTGGAATTAAAAACTGAATCAGTATTTATGATTATACTTCCACCTCTCACAAGGATGGTAATTGGAAATACTTACCTGCCTGTGACCGATTTTCCTCTGGTACTTCTTCTTCTTCTTGTACTTGAAGACTATCACTTTATCGTCCCGCCCCTGTGGAACAAATAATGGGGAGAAACCGGTGTCAACTAATTTTTTATATCCATGATTAATCTCACAGCATGCACAGGACATACCTGTTCTTCAACCACTGCATGAACAGCAGCATTGGTCACTACTGGCATGCCAATATAAGCTTTATCTCTAGTTGACACTAGTAGTACCTTGTTTAATATGATCTGCACATCAAACATTATCTGGGAGTGAAATTTCTGGCAAAATACAAAGTGATGCTGAGGACCTATATGAATGTGTGGGACTGGAAACCTTGGATTAGAGGAGTGACGTCAGTGGGAACAGAATGAAGCTAATACATATACTGCTACACCAGGACCAAAACTGAATAGGCTCTGGATGTCAAATTTATGCGAAATTGCGAAGGATAGGCTATGTTTCTGGCTATTTGCTATACCAGACAAGTGTGACTCAACAACTAAAACAAAAGATTGTATTGCTACAACTACATTTCGCCACAACAACTGACATTAACATGTTTCTGTAATTGCAGGATAAGTACTTATAAAATGCACTAACTCAACACCACTTTACATACTTTCAGAATGTACTATCTGCAGCGCTGTTTCAAAGTTTTTCCTTGCACCTCATGGATAAAATAACACAATTGTAGTAGGCTGACATTATTTGTTTCCCTTCTCCTTTTTTCCATCACCCTCTCTAGTAATTTACCTCGACATCTTATACCTTCTTTGTTTACAGGCTTAACACAAGCCAACTAATAATTGAGCAAGTTGCCAGTTAGGTAGTAACAAGTACTAAACCTGATCATTGACATTGGCACCTTTCAGTCTCTGCGTGTGTATATACCGACCCGGCATCACAATGTACTGTCTCGACCCAATCTGCAAACCAGAAACAATAATCAAAATAGTTTCCTCATTATTTACAATGCTCATGCGAAGCAAAGCACAGAAGCCATCCACAGATGCACTCTTGTGGATTTCAGCATTTTCGTAAGCACACCCAAACAATTCACTGTAAGACTACTATTAAATGATCTGAAAACTCCACAATTGCCAACGCCGCTTTGCTAACACTGTGGCATTCACATCCTAATCAGTAGCGAGTGTACATCTCAGTTAGTATTCATGCGCGCATCCTAACTATTTCTTGTGCAGCGCAACAGAAGCCTAAAATGCTTACTATACCAAAAGATACAGCTAGCTCAACTGCCATCCCTGAAGACTATTTACAAAAAAAAAATGCAGCACAAAGAAGGCGCTAGTATTTGTCGCTTATTTGGACCTAAGTTGCAACTTCCGAGGCCAGAGAGTGAAGGAGCGAGCGAGCCAACCCACCATGACAACGGCGAAGATGTCGGCGTCCTTCCCGGCGCCCGCGGCGGCCAGCTGCGCCTCGACTGGTTCCGGCACATCGGCCTCCTCCCCCTCCACGACCTCTTCAGCTTCCTCCACCACCTCCGCCTCGGCCTCCACCGGGGCGGGCGCCTCCTCGGCGGCGGAGGCGAGGAGCCGCCGGGAGCGTGGCGCGGTGGCGGCGAAGGACAGAGAGGTGCGCGCGAGGAGAAAGGGCGTGGAGGGGAGGGTTAGAGTTTTAGAGGGGAGGAGGCGGAGAGGGAGCGTGGCGGTGGCCATTGCTGGCGCGGGGAGCGACGGTGGGTTGGGGGGTGGGGGTTTGGGTGGAAGAGAGGAGGGGGATAATATTGTGGATAGGAGGGGATCGTGAGCCGTTCAATCGGACAGCAACGGCTGGCGGAGATCAGCAGTCAACAGATGTCCTAAGCCCAGCCTACTAAAATCCTCCGTAAGTAAATGCGTGGGCCTCAGGATTTCGGCCCATGAATTCATCCGTGTCTTGTCCATTCCACGGACGTCCGTTAGTAACATAGGCCGCTACCAGAGCCGGACCAAGCATCCACTCAACCATTGTTGCAATTGAAGCTAGATAGATCTCCGATATCTGCCGAGTCGGATCGATCTGACAGTACCACGCTCTTTTTCAGCTTATCTAAACTAATAATCCACCAGTTCAAATTATTTTACATCCACCCAACAATTATCTGCTCCACAGTCATGACCTTAACTACGTCCACACCACAATATGCACCCATAATTACACCATCATAAAAACGTCCGCACCAGATTAACTCTCTTCCATTCTCTCTCCTTACCCAACCATATCCGACGGTCATCCTTCAATGGATCTGCAGTAACCCTCCCTCCGCCTCCCCCCTCCTCCCCCGCGCCTCCCCTCCCTCCGCCTCCCCCATCCTCCCTTCGCCGACACGCCGCGCCCCCCAAATCCCCTAAAACCCTACTACGCCTGCCTCGCCCTCCCCCCGCCGCCGCAGTGAGATCCCGCCGGAGACCGACGCGGCCGGCCTCACGGCGACCGTCCTCTCCGCGTTCACGCCCAAGGCGGCGGCAGCGGCGGTCTCGTCGGTGGCGCACTTCCTCCGCCGCCACGCCAGCGACCACCCGCGCGTTTTCTTCGCCGAGGCGCTCCCCTCGCTCCTCTTCCGCCTGTTCGTCGCCTCCCCCACCTCGCCGTCCTTCATCGACCTCGCTGCCGGCGACGCCGCGCTGGCCGACCTCCTCGCGTCGCTCCTCTCCCCCTCTGGGCCACTCCTCGCCACCGTTTTGGCTGCGGATCGTCACGCCCTCCTCCGATTCGTCTTCCCACCCGAGCGGTTGCCCGATTGGCTCCGCCTCGCACTGTCGTCCGCCGCCGCCGCCTCTGATGAGGTGGTCTCGCCGCTTCTCGCCGGCCGCATCGGCTCAGAGCTCCACCTCTCGGTATTCGAATACTACCTCTTCTGGTTCGCGTACTACCCCATCTCTGCCGCCACGGCCCAGCGATTGCGCACCGCCGCGCGGTGGCTGTGGTACACTGCTGCATCAAACTGTTAGTGATGGCGTGGACGCTGCTGAATCCTTCAGGCGAGCCGAATTCTTTGTGCACACGCTCGTGCAGTTCTGGCTTGTTGGGGCAAACTGTCAGTGATGGCGTGGATGCGCGCAATGTGTTTGAGGGAATGCCTTCAAGGAAGGAGTCATGCGACAGCCCTGTTGGCTACTGGAATCCGTTGATACAGAGGCCGCTGTATCGGTTTTTGCTAAGGACGTTCTTGTTCTACCCCATGGGTGCAGATATAAAAAACACTGCCCAGGTTTTCTCTGCATGGATGGCCTATATGGAACCATGGAAGGTTCAGCAAGAGGATTTGGATGAGTATAATCTACCACCTCCAGGTGTGCGAAATGTGCATCGAGTTAGTGAGGGAAAGAGACAAGGGTGTGAGGCAGTGTACACTCCAGCATGGCAGAGCTTCGTGCTGTCCAACTATTTGTTCTACAGTTCATTGGTAGTGCATTTTCTGGGTTTTGTTCATAAGTTTATCCATTCTGATGTAGCCTCAGTCTTGCAAATGGTATCAAAGGTTAGTGCAGAGTTATTCATTTTTTGATGCATCATATTTTCATGAATTTTCTAGCTACATGTTTGGTCAATTGTTGGGTAGATGTAGAATAATTTTAACTGGTGGTTTATAGGGGTAGAGATGCATTACGTCCGCATGCATCAAACTAAAAAGGATATCTGTCAGAATTACTGCTGTTTGTGCACCTGCATATGCAAATATTAGTGTAACTTATCCTATTTATAAATTTACCTTGTTTGTTTAGCTTTGCATACCAATATCTAATCCTAACCTTATATAACATCACTTATGTAGGCTGAAGTGCCAAACACTTGAGGAAAAAGCGTAAGGTGGTTTCTGTTAGTATATCCGTAGCTTAGTTGCAGAGCCCCTGAATTTTTATTACTATAGCATTTTGTTGTTTGGATAATTCTTATAAATTGTAATTATTTTACAGTTTGAGCTGTTTTGGTTCAAGCTAGAAAATAACTCCTGAGGAATATAGAAAGTAGAAAGTTACTAATAGTACTTTTTTGGCCAAGTTTATTCAATAGCTATCTGTCTATCTCAGTTCATCCTGCATATGTGCATTGAACCAGTAAAGTAAGTTAAGTTTGTTTAAAATAAAGGGAAAATATATGTCTATATTGTATGCACAATGGATAAAATGTTTGATGTCATGTTCCTCGTGTCTTTCTATATTGCATGGAGACATTTACTTGGTACCTAATATTCAATCAATGGCAATGGGAGCCCCATTAAATCTTCATTTTTTTTTTTTGCTTTCTGAATGCCTTCTATGCTTTTCAAGTCTTAAGGTAGAATGGTTTGGATTTACCATTTGCAATTAACTACATGCCGTATGTCATGAACTCAGGAGTCAGGATGCAACTTTTTTAATAAAAGGAACTCTTTTACATGTATCTGAGTGAGGTGTCAATGCTTGCAGTTTTCAATCAGAAAACCTTGTACGATGCCTACAAAAAGAGGACCAAGAATATAGAAGTTGACATTTATGGGGAAATAGCAGGCCACTGTAGGAGTACAAATTTTCTGCTGACTTAATGTTATACGTTGGGAGGATTTTTTTTGGAGTGTTTACTGAATGTGAGGAACTTACTTGCGCAACCCGTGTCGTGTTCTCGTGTGGCTTAAAAATACCTGGAGGATGTTAGAGAACTCAGGCAGTCTGCATATCCTATATTAGAGATGGAATGAAACCATGCATGAAAGAATGCACAGCTTTGCAATCATTTTGCAATAAATAATTAAAAACTACATTGCGCTTTACAAATCCTTTGATAATTTTCCCTTATGCTTTATAGAAATAACCTTTTAACTCTGTAGGACTTTGACAACTTTGGTTTAGGGTATGCCTCCTTTATATTGTATAATGACACAATAGAATCAAGGTGCTAAAAGCTTGATAGCTAACATTCTCAATATTCTCTAATACTTCAATGTTTGCCCTTATGCTTTATAGAAATAACCTTTTAACTCTGTAGGACTTTGACAACTGTATAATGACACAATAGAATCAAGGTGCTAAAAGCTTGATAGCTAACATTCTCAATATTCTCTAATACTTCAATATTGAACAATGAATATTTTGCTCACCTAACTGCACTATCTTTGCAACCTTGATCTTACCTGGACAGCGTACTGTGGATCTGATTTATTTCAACTGACCGATACTGAGGTGTTCCTATTATTGTGTTTTACAGAAGGATGGGCCTGGTGAACCTGGAGGGCAATCATGGACAGTTGAATGGTTGAAGTTTGATAATACTTACTTCAAGGTATGCCACCTTTTTACTGAGGTGTTCCTTATGCCCAAGATGGCCACACTTACACGCCTCGAGGTTGTTGAATTGCTCATACCTTTTATACTATCATTAGCATAGGGAAATTTAAAGAGGCTATTTTATTTTGATTTTGCAGGCTGTGTGGGCCCTTGGAAATGTGGCTGGTGACTCCCCAAAATGCCGTGACCTGGTGCTTGCACATGGTGCGCTGTTCCCACTACTGCAGCAGCTCAATGAGCGTGCCAAACTCTCGATGCTGAGGAATGCTACCTGGACCCTCTCCAACTTCTGCCGTGGCAAGCCGCAGCCCAACTTTGAGCATGTACGATGGAGCTGTGATGGTGTTATGGTTGTATACATTCTTTTCTCTCTCTCTCCTGACTGTTTGATTGATCTGTCTGTGATTGAGTAGGTGAAGCCGGCGCTCCCAGGCTCCCAGCATTAGAACTTCTTCTGTTAGCCTTGCAGGGTCTTACCTCAAGCTCCACATGATCTTTTGGATGTGCCTTGATACACTGACTCGAGCTAGAAGCTTATTGATTTGTTTATCGGACTTCATTCTTCTTTGCATCCAGTTAGTATAAAAAGAGCAAGACTGGGTGCTTGCTGTCCATGGGGTCATAATTTTGCTATACTGACACCAATAGGTAGCTTGAGGTTTTGCCACATGCTTAAGAGCCGACCTCTTCCATGTTATGGCTTGGAGTGCCTATCTTTGCCTTTTAATACTATGTGTGTTGTTCATGTGGGGTGGCTTCCTACTCCTTGAAATGAAGTTGCAAGAATACTTCTTGTATGTACTTCTTGTATGCAGTAGCTAATACCATTACCAATCTTTTTTAAAGTCCTGCCTTTGATAAAAATAAAATCGCTACGTGCAGCCAGATAACCTATGCCCTATGGTGTAGCCATCATGCATTAGCACGTCTTTCTCCATAGTATCATACCTTAATTTCTCCACACACACGCTATAGCATTTCACTGTCTCAACCTAGATCTATTTGAGCTGCTTGGTGCTATTGTATCAGCTCAAGATTGATTTAACTGGCCTGTATGGATTTATAGGATAGTTACTGGATGATGGAAATTTTATCAGGTTTGGTACTGTTCGACGAGAATTGTTGACAAGGAGTATACAATCTCGCCAGGTTTGCCCTTTGAGGACTTAATGGCAGGCCTGCCAGCTCGATATGGGAAATAAGCCCATAGATCACTGCCCTTTGCTATGCAATGGTGCTACTGTATGTTGGTCCAGAGAGCAGCAAGCACCACAAGCGGTGGCTTATTGTTGCATCTGTAATGCTAGAATGAGGCTCTGCTGCGATTCTGGAAGCACCAAGTTCTCCGTGTCTCCACTCTCCACCTCTTATGCCCCTGATCTTCGACACCATTTTATGCACCACAAGACGTGAATCTTAATGAATCTGATTGTTCGTTTTATTTTTTACAAATTTTATCTTGGTTTGTATTTTACCGTAGCGTTAGCACGGACACTATATCTAAACTAATAATCCACCAGTTCAAATTATTTTACATCCACCCAACAATTACCTGCTCCACAGTCATGACCTTAACTACGTCCACACCACAATATGCACCCATAATTACACCATCATAAAAACGTCCGCACCAGATTAACTCTCCTCCATTCTCTCTCCTTACCCAACCATATCCGACGGTCATCCTTCAATGGATCTGCAGTAACCCTCCCTCCGCCTCCCCCCTCCTCCCCCGCGCCTCCCCTCCCTCCGCCTCCCCCATCCTCCCTTCGCCGACACGCCGCGCCCCCCAAATCCCCTAAACCCCTACTACGCCTGCCTCGCCCGCCCCCCGCCGCCGCAGTGAGATCCCGCCGGAGACCGACGCGGCCGGCCTCACGGCGACCGTCCTCTCCGCGTTCACGCCCAAGGCGGCGGCAGCGGCGGTCTCGTCGGTGGCGCACTTCCTCCGCCGCCACGCCGGCGACCACCCGCGCGTTTTCTTCGCCGAGGCGCTCCCCTCGCTCCTCTTCCGCCTGTTCGTCGCCTCCCCCACCTCGCCGTCCTTCATCGACCTCGCTGCCGGCGACGCCGCGCTGGCCGACCTCCTCGCGTCGCTCCTCTCCCCCTCTGGGCCACTCCTCGCCACCGTTTTGGCTGCGGATCGTCACGCCCTCCTCCGATTCGTCTTCCCACCCGAGCGGTTGCCCGATTGGCTCCGCCTCGCACTGTCGTCCGCCGCCGCCGCCTCTGATGAGGTGGTCTCGCCGCTTCTCGCCGGCCGCATCGGCTCAGAGCTCCACCTCTCGGTATTCGAATACTACCTCTTCTGGTTCGCGTACTACCCCATCTCTGCCGCCACGGCCCAGCGATTGCGCACCGCCGCGCGGTGGCTGTGGTACACTGCTGCATCAAACTGTTAGTGATGGCGTGGACGCTGCTGAATCCTTCAGGCGAGCCGAATTCTTTGTGCACACGCTCGTGCAGTTCTGGCTTGTTGGGGCAAACTGTCAGTGATGGCGTGGATGCGCGCAATGTGTTTGAGGGAATGCCTTCAAGGAAGGAGTCATGCGACAGCCCTGTTGGCTACTGGAATCCGTTGATACAGAGGCCGCTGTATCGGTTTTTGCTAAGGACGTTCTTGTTCTACCCCATGGGTGCAGATATAAAAAACACTGCCCAGGTTTTCTCTGCATGGATGGCCTATATGGAACCATGGAAGGTTCAGCAAGAGGATTTGGATGAGTATAATCTACCACCTCCAGGTGTGCGAAATGTGCATCGAGTTAGTGAGGGAAAGAGACAAGGGTGTGAGGCAGTGTACACTCCAGCATGGCAGAGCTTCGTGCTGTCCAACTATTTGTTCTACAGTTCATTGGTAGTGCATTTTCTGGGTTTTGTTCATAAGTTTATCCATTCTGATGTAGCCTCAGTCTTGCAAATGGTATCAAAGGTTAGTGCAGAGTTATTCATTTTTTGATGCATCATATTTTCATGAATTTTCTAGCTACATGTTTGGTCAATTGTTGGGTAGATGTAGAATAATTTTAACTGGTGGTTTATAGGGGTAGAGATGCATTACGTCCGCATGCATCAAACTAAAAAGGATATCTGTCAGAATTACTGCTGTTTGTGCACCTGCATATGCAAATATTAGTGTAACTTATCCTATTTATAAATTTACCTTGTTTGTTTAGCTTTGCATACCAATATCTAATCCTAACCTTATATAACATCACTTATGTAGGCTGAAGTGCCAAACACTTGAGGAAAAAGCGTAAGGTGGTTTCTGTTAGTATATCCGTAGCTTAGTTGCAGAGCCCCTGAATTTTTATTACTATAGCATTTTGTTGTTTGGATAATTCTTATAAATTGTAATTATTTTACAGTTTGAGCTGTTTTGGTTCAAGCTAGAAAATAACTCCTGAGGAATATAGAAAGTAGAAAGTTACTAATAGTACTTTTTTGGCCAAGTTTATTCAATAGCTATCTGTCTATCTCAGTTCATCCTGCATATGTGCATTGAACCAGTAAAGTAAGTTAAGTTTGTTTAAAATAAAGGGAAAATATATGTCTATATTGTATGCACAATGGATAAAATGTTTGATGTCATGTTCCTCGTGTCTTTCTATATTGCATGGAGACATTTACTTGGTACCTAATATTCAATCAATGGCAATGGGAGCCCCATTAAATCTTCATTTTTTTTTTTGCTTTCTGAATGCCTTCTATGCTTTTCAAGTCTTAAGGTAGAATGGTTTGGATTTACCATTTGCAATTAACTACATGCCGTATGTCATGAACTCAGGAGTCAGGATGCAACTTTTTTAATAAAAGGAACTCTTTTACATGTATCTGAGTGAGGTGTCAATGCTTGCAGTTTTCAATCAGAAAACCTTGTACGATGCCTACAAAAAGAGGACCAAGAATATAGAAGTTGACATTTATGGGGAAATAGCAGGCCACTGTAGGAGTACAAATTTTCTGCTGACTTAATGTTATACGTTGGGAGGATTTTTTTTGGAGTGTTTACTGAATGTGAGGAACTTACTTGCGCAACCCGTGTCGTGTTCTCGTGTGGCTTAAAAATACCTGGAGGATGTTAGAGAACTCAGGCAGTCTGCATATCCTATATTAGAGATGGAATGAAACCATGCATGAAAGAATGCACAGCTTTGCAATCATTTTGCAATAAATAATTAAAAACTACATTGCGCTTTACAAATCCTTTGATAATTTGCCCTTATGCTTTATAGAAATAACCTTTTAACTCTGTAGGACTTTGACAACTTTGGTTTAGGGTATGCCTCCTTTATATTGTATAATGACACAATAGAATCAAGGTGCTAAAAGCTTGATAGCTAACATTCTCAATATTCTCTAATACTTCAATGTTTGCCCTTATGCTTTATAGAAATAACCTTTTAACTCTGTAGGACTTTGACAACTGTATAATGACACAATAGAATCAAGGTGCTAAAAGCTTGATAGCTAACATTCTCAATATTCTCTAATACTTCAATATTGAACAATGAATATTTTGCTCACCTAACTGCACTATCTTTGCAACCTTGATCTTACCTGGACAGCGTACTGTGGATCTGATTTATTTCAACTGACCGATACTGAGGTGTTCCTATTATTGTGTTTTACAGAAGGATGGGCCTGGTGAACCTGGAGGGCAATCATGGACAGTTGAATGGTTGAAGTTTGATAATACTTACTTCAAGGTATGCCACCTTTTTACTGAGGTGTTCCTTATGCCCAAGATGGCCACACTTACACGCCTCGAGGTTGTTGAATTGCTCATACCTTTTATACTATCATTAGCATAGGGAAATTTAAAGAGGCTATTTTATTTTGATTTTGCAGGCTGTGTGGGCCCTTGGAAATGTGGCTGGTGACTCCCCAAAATGCCGTGACCTGGTGCTTGCACATGGTGCGCTGTTCCCACTACTGCAGCAGCTCAATGAGCGTGCCAAACTCTCGATGCTGAGGAATGCTACCTGGACCCTCTCCAACTTCTGCCGTGGCAAGCCGCAGCCCAACTTTGAGCATGTACGATGGAGCTGTGATGGTGTTATGGTTGTATACATTCTTTTCTCTCTCTCTCCTGACTGTTTGATTGATCTGTCTGTGATTGAGTAGGTGAAGCCGGCGCTCCCAGGCTCCCAGCATTAGAACTTCTTCTGTTAGCCTTGCAGGGTCTTACCTCAAGCTCCACATGATCTTTTGGATGTGCCTTGATACACTGACTCGAGCTAGAAGCTTATTGATTTGTTTATCGGACTTCATTCTTCTTTGCATCCAGTTAGTATAAAAAGAGCAAGACTGGGTGCTTGCTGTCCATGGGGTCATAATTTTGCTATACTGACACCAATAGGTAGCTTGAGGTTTTGCCACATGCTTAAGAGCCGACCTCTTCCATGTTATGGCTTGGAGTGCCTATCTTTGCCTTTTAATACTATGTGTGTTGTTCATGTGGGGTGGCTTCCTACTCCTTGAAATGAAGTTGCAAGAATACTTCTTGTATGTACTTCTTGTATGCAGTAGCTAATACCATTACCAATCTTTTTTAAAGTCCTGCCTTTGATAAAAATAAAATCGCTACGTGCAGCCAGATAACCTATGCCCTATGGTGTAGCCATCATGCATTAGCACGTCTTTCTCCATAGTATCATACCTTAATTTCTCCACACACACGCTATAGCATTTCACTGTCTCAACCTAGATCTATTTGAGCTGCTTGGTGCTATTGTATCAGCTCAAGATTGATTTAACTGGCCTGTATGGATTTGTAGGATAGTTACTGGATGATGGAAATTTTATCAGGTTTGGTACTGTTCGACGAGAATTGTTGACAAGGAGTATACAATCTCGCCAGGTTTGCCCTTTGAGGACTTAATGGCAGGCCTGCCAGCTCGATATGGGAAATAAGCCCATAGATCACTGCCCTTTGCTATGCAATGGTGCTACTGTATGTTGGTCCAGAGAGCAGCAAGCACCACAAGCGGTGGCTTATTGTTGCATCTGTAATGCTAGAATGAGGCTCTGCTGCGATTCTGGAAGCACCAAGTTCTCCGTGTCTCCACTCTCCACCTCTTATGCCCCTGATCTTCGACACCATTTTATGCACCACAAGACGTGAATCTTAATGAATCTGATTGTTCGTTTTATTTTTTACAAATTTTATCTTGGTTTGTATTTTACCGTAGCGTTAGCACGGACACTATACTTGATTTATTAGTTAGTGGGTCTTCCGTATCACGAAATCTCTTGAACTCTCTCGTTGGATCTGGATTCTCTAATGTTGGGTGCTCATTTGAGATTATGTTTTTGACAATGCTCTATTCTTTTCAACTTATAACCTATGTGTTATTGAGTCGATCGTATTGGGAAATCTCCCGAACGCTCTCCCCGCTGGATCTGGATTTTCGAACGTTACTGCGTTAGGGCAACAGTGATATACAATACTGTAGCAGTGTACTATAGCATCTGATTTGATGTGTCCATCTCAATCGAACCACTCGTAATAAGTCACGGCACTGTTGGCTTGCTAACTTCTCGCCGCAAGAGATTCCTCTTCCCTCCCCTCTTCGACTCCGCTAGCCTATACATACAGGGGATTTTTTTACTGTGGTTTATCACTTTTAACTTTTGAATTTTGGCTGTTCGTAAGAGAGAATACGAAGAGAGACAATTGCATGCGATTTTGGCCGGAAATTAAAGTCGATATAGTTTCTATTACAATTAACTTGTAAGTTAAGTCTTAAAAAGACATTCTGTTTAAAAACTAATGACTATACTAAAAAATCAAAAGTCATAATATAAAGCCTAAAATAATCCAACCATAAATGCCCGTACTTTCTCGTCCACGAAAGGAAGAAGCATGAAACGCGCTCGCGACACGGAAGAGCAGAGAGGAACCGAGGAGGACGACGAATGGGGCTCGCGGACCGCATCGCCCGCCGGTACCTGACGTCACTCGGCCCCGTGGATTCACTTCGTTGTGGTTCGGCTCATCCGGGCTCCGCTGCTGTTTGTCTCCCCGCACTGTAAGCCGCTCCTTGCTTCCTCTTCTTGACTCCTCTTTTCTTTCCGAAGAGTTATTATAGTTCCTTAGTTTCGATGTCATACGTGTTCCGAGATCTCCGATATTATATGACCCATAGCTAAGTCAAAAGATCATTGTTGATTGCAACAACGAAATGGAATTGGAACGCGAGACAATCTAAAAATTTTCAAAAATTTTGAATTTCCTAAATTTAAGTTGAATTTAAATTTCTTTCCCATTTCGGCAAAATCCTAGCAATTTCCGCTTTCCTTCTTGGCCTTCCAACTTTCTTCAGCCATTGGAGCCATTTCAAAACCTGCCTTTACCCTTGTTCCTGTGTGCCACTCGGTCATCTTCTGTGTGCCACCGCCACCGCTCGCGACTGCCGCTGCCACCCTCGTCAAAAGCCATACACACCCTGCTAAGCCTTTGACACCGCCATTAAGAGCCTGTCACTTCGCCCATGGCCATGCATCATAGCCATCGGTACCCGTTTTGCCGTCCTCGCCAAATCATGCGTCCTTAGCCTTCGTGCACGCCTGCATTTGTGTTGGACCGAAATGGCGACAGAGGGGGGGTGAATGTCGACTTTTTAGAAACAACCCCTAGAAAGATTCTCCTTTCCAATAGCTATCGAAGCTATGAACCGGAGCTCAAAAGATCATTGCAACATTTAATCTACCAGAGAGAGGAGTAAGACAACAAAGATTAAATCAAGGCACACAGAAAAGATCAAAAACCAAGATAGAACAGCAGCAAGAAAACCCCTGGGCGGTCTGACCGCAATGATCTGGGCGGTCAGACCGCCTGATAGCCGCTAACTCGGGTCAAATGGTTAAATCCAATATGACCAAGTCTCCTATGCCAGAAAGTAAGGTCACAGGACTCAGAAGCAACCAAACAACGGAGAGGATCACCAGAAGACTCAGAAAAATCAGCACGAAAGATCCTCCCATAACGAGAAATCCCGCAAACCAGACTACCCGAAGAATCAAGAATTTTGCAAGCGTTTTTCTTAAAGCTCACCTCAAAGCCGTCATCGGTAAGCTGAGAAACAGAAAGCAAATTATACTGCAGTTTACTAACCAAAGCAACATCTTTTAAAATAAAAGACTCATTCACGCGCATTATACCTTTGGCGATGACACGCCCAGACGAAGCGTCTCCGAAGGTGATCGTCTCATCACCTGGAGCGCGTGCTAGGGAAGAGAACCAACGAGAGTCTCCGGTCATGTGTCGAGAACAACCGGAGTCAACGAGCCAAACCTCTCTCTTCCCTGCCCGGCGAACCTGAGTCAACAAGAGGGTAAAGTCTCAGTACTGGGATAAATCAAGAGTGATTTTGGCACCCAATACTGAGTAACACGTCGAGCAGCAGAAGTAGTCAAGCACGACTGACCTCTAACTACCCTACGCTCTCTGTTGTTCAAAGAAGCAGAAGGTCTGTGAGCAGACCTGAAACTGTTGCTGGGTCCGACTACTATGGGAGAGCGAGTTGGAGTACCGGTAACACGCTGATCTCGCCGTGGGTAGCCACCTCGACGGGGAAAGCGAGATCTACCCTTAGAACGGCGGAACTCACGATCAAAGGAAGCATGAGGACGAAAACAAGAAAATTCGGAAAAACCAAGTCCTCGATGCTGCCCAGACCCATCAGAAACAACTGAAGCAAACCTAGAACTCGTGTTGGCCTTAGGTGCACTCAAGGTCTGGGGCTGACCCTGAATACGTCTAAGAGCTGCAACACGGTCTCTACGCGCGATCTTGGAGCGCCTGAAGCATCGCTCGATCAAGTGTCCATCCTTCTGACAGAAGGTGCAATGATACTTCACCTTCTGAGAGGTAGAAGTAGCATGATGAGGCTTCGCCTTCTGAGAGGCCGAAACTGCAGGAGGAATCACCTTGCTGTCAGAAATCCCTTAGACAAAGCCCGCTGACTTAAATTGGACTTTCTCGGTCCTGAGCTCAATCTCGATCACACCTGGTGCTATGGGTCTGAGCACGGCAGGTGGATGCTTCCTCATGTCCTCATAGAAATCATATCCTAGACCCTGATTAAATATGCAAATCTTAGATTGGTATAGAATAAGATTTAGCTTCTTCTTGCCTCCTACAAATCTCTCGAGAGTGTTCATAAGGTACTGACACTCCTGAAAGAGAGAGGTGCAAGAAGAGCAGGGGGAGAAGGAACAACAGAAGGTAAGGGAATAGAGGAAGAACCAATAACAGAGGAATGAATGACTTGTGCACGCACAACCGACTCAGAATGGACAATCCTACTGCTAGCCAATTGGTTCACGTCGCTAGGCGTCTCTACCTTACCCTTGGGCTTCTCCCCCTCAGTAACACACACATCACAAGCAGAAGGTGGCTTCTCTAGAAGGTCCTTAGTTAGCTTCACACATTTTTCATCCAATGCAATCAAGTCAGATTTTAGTTTGTTACAATTAATGCATGGTGAGCTAACAGGGTCCTTAGAAGCATATTGAGCCAATCTGTTGTTGTCATCAACTAATTCTTGAAACTGTTTGGAGACAGTTTCAAGCTCAGCAGTAAGCTTGGGACAATTCACACATGAAGTAACAGGCTCAAGAAGAAAAGCTTGTAATTGCAATTTTATGATCTGTCCGTTTTAGGTTCATCTTCAAATTATTGCAACTTTCACAAGTCTCGGGCAGATCGAGCAACATGGTATAAAGACATCTAAACACATTGTCCTTATCCTCACATGAGGTGCAAGATGTAGTCTCAACAACAGTAGATGTAGGAGTAACAATCCTACTCATCTCTAGTTCAGACAAAAGACTAACATTCTCCACCTTAAGCATGTCAAGCTCAGAAGACAAACTATCATGAGAGGTCCTTAATTTCTCCATATCACCAAGCAGAGCAGTACATACATTACAATCGTCACGGGAGAGAGCAGATATAAGTAAAGTAAGCTCCCGTGACAGTCTATCTACTTCCTTCTCCAAATCGCTATACCTAGCTCTAGATCTAGCATGGAATTTACCTAGCTTAAGAAAAGCATCATTAAGCTGGTTGTAGGTGGGGGATATCTCGTCGGAGTCGGAGTACAGCTCGCTGTCGCTCAGTTCGCCCTCAAGGGCCATGAAGCACATGCCGGAGAAGTCGTCGCCGCCTTGGGGTCTTGCTCGTCCGCCCCATCGTCGTCGCTCCACCCCTCCACCTCGCTGAGGTCGAGGTCGTCGAAGGCGGTGAGGACGCGATGAAACAGCTTCTTGGCCTTGCCAAGGTCGCGGAACTTCTTCTTGCCTTGTGCGTGAACTGGAGGCTTCTTGTTGCGGTTCTTATCGATGTAGTCGTTCTTGCCCGAACCGCCGTAGTCACTTTTGCCCCTCTCCAGCTTGGGGCAGTTTGCCCGAATGTGGTTGGGGCCATCACACTCGAAGCAAATCACGGGTCCTCCTCTCTTTCTGTCCCTCCTCCTCTTGTAAGCATGAGAAAATTTTTTAGCTAGGAGGGCCAGCTGCTCTAACTGATCATCAGTCACGTCATAGAGAGCAGCAAGCGAGAATCCACAAAGCGAATCAGAAGAAAGTCCAGAAGTGGGATCGGTGACTAAGGCCATCGACTGCGACTTCGACCTACGAGAGATTATGTCAATCTTGTGAGTCTTGAGGCGTGAGTACAACGCGTCAAAAGTCAAGGTCGAGAGGTCGGTCGTGTCTTCAATCGTGGTCACCTTCATCTCCCAAACACGCAAATCAAGAGCAGAAAACATTTGGCGAGCGTTGTTCGAATCGGGATATGTGAGACCGACCGCTCGGAGGTTGCTCAAGATTTTGTGAAAGCGAGCGAAGCACTCATACAAGGACTCGCCAGCGAGCATTTCAAACTTGTTGTAATCTCGCTTGAACTGGTCTTGTCGAACCGTCTTAATCTAGGTGGTGCCCTCATGGTATGCATCGAGGGTCTCCCAGATGTCGAAGGCCGACGACAGATGAGAGATGCAATCGAACTCGCTTCTGCTCAACCCCTGGATTATGATGTTCCTTGCCTTCGCATTTGCCTCAACATCAAGCATGTTTCCAGCGTTGATGTTCTCATCGGCAGGAACTACATACCGTACTTTGACCTTACGCCAGATGGCGTAGCCCTGAGCCTGGATGTAGGTCTCCATCTGGCTCTTCCAGAAGGGATAGTCGATCCCATCGAAAACCGGGGACTTGCTTGAGTACTTGTCTGTCGCCATGGCTTTAGAGACCGGTTAAGATCTACGAGGAAGAGCTAACCGGCTCTGATACCAATTGTTGGACCGAAATGGTGACAGAGGGGGGTGAATGTCGACTTTTTAGAAACAACCCCTAGAAAGAATCGCCTTTCCAATAGCTATCGAAGCTATGAACCAGAGCTCAAAAGATCATTGCAACATTTAATCTACCAGAGAGAGGAGCAAGACAACAGAGATTAAATCAAGGCACACAGAAAAGATGAAAAACCAAGATAGAACAGCAACAAGAAAACCCCTGGGCGGTCTGACCGCAATGATCTGGGCGGTCAGACCGCCTGATAGCCGCCGGTCATACCGGTTAAATAGGGCCGGTCAGACCGTTGCTGTTGGAGCGGTCAGGCCGCCGGTAGTGAACCGGTCTGACCGGTTCCTTTGCCCTGACAGCTGAGCAGCCCGACTGAAAGTCCTAATTTTCAGATTCTTGCCAATTTCAGGAAAAAGAGAGAGGTGCCTCTTTTTTCTTTTCAGATCAAGATACCAAGGACTTAATCTAAACATCGTAGAGGCTCCAAACAACACTGGAAATCAACACAAACTCATGAATTTCAGCTTTTGGTCAAGAACTTGAAAAATTACATAGTGCAGCACTCAATCCCAAATTCCTCTCCAATCTCAAGACCTTTGCACATGAGACTTTGCAGAAATGAAAGCAATAGCCTAAGGACTTCCAAGACCAAAACTCAGCCCAACTTGAGAAGGGAATCAAGATTCTCACTAAACCCTAGAAACAAGAAATGAAGAACAGAGAAGCTGAAAATTGAGAATCTTTAATTCATTTGATTTACTCTTGGGAAAAATCAATCAAATGATCTTGAGGCATCATCCCAGCATAGAGCAACCCATTTTGGGCTTTCTCAGCAAGAAACAACTCAAATCTCAAAAAGTCAAAAACCTCACATAGAAGGCATCGAAGGAAAAATTAACAGAAAGGCAAGAACTCAAATAACTTCTTAAATGATTCATTCCATTGAACACAGAGATCACAAATGAGTCCCCATACATGATTGAATATAGAGGAATGATTACATGGTGGCTCAACTCATCTCCAACCTCTCCCTCTCTCAAAATCAAGAACTCATGAACACTACATGCTTGGAGAGGAGCACACACAGAGAGAGAAGCTACGAAGGAGACACACACCCTCTGCCTCTCCTGCTCTCAACTACTAAAGCCTAAAGGCAAAACAACCTCTCCAAAGGCTCTTTTGACTCAAGCAAAACCCTAACTCACTCCCAAAAGCCATGGGAATGTATGCAGCCACTCACTCCTATTTATAGCCCTTGGCTAACGGGTCTCCAACCTGTTACGCCTGCTAACTCCGAACGGAACCGCTCCCACCTGTGCAGCCTTGCGCTTTTACCGAAACGCCCCTCGTGCACCTTCCGGGAAGCTTCCTCGTGTCTTGTCGTCTAAGCATCGCAACCACCTCGAGTCCTCGCCGTCTTCGGCACATCCCGACCTTTCTGACCTCAGCGCCACCCGCGTCTAGTCCGGTCACCCCGTGCCTCGCCACCGCCTCAACGTCCTACAGCAATCACAAACAAGAAACACATCAAATAGCACCGCTTGACATATGTAAGTATAAATAGCATCAATAAACCAAACACAGGCACGAAATTGCCCAAACGACCAATCGGGAGACATAATATGCAATAAGACCGTCTAAACAACCCGACTGCGCCAAATGCCGACCTGGCACAAATCACTCAAACCAAACTCAATCTTTGCAACATACTTGTCAATTACTCATCATAAACATGTGGTCACCTCCACATGGTCTCTCAATTTGACCGTGCCGCTTGCAAGCCTGCAAGCACTAAGAAGAGCGCTGAGATCAAGGTGCCATCGCAACTACTGACCACACCACTAAAACCACCAAAAGCTCTAGTAAGCTACCATTGTCGGCCATGCGCCATCATTGCCACCAAGTTGCTACTACTCCCACCAACTCCCGCAAAGTATAAAACCACGACGTCCTCGCCATCAGCCCCCATAGCCACCTAATTACCCGCCCATACCATTCCCCCTCTGATCGGACCACTGCAATGCCCCCACCATCATCAATTCATCAGTGAGCCCTAGTTTTTAATTCCACACAAAAATGGAACCGTGGATGCCCACTGGTCCCTATCGTGTAGCCGCTTATCGTCGGGGACCTCACTAGAGCTTCAATTCCACCATCGCTGCCTCCCCTGTTCGGTGCCAAGGCATAGAGTCAAGCTAAGGAAGACGCGGGCTGAGTGGGCCATGCACGTGCGCGTGTACGCCTAGGCCAGGCTGGCTGGCCCAAGAGCCAGAGAAAAATCGGGCCGAGCCCAAAACTGCAAACCCTTTACTATTTGTCATATACTTGTTATTGTTTAAAACCTAATCCGCCACTGTTCCCAAGCCCGACTGTTACTGTTTTTGAACCTGAGCTCTTATGAATAGTGTTAACCTGATACTGTTTATCCAAAACTCGTCAGGCAAGTTTATACCCATTTTGACCGTCTCGAGCCCATCTAACACATTTTCAACTCTGTTTAGTCAAACCAAGCATCGCTTAAACTCTATTCGATCAAACCTATTTTTGTATGTCTTCTTCGGTTATTGATTGCATTTTGTTCCTAGTTTGAATTCCACAAAGCACAAATTATTAGTATTCATTCTTTTATGTTAGCGTCCGGATCCAATTAGTTGGCTAATGAAGAAGTTGCTAGAGCAATTAAGACGGATGGTGTAAACTTGAAGCCTGCAAAGAAGTAATCAAAGACTTTGGTTAAAGAGGCAAGTTGCATATTTTTAATCATGTTAATCCTACATTATTTAATTATCTGTATTTTCATTATTATTTATTTTGGCACTGCTATTTATTTAAAATAATAATTTAGAATAATATGATAGTTAGCTAAGTCCTACCACAAAAAAAGCCATGTTTTACTTGTAAGCCATATTCACCTTAGCAACCTAAATAATAATGAATTACTGTATAATTATTCAATAGTAGATTAGATATTAAAATATTTTACACTACTAAATTGATTCGATGTTTCGCCAATAGATTTTAAAATGATTTTTGGGTTAAGGATAAATCATAGAAAGGCACTAGATGGTTGAAGTCCATAACTTTACCCTAGAGTGGAGGCATTGATATGGTTTGGTGGCAATGCCGTAACACACTGGGTTTGTGACTGGTTGTCTCACTTGTGAAAAGTAAGGAATAGAACCTTATGTTAAGTAAAAGACATAGAAATCACTCAAATACAAGTGTTGACTTGTCAGATCTAGTTTAATAGATGCTCGATTTGGTTGAATATCTACAGGATTGTTTGCTTTTCCAAAGTGTAGAATGGCCCGTGTACAATGGGGTGGTATGGAAGCAGTATCTTCCATACTTAACAACGGTAGGTACATGCAGAGTTGATTCGTGAAGTTTGCTTTGCGCAGTGAATTACTGACAATGAGTGTCTGCGAGGCTACCAGCTAGAAGCTAGAAAGAAAAGAGTAGCGATAAATCTTGTTATTTCAACTCAGTCGCATGCTAACAGGTTGCGTGTCTATAGCTTGCCATTATGAGTGAGATATCTTGTAGGTAAAGTTGGATAACCTTGTAGAATATAACAAATGGTATTTATCAATTAATGAAGTTATGTTTCATAGGTAATTCCAACAACAAGACATAAGTAGAATTTGGATGATTTTGATATGAAAATTGTGGACAACAAACCCCTTTGTTAATTAAGTGATATTTTATTGTGTTAAATATAAAGTTCTTTACCAGTAAATATGTATTTATTATTATTATCATCATATTATAACTTATGACTCTATATAGTTGAACTCATTGCATATTAATTACATAGCCTTGCTATGTGAGTACCTAGTGTACTCAATCTTACCTATTTTCATCAGAACAGACAACAGAGGAATGGAGAACATATCAACTATCATGTTAGAGTTACGGCCGCACTCAAGCGTTCCTGTGAGATTTCTTCGTATTTTATGAATGTCAGTTAAATTTTGGGTTTGAACGCCGGTAAAGTTGCTAAAGTTTGGTCGTTAAGTTATATTTTAATCAAATTAACTATTTTTAAATATTTATAAGTAGACATGATACTCTTTCTATCCATAACTGAATTCCTAAGCTCGACAATGTTTCTAAAAATGGGGTGGTTACAGAACGCATACAAGGATTTCCCAATGATTGGCGGAAAAAACCAGTGTGTTTTATCGGAAAGACGGCTGGATTTGGTTGATCCGTGATTGGGGAATGGCCTTCTGGTTCTCCGAAGCTCAGCGAATGGTGCGTGTTCCACTGTTCCCTGATGTTCCTACCATCCATGACCATGATACGTGATAGGAACGTGATATTTGTTAGAGGAACGAACTCCTTGAAAGGTAGCATCCTAATGCATATGTGAGTGTGGGTTAACGAGTTAACCCATGTAAAAGAAGATAAAATCTTATTAGAGGTACTGTTTGGGTTTTTTTATAAGCCTCCACTGTATAAGGAGGGTGAGTCGAGAGAATTAAGGCTCTTGGAGAGAACTTTTGAGATATGAGTTGTAGCTCTTTATCTTGATATTTTTGTCATTCTTAAACTTTGTGAGTAGGTAGAGAGTGGCTATAAATATTTATCTCCAAGTATTAATAGATATCAAAATTCATTCAAGTCATTTTCCTCTTTACTCAAGTGTTTAAATTTTGATTTGACTTGCTTTTTGGTGTTTTCTTCTCTCCTCATGATCTTCCTATGATCTATGATGAGTAAGAGGCACTAGACAAGTCTAGTTGATAAATCTTCACCAATCTAAATCACTAATATAGCAAGATTCGAGATCAACACTAGTTTTACTTGTTCTTTGCTCAAATCTAGGCTTCCATGATCATAGAGTTCTAGCCTGAATTCTTTCTTAAATTACCTTACTACAACATGTGAGAATAGATTTGTAAGATCTCATACCTTAGATACTCATGAGTAAGAAGTAATTTGAGTTTTTGGTGTTTTCAGACCTATATTTGATTCTCTTTTATTTAGTAAATCCAAGCCTAAGAACCTTTTGATTCTTGCTTGGTTTAGATTCCTAATTTCTTGAATAAGTCTTACAAAAAAATTGGGAGTATTTGGATGAGAATTGAGCGAGTACTTGAGATTTCAGTTTTGTCCTAAGAGGTTTTTAAATCTAAGAACAGGGGGCCAGTCAGACCGACCCTAGACTTACGTCAGAACGGTCCAAGCAGTTAGACCACCTTTGTCCCTACGGTCAGACCGGCAACGGCGTTCAAACCAACCCATTTATGGCGGTCTGACCAGCAATGTGCTAAATGTTTCTGATGTTGTTGGTTTAGTTTTTTAGCCTTATTTTACGAAGCATAGTTGGTGTAAAGTTTCGAAAATCATTCACCCTATCTAATTACCGACATCGGTCGAGCAATAGCAATGGAACAGGGCAAGCTGCTTTTGTGAAGCACACAGAGGAGGAAGAAGTTCCTACAAGCGTGGATGATCAAAAGGTACAATGTAGTAGCAACATTGTTGATGCTCAAGAAATTGCAGGTGAGGAGCGCGCAGGGATGTGAAAAAAGCACAAGGGAGGATGAGATAAAAATTCAGGGTGAGGCTGCAAAAGATGATGCCAGGACACGTAGAATCAATTTTTTAGAACCAGATGCAACACTTCGTATTCAGTCAGCTTATAGAGGGTATCATGTCTGAAGGTGGCAACCTTAGGAGAAACTCCCGAAGAAAAAGAACGTACATGAGCAGATGGAAGATGTGAAGAAGCAGTTGCAAGACCTTGAAGCTTCTTCTAAGAAGCTAGTGGAAAAAGAGCAAATGGACATTGGTGAGACTATTTGAATTTACTACTGAAGCTTGACACCATTCAGGTATCGCCTTTTCATTTCAACTTGATTTGAATTTTATTTTCATAATCGAATTATATGATGTAATATATAAATAATTTCATGTTAGGTAGTTGATTGTTAACTTGGGCTGGTTTTAACCTTTCATACATGTAGGACCAGACAGGCAACAGAGGGAGGATGAATGGTGCTTTCAAATTCTCCCCAAGTATTCACTTAACCCTTCTTCTCTAATAGCTACTGAGCTATAAAGACTAGGGTTACAAGCTCACTGAAAAATCAAGAAGAGTGACCGAACAAAGCACGAACAGTAAGATGGTCGAAGTCTGCCAATGTGGTCGAGACTTACAACGTGATCGTAAGTCTCAACAACGTGGTCGATAACCAATGTTCAAGAAGGCGCTAGGCGGGCGGCGAGGTGGGGCCTAGCGCCTAGGGAGCCTAGGTGGGGCCTAGAATGCCGAATTAAAAATGAGGACAACAGGCAGAAGACAAGTATATATTTGATATTTAGATAAAAATTAGTCAAATTTTGGACCGTCCGATGGAGATCCAACGTCCCAGATCGAGTTATCAAATCCTATAACCAATGTTCAAGAAAATTAGTCAGACTTTAGACCGTCCAATAAAGATCTAACATCTCAGATCGAGTCATCAAATCCTATAACTAATGTTTAAAAAATTAGTCAGACTTTAGACCGTATGATAAAGATCCAACGGTCCATATCGAGTCATCAAATCCTTATATATATCTTCTAACCCTAACCCTAAATCCATCGGCCACCTCCCCTACTCTCCCCCATAAATTGCCGCTACCTTCCCGCAAATTCCGCCGCCCGCCTCCCCCACTCTCCCCTGCAGATCGCCGCTGCCTCCCCCGTAGATCCCGCCGCCCGCCTCCCCATCTCTCTCCAGCAGATCGCCACCGCCTCCCCCGCAGATCGCAGCCGCCCGCCTCCCCCCATCTCTCCGGATCTGGCGTAGGGAGTCCGGATCCGGCAGCGGTGGCCACGGGAGCGGCGGACGGGCGGGGGGAAGATGTCCCCTCCGCCGGAGGGGAGGCGAGGCAGAGAAGATGGTGGACGGCTGGAGGGAAGATGGTGATGCGGAATCCGGCGAGTCAACGGTGGCGGCGACGGCCTCGTGTGTGGTAACTCTTCCCCTCCCTCAGTTTATATACTAGGATAAGGAGATAATTAGACCATGCAAGTGGGAACAGAATTGCCAAGCTGGCTTCGAGTACGATTTCCCAACACCAGGCAGGTCAGATCATCAACAAAACAACCAAAAGCAAAACTCTCAGATCAAGAAAGTAGAAAACCAACCGAAGAACAGAGAGATGACATCTGAAACGACCACACCCAACTCAACTCTAAACATACGAGCAAACACAAACAGAGATAGAAAGATAATATATTGCTCTGAGAGATGAGTTTACAACCACTCCATCCAGGAGGACTAAGAGCACAAGTGCTCCACACCAAAACCCTAAACACAGACGCACGCAAGAAAACAAGAATACCCCTAGAGACTACTAGATGGGTATCCCTCCATCCCTTTTTATAGCCTCTAGATAGTGGGGATAACCCGTTAACCTCTACCTACCACCGGGTTTTCTTACGCACCCATTAACACACACAGTACAAGAATGCTTTAACAGGACCACCTCCTTTTCAGGTCTTAAGCAATCTACCAAAATGCCCTTCCACCACCTTCTAGGAAGCTTCCTGCTTTTCTTGCCGACCACGCTTGCAACCACCTTGCAGGCTTAGTCATCTTTGGCTTCTCTTGACCATTCTGGACCTCAACACTTCCCTGTGTCTAGTCCCGATCCTTTCACGTCTCACTATGACCTAGCTCTAAAGTCATGCAGACATCACTGACAAGCAAAGCATTACATAGCACCGTACAATATACGAAAATCATCAATCTGCATAAATAAAATGTACTCAAAGAACAACCCAGTTGGTCTTATACCACTTATGACTACTCAGATGCACAGGACATGAGGTACTCGTAGCCCTAGAAGACTTCCCAAATGTCTATGACCACTCAGCATGTCGTTACGACCATCACATAGGCTGCTACGACCATGAAGACAGATGCTACGACCACGTAGCAATCGCTATGACCAACGTTCACAGCGGCTACGACTTTAACACACCTGGCCGCTATGACTTACGATCACACAGGCAAAGCGCTACGACCATCGGCCACGGCCAGACAGAGCTACGACTATCAACCGCGGCCAGACAGAGCTACGACTATCGACTACAGCCAGACATAGCTACGACTATCGACCACGGCCAGACAGTGGTATGACAATTGACCACGGCCAGACAAAGCTACGACTATCAACCACGGTCAGACAGTGCTACGACTATCGACCACGGCCAGACATAACTACGACTATCGACCACGAAGTCGTAAAAGCCTTTGCCGACCACCAAGTCGTAAAACCGACTGCCGACCACAAAGTCATAAAACCTAATGCCAACCATCAAGTCGTAAAATCGACTGTCGACCACATGGTCGTAAATGCCACTGCCAACCCAATGGTCGTAAATGCTATTGCCGACCAAGTTGTAAAGGCTTAAGACTTCACAGATTGAGAGCCAACTTCTGCACAAACCTAAAAACTCAAACTCAATCTCTCTAAACCAAGGATCAATTACTCATCACAAGCATGGGGTAACCTCCATATAGTCTCACAATACACTTGATACAGGGTTTGCATTCAAGTGTAAGGGAGGCTAGGAAGTCCGCTGCTCGGGAGCTAATTTGCCTGCAGGAGAAGCTTGATTCATTGTGTAAGCAACTATCCGGTGAGCCTAATCATACAACCGGTGAGGAAGAGAAACTAGAGGGAGTTGAGAATGTTATCCCGACTACAGCTCCTGTCTCAACAGCAGAAGCATCTGAAGAAGTAAGTCTCACTTCTATCCATAATGCTCCACAACTTCATTTTGCTATTGTTCATTAATGACAAGATAGGTTTAACTTAGTGTATAATTTTAACAAATATATGTCAGCAGGAGAAATCTGCACGTGTGGGTGAAGGACAAGGAACTGGTGCATGATGCAGTTTCATCGGGAGTTTCGGTGGAGCTGAGGCAAGATGCAGATTCTACTGAACATAAGCACCAAATGGAAGAATCAACTCCAACAAAGGAGGAAGCAGCTGATGAAGTGACTTTAACTTCTATTTGTATCGTTTGGTGCCCTATCATTGCAAAATTGATACGATAACCAATTGATTTAATTTACAAGTGGGATATCTCACCTCACTCATGTCCAGTAGGGGGAAGCTGCAACACAAGGTGAATGTCAAGGAGCATCGTCGATGGATGGGATGAATTATGCAGCTTTGCCGGGACATTCCACTGAGCAGAAGCACCAATCAAAAACCATTCCAAGGGAAGGATTTCCTGAAGAAGTAAGTTTTATTTCCGTTTATTCGTCGTCTAGCGTAAGCGTAACAATAGTGGTTCATTAGTTAACAAGATGCCTGTTATTTTATACTTTTACAAATTGGATGCTGACAGTGTTCATGTCGACAGGAGAAAGCTACAGCAAAGGGTGAAGGACAAGAAGTATCATCAGTGGGCTACATGGAGATGTTGCATATGCAGCTTTATCAGACTCCAAAGTGCTGAAACAATGCACAGCTTCTACTGAGCATAATGGCCATACTGAAGAATCACATACATGGGTTTCTCCTCCTGCCACTGAGGACAGTACAGCCGCTAAGGCTACAGCATCTCTGGTAAATGGAGTGGCAGTTGATAAATGGGGCAATTCAGGATTTGCCACCCTATATAATAGTGTTTTAGAATTTGCCACTATGTAGATTGTAATTCAGGATTTGCTACTCTATACAAGATCTAATTCAGGATTTGCCATTTTCACCTTTTCCCAACATTATCTCCCTTTTCCCCTATTTAATCTCACCTGAAATGTCGCTTTTGCTCCTGCGGTTGGCTGTTATGTTAGGGCTGCTCATACTCAGTGTTTTTGGCTAGTTGGTTTGCAGGGTTTGATCCTTTCGTTTAGAGTATAAATGAATCATCACGGCGATAACTATCACGGAAACTACAAAATGTCAAAGGCTGACAGAGACATGTAATCATAGACACGCCGTGCATGGTTACATGGGCACAACGCAACATTGTTAATGGTTTCTGGCATGTCTGATTTTCCATGATCTGGACGTGTAACCAAAAATATGCTATAATACATCACAAAATAAACAGTATTCCATCTTTGGAATCCAACAGCTATAACATGGTATGGCTCGACCGGGCACGACCGTGTGTAGCAGTCGACCGCAGGGCAAAACGATATTTCAGTTGGGCTAAAATAGAGGAAAAGAAGGATAATGCTAAGAAAAGGCGAAAATGGCAAAGTCTGAATTGAATTTTGTATAAAATAGCAAATCCTGAATTGCAATCTATATTGTGGCAAATTCTAAAACGTCATAGAACTATGGAGTGGCAAATCTTGGATTGACCCTTGATAAAACAAGTTTTCATTTGTATTTATTTGGATGATGAGCTTTATAACTAAATTGAAATTGTAAATAAAATAAATATTAACACTGTATACGATGAAACAGGATGGTTCAGTTGAAGGTCAGGTGCTGGAATCTGCAGCTGTAGAAAGCTCGCAGCTGAAACATGATGTTGCTCCTGCTGAAGAAGATCAGTGCAAAGAACCAAGTGATTCATTTGCTCATTTGGAGGATTCAACTGTATCTTTGAAGGATGCAGAGCCACATGAACATGATCCAGCTCCTGCAGATGACTCCACTGTGTCCAGTCCAGAAGATCTACCAGGAAAATCCACAAATGCCAACGTGCAGCAACAAGTTGCAGATACTACACAAGATTCAAGCAAACAACCAGATGAAACACTGGGGCCTTCGGTGGGTGATGCAAATAATGTGGACTGTGTTACTGCTCCAGTTGCTGAGAAGTCTGCGCAATCTCCCATGCTCGAAGAAACATCGCAGTCCGACTCTGCCGTGGAACAAACTGTCTTGGAGGAATCAGAAATAAGAGCAATGGCCGTGTTATTTTGGGATACGGCTAATGTTTTTTTGGCTTTATAAGATATTTTCTCTTAATTGTTGATGAAATAGGTTACTGACATCTTAGAGAAGATGTATACTAAATTTCAAGTCATTTAAAGTTACATGGATTCTTGGTTTTCAAATTGTACTGATTTTCTGTTTTAAGGAATAGGTCAGACTGCCCCTGTTAAGAGGTTTGACCACGCCCGCTGAGAGATCAGACTGGTTGGGGCAAGAACTTCGCTGTGAGTTGTGTTCGTCGGCTCTTAGCTTTGGTGAGTTTGTGAGTCCGTTGCATGTTGATAATATTTGGGAGAATATTTTGGAAAAGTTATTCAACCCCTCTAACTCGTCATATCGATCCTATTGTGGCTCATGGCTTGTCTGTGATTTTCAAGATGACGGGGACGGCAAAGACGCTGACACGGATGATACATATAATTTTATACTCGGAAAACTGTTTAGAGAAGCGGTTTCGAGAAGTGACACCATTTGTTTCGACTTTGGAAGAAGTCGAAGTCAAAAACCATAAAAAAAAAAGCAAAAAAGAGCATAGCCAATGTGAGGTTCCTGGCAAGGACGATTCAGCACTTACGGATGAATCAAATGAACCTCTTGTGGAGAACTCAACAGGAGGTTCTGCCCTTGGAGAGGAGCCTCTCATTGTAGCATTGGAAAAGGAAGCTGCCACTGAGAATGCTCTGAACGTTGCAGGAGCTCCGAGTGACATGGGTGCTGAACCTGCCCTGCCTGAATGTGAGAGCAGTGATTACCATGTGAACATGATGGCACCAGGGTGCACGATAATCTTGAACGTGTCATTGGAGAGCCAAAGTGATGCACAAAAGGAGCGTGCCAATGGAAATAAAACTAGTGGAGGTATGGAGGCAGTTGAATGCAACGAGATGCTAAAAGAAGCTCCAGGATGTGCAACAGGAGCAACTCTGCTGAAGTGGAAGCCGATACACCGAAAGAAGACACCGCCGTGCAGACGTAAAATTTTTATTTTTTAGTCCAAAATTTGAAAGTTTTTTATATATGAACCCCTAGAGAAAAGATTTGCAAAAATAGACCCTTAGCACGGCGCCAAAGGATATAGCACTCAGGGTCCATAGAACGGCGCCATATGCTTTGGCGCCGAGGGTGGACATGTAGGAGCCACAGTGGTATAGCACGGTGCCAAAGCCCGTGGCGCCGTGCTATGTAACAACGGCGCTAACGGCCGTGGCGCCCTGCTCTGGGACTTAAGCGTCGTATTTAAATAGCACGGCACCAAAGAGCTTGGCGTCGAGGAGTCTAACTACGGCGCCAAAGTCTTTGGCACCATCAGAGGCGCCAAAGAGCCTGGCGCCGCAGTTGCGTAGCTCGGCGCTAGGACCTTTGGCGCCATGCTTCCTAAACCTGCAGAAAAAACAACTAACTTTGTTGTTTTTTCTGCAAAACACATGCACATACACACATACACAACATGCACATATAAAATAGCAGAATACCTAAATAACAACATCATATAACTATAAATAAGTCTCAAAACATCACATAACTATAAATAAGTCTCAAAACATCACATAACAGGTCTCAACGCATAAAATAGTCAGCCTCACTGCCTCTTGGCCCTTCCCTTGCCCTTGCCCAGAGCATCACTCCCTGGAGTATACGTGCTCGGGGGACGGGCCGAACGACGAGGCCGCTGCGAAGCCTGAGTAGATGGTGCGTCGGGCATGTGCGACATCCCAATCTCATCATGGGTAGATGCCTTCTCGTCCTCGTGCTCCTCCTCGTCGTCATCATGCTCCGCCTCGTCGTCGTCGTCATCGTCATGGCCTTGACTAAAAATCAAAGTGCGTGACAAGCTCCTCGTGGACTGGCGCCTGCCGACGTGTGATGACGAGGCTGCAGCGGCTGAGGCACCCGAGTGCTGGGAGGCCGCCGGTATGATCACGTCCGAGCGTGCGCGGCAACCACAATGACCTGCCGCTCGACTGAGGCGACGTCGAAGTCTCTACAAGTAATGATATGTCACAATTATATACATGCTGAATGGATCTAACTTAACGAATTATCTTCGTAACTTCAGGAAGTCCCTCAGGCGGCGGCTCTCGCTGTCCAAGTCGCCAACTGGGTAGCTGAGAGCCTCGTCGATCTCACGCACCGAGGTTTGGAGAGAAGTCCCCTAAAGAAATAAGGAAACATAAGTAAGTGCGAGATAAACGTATTGAACCAAAGTATTGTAAATATCATGCTTTCCGTACCACTCGATCGAGAATCGGAGCGGGCTCGATGAAAGATCAAGCTCCATTTAAGTTGGTTTTGGTGTTAATGACAAATGCCAATATGACATTATGATATTAATGACATATACTTTATAATGTTGTGGTGAAAATGATAAATGAATTTATGATACTAACATGTCTATTTGAGTTTATCTTTGGTTAATCTCATTTGGATGAAAAGGTGAAATCAAAGAGGTATGCATTCGAAATCGCTTTTTCATTTACAAATGCATTCCTTAGATCCAAAATATAGATTGAAATCCTCAATTAGTCTAAAATGAATATGTGCATATGTCTTCACTATATACACTTGTATGCACACATTTAGGGGGAGCTCTCTATATATTTTGGAGTTTCATAAGTATTGATCCATGCTTCTTTTAATATGCATATTTGGGATCTTTACTTTGAAATACATACTTGAGTATATATAGCTTGTGCAGTATATATATACTCATGTGCAATCGGGTTGTCATCTAACTTCTCCATTATGTGTTAATGGTTGGATGACTAATGAAAACCGGATAAGTAAGCTTTGTTTAAAGCTTATCTTGGAGTATACATTTGTTGTGTACATATTGTATACTCACAAATCATTTTCATATCTCATTATTTGTTGAGATTTTCATGAATTACCAAAATGGTGAAGTTTGGTAATCGATGACAATTGTTCTGTTGGACTAACGGTTTCCATGAGTTGAATGCAGAGTTTAGGTTCCACAAATAAGAACGACTTGGAATGACTTCATGTGTTGAAGATCATCAAGTCAAGATTGAGAAGAAGATAGTTTCATGAGTTGAAGGCTATTAAAGAAGAAGATGGATTCATGTGTTGAAGGCCATCAAGAAGAAGATGCGTCATGAGTTGATGCATGTTCAAATGGAGATGATCATGTGTTGATCATCAAGACAAGTGAAGACCATCATGTATTGATGGAGTTGATGAAAAGAATGCATCATGAGTTGATGCCTATCAAGACGATGACCCAAGGCAAAGGTATGACTAGTTAGGGCTAAGGATGTGTTCCTAGTCTTTTACCGGCCTTGGTGTTTGGTTGGAAGACCGGATTGCTAGTGTAGGTTGCCGTACTATTAAGAGGGGTCATGTCTAGTAGTTTGAGTCTCATCATGTGTTGATAGCTCAAACCTCACTTGCTCTAGCTCATCTCGACATGAGGCTTATATTTGCGAATGTGTTTTGCAAATAGTTGAAGCTCATGTGGTGAATCTTTGCAACATGGGACTATGCATTGCAAATGTGTTTTGCAAGTGCTTGAAGTCCATGTTTTCATTTTTTGTGATATGAGGCTTATATTTGCAAATGTGTTTTGCAAATGGTTGAAGCTCATATATAATCCTTGTGGCATGTGACTTAGGTTTGCGAATATGTTTCGCAAATGTGAGAAGTCCATGTACCTAATCCTTGTAGCATGATCTAAGTTTGCAAATATATTTTGCAAAAGTTGGAGATCATGCATTATCCCTTGACATGGTCTAAAATTGTTTGTTGCTATTTCCTTTGACATTAGACCATGGTAGTGACTCTTTGGATGTCTTGTGATTTCTGCATTGATCTAATGTGTATGAGGTCATGCAAATAGATGGGTTGTGTAGCCCTCTGAATAAGCTTTCCATAGAGTCCAAGATCACTGAATTCCGACATCGGAGTCAAAAGTTATGACCGTTGTTCCGAGTGTCGCCTGTGCTGAAAAACTGGAAAACGGAAGTACCGCAATTTGTACTGCGGTAGTTCCGATTTTTGCGGAAGTACCGCAATTTGTACTGCGGTAGTTCCGATTTTCCGATAGTTCCGATTTCCGGGCGGAACGTTTTTTCCAGAGAGCGACTTTTTGAATGGCTTGGCCTCGGGAAAATCGGAAGTACCGCAATTTGTACTGTGGTAGTTCCGATTTCGCTGAGAAACGGCTAGTTTTCTGACCGTTGGCGAGGAAAACGGAAGTACCGCAATTTGTACTGCGGTAGTTCCGTTTTTCCTGATTTTTCAGGGGTTTGGCTCCAACGGCTAGTTTTCTTGTGTGGGGTATAAATACCCCCTTGTGGCCGGTTGGAGATGTTGTTGCTTGATCCATTTCTGTTGTCTTGAGCTAGAGTGAGGCTCTCCACTCAATTGTGCATGTGTTGCACTTTGTGAGAGAGGAGAGGTGATCTAGAGTGCATGTGTTGCATCTAGAGCAGGATTTTGTGTCCGGATTGAGCTTGTGCATTTGTTTCACGTGGTGAGAGTCAAGTGAGGGACTTGGCTTATTACTCTTGGAGTTTGCCGACTCCTAGACGGCGTGAGAGGCGTCGTGCGCGGTGATCTTCTCAAGAACCTTGTGAGAAGACCCGGCAAAGTTGTGAAGGTCGAAGCTCACCTACCCGGAGCGGGAAAGAGCTACCACTAGTGGATTGTAGGTGCTCCGGCTTAATTCGTGGAGCCGGTCCGATTTGCTCGGGCTAACCTCAACGTGGACTAGGGGAGACCGGCAAGTCTCCGAACACCACGGTAAAAATAGAACGTGTCATTGTGGTTTGCTTTCTTGTACTCTATTTACTTTCAAGCAATTTACATACTTAGAACATATTTGATTGCTTGTCAATCTAGGATTGCAAACCTTGACCTAGGATAGAATTGTTGGTGCACTTAGGCGAACTCATTAGTTTTAGGCGCTATTTGTACTAAACCATCTTGTATTTAGCTTCCGCATTGTATACTTGGTTTAGGCAAATAGAAAAGCTCTTTAATTGCTATATTAATTTGTAGAGAATTTTTAGACCGCCTATTCACCCCCCTCTAGTCGGCCACCTCGATCTTACACTCGACCACTGTGCCCTCCCTCGCACGCCTGTCGTACGCAGTGTCCTCGTCCTCGACGAAGCGAGGTCCGCGTAGTCGACATCGGTCCACTGCTGCCTCAGCCTGTAGCGAGTGGCAGTATGGTACCAGGATAAGTAATCCCGGAAGCTGGCATTGGTGTGGGGGGTATTGTCTCGCTCGCAGTTGTCCTCCATCCTCCTCCACCACTAGACGTAGTCTCGGTGGTGATGAGCGAAGTCTGTCACCTTTCGTCTGCCGGCCTCGCAAAGCTGGCGGTAGAGGAACACGAGGACCGTCGAGCCCCAGCTGAACTATCCAGCGTCGACCCAGTCCTGGAGGCAGTGGATGTACATCCACGAAGCGGCGTCCCCCGTGGCGTCCGGGAAAAGCACGGCCCCAAACATGTGGAGGACCCAAGCTTGGCAGTGGTAGGTCACTGTGGCGTCGTCCGCGTCGTGGGGGCATATACCAAAGGTAGCCCGCAACCAGCTAATGTGGACCCCCGAGACACGACCTCGCCTGGCATTCTCTAGGACAGGAGGCAATGGCGTGCCCAGGAAGGCCTCCACACATACCCTCCAACCCTCAAACACCGCCGGCCCGACCACCGGCTGTCCCCTAATGGGAAGTCCAAGTATCATCGTCACGTCCTGCAGCGTGACGGTCATCTCCCCACAGGGAAGGTGGAACGTGTGAGTCTCTGGCCTCCACTTGTTAATAGTACACGGAGAAAACAATTAGTTACGTACGTAAGAATATAGAAACGAAAATAAACGGACCCGATAGAGAAAATGCACATGTCGACAAGTGCGGTCAAAGCTGCGGGGTTGAAGACCGGCATGCCCCGCCGTAGTAGGTTAGCGACCGTGTGAAGGCCAGCATGATGAAGCAGTGGGGTGTAGCGGTCGTCGTAGACCATCAAGTGGAACCCATCATGGGTTCGAGGACGAAGTATGGGAATCTCCTGAAAAATGCTATAAAAGTTAGCTGCGTGATTAAAACACATGTACATTTCGACAACACATGTACCTGGCCGTCCTCCGTGTGCCTGTCGCGGTGCTCCCTGTCGTAGAACTCATCTAGCAGCCGGTACCTCGCCATCCTGTGCATTCAAAAATACGTTAATGATAAGAATAACAAAATATCTAAAAATTATGCTCTCTAGACCTAACGTCGCTAACCTGACTGGAACGACGCTATAACTATTAACGAAAACTGATATACCATATCGGATAAACTAAATTACTAATATCACTAATCGCTAATTTCTCTCCAACATTCATCACTTTTACCAATATTTCCTATTTCTAAACCTAAAAAAGAATCTACACCTATACCTATTTCTAAACAAGCAAACATACCTATTTCTAAGTAAGCAAACAAACCCTAAAACATACATATTTCTAAACATTCATCAATCTCACTCAAATCAAACTCTAAAAACATATCTATTTCTAAACATTCGTCAATTTCACTCAAATCAAACCCTAAAAACATATCTATTTCTAAACATTCATCAATCTCACTCAAATCAAACTCTAAAAACATACCTATTTCTAAACATTCATCTATCTCACTCAAATCAAACCCTAAAAATGAATCTATACCCATGACTACTCTTATATTATGCATATCTATTGCAAATCTAACCTAAAACCGAGCCAAATTGAACTAATTTCATCTAGAATTTCAAATCTTGCCCCACAAAATGTACCTCAAATAATCCATATATTGGGGAAAAAATCAAGGGAGGGGAGGGAGTTCACCTTGCTTGCTCGATTTGAAAGCAATATCGCGAGAAAAATCAATGGATTGGAGTGGATTTGGAGAGGGAAGAGAGGGGCGACGGCGGGCTTGTGTCTGTTTGAAGAGAGGAGTAAGGGGTGGGGGGCGGGGGGCCATGCTCGGGCTTAAGTCCCAGAGCACGGCACCACGACCGTTAGCGCCGTTGTTATATAGTACGACGCCATAGGCTTTGGCGCCGTGCTATGCCACCGTGGCTCCTACGTGTCCACCCTCGATGCCAAAGCATGTGACGCCGTTCTATAGACCCTGGATGACATATCCTTTGGCGCCGTGCTAAGGGTTCATTTTTGTAAATTTTTCTCCAAAGGTCTATATATAAAAAACTTTCAAATTTTAGGCTAAAAAGCAAAAATTTTACCGTGCAGACAGCTTCTGCTTCTGCAACTCACGATGGCGAAGAAAACCAGAAGCTTAAGGAGATGCTGCAGAAGCTTCTTGCATCCGGCAACGATCAGATGGGGGTCATCACGGAGCTAAGCGAGAAGGTCAAGACGCTCGAGCGGAAGCTGGCGTGCAAGAAGAGGCCAAAGGTAAGTGTGCACAGACCAGCAGGAACGCAACGGCCACGGCCAAAAGTCCACTGAAGAATGAAAAGATCTCTGAAGTTTGAGACTGTGTGTACTTGTAATGTACACAACACTGTTGTGCTTGTGCCACTTGTCCTGGAGAATATAAGATCATGCATATGTTGTGTGTATGTGTGGAATACATCCAAGTTCAGAGCCGTGGATATTTTTCCTTGCATTTGTGCGCTAGTGACCGGACAGCTTCATAGCAGCCTAATTAAGAAAGCTGCATATATGGATGTGGATTTTTCTCTATGGCTTAACAGTGTACAGATATGGGTGTCGTTGTGCAAAGCTTTCAATGGAAGATTTTGTCACAGTGGTGCAAATTCCTCGCAAAGCTTTCAAGAAACCTCCTTCACACAAGCCGTATCATTGCTAGTATTTGCCAATAGGCCAGGGTATGGTATGATCTAAGGGAAAAGTAGGAGGCCCTCTTATGTGCTGTTCTCATTTCTTCTGCTCACTTTTTTCAGTTCTGCTCACCGCAGTTTAGCGATTCTTTGCTGCAGAAAAGGTGACTGGGACTCTAGGTGTGGAGCTGAGCTTGTGGAGTGCGAGTGTTTGTTCGGCCAAGTTATTCAGTAAGTGTATTCCATGTATGTGTCCCAATCTGGGTCTGGAATTTATTCTCTATATTTTGGCCATGTCTTTAGTTACTTATTCGAGTTGGTATCTAATTGGATGGTGCATGCGGGCCCTGATCGGTTCAACTTGAGCTTCTGGCTTATTTTTCACTATTCATGAATTTCATCTTTTTCTGAACTTTTGGTTTTTTGTTGAGCTTTTTTGCCGGTTCTTTTTTTCCCGTATTTGTTTGTATTATACATATTGGGCTAACATATTTTTTTTATATCTTTAAATTTTTTTAATTTAATTATGCTAAATAAGCCTCTGTCAGCCACAGTATTTTTTTCAGCCAATTACAGTGCTTTCAGCCATAAGCCATGAGCTTTTAAGCCCAACTGATCACCACCAAGGTCCTTGAAATTTTTCATATAATTGGTATCCAATAGGCCAAGGTATGTTATAATCCAACTGAAATTTTTAAGGGAAAAAATGAATAGAAGAAGAGTATCATTCGCATGCGTAAAAATAACCTTGGAATGCTGAAATTTTTTATGGAGTTCTCGAGAAAGGCTGATTTTCCAATGAACCAAATCATGGTTGTCGCACTCATCTTGTTTAGTAGATGAGTGACAAGAAGGGTTGTTCTACTCTATAACGAAACAGAGAGAAATAAAAGAAAGAAAAAAAGGTGAGAGCATGGCAAACATCATAAGATATCCTGTCATTGGAACACACTTTCTTTTGAAAATTGGTCATTGGAACACACTCATCAACATATTGTCAGCACTTCATGCCATGCCCTCATGCTCTTGCCTCAAATGTTAACTAGCAAAATCTGGACCGTTCAAGATTCTAAGAAGCATGGAGGGGGGGGGGGGGCTCGAGCCCCCCTACCGCTACCGAACCCTTGGAGCCCCCTGGAGCCTCCTCATAAATTTTTAGCTATGGATGTATGGTGTAGGAGGGGCATAGTGGAGTTATGTCGCTGTATCGCTTTTGTTCAGCCCCTCCTAAAATTTTTCCTGGATCCGCCACTGGCATGGAGGCCCTCCATCAGCAGGGGCATGCCGGTGTCTTCAACAAAATGGTGGCCATGATCTGTTCATCTGGACATCTGTGTACGTATATTTATACATCTTTGTCCTAATGTCAACTTCTGGTCATACTGGATAAGACAATTTGCCAGATAATAGCGCAACAACCCAATAGGAAGAAGTTAGCAGAAAATTTCGATAGATCTCGATGTTAGTGACCATATTGTTCCAATATCTGCTAGAAATAATTGGACACATGTTAGGACAGAACTTCGAATTAGTATACTTCTTGATATATAATTTGGTTCCATTTACACATTTAGTTTATTTGCAAGACTTGGTATTTTAAAGGTCATTACGATTTATGGGTAAGCTAATCGATGGTTCAAGAAGAGAATATCTCAAATAAATCTTCCTTCCTTGGTACGAGAATGTGATCACCGGTCGATCTCAACTAGCATCACTTCGGAAACCGAAGCAAAGAACGGTCCTAGATGGCTAAGATTAATGTCACTCGAGACAAGGACGTGAGGACAGTGAGTTGATGCCGATATTCATTTACTCCTTGTCCCACAAGCCTCTCCTGATGGAACTGATGGAAGTGTTCTTGATGGCCAATACTTGATAAGATTCCCACACATATTTGTCTTGTTGCCAGAAAACTCCCTATCAAAGGATTGTTCATTTTGTTTTCTATCTCCTCTTCTTCCAAGTGATGAATTGGCTGTGAGTTGAGACATCGCAAAAAGCTTGTAATGACATTGCCCAACGAATGGATAATGCCATTGCTAGGCTGTTGAATACAGAAATTCTGTAGCATTTCAGGATTTTCCACCCCGTCCTCTCTCTGACATATGGTATCAAGTGGCAAATTCTAGAACATCAATGAATGGAGTGGTAAATCCTCAAAGAACGAGCGAGCTGCAGTAGGGTAGGAGCTAAAGGTAAGTTTAGTGGAGGAGCCACTACTTAAAAATGGGAAAATTGCTCTAATGCCACAAACTTATATGCCATCCTTCCTTTTGCCACATACTTCAATGCCTTTGTTATTATGCCACAAACTTTGTGTTTATTGCTTTCTTTTGCCACTTCCTCCACTTAAGTTACCGTTTTGCCCATCTTCTTGCTCCTTCCTCCCTCTTCCTTCTCCAAGTCCGGCGTCGTGCGGGAGCTCCGCCGTTCCGCGCGCCGACCTGCCCCCGACCCCGCTCGCCTTCCTCCGCGACCACGTCTCCCCGTGCCACCCGCTCATCGTCTCCGCCGCCGCCACCCGCCGCCTCCCTCTGGCCCACCACCTCCTACCTCCCCGACGCGCTCCGCTCCACCTCCGTCTAGCTCCACCTCACCCCCGACGGCCGCGCCGACGCCCTCTCCCCGCACCCGCAGTTTCGTGATGCACTCTCACAGTTTCTCCTGATTGCTTCGGTCACATAGCAATTTGAAGACCTAAAGACAATTACCATTGAGGAGGTCATCGATCGTCTTAAGGTGTATGAGGAACGCATCCACAATAATAGTAACAAGGGCAACGGACAACTCTTGTTGACCTGTGCTGAGTGGGAAATCCGATCATCGAAGCGTGAAGGCAATAACATTTCCAGGGGTGGTGGCCAAGGCTGTCAGAATCGAAAGTTTAATAAGGCAAAAGTAAGGTGTTATAATTGTAACGATTATGGGCACTTTGCTTTAGAATACCTCAAGCCAAGGATGAATAAAGCGTTTGTTGCTGAAGCGCTCAACGATGATGAATCAATAGTACTCTGATGATGAGTTGAGTCAGAGACATCAAGAACATGTGTTGCTATACAAACTCAAGTAAGATGGAAAGAAATCGGAACGTTGAGGAGATTTGTCACCGTTCTGTGTCAAGTATGAGTTTAGTAAGTCGTAGTTGAGACCAACTGTCTCAATGTTTTAGAATCTTTGCATCTGGATGGACCCGTACCAGTTGAGTTGAGTTTCTACATGCAGCTTGCATGTAAAACGCTTCATGTGGAGGCGTGACTAGTAGTTCATAATGCATTGAGACTAAAACTAGAGTATGTCAAGTCAAGATTAAGGGAGAGATTGTTAGAAATAATCTTGACTTAGAGTTCAAAACGTAGTAGAGTCCGTCTCTATGTGTAACTCAAGTTGAAGTGTGTCCAACTTGAAGTCCGAATACATATACTAGTAGGAGATTATTTGCCTATATATTGAGAAGGTTTGTAGCCAGTTTTATAAGAAAAGCAAAAGAAAAAAGGGAGCAAATAAGAGAATAGAGAAATTCAGAAATTCTCATGTGTTCTCTCAGATTATTTGCAATGTGTGTGTTTTCTCCTAGAATAAAGTTAACACTAGCTTTCTTATGCAACACAAAGGTATTGAGTCAATGAGGCATGCATACATACTGGCACATGGCACATATGGGTGGGTTCTTTTGGGTTGATAACTTATGACCTAAATATTGAATTCTAACTGTTAGCGAGAAGCAGTACGCAGAAAAAAATAGTCACATACGATTTTAATTGGTACAGCTGAACTGAGTACACCTTTTATTACAATTTTCTATTGACTCCATCTTACAAAACACACCGTTTAAAAATTAGTTATGTAGATAGTATAAGCATAAGCCAACTTTAAATCCAAAAGAACCAAGCCTATATATAGTAGCGGACACTAATTTAGTGGCCATTTCACTAGCATGCCTTTCATTACTTTGGGACATGATGAGATCCTACTGCTTTGCCACCACGAGAATGATGCTGTCAGGTGGCTTCAATTCATATACATGAAATCGGTAGGCATGTTCTTCCACCTTAAAAAGTGCTATCTACTTGAAATTTTGGTCAAGATGGCTTAGTAAACATGAGTTTTGAAGTGAGTACCGTGGTGACCTTGGATAGTTTCGTCTTTGGCTTCGGCTTCTGGCTTATTTTTTGCTATTCATAAGTTTCGTCTTTTTCTGAACTTTTGGCTTTTTGTTGAGCTTTTTTGCCGGTTCTTTTTTTCCCGTATTTGTTTGTATTATACGTAATGGGCTAACATATTTTTATATTTTTAAATTTTTTAAATTTAATTATGCTAAATAAGCCTCTGTCAGCTACAGTGCTTTTTTCAGCCAGCTACAGTGTTTTCAGCCATAAGCCATGAGCTTTTCAGCCGAACCGATCACCACCTTAACAAGTTTGTCCCTGTTCAAACAGTCAAGCCGTTGTTCCAAAAAGAGGGAAAAACAAAACGTGATAGGCCTACATATTGCCACATCCATAAGCAATCTCCAATAGGGATAGCAGTAACCTCATAATCTGCCTATAAGGGTTAATATATCCTCTTTAGGCATGTGGAGCAGTGGCATGAGAAGAGAAATAGCAGCTACAGAAGAATGTATATACCATGGTAGATTGCTAGGTTCTAGTGTGGTAGGCAACAATGAGCTTGATAAATTGTGGGCATGTGATGTGCTAGCACATGGGGACAGATTGTGCATCAGGAGTTTGGGAATGTCCCAAGGGCAGTTTCATGTCATGCCATCCAAGATAGATGCAAGTATGCAACCCTCCAAAGCACCTAGTTTGTCCCTTTGTTTGTATCCACTGCATCAAGAGTGAAGACAAAAGGTGTGCATGCGTCTTTGGCTCCTGCTCATGACTCCTTGGTCCCAAACACCATTTGGTTTTGATATGCTTTTGGAGGAAGTAACAGATATGCATTGTCTAGTCATGGATATAAATCAGCATATATATTTTATCTATCATTGCAGTTGGGCTACAACCTTCTTCCCAATTGTACACAAACTTAAAAATCTTGCAAACTTCGCTAGCTAGTATAAAGAAAAATATTTTTGATTGGTCGTATGAATACTAGATATGTCATCAAAATTATTTTCAACTAGAAAAATTAACAGTGGAATCTGTATAATGAAGATTTTGGTAGTGTCTAAACTAACATTTACTTAGGGAAGAGTAATTGAGAGCATAGATTTGTAAGTGCAAAATATGAAATAAACACAGCATGTTGGCACAAGAGTGAAAGATGATATGAACTGTTGTCACTGTCAATCAAAATACTCCAATAGATTTATCTGCATAATTAACCTTAAACAAAATGTTTCTTACTTCCTACAATTAACCGCAGCAATAGGACATCAATATTTTTTTTAAAAAAAAAAGAAGTCAGGTTCAAATTTTGGAGCAGATGAGTTTGGGCCTGTTCTTTTCGGCTGCGGCTTATAGCTTTTGGCTGAAATTTTTGAATTTTGACTGTTTACGGTATAGATTACGGAGAGACAGATACTCACTTGTGATTTTAGCTGGTACAGATGTTAGGCTTTTAACGTGTAGATCGTTTAACTTGTAGACCCTGTTTTGAGAAAATACTCCATTTGAAAGTTAGATACTGTAGCAAAAGCCAAAAGCCGCCGGCTTTTGACTTAAAGAACAGGCCCTTTGTTAGGAATTTTGGAAAAAAATTGTACCGGTTCCTGTAAAACTCATGTGAAAATCTTATGATCCAAACATGCCTTAATTAAATTGTATTTTTTGTAATATGGTCATGCTCAAGTGAGAAGTTAACAAATGACACTTCCAATGGCATTAGCAAACCCATTTCTTTCGCGCGCACACATCACAGGGACAGCAACAAAGATGATACCCACAGGCTCAGGTGAGTTCACACCTCACACCTTTCATGACCTTCCAGTGGAGAAGCAAAGCCAAAGGGTGCATAGGATAGAGATGGAGGCCAGCCGCAACAAACGAGTGTGAAGAGGGGATGGGTCATGAGATCAACAATTTTGTTGCGACTTATGAGTGATGCACACAAACACACATGGGGTTAATGAGGTAGAGGAGGCCCATGGTGCGTCCACCAATCATAAAATAGACCTCATCCAACAACTCCCTTGTGTCCACACACTTTAGCGGGTGGGTTTTTTTAGCTACGGTTTATGGTTTATTACTGTGGCTGATGACTTTTAGACCTAGTGTGAGCATATGTATGAACGAACTGGATGGCAATAAGCCGCTTCAAAAAAGACTAATCAATAAACTGCTTAGAAACAGTTACGAAAAAACCGTTCGATTATTTGTTCAGAAGAAGCTATATAAGTTATATGCTGAAAAAGAACTGAGCCCTATACTGGAAACCCTGTCGCAAAGTAATCTCCGGCATTGTCATGGTATTAAAGCCGGCAAAGATGTTTTCGAGTGTCAAAGAAAGCCGCTTCTCTCGCTCTTTTGTCAATAAATTTGCTTAGGACTGAGACGCATAGCGTCACCATCTCCTTTGGACTGAGATGCATGCTCTTAGGCAGGTTTGCATTTGCACATCGTCAACTCAAGGCTTCACATCTAAAACGGCGGCCGGCAATAGTTGGCAGAAAACAAGGGTCGTGCCGTTGGTTGCATGCATCCTTATAAAACGTGGAAATTTGTGTTATAATTTGTGTTAATCGTACAGGTACTGTTGCATGCAATTCTTTTACAAAATTATTGTGTCAGACGTGGCCAAAGTAGTGGGCGATTACTTGGGCTGTCACATCTGAAAATGTTAAGCTAGAGCAAAGTCATATCGAAGCATTATAAACTTTGCTTGCTTGCTTGGTCCGTCACACGTGTAACATGTGCATGACCGATGGCGGAGATTAGAAGCATGAATAATTTTGAAGTAAGTCCATAGAGCATTATAAACTTTGTTTTAAAATCTATTTAGCACCTTAAATTATAAAACCAGATATTTGACTCCCGAACTTTGCAGTCCGGTTTAAATAATACCTTGGCCCGATTTCGATGGTGGTATTGCCCGTATGGCACGATGAGGGTTATTTTGCCATGTAGGATGACGCACTGTCTAAGTTACTTAAGTGACATGTGGAGCCCATAAGGGTTTCTTTCCCACCGAACTCCTAACTGTGCTTCTATGGCCACTGCCCCCTGTAGTTCCCTCCCTCTCTGCTTCAATTTGGGAGAGAAGGTTTTGTGGGCCTACCTGTTATTTATCTAAACTTGACCAGCATGATAAAACCATCAACTTATCGTACCACGCGGGCAATACAATCACTGAAATCGAGTCAGTGTGTTATTTGAACTGGATTGCAAAATTCGAGGGGTCAAATGCCTGGTTTCATAGTTCGGGGTTCTAGATGGACTTTTGAGCAAAATTTGATATGTTATATGAACATTTTTCAATAATCTTTGTCTATTTTCAACTTTAATAAAACCAACTCCCTTAGAAAACAAAAGATTCTTCACTTCAATAGCTAGAGAGAGAGCTAAGAAGATCATATGCACAATAGAAACAACCCTCAAACTAAAGCCAAATAGCCAAAGGAACAATCGAAGTACAAGACGATCCAAGTCATCACTAGACCAGTCTAACTGCTGGCTTAAAACCAGTCTAACCAGGCATGGCCGGTCTGACCATTAGTCAAACGTCGGTCTGACCGCAGGTCTAGGGCCGATCTGATCGGTCCTCTGTTCCCAGACATAAAAACCTCTCGGGTCAAAACTCAAACCTCAAAAACTTGCTCAAATATCATCCAAACAACATTAAATTTTGCATGAGACTTGTTCAAGACATTAGAAATCTAAACCAATCAAGAATCATCAGGTTCTTAGGCTCAGATTCACTGATTTGAAGAAAATCAAATCTAGATCTCAAGAACATCTAAAACTCTAAAATCCAAATTAGTTCTTACTCAAGGATTTTTTAATCAAGAGGATAATCCAGATCTAGTCATATATATCATATCAAGCTAATTTAGGTATAGATTTAAGATAAAACTATCTTATCCACAAAAACCCAAATTTGAACCAAAAACAAGCAAAATTGGATTTGATCTTCAATCTTGCTACATGGGTGACCTAGATAGATGAAGATTGATCAATAGACTAATTTTCTACTTACTCATCATGAATCATAGTAAGATCAAGAGGGGAGAAGGAATCACCAAAAATTAAACTAAATCAAGATTTCAACACTTGAGCAAATAGGAGAAAAACTTAGATAAAATTTGACATCTATTGATACTTAGAGATGAATATTTACATCCACTCCCTACCCAGTCACCAAGCCGAAGGATGACAAAAAGCCCAATACAAATAGCCACAACTCATTTCTTAAAAGTTCTTCTAAAAACTCTAACTCTCCTTCAATTTGCTTCCTAGAGAACTAATCCTAACTCCCTTAACCCACCTCTTATATAGTAAAAAGTTTATAAGAAATTCTAACCAGTACCTCTAGTTGGGTTTCATCCTCACTTACATGGGCTAACCCATTAACCCAACTCCATAATAGGTTTTACACACACATGTATGCTTCTCAAAGCATGACTTGCACTTGACTCTAATAGCCCAGCTCCTTGATCTAATCCACTTAGGCCACCACCGCAATTATGCACATAACCACTTTTTGGTATTGGGCAATTTACAAAAATGCCCCCACTACCATTCTTCAACGCAGTTTCGTGCTTCCCTCGTCTTGAAGCAACCCTGTGCTTCAACTTCAACTCCATGTGACCCCAATGACTTGCCACCAAGCCTCTCATACGTCTAGATCTCACCAAACCGTTCTCACTTGTAAATGACCCTAAGTCACTTGGTGCATCACATGCCTCTCCATACACCATGACGGTACCCAGTTTCTCTGACCATTCTTGTAGGATCGGAAATGGCAACAGAAGAGGGTGAATGGTGCCTTCAAAAAATTGCCCCCAAGTATCCACTTTATCTTCTTCTCCAGTAGCTATAAAAGCTATGAAGAAAAGGATTCATGCCTACTAGAAATGCAGAAGAAATCAGAGAACAAAACACACACTAAAGAATGCAGGCCGGTCTGACTGCCATATCAAGGCCGGTCAGACTGCTTGCCAGCCGCCGATCCATCCGCTATACCTCGGCCGGTCAGATCGCCATTGTGCCTCCGGTCTGACCGCTAGGGTTAGCGGTCAGACCGCCCCTTACCACCCGGTCTGACCGCTGGTATGAAACCGGTTAGACTGGCCTTTGGTTCTGGTAGGGGCAGAAACCAGCGGGCGCCCGACAGAAACTCTGAAAATACTGAAACTCACTGAAATGCAATGAATTGACAAAATCTTACTGCTCTCTTTGTGTCAATTGATCAAGACTCTAAACTAAATAACAAATTGACCTCAGATATCAAGAGAATTCATCAAGAGAGCAAGAAACTGAGATTTGAGCAGAAATCTGAAAATTGAATTGAGAATGAGGCTAATCTTCAGATTTCTCATGCTTCTTCAATCCTTTGCTTATGAAATTTTGCATTTCAGCAGGGCATGATCTTACTACTGGAAATCATACACCTAGAACATCTCTTCCACCAAGACACAAAAGATATGCACTTGCTCTGACATCAAACCCTAGGAACTAAAGAACAGAGGAATTGCTGTCGAGTTCAATTGAGAAGCAAACTGCAAATGAAATGTTTTCCCTCGGGACTTAACTGGCCAAGATAGCCTGGTGAACCTATCCCAGTTCAGAGACAAACATTTTGCTGCTTCTCAACCAAAGATTCTACTCACAGACAAAATGAGCAGAGAAGAACTGAGAACCACAAAAGAACACAAGCAAAACACAGAGAGCAAATGAAATCAGTTCATCTCAAATAAAAACATCTCACATTGATATAAGGAGATGAATGATTACACAGGAGTTCTCTTACACCCATCTCACTACTTCCCCATACGCAATTGAAAAGAGATGTCTACACTCTCTCTACATGCTTGAGAGAGGAACACACGCACACACGTAGAGCACACTCTCTGCCTAGAGCTCAGAACACAACCCACTGCTTTCTTGCTTGACCTCAACTCACTGCCTACTCCTCTTCTTAAAGCCAGACTCACAGCCACAAGAAGGAAAACAAGAATTGTAGGCCAACACACACTACCAACCTCACAGACCAATGAGGCAAACCCCACTCACATCCTGAGTGATCCACAAGAGGTAAATCAAGAAGTGCAATCCAAAACTCACTTCATGACTTCGCACCCACTTGAGGCAAGAGTCAAACCACTAACAACACAAGAAATGGAGGGAACCAGCCACTCCACTCATGCTTGAGTCAATTCTTCAAATTTCCTCTCAAGCACTTTCCCGGAAGCTTCCTGCAACCGGCACCCTGACTGTCTAGACCTTGACTCATCCCTGAGTCTAGTCCCGGTCCGCTCCGCTACACACGACCGCACCCGTCATCCTGACCGTCTGGACCTCAATTCCTCCCTGAGCCTAGTCCCAATCCACCTCCCCGCTGCCCGTCGTGTCCACCCAACTCCGACCGACTGGACCTCCGACTCCACCTGAGTCTAGTCCTGGTCTGTTCCGTCGCACACGACCGCAACTGACATCCAACCGTTTGGACCTCCGAATCCTCCCTGAGCCTAGTCCCGGTCCACTCGTCGTTGCCCGTTGTGTCCACCACAGGTAGCTCCAGCTCCGGTTCCTCGTCTCCCAGCTCGCAACCACATCAGCAGCCTCGATCATGTTTGGCATCTCCGATCGTCTAGACCTCAACACCTCCTGTGCCTAGTCCCGGTACTCCCACACCGCACCATGACCTAGCTCCAAAGTACCGCACAAATAAGCAAACCGTCACATAGCACCGCACGAAACAGCATAATCAACAATAGCATTAGTAAAAGGTACTCAACCCTGGAATACCTAAAATAAACTCAAACTCTCTAACATAAGCATCAATTACTCATCACAAACATGGGGATAACTCCACATGGTCTCTCAGTTCTGGACCTTAACTCCTCCCAAAGCTTAGTTCCAATCCACATTGTTATTGCTTGTTATATCTACCACTGGTAGCTCTCTAGTTCTTTGTCTTCCTAGATTGTAACCACTCTGCTAGCCTCAATAATTTTCTGAAGGCACCTTGATCATTATAGACCTCAACTCCCCTAGCTTAGTACCGATCCCTTGACTGCTTTGGATCTAAGTTCTCTTAGCTAAGGCCCGGTCTCATCTATCTCACCATGACCTAGCTTTGGAGTCATACAACCATCAATAATAAGTAAATCATCATGTAGCATTGCACAATACATAAAATCATCAATTGACATAATTGATAAGCTAAGAATCCTTACTTTCACATCAAAGCATCTTCGCACGCTTTGACATGTAGCCCGTAGTGCCTACTGACTAGTCATCACATCTTCATGCATTCAGTCTTCCCCGAACCATCTCTATGTGCATTGGTCGCATCACTTGGCACACCACATGCACCAACTTACATCTTCATGATTCTTGTTTTCTCTGTGCTTTCCGTTTGAGCCACATAACCTCACTCAGAATCACACAATCGCACGGACCTCAACTCCCCTGCCTAGTCTTGATCCTTTGATGTTGACTACTAGCATTCTTCAAGCCACATGCACATTGAAAGATCAAGCAATCATGTTAAGCATAAGTTTTATTAACTTGACTTATGTTAGTCAAAATAATGCATCATGCAACAAACAATAGCACTTATGTCATACATGCACTCAAAACACATCCCACTGATCCTAACCTCTTAGGACTAAACCTCAAACTAAAATGAACAATTTCAACACCAATTCCCCAAATGCCGGTCAAACCACCATTACTAGACCAGTCATACCATCGATAACAGTCTGACCATTGGCACGATGTTGGTCAGGCTGCATTTTTATCGGTTTGATCACTTAAGAGCACCAGAAAATGTCCTCTCTGGAATTGTGGTTAAACTCTATCTAGTTTCAGCTTAGAACTCCATTTTATATGACACTTAGTACAAACATATCCCAAACACGTCTACACAAGTGTTTGGTGTGCAATTTCTAAGAGTCAGATGCCCAGTCTGACTGCTTGCCCCATGGTGCTCAGACCGTCAGTTAGACTGCTATCCCTATGGCGGTCAAATCGCCTTTTCTAGGTAAAACAGTAGGAGAGTCTCCTACTGTGGTATATTAAATAAAATAATAATATATAATATGTACATAGCAAAAATAATAATGTACCATAAAACATTCTTTTACTCTATACAAATGCAAAATGACCTTCGTCTTGAATCTCCTTTTCGAATTATCTAAGCTATGTTGCTAATGTTTGAAGATATGTTCATTACGTTGCTTCCAAATGTGCCAAGCTGCCATAATGAATTTCTCCATGAAGAAATCAATCCACAAGGTTAATTTTGCCTACAGCATCATGTGTGACACCTCAGCATCATAAGTCCAGTGGATCCCAATAATGTGCCAACATTGTATACTAAATGGACAAGCAAAAAACAGGTGATGTGAAGTCTCCTCAACGCCTCTGTTACAGAGATCATAGCTATGTTTCCATCAATGTTAAAATTCTTCCTCTTCAGAATATTTCTTACGTTCAGTCTATCCATCAGAAGAAGTCAAGCAAAGACCTTGAGTTTCATCACACATTTGCTTTTCCAAATATGTAAATATACCTTAGAAAAATCATATTCACTATATGACAGGGGAATCACCACCTACAAGCACAAGCCATGAACTTTGCAGATAGAAACGATAGAGTCAAAATCTGTATCAATCTGTACTACGACAGGATCTATACTACGGTAGATTTATCGTATCAATTTTGAATCAAGCATTTTTGTTCAATGGCCGGGTTCTTTTGGGCTTAAAGTTGGTTTATACTTGTACTGTCTACAGTAATTTGCTTTTAAGCGGTGCGTTTTTTCGAGGCGGGGTCAATAAGAAAAATATAGTAAAAAGTGTAATGAGTTCAGCTGTACTGACTAAAATCACATGCGACTATTTTACTCTACGTACTATCTCTTATAAATAACTAAAATTTAAATATTGAAACCATAAATTGTTAATAAAAAGAAATCACCATGCCATACCGGACAAACAATGTGTTACAGCCACGACGGAGGCGCCCCTATCCTACCTCTCATCTTTCGCTTTCTACTCCGCACGGGATAAGTAAAGTCACAGTGTGACTTTGCTTCGTAAATTCCGTCCATCTGGTGATCAACGGGCCAGATTAATCTAGCGTTTTTTGATATTTTTTTTACTTCTAGTTTTTAGCTTTTTTATTGTTTTCTTATATTTCTTTATATTATCTGTGTTAAAATAATATATTTTTTATTTTAAAAAATAGGTTATTTTAACACAGATAATATAAAGAAATATTAAAAAAATTAGAAAAAGATAAAAATAAAAAAGCTAAAAACTAGAAGTAAACAAATCAAAAAATGTTAGATTAATCTAGGCCGTTGATCGTCGGATGGACGGTGACTTTGCTTGTAAAGTCAGAGAAGCTGCGCCGTTTCTACTCACACCTCAGCAGCTTGTTCGCAACTTCCTCTCTCTCTTTATCAAAAAAAAAAACTTCCTCTCTCTCTCTCTCCCTTCAATATTGTCCCTTGAAGCAACCAACTGCCTCTCTTTCTCTCTCTCTCAGTACCTTGTCTCACTCACGATATATGCACACCATTGTTCCCCTACACTGCCACCACGCCATTGGGGGGCCTGATCTAGCCAAGGGGGGATGAAATGAAAGGGAGCCCACTGTTTCATCTCTGGGAGTAAAAGAGGCGGAAAGGCCCCCTCACATTTCCCTCATTCCCAAATCCACTCGCCCCACCACAGATTTTGGTGGGCGCGGTGGAATTCCGCTCCCAACCGATCGATCGCCGCCGCCCACCCGAATCGCAGGAACGGAGACGAGGAGCCGCGGGTACGTACCTGCGTCCGTGCCCCACCTCTCGTTCATTCGTTCGCTCTGCACCTCTCTCTCTCTCTCGCGCGCGCGCGCTCCTGGGATTTCCTGGTTCTTGATTTGTGGGAAAGATTGGGTTTTGTCTTTGCCGTCTTGTTTTCTTGGGCGCTGAATCTTGGTTTCTTCTTGATGGGGTTAGGTGGACCCGGCGGCTCGGTGGATTGGATTCCGAAAGGAGAATCTTTTCTTGTATTTGGATTGGTTGGCTGGGCCTCTGTTCCTGAGGAGGTAATCAGGAGCAAGAACTAAATACACATTCCTTTGGTTTAACTCCACTGTTCCATATTTTTTATTTTTTCTGGAGATTTTTATTTCTGTTCTCTGCAGTTTGATGTGCGTTTTATGTGCTTGATTTTATGCGGATGTCAAGGAATTGGCATGCGTCCCTTTTTGCGGTTTTGGTAAAATTTGTTAGGTAGATGGTGCTGTTCTTGGCTACCCTGCCTGCGTTAGTTGCTTTATTGATCTACGCCTGTAATGATCGCGATGTGGCTGCCACTGCAAATTGAATGTGGTGTTAAAAATTCCTGTTTTTCTCTTTTGAAAAAAAATATAGCAGCTTCAGTTTTTGATGGCGACGTTAGTGTCCATGTTCCCACTATCCCCCCCCCCCCCCCCCCCCCCCCCAAAGATTCATTTCATCAGTAGCTATTGTTAGCACTTCTTTGCTACATTCTAATCGCAGATGGTACACACTAGGATTAAAAAGAGCTCCCTTTGTCTGTTAATCCTCCTGCCCTTTTGTGTTGTTGAAAGGTTAGGTTGCTCCAAGTTTGATTTTCAACACCCCCCCCCCCCCCCCCCCCAAATGTAAAGTTCGATTTTTTTTTGCTTCGCTTGTATTCCATATTCTCTGAAAAATTGCTGAATAGTAAAGTAGTTCTACATTAAATGTTTCCGTATCGTTGTATCATCATCCTTTATTTCATGGCATTATTATGACTTGCAGGATCTTGTATTATACTGTTTTATAAATTGGATGCTGGCGATGGGGTCAGTGGAGTGGGAGCTGTATCCATCTTCTTACATTGGCGCTCAGGTCATAGAACATGGGCCAATTTCTGAAGTCATTGATGATGATCCGAATGCAGACTCGGCGGTGTCGTTCGACGCTGTTCTTCCTGATGATCTCTTAGAGAAGGTTATTTCCTTCTTGCCTGTCGCCAGTGTCATAAGATCTGGGTCTGTTTGCAAGAGATGGCATGAAATTGTGCACTCCCGGAGGCAGACATGGAGCAAAATGGTGCCTCAGAAGCCATGGTACTTCATGTTTACTTGCAGCGAGGAGGCGGTCTCGGGGTTTGCCTATGACCCGAGCCTCCGTAAGTGGTATGGATTCAACTTCCCTTGCATTGAAAAGAGCAACTGGTCGACTTCCTCGTCGGCCGGGTTGGTGTGCATGATGGACAGTGAGAACAGGAGTCGCATCATTGTGTGCAACCCCATAACTAAGTACTGGATGAGGCTTATCAACGCTCCTGGTGGCAAGTCGGCTGATTACAGTGCTCTCGCCATTTCTGTGAGCAGGACTTCTCATCAGTACACGGTGGCTGTTGCAAGGAGCAACCAGGTGCCGTCAGAGTATTATCAGTGGGAGTTTACCATCCATTTGTATGAGTCGGAGACTGGTAAGTGGGTGTCTCCCTTCACTGAAGTGTTGCTTGGATGGCGAGGAGGTGACGAGTGCGTCATCTGTGATGGGGTCCTCTACTATCTGGTGTACTCCACAGGAATTTTGGTGAATAATAACGAGCACCGCCATTGTCTTATCATGTATGATCTCACTACCAGACCGAATCACATTTCTTTGATGAGCATGGCTATTCCGGTGCCATGCGCTCTTACATGTGGCCGGTTGATGAACCTAAGTGAGAGGCTTGTTTTGGTTGGGGGCATTGGAAAGCAAGATAGGCCTGGTATCATCAAGGGAATTGGCATCTGGGAGCTCCGGAACAAGGAGTGGCATGAGGTTGCTCGAATGCCTCACAAGTTTTTCCAAGGATTTGGCGAGTTCGACGATGTTTTTGCAAGCTGCGGGGCTGATGATCTTATATACATTCAGAGCTATGGGTCACCAGCTCTTCTCACCTTTGAAATAAACCAGAAGCTGTGGAAGTGGTCAGTGAAGAGTCCTGTGACGAAGAGATTTCCGCTGCAGCTGTTTACTGGTTTCTCTTTCGAGCCAAGGCTGGACATTACTTCCTAGTTTTTATTTTGTTCCACTTCACCGGAGTTCTCACATTATATTTTGCCCGGTTTTGGAGTTGTCGTGTGAGGAGATGATGTCACTGGAAGCCATTTGAGCACAGAAAATGTTCAACTTTTATAGATCTATTTATTGCTGGGATATCTTCTAATGGAAATGGGGGTTTAATTTTGCAAATCTTCTTGCTGGTTTGATGGTTGGATAGTAGAGGAAGGGATGATACCGACATTACACCAGAACAATTGTTTCTGAATTACTCTTTTTTTTTTGCTTTCATTGCCTGCAAACAAAGTACTTTCTTATGTCTTAAAAGGTTGTCCCTTTCCTGTTTTACAGTCGTTAGTGTTTGTTCTCTCGTCAGTTCACATGCTTTTAGGTCCCTGCTGCTACTGAATCATGTTTTGTTATATTAAAACAACAAATTACATGCATACATCTGAGCTCTGATTCTGAAGCTAGTCCTTTTTTGTTGGGCCAGTACTTGAAGTGGAGTTGTTGCTCTGCCTGCCGTAGAGCCATTTATGAAGAGCGGAGCTATTGTGTTGATCTTCCTATGCATAAAAACTAAGCTGTCCAATACTCTTTTCTTAATCCAAGTAACTGGAAAATCAGACAGTAAACTTAAAATACATGGCTATCAAACTGTGCAATGTAAATCTGTGCTCGTTTTCTGAATTATTCGTCAGACAAATTTGTGGTCTGCTCTGCTTTACTGTACTCAATTTTTGCATGCCACGGTTTCTTTGAGATCATCTGCAGCTCATGTTTTATATTGTAATGCCCAATGCTCTTCTATTGCATTATTGCTGAACTGTATTATACAGCATTGTGTTGTACAAGATGTGCTAGAATTTTTGCCTGCTTCTGATGCAGCATCTGTGTCATACAAAGCATGTGATTGTGCGAAGACAGGTAGAGAAGCAGCAGCGAAGACAGGTAGAGAAGCATGCATCAGAGTACATGAATAGAGGTGTTCAAATGTGCTGTGCCAAACGGTCTGGTCCTCGGTCCTGTACTATAGGTATGGCCTATAGCATGGCACGAAGTGGCGGACCGTGCTTCGGCTGTTGCCTTAGCCCACCATGTTGGCACGGTACAGCACGAACCGTGTTGTGCCTAGGCACCACACGGCTCACCTGGCACGGTTGGCCCATCGGGCATAGTTGCCCTATTAGCACACGTAGCTTGTGAGTACAACCTATTAGACACGAAGGCCAACCATTAGGCACAGGTATGGCACCGTCTATTTGGCCCGTTTAGCAGAAATAACGATCGATTTTAGAAAAATTAAAGCTATTTTGTAGCCATTTGTGAGTTTAAAATACAAAAAATCTGAAATTTTCTATAAATAGGTAGCATAGCTTCCCTCATTCATCCACACTAAAATAATCAATCTCCTCACCATATTCTCTCGTGAAAATTTCAAAATACTTTTATGATAATTTGGCAAAATTTGAAATAATTTTACCAAAAATCTGAAACCCGACGTACAGTCAAGAAAAGAGGTAACAATACTAATTTTCATGTACTTATATTGTTCTTTTTTTATTGTTATATAAAGTAGGTAATAGTTTATTTTTTATTTGTATTTTGCAGTTTTCCGTATTTCTAAATTTCTTCATGGGAAATTTTGATGAATTTGCTGAGAGTGAATACGGAATTAATCCGAAAGATATTGCATCCTTCAGAACGTCTCCATCTCCACCTCAAATTGCCGAGGCTGCCAACGAGATCATGGTTGTACTATTGTTAGGTTCTATCAGTTCCTATACGTCAACAAGTATTGGAGCAAAGAGGTTCAGACCTAGCATGTCAAAGTGTGGGCAGATTTTGACAAAGGTCATGAAGCAATTGCCATTCGGAGATTAGGTAAGAGTTGTTTACAAAATATGTCGTCATGAATTATCTGCAAAGTCTACAGGTGGAACCGGGTACTTACACAGACATACCCAAAGATGCAAAGAAAACAAGGCATCGCCATGAGGCAGACGCAGCTGATATACAACCCTGACGGTATAGTACATAATTGAGATTATAATCTTGAGGTAGCTCGAGAATCTTTAGCCCATTTAATTGCTCCATCAGATGCATTCAAAAAGTACATTAGAAGTACTCATAATCCTATATATACTCACGTTTCTAGACAGATAACCACTAAAGATTTAGTTAAATACTATAATAATGGTCGTGAAAAAAATTAAAGAACTCTTTAGAACCTGTATATGTTTAGTGGTCTTGACCTCAGACATATGGAGTGGTTGTTCTAGAGAGGATTAACGTAATATAGTCTCTCATTATATAAATGATAACTGGGCATTGGAAAAAAGAATCATAAGTTTCAAACTAATTGACACATACGGGTGAGAATATGCTAGAATATATTATAAAGTCATGGAAAATTTTAGTCTTACAAATAAAATTTTTGCAATCATCTTAGACAATGCTGCATTAAATTCCAAGGCAATATATATCCTCACCCCCTCATTTGGTATATACGCCGAATCTTTCTTGCTACATCAGCGATGTGTCTGCCATATTATTAATCTTATAGTTAAAACTGGTTTGAAGAGATTGTATCCATATCTTTAAGCTTTTTGCAATGCAATTTCTTTTGTAAATAATTATAACCAATGAATTGCAATTTATAAGACCTACTGCATTGCGATGGGCGTATGTCTATGAAAGTTTGCTGTGGACATGCCGGTAAGGTAGAACCCAACTTATCTCATGAGTGAAATAGTGAAAGTACTTCTCATAATAAAAGACTAGGAACAAGGTGATGCATGAGCTCAACACTGTGTGGTGGATATAGAGTTGGAACACACGTTCAGTAATCTCCGTCTAGATGGCGACGAAGGCAGTCAAGACGCCGACGGCATAGACGATTCTTAGAACATCCATGCATACATTGTGCTTTTTATGTTTTTTTACCTATAATGCTGAGCTACAGGCTATACTCTTTTTTCTTTGCCAAATTTTTCTTGGGTTGAGCTTTTACTTTGCAAAGTTTTTAACGAGACGACCATTTTAATATCAATAAAGCTCATTATTACATTTCTACAATTTATTATATCTTTTTTATAATTCCTATATTTTAATATGTCTTTTTTGCTAATTTCTTTAACTTATTAGATCTTTTCGAATTTTACATATTTTTTGAACTAAACGCCATAGCACGAATCCCCTCTGGGCCGTCGTCACGGTCCACAGGTTGGCATGGCATAATCTTTTCCGACAGACGGCTAAACGGGCTTAAGACCTAATGGGCGCACGCCGTGCCGATCATCTGGGAAGGTCTGTCCGTGATGTAACACTGCATCTGTGCTGCTGCACTCTCTGGTTTGGATGGAAACGTCACGTTATTTCCCCCAGCCTGAACTCTATGTACTTGTTTGAAGTACCGTCCTAAAATGCAGCATCTCACTATTTTTCTTGCCTGTTGTCACTACTCCCAAATGTTGCTTAAAGCCTATAAAAGGCCATCTGTGCTCTGCAAGGAAGGATGCAAATTGTTTCAGCTGTCCAGTGTCATGGTGTGGCTTCTGAAGACACTTTTCCTTTTGATAAATACTAGCTAGTAGGTGAGCTCAGGGAAGTGATGGCAGCTGGTTGCATGAGGCAAGATGTGTGAATTTTTGGAGAAGCTGTACTGCTATCCTGTAGCTTGGTCGCATTGCAGTTCTCTCCCAGTTGTCATCTGTGTGGAGGTTGTTTTACTGTTTCTTCCATGCAATTGTTGAGCTTTGGCCATTTCTTCTCAATATGCAAATTTTACTATAGTATAGGCCATTTCTTCCCAGGGAGTCATACACACCTAGAAATCCCCTTTGCGACTACCCCTACATCCCTGAGTGTTGGCCACAGTGCAAGCACAGCCTCGACGTGATGGTGCAAGTTTGTAATGACCACATGCATCCAGGATGTCGATTCTTTTGTTGTCCTCTGTTCATGATAAGTGATTCATTACCTACGTATACTTGCATGCATGGAACGGTTATAGTTCTTACTTGAAGATAGTGGATTGCAAGTTCACTGAGTGGATGGATCCATCGTATACAATACCCGCCTAGGTTTACATCCAAAAACTGCACATCCACCTAGTTCCTGTAGCTTGGTCGCATTGCAGTTCTCTCCCAGTTGTCATCTGTGTGGAGGTTGTTTTACTGTTTCTTCCATGCAATTGCTGAGAGTGAATACGGAATTAATCCGAAAGATATTGCATCCTTCGGAACGTCTCGCCTCCACCTCAAATTGCCAAGGCTGCCAACGAGATCATGATTGTACTATTGTTAGGTTCTATCAGTTCCTATACGTCAACAAGTATTGGAGCAAAGAGGTTCAGACCTGGCATGTCAGAGTGTGGGCAGATTTTGACAAAGGTCATGAAGCAATTGCCATTCGGAGATCAGGTAAGAGTTGTTTACAAAATATGTCAACATGAATTATCTGCAAAGTCTACAAGTGGAACCGGGTACTTACACAGACATACCCAAAGATGGAAAGAAAACAAGGCATCGCCATAAGGCAGATGCAGATGATATACGACCCTGATAGTATAGTACATAATTGAGATTATAATCTTGAGATAGCTCGAAAATCTTTAGCCCATTTAATTGCTCCATCAGATGCATTCAAAAAGTACATTAGAACTACTCATAATCCTATATATACTCACGTTTCTAGACAGATAACCACTAAAGATTTAGTTAAATACTATAATAATAGTCGTGAAAAAAATTAAAGAACTCTTTAGAACCTGTATATTTTTAGTGGTCTTGACCTCGGACATATGGAGTGGTTGTTCTAGAGAGGATTAACGTAATGTAGTCTCTCATTATATAAATGATAACTGTGCATTGGAAAAAAGAATCATAAGTTTCAAACTAATTGACATAGCACATACGGGTGAGATTATGCTAGAATATATTATGAAAGTCATGGAAAATTTTAGTCTTACAAATAAATTTTTTGCAATCATCTTGGACAATGCTGCATTAAATTCCAGGGCAATATATATCCTCACTCCCTTATTTGGTACATACGCCGAATCGTTCTTGCTACATCAGCGGTGTGTCTACCATATTAATATAGTTAAAACTGGTTTAAAGAGGTTGGATCCATATCTTTAAGCTTTTTGCAATGCAATTTATTTTGTAAATAATTGTAACCAATAAATTGCAATTTATAAGACCTACTGCATTGCGATGGACGTACGTCTACGAAAGTTTGCTGTGGACATGCCGGTAAGGTAGAACCCAACTTTTCTCATGAGTGAAATAATGAAAGTACTTCTCACAATGAAAGACTGGGAACAAAGTGATGCATGAGCTCAACACTGTGTGGCCATTTTAACGAGGTGGCCATTTTAATATCAATAAAGCTCATTATTATATTTCTACAATTTGTTATATCTTTTTTATTATTCCTATATTTTAATATGTCTTTTTTGCTAATTTCTTTAATTTATTAGATCTTTTCAAATTTTACATATTTTTTGAACTAAACGGCATAGCACGTATCCCCTCTGGGCCGTCGTCACGGTCCACAGGTTGGCATGGCATAATCTTTTCCGCCAGACGGCTAAACGGGCTTAGACCTAATGGGCGCATGCCGTGCCGCTCATCTGGGTAGGTCTGTCCATGATGTACCACTGCATCTGTGCTGCGCACTCTCTGGTTTGGATGGAAACGTCACATTATTTTCCCCAGCCTGAACTCTATGTACTTGTTTGAAGTACCGTCCTAAAATGCAGCATCTCACTATTTTTCTTGCCTGTTGTCACTGCTCCCAAATGTTGCTTACAGCCTATTTTGAATCTGCTCTTTTTGGTTGCGGTTTGTAGCTTTTGGATTGTTTGTACGAGAGATTACAGAGTAATAGAAACTCACGTGCGGTTTTTGTCCATATAAATGAAGTCAGTAAAGTATATACTACAACTAACTAGTAGACCCTATCGTGAAAAAATACTCCATTAAAAAACTAGTTATTGTAGAAAAGTCGAAAAGCAGTTTTTAAAAGCAGAAAAGAACTGGGCCAAAAGGCCATCTGTGCTTTGCAAGGAAGGATGCAAATTGTTTCAGCTGTCCAATGTCATGGTGTGCCTTCTGAAGACACTTTTCCTTTTGATAAATACTAGCTAGCAGGTGAGCTCAGGGAAGTGATGGCAGCTGGTTGCATGAGGCAAGATGTGTGAATTTTTGGAGAAGCTGTACTGCTGTCCTGTAGCTTGGTCGCATTGCAGTTCTCTCCCAGTTGTCATCTATGTGGAGGTTGTTTTACTGTTTTTTTCCTGCAATTGTTGAGCTTTGGCCATTTCTTCTCAATATGCAAATTTTACTATAGTATAGGCATGATTAATGGTCGGGCAGCATTTTTTAGTATTGTTTTACTTCCATTTTCTACCAGAAGAACACCATGCAAGAAAAAAAAGAAGAGTTGGGTTCATACATGTCATATTGACATGTCCATTGGTGTTCCTGTCTGTCAGTTATTCCTGGGCTAAGAATAAGATTCCCCCCAACTTAAAACATGTTCCAGATTAGCTAATGCCCTGTAAGCATGTCAGTGTTTTTGTTTGCTTTGGCCACGGAAGAAGAGAGAACTATTGACATATGACTCTGTTCCAATTTTGGCTATCTAGCACTTTTTTTGGCAAAAATGGACCTCTTCCTAAGCTCAAAAGTCACGTTAAGCGATACGTGTCATATGCTGCGCCGACGTAGCTCGGCAGGAGACTAGGAGCACGGCATGGTGATCTGGCATGGGAGGCAAGGCGTAGGCGTAGCTCGCAGGCACTACTGATCCAGGGCAGCTCACCAATAGCCAACCAAGCTTCCTTTGCGCGGCAGGTTGCTGCCCAACGGTAGGCATGGAAGGTGCGCGTGTGAAAGGGAATACGATTCCTCATGTGCAACAGCAGTGTATGCGGGAGAGAATCGTGTTAGTGACACGACGCGATGTTAGATTCGTTTTATTCACATATTAATTACGCTACGCTTGCGCGCGCATATGAAATGCGACCCGCAGTCGTATTGCTACCGAGCGACAGAGAGCACATTGCTTCGTTGGTGCAACGTGACACGACATGACGCAATGCGACATGATGTGATGCGCGTGGTAGTAATTCCAATAGCTCTTTGCTGGACGCGGCTACTGCCCCACGTGCCAACGTGGGTCTATCAGTCGGCAATGCCTCCCCATGCGTATAAAAGGCCTCGCCCCCCTCTATGCTAGTGCATCCGAAGCCAAGCAGCTGAGTAGAGCAGAGTTCAAATTAGTTTTTAGAGGTGGTTTTGTTCGATCTAGGGGATTTCATAGGTAGAATCAGTGTGGTTCTGGTAAAGACTTTCACGAAGAGGTATGTTTCATTAAGGTCTCAATAGCTTTAATAGTAGTTCGATTGTGTAGAATGTGCTTTGTAACAATGTGTAGATGACGTATGTATTTAGTTCGTGTGGACATTTTTGTAATTACCAATGTTAGTGATGGATTAGTGACGGTATTAACGATTATTTGGTAATACCCAAACATTCTTAGTTGTACGCTATTATTCTATATGCACTGTTATTATTTGTGCACTATTTTTATTTGAGTATTTATGTAGGGTAATTGTTTGTGCACCGTTATTATTTGTGCACTGTTATCATTTGTACACTATTAATATTTTTTGCACTGTTATTATTTACATGTTGTTATTTTTTGTGCAATATTATTATTTCTGTATTGTTATCGTATGTACGCTATTGTTATTTTCACGCTATTATTATTTATGAACTGTTATTAAAAAAGGTATCTAGAGTTTATTGATATGTAGCTTCATCTGAAATAAGTGCATTTCGTCTGCATTGGTGGTAGGTATCTACTGTCGGATATGGAAAACTTGTTCGTGTTCTACGGAAAGGGAATCATACAGGACAGGCCGTACAGGGGTAGACCTTTAAAATTATGAAATGACCATAATCCAGGCTCTAGGACTTAAGGAGACAAGTCTCTCTGAGCTCAGGTGGTGCGTGCGAAGTGCATTTGATAGGGAGGTTGCTAGGAAAAAACTCGTCATCAAAGCGGTAATAGTCATGGTGATTGGAGATTTGGAGGGCTTTTGTGGGAGCTGAATAAGGTAGTCGACAACATCACCTGCTGACAATACATGGAGATCGCTAGCAATCTGGCTACAGTGATATATGGGAGACCAATGGTATATATGCAATTTGTGAAGAGGGTGGAGGCATCGAGCAGGGGGAGGGTGGCGGGAGGCAATGTGGAGCGTCATGTTGTTGCGGGATGGTGACGGTAAAGTGGAACATTTAGTGCTGGTGGTGCGGTGGAACATGGTGTCGACCGAGAGGATGGACGGCTGTCCAGGTTGGCTCATAACTTTCAACCAATAGAAGGTGCAAACAGATGGTGAGTAGCGCGTATTGACTGCCATGAATATTTAGAAGGGCTGTCAGATGGGGGCCATTCTAGCGAGGAGAAGGATGCCAACACAGCCAGTGGTGGAGATGAGGTTGGTTTACACGGAGGTGGGGATGGTGCACCCAACGATATTGTGTGCATCGATGTTGAGTATGTCTCCTCAATGCCTTGGCCTCCCTAGTTGTGATGTATAAAGGTAGGTCTGAATGGTCCTTCGACAAAGACACTCATCGAAGGATGATGCTTCCCCAACAAGGGTGCCGCACAACAAGCCATCACAAGATATGCCGTCTGCATAAGCCGCATGTATCGGGTGTACAAGTCAAACCCCGATATGTACGTGGTGAAGTATCTGGATAGCACTTGTCTCAGGAAGGTCCGTGAGCAGAGATTCAAGGGCGGAGCAACAAAATTTTGGATAATGGTGGTTAAGGACCACACTTGTGAGCTTATAGAGTCGTTGCACGAGTACCGTAATGTGATCTTATCACTTGTCGTCAGCCTGATAAGTCATCTTGTAGTTGTAGACGTCACAGTTTCGCCAAAGCTGTCGATGGGCGATATCGTGAACTTGGTTGGTTTTTCAGTGAGCTACGGTAAGGTGTCGTGGGCGAGGAGAAAGGTCATACATGGGTTGTACGGCTCATACGAGGAGACCTATGACTTTGTGCCACAAATACTGCATCAGATTGCCTAAGTTAATCCTGGGACATATGCAACAAAATGGAGAGGATGTACCCTACGAAGGGCCTCAATTGTTTCATCTTTGACCAGGTGTTCTGGGCATTTTTGGCAGGCGATCAGGGGGGCTCAAGTACTGTCGTCTAGTGCTCACGATGGATGGCATGTTCCTGTCCGATCAATACAAGGGCACAATCTTAACGGCGGTGGCCACCGACATAAAGGATCAATTTCTCCCAGTGGCATATGCTATTGTAGAGAACGAGAACACCGATAGTTGGCATGGTTTCTGGCCAACGTGAAGCAAGCAGTAGTCCAACACCGAACCAACATCTACCTTACCACAGACCGTAATGTCGGGCTGATGTCAGCGCTGACTACTGTGTAGCAAGGGGCTCAACCACCCTTCCAATGGAACGACGTGAAGTCCTGCTGGTGCATGAGGCATCTAGTGGCAATTTTTCACACCCGTTTTTGCAACAAGGAGTTGATGAAAAAGTTTAAGAAACCGTGCATACAAAACCAGAGGCACAAGTTTAATGCAATATGGTGTGAGCTTGACAAGGAGACCTCCAAGCATGTCAGGGAGTCGCAGGGAGCGAAACCGGTCATAGCTTAGGCCGCTCCCGTAGTAACGGGTGAGTTCACTCAATGGATCAACTTGCATGCCCTAGACTTTGAGAGATGTCCCTGGTTCACGATAAGGATGGTGCAAGGTATAGGATTATAATGACCAACATGTTATAGGTGTACAAATGTGTGCTGAAGGGTGTGCGCTCCCTCTCAATCACCACAATTGTGGACAAGAGTTGGAATCGCACCATCGGCTACTTTGTTAACAGAGCCATGAATGCAAAGAAGCACCTGGATGAAGGGAGACAACTCTTAGAAGTCATACAATCGTACTGGAGCGGAAAATGGAGAAGGCTCGTTCGCACATTACTTGGACCATGGATGACGTCAAGAAGAAGTTCGAGGTCCATTTGAGGGAGTACGTCATGGGCTACGGAATAGACGATCAAAAGCATGGATGCACCATCGGTGACGTCACAACCAGCACATGCAACAAGTTGATGCTCCTTCACAAGTCTTGCTCCCACGTGTATGTCGTGTGTGCTGTGTGGTGGCAGTTCTATGTGTAATACCTTTTAGAGTACTACGACATCCATCATTTGTGCTGGACTTGGAGCGTTGAGTTCAAGTCCTATGGGGTGGACATGAATTATAGGGACCTTTGGTCGGTGGAAGTGAAGTGAGTGCCGAACAGTGCACTTAAGCAGGTCTAGTGTGGCAGACGTCAGTCTCACCACATCCGCTATGACATGGATAACAGTCAACGTGGCCAGTGGCAAAGGCCACACAAATGCAGGTTATGCAAGACAACAGGCCACTCCATGAGGAACTGCCTGAATAGGCTCATTTCGTTGTCCGCTCCGTAGACCTATCGATTCATACCACCTATGTATTTGTTCATTCTCTATAATGCCAACATTTACTACAATGTTAGCACATTCTTTTCCGTAACTTTTAATGCAAATTTCATATGGATACTGATAGTACAGACACTCAAATATATTTTTATGCCTTGCAAAAAATCATACTTTGTGAACAGAACCACGGCGGACAGGCCAGGAAGCTCAAGGCGTGGGAGGGGGTGGTGGGCATGGACTGGATTTTGAGGCCATGACCCTTACCTTGAAGATACAAGCATCTACGGTCTCCTGGACCCCGACCCCCCAAGCCCTGATCTACCGTCTGAAACCAGGGAGTCATACACATCTAGAAATCCCCTCTGCGACTACCCCTATATCTATGAGTGTTGGCCGCAATGCAAGCACAACCTTGACGTGATGGTGCAAGTTTGCGACGACCACGTGCACCCAAGACATCGATTCTTTCGTTACCCTTTGTTCATGATAAGTGATTCGTTACTTACGTATACTTGTATGCATGGAACACTTGTAATTCTTGCTTGCAGACAGCGAATTGCAAATTCACTGAGTGGATGGATCCATCGTATGCAGTACCCGCCTAGGTTTGCATCCAAAAACGTACATCCACCTAGAAGAGTTGCACGAGGTGCTCCAGACGGAGAGGGCCAACAACGATGAGCTCCACAGGCAAAGAATCAACGAGAGGAACAATGAGGAGGTCGTGCACCTCGGTAGCGACTTCCACCCGTATTGCTATTGTGCCAACCCGAGTTGCAATTGTGCCTGCCACTACCGTGACAACTAGCCATGTCCATGTTGGCTAGATAACTGCCACTTCATGTGGGTGTTGTATGGTTCCATATTTTCGCCCTAGGTGCTATGTTAGGTTACACGTGGTCATGCATTTGAATGAAGTTGTTCATCCATGAGAATTGCAAGATGGAGTATGTGATCTCTTACTTGCATAGCTTCCTGGTATATATGGTAGAAAATTTTAATTTGTGCTAGTGTAGTCTACCCGTTTCTAACAGTAGTTATATTAGTTATGCATAGTTTGTGTCGCATTGTTCATAGGGAAATGCACTCCTCCATCTATGTGGATATATGCTTCAAAATCTCTCGACCACAACCGCTACAGCAAGTACATTGCAACTTAACTCTTGTTGAATTATATATGTTCTAATTATGTTGTGTCGTGTCAAATTGGAATTAACAGATTTGGTTTGTGCTGCAAAGCATTAGTTACGAGCTTGCTGGTGATATTAACATGCTTGTATTGTTGGAGTAGATACATGGTCAAATGATTTGATGCCAGCACTGGAGACTCCACACCAGCTATATGCATGCATGCTTGTACCGCGACATATCTTGCAAAAGGCATAAACACCTTTTACCAACTGAAGTTTTGGATTGTCACATAAACCAATGAAGAAATGTCTCATATATAGTACCTTGTACTCCCCATGCAAAACGGCGTGCATGCTACACTTGACGCATGCAAAACTGCATATGTGCTACAGCCCGACTACCGAGGTGTTGGTGCTCAGCAGGCTCCTACCAAGAGCCTGCCTTGCTCGGCAAGAAGGTACCGAGCACTAGCATCTCGGTAGGACATCGCTCACACCTGCTACCATGCTTGCGCCCTGCCTCCTGCGCCAGGTCACCATGCCGCGCGTCTGGCCTCCTGTTGAGCTACAGCGGCGCGACAGGTGACACATGTTGCCTGCCGCGCCTCCAAGCCCAGGGAGAGTCCATTTATGCAAAAAAAATACTAAGGGCTAAAATTGAAAAACATAGCTACAAGATCATATGTGTCAACAGTTCAAGAAGATATGGCTGATTTATTTTTAGTTTATGACTTATAGATTCTTTCAAATAAATAAACGAGATGGGTTCTTCGTCGCTACTTTAAAATAGCTTATTGGGATAAGTTTTGAAGCAGCTTATCAGTAATATCGATATTTAATTCGTTCATACAAATGCTTATACTAGAATCAAAACTATAAGCTACCATCATAAACAATAGTCGAAAGAACCAACTTTTAGGCCCCACTCGATTGGGCTGAAAAATAGTGGCTTATGACTGAAATTGCAATGTAGCTGACTGAAATTACACTGTAGCTGAAGGTGACTTATTTAGTGTAATTAAATTTAAAAAAATAAAAATAGAAAAATATGTTAGCTTATCATGGATAACGCAAACGAATAAAAGAAAAAAGAATCGGCAAAAAAACTCAAAAAACCAAAAGTTAAAAAAACGAAATTTATAAATAGTAAAAAATAAGTCAAAAGCACAATCTCAAGACATGAATTATAGGACATGGTGTAGGTTGCATGACCAAAACCGAAACGTCACACTTGTACTATATTGGACAAAACACCCTTTTTAAACAGATTCACTGCCCTGGTCATTATTTATTACTAAAGAACACATGTAACTGAACATGGTGGAGCAAAGCTACACAGACGAGTATTTCTTCTTCTTCTTTTTTTTTATCTGCTGGTGACTCGTTTGACTGCCCGCTCTAAATAGATTAAATTTCTGGTTTATAATTTTAGCTATTAGTTTTTTACTAAAATTATACTATAACGGCTATTAGTTTTTCTAAGCCATTCAATTAAAAAATTAAAAAACATTATATTGTCACGAATAATATAAAAAATAAGAGAGAGAACAATAAAAAAATACCAAAATAGCTAAAATAAATCGAAACTAAAAATTGATATATTATAAGTGATTTCTAACTTAAATAAACAAAAGAAACTGAAGACGTATGGAGCCGACCCGTCTAAAACACAGCTTCCACTGAACAGATGCAATGCAGCTATACCATTACCAGCCACCGACAAATACGACGTGCATTTGTGAATGGAGAAAGTATTTCTCCTCTTTTTAAATCAGGAAAATGGCCATGAGATACTTGTTTATTGGGGGTACAGAAGTCGTCGGATTTCTGTGGAGTGCAGTTTGATGTGGCTGTCCTCTTCTTGTCCCTGTCTATCTATCCATCCACTATCCTTGCAATGCAACGCGATGCAGCCAGCCGCAGAGGTAAGCCACCGAGAGTAAAGATGACAATGGGTACCCATAACCCGAAACCCGATGGGTAATTACCCCATTAGGGTACATATATGGGTTAAAATGTCTACCCATGGATCTACTAATGGAGAAAAATAGGACCCAATGGGTACGCGGGTGTGGGTATGGTTTAACACTACCCATACCTATTACCCAATGGATACTCGAGTACTTATGGGCCATCTATTTGTAGCCCAGCCCACACATCAAATAATTATATTTGGCCCAGCCAAATAGATGTAAACTAAAACCCTAACCCTATTCCCCAGATGGCCACCAGACCCCAATTCCCCATTTCACAGCCTCCAAGCCGTTCGAGGCTTCGGGCGCCCTCCAAGCCGCCGCCGCCATCCAAGCCGTTCGGCGCCGTTGCCCCCCTCGCCGTTCGGTGCCGCTGCCCCCCTCGCCGTTCGACGCCGCCGCCCTCCAAGCCATCCTCGCCACCCTCTGCCAAGCCGCCGCCGCCGCACTCTGCCAAGCCGCTGCTGTCACCCATCTGCCAAGCCGCCGTCGCCCATCTGCCAAGCCGCCGACGCCCATGGCGGCACTCTCCGGTTCGACGAACGACGACAGTTGGTGATTTGATCCTTAATCTTGTATATCATGTCTCGGGTATGGGTCACCCGCCGGGTTTATTTCACCCGCGCGGGTATGGGTTTGGGGGAAATGTTGTACCCGCCTGTGTTATTGGGTCCTCTAGCGGGGATGTTTTTGCTTAATGGAGGTGGGTTTGGGGTGGTGAAACCCAATGGGTATAGACCCATTGCCATCTTTAACCGAGAGGCCTGGGCGTCGAAACTGGATTTTCTGTGGCAAGCTATCGTTGTGCTGTCGCCCATCGGCCCCCTGCAAATATGGAGACCAAAGACGAATTGTTTCACCGATGTGTGGGCCTAGGAACCATTTGTTCTTGTCGTACCAAATGAATTGGGTCTCTTTCTTTTCAGCTTTTAGTTTTAGTTTTTAGTTTTTTTATAGTAACTAGCTTTTAAATAGAGTGTCTTTTTAAGTTAGAGTCTACTAGTTAATCATAGTATATACTGTACTGACTTCATTTATATCGGTAAAAACCGCACGTGAGTTTCAGTTACTCTGTAATCTCTCACACGAGCAGCCCAAAAGCCACAAGCCATAACCAAAAGCTACATGTGGCAACTAAAAAGAACAGGCCCCATATTCTTTTTATTGTTGTATTGTAGTTTTTCCATGAGATATATCGTCCGAAACTACCAATAATAATTGCATATTAAGTTCACGCTTGTCTTGAGCTGAACTAATTAACCTACCCATGTTGATCTTGTTCCTCACCGGGTAGCAGTGATACAGAGATTTGACGCTGTGTTTTATTTGGGCTGAATAAGTCTGATTTATGGCTTATTTTTACTGTAGCTGAGAGTGATTTATTTAGCATAATTAAATTTAAAAAATAAAAAATATGTTAGTCCATCTCGTATAATGCAAACAAATACGAAAAAAGAAACAGCAAAAAGCTCAAAAAAGCCAAAAAGACAGATAAAGTGAAATTTATAAATAGTAAAAATAAGTTAGAAGTCAGAAGCTCAAGCCAAAACTTCTCCTAGATTGCTATAACATGTTACATTGCATCTTACAACTACTATTGCTTGCTGAATCAAGGAACTATCACTTGCATCCTAGGAGAACACCCATCCCGTTTCTTTCAGTTTCAACTTCTGACTTCTTATTTTTAATTTACTATTCCTTCATTTTATCTTATTCTAACCTTTTGATTTTTTAGATTTTTTGCCTTTTCTTTTTTTTCTCGTATTCATTTTTATTATCTGTGATAGGTTAATATATTTTTATTTTAAAATTTAATTATATTAAATAAATCACCATCAACTATAATAAAAAACAAGCTATAATAAAAAAATCATAAGATACCATCAAACTGAGAACCATCTCAATGTATAAATATCGGTTTCTTGAGACTTGCATGAGCCGGCAATATTAGAGCAAGTATTATAAGAGGCTGTAAGCTGGCTGTATGCTGAGGTGGAGGAGAGAGAAGAGAGGTGGGCTGTAAATTTACAGCCAGCTGAAGCACAAGAACCAAGAAACTTTGTGAGAGGAAGGGGTAGATCATACAGCCTTCAGCTGGCTGTAACTACTATATAAGTAGGCTGATAAGTGAGCTGTAAGTATCCATACAGCCAGCTGAAGGCTGTATTATAAGACTTGCTCTTAGTCCAAACGAGTACTGTACCCAAAGAAACCCTACCGATTTTCTTGGGGCCAGAGGCCAGAGCCCAGCCAATCAACACATTCCAGTGGCCGAAGAAAAGCCTGTAACCAGCCAGCGAGGGGCACAACCCCCAATCCACAAGGATTCAGAAGAGACTGCATTACACTGCCATGAACACGAACATGTCCCCTTCTCTCCTCTCTCTTCTCTCCCCTTCCTCTTCCTGTTCTCCCCTGCAACGATGACTTCTTCCCTTTGTGTTGTGCCCTCTGCAACCATGCATGTCTCCATCAACCGCCTCCCGATGCTGCACTGCATTTCCATCGATCTGTTTGAACAAGGAGGAAAAGGAGAGACTTTCTTGGCCGCTTTGTTCAGAAAGGAAGGAGAGATGGTTGGGAGCTGTGCGAGTGCTTGACAGGTTTGCATTGTCATGTTACATCTGTGGTGTAGTGCAGCTGAGCTGGGGTTGTGGAGTGTGGACTTCAGGACTGGGACAAATTCAATGTGAGTTCATGGGAATTGGAGTCTGCTGCTTCTGACTTGATAAGATGTTGCATGCATATGCAATATGCAATGCAGTCATGTGATGGCTGCTCGGCTCACCATCCTATCTTTCTTGCTTGCTTGCTTTCTTTCTTTCTTTCCCTTTTTGGGGCTCTTTCCAGATGGTGATGCTCAGTACTCTATCAGAGCTTTTAGGAGTCCCAACGTTCTCCTCTATCTCAGAGATGCTTTTATGCATGCTATTGAAAGCTTTCTTCAGAGTTGCACACAAGGCATTGAAGCTGTCTTTGACGTAAATAAAGATAAACAATGTTATACGCGGATACAAAATTTAGAGTATGTCATGACCTATTGTGATTTGTGACATCTTTGTCTACTATGGCAGAGTACTACACTTGAAAATAGCAGGTCCTAAGGATTTGCCCTACTCTTCCATTAAAAAACAATAATTTAGTCTTCACATAAATCCATACAGAAACTGACTACAGTCTTGAAGGCCCCATGAAGCAGCAATTGCATCTAATGTGATGCATGCAGAAAGCTCTTCATTTCCCTACAGCTTCTATTCAATACTAGTGTCAGAACTTGAACTAATGGAAGTCCATACCCCAAGCAATACTATTATGCACACCTTATCCTTTAGGAAGTTGAAGTCTGAGGGTGTGTTTGGTTGAGCTGTGGCTTCTGAAAAAGTTGCTGTGAGCTGTGGGCTGTGGAAAAGCTGTAAACTGTTTGGTTCAAACAAGTATAAAACTTACCTTCTATCTCTATTTTCCTTGAAACAACTGTGAAACAGCTCTCTATTTTCACCATTTCAAAAAGCAGAAAGCCAAAAGCCAAAAGCAGGGTCCAAAGTGCTTTCAAAACTGTGCTACCCAAAAGTAGCTACTTCTGAAAAAGCAGCTTCTGGTTTCCACCCTTTTGGTTGGCTTTTGGCTTTTTGGAAGCAAAAGCAGCTCCCAAAAGCTCAACCAAAGGCACCCTGAGTATCTGAGTCCTAATTTAAGTGCCCTGGTAATGTACCAGTCTGATTAGGTGCAGAGACAAGTATTTAATTATCATAAGGTTTGCACTATTCTAGGCCCTATTTTGTGGCAGTTCTTGATGATAGACAGAGATTGAAACAAATTACTTTCTGAATTCTAATGATATTCTGATTGTGATCTCACCTGTTACATTATCAGTATGGCATGTAGATGCAGCAGGACCCTGTGCCTAGCGATGAGATGACATGCATCCCTTTCAATGCACATTTGCTACTTTTAGATGATACTTGGTTGGGCTGATTTTTTGTGATTTATGGTTGAGTTTTCACTGTAGCTGGCTGAAATTACACTGTAGCTGATGGTGACTTATTTGACATAATTAAATATAAAAAAAGTAAAAAAGGGATTAGCCCAGCACATATAATACAAACGAATACGGGAAAAAAGAACCGGTAAAAAAGCTCAAAAAAGATATGAAAAATCAGAAAAAGCCGAAATTTATGAATAGTAAAAAATAAGTCGGAAGTCAAAAGATTAAGTCCAAACAAGCGAGGCCTTAGCTCGCTGCCCAGCCTGGGTAGTTTTCTACCCTTTTTTGTAATCTCTACGTCTTATTTTCCTTGCCTGCGTGCTTGGCACGTTGTAACTGAATTTTGTTTCTCCCCTTCTTAATATAAAGCCAGCTCTGGGCTGGAACTTTTTTAAAAAATGCACATTTGCTTTGCTTAATCAATGGAGTGGCACTTTCAGAACTCTTTTGTTTTTCTACTCTTCTTAACCTTAATATATTTTTTAGGCAAAGTTTAATACAAATGGCGGCTTGCATTGCATCTATTGTGGTTTTCAGTCATTCTTGATGTGGTTTGTCAGTTGTAGGTTTTACTTGACATACTAGAATTAGGTCCCAGATGCTCAGACTTCATCTTCCCACGGTAATTCGTAAGTAACCAAAATGCTAGTGTTTCACCATAGTAAAAAAACACATGGATATATAGCCCTAAAATAACAACCATAAAGTTTGCCTATTCCCAACCCTTTTTTCAGAGGATTGGCCACTCATCTCCAACAATGTCCTCTAAATCTCATCCCCTAAATTACTTTTTAGAGGACACAATCTAGAATATAGAAGATTAAAAATATGTAACCTCCAACAAGTCCTCTAAATATGGTCCCCTAAATTAAAATCTGGGTCTACAAAAACTACCAACCAAAGAATTTAGGGGATCGGACGGCGCAGGAGCGTTGGGGTCGATTTAGGGGATGGTGTGCGTCCTCCATATATGGGGGACGAAAAATCAGGGATGGAGTCCTCTATATTTTTGGGTACCACTTAGGAGATCTGTTGGAGCCTTTTTTTTACTTTTTCTTCTAAAATATAGAGGATATGAGCTGCACTTTAGAAGATTTTTTTTACCCATCCATCATCCATGCTCCTACTACAACCACAAAGGAATGTTGGTTTTGGGCCATGATGGCTTGGGCTATGTTTCCAAACGCAGATGTGACCTTTTCGTACCCATCAGGCGAGGCCAAGCCCGACTAAGGCCGACTTGGCCGGCCCAACAATCTTTCTTGGAGACCTGTGGCTTCCTTCTTCTACCGTTGGAACATCAGTTATTTTTAAAAGTTACTTTTGCAGTATTGCCATCCAATTGTTTTGACAGATACGAAGAACACATGCAATGTGGAAATAGCAAAGAACAAGAGAAAGAAAGAAAGAAGAGGAGAGAGGGACACAATAAGTTGGTTTGTGCTTTCATTCTATGAAGGCTGAGCCTTTAGGTAAGTAGTAGTAGTAGTCTTGACAACATGTGTGTGCAGCAATATGCAACTCCTTGTAACACCCCCCTTTCTGGGAGTATTATGAAACCCTCGCAGCTGCCCAGGACTGTTCAACTGCGAGTATATTCAATGAGTGTATAACATTGCCAACACAAGCTTAAGCGCAAAAGCGAACTTTATTACAATATAAAGGCTAAAAGCCAAGTATTACAGCAGGCCAACGACCTTTACTTACATTACAGTAAAAGATGCCACAGGCACGCCTGAGCGGAGAACGACCCTAATTCCACGTTTTATCAACCTCGTACGGAATCATCCCTTCATCTTCTCGCGTCCTCCAAATTTGTTGGTTCTGTTTATGTTTTTAGCAAGCATGAGTACTACCACTTGTACTCAACAAGTCACACGGAGCTTAATAATAATTTCATGCATGGCATATCAAGTAAAGGGGGATCAAGTCTATTATTTTATGTGGATGCAGTTTTAGTTGGAACCATTTGAAAACCTTTAAAAAGTACTTCATTAAAGTAAAAAGGGGGGTTTCAAGCTTGATTATCATTACACAATATTTGCTAAACCATTCCAAAACTACTTATGCCTCGATACTGGATTCACCCACTAAACACAGCTTCGTTTACCGGAAGCACGGCGTATTCGAATACCATTTGTCATGACTTTGCAAAGCTGCCCTGCTTTACCCACAAGATCCCTTAACTCCGGCCAGAGAGTTAAGACAACAAGGATGTTCACTGCTCAATTCTTTGTGTAGACTCCGCCCAGTAGGTGTTTAATCTCAACAAGCTCGGATGACCCCACGGATCTCGTCCGACTCATCGCAGCCCTACAGTTGTATGGTTAACCACCTCCCATACGAACTCACCCTCTGTCTCCCCCTTTCCAGTTGCAGAGGTTCAATTGAAGTTGAGCAGCTACTAAGCCAGGTTTGACTAAGTCAAGTTTGACCAAGTCAACGCTTGTGGTTGGGCGGATACTATGTCTGTCACTCAGCATAAGGGTCTAGTCCTTACATTTTAACTGAGGCGTCAACCACACACGAACCCAAATTCAGTACACACTGTACTGCCACCAATTCACAACCAGCCTCCACCCTAGGATAAGGTCTTCGGATCCATCTCTGCGATCCTCACTTATTCCAGATCCAACTTTCCAAAACTCTAAGCCAAATACCAAAACCTTAACAGTAGAAAGATTTGATGTGTCCCTAAACTACCATGTTAATATTAATATGATATTTTATGTTACTAGGTCTTGTCAAGGTGAAGGTGGCCATCAAGTTAAACTGGGCTTTTCGGGTGGTAGGACATAACTAGTATCATGTCATTCTAAGCATTTGTTATACATAAAATAACAGAGCACAAATAACGTAATGAAAATACTGATAATTAAATAAATAGCAGAAATGTAGGTTCAACATGATCAAGGTATGTGTGACTTGCCTTGCGGGTCTTCGATTTCGATTATTTCGTATTTTTCAGTGGGCCGGGTCTGGACTTGAGCTTTTCCCTCCTGCTATTGCGAAATCTCGACTTCGTAAACTAACGCAAAACAAATAAAATAAAGTTAATTCCATGCCCGAAGGATTGAGCTAGGAATAAAGAAAATAAAAGGAGAAAAGAAAATCCGGAAAACTCCATTAAATCGAGGATATTGGGTTATAGGGAGGCTATATGAGGAAATGGGCCTTGGATTTGGGTTGGCGGGCTCGAAACGAATCCGGGGAGTATAAACATGCATTTTGGGCTTTGGGTCGGTTACTGTTCATTGGGCTCGGTAGCACTGTTCCTCGGGCTCGGGTCGGCCGCAACGGGCGCGGGACGAGTTGGCTCAGGCGAGTCGCGTCGCCTCGGGCGCGGTCGGGCAGCGGAGCGGGCGCGGTCGGACGCGAGCGCGGCGCGGTCGGGCGCGTCTGGTGCGGCGAAGTGGCTGGGTCCAGCCCATTCGAAGCGGTGCGGCTCGGTCGAAGCACTGTGCTTCTTCTTCCTCCCGCCCGAGCGCGCGCAGCGAGCAGGGGAGTAAGGCGGCGGGTAGCGGCGGCGCCCGGGTGAAGTGCGACGCCATTGGCTGGTAGGGACGGGTTCGTGGGAGGATGGCGGTTCCATTTTGGGTGGTTGGGAGGCCGACGGAGGCGGCAATCGCCGGCGGCGAGGTCGTTTCTCCCACGGCCACTTTTAAAAGTTTAGGCGACCGGGCGGTTTCTAGGGCGATTGGGTGGGTCCTTGAGCTTCTCTAGGGTGTGGAGGAGGTCGGGGAGGAGCTGGCCGAAGCTCAGGAGGCTTAGGTTGGGCCGGCCACGGTGGCCGTTTTTGGAGGTGGGGTGGCTCACGGTGCCAGAGGAGGAGAGGGGTCGAGGAGCTAGGGCAAGGGTCGGGGATGGTTTCAGGGAGCCAGGAGATGCTACTGAAGAGAGTAATTGGAGCATGGATGGCCGGAGGTGGGAAATTGAGCTAGGGCTCCGAAATTGGGGATTTGGCAATTACCGGCGTTGGGGAAGGAGAGGGGAGCTCTAGGGCACTCGGTGAGCTTCGGGGAGGCTAGTGGTTTACAACGGAGGACTTATCCGTGCTTAAATAGGCGGGGTTAGTCGGTTCACCGGAAAGGAGGAGGGGATATTTCCGGCGGCCATGGCTTGGAGCTCAAGACGGGCAAGGTCGGCTTGGGCGTGACTCCACGACGGTCAAGGGGGTCAGGGGAAGCTGTTGTACGGGGCGGCTGCGGCTGTGAGAGGAAGGGGCGAGAAAGCGGCAGAGGCGGGTGGAGGCGGAGGAGAAACGGGGCACGGGAGTGGCGGGAGAGCTTGGCGGCGGCTGACAGCAGTGCAGGCGCATTTAAGGAGTGGGTACGGCGGCCGACAGGCGGGAGGGAGCTGGCAGGGGCGAGCGGGCGCGCGAAGGCGCGAGAAGAAGCGGCGGCGGCAAAAATCAAGGGCGGCAGCGACAAAATCAGGCGGTGAACAGTGCCGCACGAAAAAATCTCCGTTCACGCCGTGATCACGCCATGGTGACAAGGATTAAGGGGCTGGGATGCTTTGAGATTGGTGGAGAATAGAGCTAGGGAGGAGATGGGCAAGGAAGAAGAGGGAAATCAAATCAAATTTGGATTTTTGCAAACTTTCGGTTTGTTTCAACCTTCCCTCCTTAAAAAGAATCTCGACCCCGAGATTCACCCAGGTTAAAGAATGGGTGCAAAACAAAACTTGTTACAGTTCTAATTCCTTTCCATAGATCTTGTTTTACTCAAGGGTGAGCTTCCGTCAGTACTCTGTCCCTTTTTGGTTATCTGTGCTCTCAAAAATTCACGAAGATATTCTCAAAGTACATATATGACTTGTGCTTCTTGGTTTAAGATAATCTCATCCGGAAACTTATGCAATAGCATGATTATGGTCTGACGGAGTTCTGTTAAATTTATCTCTGTGGTAGGTTTGTTAACCTTGCAGTGTCCGTACCAATCAATCGATTCATGATTACTCATAACCTCGTACTCTTTTTATGTACTCGGGAGTCTGTAACACAGATTCATACCAATATCCTTTGGTTCCTCTTCACCATTCAAAGACTAGTTATGATTGTGGTAATCTGTCTTTTATTTTCTAGCAAACGATGAGTGCTATACCTCGAGATTTATTTCTTCATATTGCCTCTTCAAAATTCTTTCTTCAAACCTGGACTCATCTTATTCTATCAAACCGTATAGAGAGCTATGAAGTGTGTGTTTCTTTTACAATCGAATCTCTGAATTTCTTCTTCATTGAATATTAGGAATGACCGTGAGATTCCAAGGTTTCTTGCTTATTCCTTAGTGGATTCTGTTGAATTTACTTGTCATAGTAGAGATAACACTTAGTAACCATACCCGGATATTCACTTTCCTTAACTATCCAACTCACAGTCCCTGATTATTTATAACCATCTTCTTTGTCGGAAATTTAATCCCAGCTGACCAGTGCATGAGTTATGGCTACCAATTCTAGACCATAAGTTGTGTACTTCTCTTCAGGTGTTGGCATCTCAATGCAAAAGTTAAAATTCTTCCGTCTTGTATTAACATACATCTTAGTCCTTGTTTCTGAGGTGTGCCTGGAGGGCTGAAAATCTCTATTAGGGGATATTAGAACTGGAGTTATAATCAATCTAGTCTTTAATAGGACTGAGGCTATAATCTCTATCTTTTGAGAACATTTCTTGTTATGCTCGAGCTTATACATGCTCCCTTTTCTTTCTCTCTCTCTCTCTCTCTTTTTTTGTACCTATATATCATCCTTGTATATACCAAATCATCCATGTCCTGTATCCTCATATAAACTTTCCTGGGTTATTTACCGTAACCTTTATAGGTATTTTTTTTATACCAACATTCCTTATAATTTCCCCTTAGTACCTCTTGAGACGGTTCTGATTTGCTCGTTCTAGTGTCCACACTCATATTGTATTATTCTGCTTTTCTATCCAAACTGAGTTGGTTCTTCCATCCTTTACGTAGCCTTTCAAATATTGTTGTACTTCTCTTACGCAAAGCTGGAAGGTAGGTTCACAGCGAATTATGATGCAAGCTTCTTTATTCCTTATATCACTGTACAGACAGCTCGTGGATAACTCACAGGTACATCTGATACCTTAAGAGGCTACTTGGTTACACAAACGTACTTGCTTATACAAAAGTATAAGATAACCCTCATTTTATGTTTCGTTTTTAACCAATGGTGTTGCCTAGCTTTGTTGCTCTCTTAGTCACTTCTTTAGGGTGCATTTGTCTCCTTTTCCACTCGAGCCTTTTTGGAGCGGCGTCCTTCTTCCTCTGTTGATAGTTGATATGATATTGACGCTTGTCCTTCAGCTTGTACCCATGCTATTTCTTTAGGTAGGGCTTTCCAGGGACATTAGGAGCGAATATGTCCTTTCTGGTTGCAGTGAAAACAAGTCTTGAGTGTCATAGTCACAAGATCGTTTTGCTTGATAATATTCACATATCCTGATATTCTTTCTTCTATCCAGAGAGCTTGATCGACTAAAGTCCGTAAATATGGAAATTCCATAGTCATAATGTAGCGCTTTATCTTTGGTTGTAAACCTTGTATAAAATGTGCCACCCTTCTTGCTTCGTCATTAATATCCTCTTGGGCGTATTGTGACAAATGATGGAATTGCTGCAAATATTCCATAACGGGCTTGTCTTCTTGTCGGAGATTAAGAAAGTCCTGATATTTTTCTATGACGACTTTAGGAGGCATATAAGTCTTGCGATATCTAGTCACGAACTCCGTCCATGTAATATCATTCTTGTTCGGATATATCCATTGGATAGTGTTCCACCAATGGCTAGCTGGCCCTGATAATTGGTAGGCGGCGAAAAGAACTTTTTCTTTGTCCGTACATCCGATGGTTTCTAGTCTCTTCTCGATCCTCTGTAACCAGTTATCAGCACTCAAAGGTTCCGTTGCCGAAGAGAATTTCGGTGGTCGAGTCTTCAGAAAAGTTGTAAACTTGAATGCAGTCGCACTTGACATTGGTACTAGTTCTTCTGGTGATGCTTTTGTAATGAGCTGTTCCAATGTTCTTGCTTGTTGTTCTAGTATTCTGACTTGTCCTTGTTCGCCTTCAATCCGGGTCTTCTCCATGATAGACACAGCTCCTTTTATGTCAGATAGGGCTTCTGTTATGGTGGGTAGGGCTTTCGACAAGATGGATAGTCTATTCTGATTTTCGTTGTCCATCTGTTGCACCGTCAACTCTTTAGTTTGCTCAGTAATACTTCATCTGACAGTAATCGAAACTTAGGAATTGGTCCTGTAACATTTTGGGCTTAGCAGAGAGAGTGAGACGAAAACGAGGGAAGAGCAAGAAGAGTTAGGAAAGAAAATGAAGTAAGATTAAATGATATTTCTGATTGCTTCGGTAGGACACCTCTTGAAATTCTTCTTGCTTACTTACGAGGATAATCCCACATCTGTTAGCTTCCAACATTATTAAACTAATTTATTCTCATACTACTCTTGTACATGGGCTTAAAATCCAAAGCCCTTTCTAATTTAGTTTCTACTTCACACTAGGGCTACACTATATCCTAGTTATGACCTCATTTTTTTTCGATAACCTCAAACAACTATAATCATTCATTTGATCCACTGAAGACATAACTCCTATTGCATTCTCCTAACTTTATTACTCATATCATGGTTATCTGATTTCTACAAAGAATCCAACTTCAACCATGACTACATAAATCCAATTTTCAAACCTATCATAATCCGATATTCTCGTTTCAAATCCACCGATATCATTTGTATCATTGTTTCCTAAAATCCAATTATTTTCACGATCATTCAATAATTAACTAAGCTTCTTGCTATCTCCTTTTCATTTAATTTATCGTTCGAAAAATCCACCAAGGACAATATCACTAATCAGATTTATAACCCAATAATCATTATCCACAATATCCACCAAGAATATTATCATTGATTAGGCCTAAAATCCAATAATTATCATTATCATATTCCTCTTTTTTTCCAACTAATTCTATTACTTTATTCATTCAGATTCCTCCAATATTAACATAATTCTGCCCATACCTTCAATTATCAACGTCTCATATTTTAATCCCTTATGGGTTATCTACTCCTTTTTTAAACTCCATGGCTACAATTCAACCTATTTGTTGCAATCAGAAATTTGCATTTAATTTCTTCTGAGATTTGCCTGATAGGTAAGGAGGGATCAGAACAGAGTAGGTAAGAATTAAGGACGAAATGGGGTAGGAGTAGAGTTTTTAACATACTCTTTATTTAAAATCAAGAATTTAGTTTTGCACGAATCACTTATATAGCAGCCTACAGGCTATTAGTGCAATTCGGCTATTAAAACAAACAGAAATTTTTGTCTACTTAAATGGTTTTACCCTTTGCGTCAAGGATATCAAACGGGTATTATTTGCTAACTACTCGAGCAGCGACCTTATAACTTTTCAGAAGGAAAAGTTTTTGGTTAGAGTATTTTTACTACTCCTTTTTAGCATCATTTTTAACGTTTCTTAAGCTAGGGTTAGCCTTGGTTTCATTTGGTCAGCATGAAGTTAGTCTAAACATCTACTCGCATTTTAAGCTTTTGACAAAACTCAAAAGGAAAGCTTTTACTCTTGTCTAAGAGGGGGTAAGATAGAAATAGGAAAGGTGAGACAGCAATAATACTTATAGTTTTCGAAATTCTTTTGTATTTGAAAGTATGGTTTTGTGAAATCGTATTCCTAACGTAACCAAACCTACACTTAGGGTCATCCTACGGTCAAGCAAGCGGGCTCTGATACCACTCTGTAACACCCCCCTTTCTGGGAGTATTATGAAACCCTCGCAGCTGCCCAGGACTGTTCAACTGCGAGTATATTCAATGAGTGTATAACATTGCCAACACAAGCTTAAGCGCAAAAGCGAACTTTATTACAATATAAAGGCTAAAAGCCAAGTATTACAGCAGGCCAACGACCTTTACTTACATTACAGTAAAAGATGCCACAGGCACGCCTGAGCGGAGAACGACCCTAATTCCACGTTTTATCAACCTCGTACGGAATCATCCCTTCATCTTCTCGCGTCCTCCAAATTTGTTGGTTCTGTTTATGTTTTTAGCAAGCATGAGTACTACCACTTGTACTCAACAAGTCACACGGAGCTTAATAATAATTTCATGCATGGCATATCAAGTAAAGGGGGATCAAGTCTATTATTTTATGTGGATGCAGTTTTAGTTGGAACCATTTGAAAACCTTTAAAAAGTACTTCATTAAAGTAAAAAGGGGGGTTTCAAGCTTGATTATCATTACACAATATTTGCTAAACCATTCCAAAACTACTTATGCCTCGATACTGGATTCACCCACTAAACACAGCTTCGTTTACCGGAAGCACGGCGTATTCGAATACCATTTGTCATGACTTTGCAAAGCTGCCCTGCTTTACCCACAAGATCCCTTAACTCCGGCCAGAGAGTTAAGACAACAAGGATGTTCACTGCTCAATTCTTTGTGTAGACTCCGCCCAGTAGGTGTTTAATCTCAACAAGCTCGGATGACCCCACGGATCTCGTCCGACTCATCGCAGCCCTACAGTTGTATGGTTAACCACCTCCCATACGAACTCACCCTCTGTCTCCCCCTTTCCAGTTGCAGAGGTTCAATTGAAGTTGAGCAGCTACTAAGCCAGGTTTGACTAAGTCAAGTTTGACCAAGTCAACGCTTGTGGTTGGGCGGATACTATGTCTGTCACTCAGCATAAGGGTCTAGTCCTTACATTTTAACTGAGGCGTCAACCACACACGAACTCAAATTCAGTACACACTGTACTGCCACCAATTCACAACCAGCCTCCACCCTAGGATAAGGTCTTCGGATCCATCTCTGCGATCCTCACTTATCCCAGATCCAACTTTCCAAAACTCTAAGCCAAATACCAAAACCTTAACAGTAGAAAGATTTGATGTGTCCCTAAACTACCATGTTAATATTAATATGATATTTTATGTTACTAGGTCTTGTCAAGGTGAAGGTGGCCATCAAGTTAAACTGGGCTTTTCGGGTGGTAGGACATAACTAGTATCATGTCATTCTAAGCATTTGCTATACATAAAATAACAGAGCACAAATAACGTAATGAAAATACTGATAATTAAATAAATAGCAGAAATGTAGGTTCAACATGATCAAGGTATGTGTGACTTGCCTTGCGGGTCTTCGATTTCGATTATTTCGTATTTTTCAGTGGGCCGGGTCTGGACTTGAGCTTTTCCCTCCTGCTATTGCGAAATCTCGACTTCGTAAACTAACGCAAAACAAATAAAATAAAGTTAATTCCATGCCCGAAGGATTGAGCTAGGAATAAAGAAAATAAAAGGAGAAAAGAAAATCCGGAAAACTCCATTAAATCGAGGATATTGGGTTATAGGGAGGCTATATGAGGAAATAGGCCTTGGATTTGGGTTGGCGGGCTCGAAACGAATCCGGGGAGTATAAACATGCATTTTGGGCTTTGGGTCGGTTACTGTTCATTGGGCTCGGTAGCACTGTTCCTCGGGCTCGGGTCGGCCGCAACGGGCGCGGGACGAGTTGGCTCAGGCGAGTCGCGTCGCCTCGGGCGCGGTCGGGCAGCGGAGCGGGCGCGGTCGGACGCGAGCGCGGCGCGGTCGGGCGCGTCTGGTGCGGCGAAGTGGCTGGGTCCAGCCCATTCGAAGCGGTGCGGCTCGGTCGAAGCACTGTGCTTCTTCTTCCTCCCGCCCGAGCGCGCGCAGCGAGCAGGGGAGTAAGGCGGCGGGTAGCGGCGGCGCCCGGGTGAAGTGCGACGCCATTGGCTGGTAGGGACGGGTTCGTGGGAGGATGGCGGTTCCATTTTGGGTGGTTGGGAGGCCGACGGAGGCGGCAATCGCCGGCGGCGAGGTCGTTTCTCCCACGGCCACTTTTAAAAGTTTAGGCGACCGGGCGGTTTCTAGGGCGATTGGGTGGGTCCTTGAGCTTCTCTAGGGTGTGGAGGAGGTCGGGGAGGAGCTGGCCGAAGCTCAGGAGGCTTAGGTTGGGCCGGCCACGGTGGCCGTTTTTGGAGGTGGGGTGGCTCACGGTGCCAGAGGAGGAGAGGGGTCGAGGAGCTAGGGCAAGGGTCGGGGATGGTTTCAGGGAGCCAGGAGATGCTACTGAAGAGAGTAATTGGAGCATGGATGGCCGGAGGTGGGAAATTGAGCTAGGGCTCCGAAATTGGGGATTTGGCAATTACCGGCGTTGGGGAAGGAGAGGGGAGCTCTAGGGCACTCGGTGAGCTTCGGGGAGGCTAGTGGTTTACAACGGAGGACTTATCCGTGCTTAAATAGGCGGGGTTAGTCGGTTCACCGGAAAGGAGGAGGGGATATTTCCGGCGGCCATGGCTTGGAGCTCAAGACGGGCAAGGTCGGCTTGGGCGTGACTCCACGACGGTCAAGGGGGTCAGGGGAAGCTGTTGTACGGGGCGGCTGCGGCTGTGAGAGGAAGGGGCGAGAAAGCGGCAGAGGCGGGTGGAGGCGGAGGAGAAACGGGGCACGGGAGTGGCGGGAGAGCTTGGCGGCGGCTGACAGCAGTGCAGGCGCATTTAAGGAGTGGGTACGGCGGCCGACAGGCGGGAGGGAGCTGGCAGGGGCGAGCGGGCGCGCGAAGGCGCGAGAAGAAGCGGCGGCGGCAAAAATCAAGGGCGGCAGCGACAAAATCAGGCGGTGAACAGTGCCGCACGAAAAAATCTCCGTTCACGCCGTGATCACGCCATGGTGACAAGGATTAAGGGGCTGGGATGCTTTGAGATTGGTGGAGAATAGAGCTAGGGAGGAGATGGGCAAGGAAGAAGAGGGAAATCAAATCAAATTTGGATTTTTGCAAACTTTCGGTTTGTTTCACTCCTAATATAGGCATGTGAATATATGATGACGACCAGGTTAAGCGCATCCTATCAAGTACCTTGGCATGTTAAGAGGTGTGGAATACTTGCATTATGATGCAGATCCACCTAGCAAGCTAGCTGAACTCTATTGCTTTGGTCTTGATCTTTCACGATACGCCTTGTTGGATGCCCTCTCCAAGATAAGCTTTCTCCCACGCACACCGCAGCACGTGAACGAAGGGTAGAGAAACCGAAGTTTCAGCGAGTAGAATTCAACACCACAATTGGATTCAACACACCAAGAGCAATTCCTTGATGGAAATCTCAAGAACACTCCAACAGTGGCCACCAAACCATGGTGATTTTCTGGTTTCTATTTCTCAATTCATAACCTCAGAATTGGTATTCAAAACTTCTTGAACATTGTGCACAGAACTGCAAGTACTAACCAAAATTGTAGTGCTACTTGGTGCCACATCACATTAGATCCAAGAAAACGAAAACAAGAAATAAACAATTGTGCCCATCAATAGATAAAGAAATACTAAGCTTGACAACACGAATTTAGTATCAGTAGATTCACCATGAAATATACTTCCATAATGTATAATTATTTTTATTTGTAACAACATATGCTTATGGAAATTGATGATGAGTATCATTTTGGAGGCCATGTCAATCTCCAAAATGATTTATATTTGGAATTAGATAGAGTAGTAACTTTTTGAAAAAAAGAGAGATTAATGCATAACCCTACTGCTTTTGTAATGATCGATGAAAGAGTTCCTAGCTTCAAGACAAGGGTTTATTCAAGTGTTGAGTTGCAACTTGTAGATTCCAAAATTTCCAATGGGCAGCCATGCATGTATAAAAAACCAATCTTGTCATAAACCTTTTAGGTCAATCTTAACTCCAGAGACTTCAGATGCATGCATACATTGTACTATCATGCCTGCTTTCCATAATTAACAAACACTTTTGTCATAAGCCTACTCAAAAGTGTTTTTCAGCAGGTCATGAGTAGAGCCTCTTTTCTTTCGAAGTGGTTGATCACTAGTTTATGACCTCCTACTACTCCCCCACTACTCGTGTTTCTTTTTCCCAGTTAACCATACTTAACTAATACACGTCGCCATGTGAAGTGGGGGGCTAAGTGGATTAACCAAGTGAAATGCATCACCCTTTTTGACTTTGACCGGCATTATTTGTAGGATGATCTCAAACTTTCGATCATCTCGGACATGCGCAATGGTGGAGGCAGAATTTGGTTACACTCTAGATTTAATGGTGAAATGATTTAAACTATTGAGGTTGGATCATGAAAATATTACCTAGGTTGGACTGAATTTACCCGGGTTGTATACTACATATTTTTCCACACCTGAACTAAAATCTACCCTGCCCGGGGTGTGGCTCCGCCTCTGGGAATGCGGCCATGTATGGAGGATCCAATATTTGCCGTATTTTTTTATTTTTCAATCAAATGTTTATTTTAGCTCCTTTCAATAATTATTATTTATTAGATTAATAAATCACAGCAAATAACTCTTTCTTTGCATTAAAGGGTTTAGGGAGCTACCAACGAGCTTCCCGTAAAAGCCTATTATCGGTGGGACCAACCTGTCCATAACTCGTCAATAGTCTTACGTGTCTTATCTGTTGTGTCGTAGTTTTCTATACATTCTCACCAAATAGAAAGGGTTCGTTTCTGTTTGGACGTGCTATACATACATCGGATAACAAGATCTACGAGCAAGGTTTACAACGTAAACTAACATATGGTGTCACAAAGCTCATCGATATTTAGGGCAAAGAGAATAGTACATTGGACTCTTGTTCTTTATTCGATAAAAAAAAAACTACGTGCATGTTCTTTACCTCAAAAGCTGGTGCCTTTTGGCTCTTGCTACAGTACCTAACTTTCAAACGGAGTATTTTCTCAAAACGGGGTCAACAAGTTAAACGATATACACGTTAAAAGCCCAACATCTGTACCAGCCAAAATCGCAAGTAAGTATCTATCTCTCCGTAATCTGTACCGTAAACAGCCAAAATTCAAAAATTTCAGCCAAAATTCATAAACCGCAGCCGAAAAGAACAGACCCTACAAATAGGTACGTCACCAAAAGAGAGAGTAATCACATTTTACGACTGTTCCGGTCTTCACTTTTCTACTACGCCGATTAAATCCTACTTCCGTAAAGTGTAACATCCAAATGACCAGGTAGCACATTCAGCAGAGAACCCAAAAAACAGCTGAATAAAATGCCTTCCTCCACGCAACTTTCGTTCCCAAATAAATTAATTGAGGTGGAAAAACCGTTTTTGACCCAAAGATGAAAACAAGCTGAAAGACATAGCCATTGGTGACGCTCTCAAGCAACAACGGTCAACAACTAAACGGGTCCGTTTCAAACCGTGTAGCTTCACGAAGAAGAAAGCAGTTTGGAACGGCTCAGCTTGTATCGTAGCTGCTGGGAAGCGATAGCATGCGATCGAAGCCAGCGCATCATGGAGCGAATGGATAAGGCCAGGGAGCACCGACACTTTGCTTGCTCACGCATCCTCTCCCCACCTTTCCCACTCCTCTCTCGCCCGCTTGCCTGCTCAGTGGACCACTCCCTCTGGCTTTGCTGACTCCACTGGATCTACCATGGTAGATCTCTTCGTCCTCGCCTCTGTCTCCCTCGTCGTAGTTCGCTTCATCCATCTCCCCCATCCTTGCAACCGGCTCCTCCGCGGCCTCCGTCCCCGCCTCCTGCTCCACCAGCGCACCGAGGTTCGCATGTTAGTTTCAATTTCGTCATTTTGATTTGTCGAGCATGTTGTTTGTTACCTCCGATTTGTTGATTGCTCATGTATGCTTCAGTCATTGCTTCGGATTTGTTGCCTTGTACCACCGACAATGCCATTTTTTGTCCTATTTGTTGAGAATGCATCTTGCTACTCGGCTTTGTTCTACTTGGCTTGTTGTCTCGGTTGCTTGATTTCTTAGTCCAAATAGTTCCTTCGTACCGGCAAGATGGACAAGGCTGTAGCTACCTAGAGTGCGGATTGCACTCGTGCTTTCTTAGAGATATGTGTGGAGGAAGCTGCCACACACAACCGTCCCTTCGGGTGTCTCAACATGAAGGGCTACAATAACCTTTGTCGGAAGCTCATCGAGTGCACCGGTCGCACGTACCTTCAGAAGCAAAATGAAGAACAAGTGGGACAATCTCAAATGGGATTACACCGCATGGAAGGCCTTGAAGCAACTCACCACCGACATTGGGGTCGATCTGGAAACAAGCTCCATTGCCGCCAATGACTAGTGGTGGGCATAAGCAATCATGGTGAGTATGCTTTGTAACCTTCGTTTGTTCTTCAGTTTGTCAGCAGTACAATCCATCAGTCATTTGATGCTCCCAAATTTTGTGATATTTGTAGGGCAAGCCCTCCGTGCTCAAGTTCAAGAAAAAGACCCCCTCGAACATGAAGACCTCATGGAAGTTGTGTTCGGCTCCGATATATGCACGAGCGAGCACGCGTTCATGCCCAGAGAAAACACACTGCCATCAGAGAATGATGAGGATATCCTCGGGACCACCCTGCAAGGTGGCAGTGCTGGGCCACCCCAAGACAAGCACCAGCGGGTGTGCTTGTCTCCGTGCAGAGACAATAAGAAGGGCACAATAATTGATCGCGACACTGAGCTAAAGCACCTCGTTGACCTTTACGAGAAGATGCATACCACAACAACTTGTGCGTCTGGTATGCGTGTGACTTCCCCCATGCGCGACCCGACGAGGGAGGAGCTATGTCACCTGATAGCTACCACGAGGAGGTCAAGGCTGGGGAGGACACCAACAAGCACTACTATGTCAGTCAACTGTTCATGAAGAAAGAAGACCACGACAGCTTTGTGGCGATGAAAATGGTTGAGGGGCGGCTGTAGTACCCAGATTTTATAATCCGAATTCTACTGTGTTTAGCTGCACTATTCCCTGGATCAGTAGATAGTGCACACAGTTACAGTTATGGACATCAAAATACATATCATGCGGAAGCGTAAATGTAATAGTAAACTTACACATGGGCCGATTAGGCCGAAATCATTAAATTGCAGCAGCGGAAGAACGAAGCACACAGGTGGGACCTTCAGGACATGCTCACAGGCAGCCAACTGGAGGTTCGCGACCTAGCCCTTGACATCTTCATCTTCTCTGCCAGCTTGTCCAATCTTGTTGCTGAGGCGAGGTGATTTGATTCCTGATTCTGAATTTTGTCGCAAAAGCGAGAGTGAGCACTCCAACCCCGTGCTCCGCGAGCCAATACACAGAATGCAAATAAATAGTATGCATGGCTTAACAAAGGAGATGCTCGGGTTATTTTATTTGCCAAAAATCGCTTTTGGTAGCATTATCATGATTTAATTTTAGTATTATTGTTGCTACCTAAACTCTACACAACAATTGCCATAATTGACTTAATCCACCAAAATACACTTTAATTATTGACTGCTGTCTAAGACTCCAAACAGCGAGTAACATCATTTAACTAATCCACCGATCTCTTTCTTTCTATATTGATTTCTATCTACCCCTCGAAACAGTGAGCGACATCATTTCATTAATCCCCTGATCATACAATCTCTATATGGTTTGCTGTCTAAAACTCTAAACATGTAGTGTCATCCTTTATCTAATATCACTTAATTAATCCACCAATATCGTTTGTATTCTAATCCCTAACAATCCAATCCTTTTTGTTATTGATCCACAACCATAATTTGCTCTTCCAATTATCAATCTTATTATCCATTATCCATCTCTAACTACTTCACTATTGTACCTCCACCAAAAATATCATTGATCAAGTCTACGAATCGCTAGTATACATCCACCAAGAGTATCATTGATCAGATATAGGATTCTCTATTAAATATTCGCAAAGAATATCATTGATCAGGTCTATGATTCACTAATATATCTCCACCAAGAATGTCATTGATCAAGATTAATCTCCTATAGTTATTTTCATACCTCCAATTTCCAGAAAAATCAATTCATCCATCTAGAAATCGTTCAAATCCTATTAATCCCAATATTGTCAACATCTCCCAAGAATTTATATCAGTGTTGTAATCCAACGATTTACCTTCGCATTTCCTAATACTCCAAAAATCATATAATTCATCTATCTAGTCTATAAATCCATTTGGGCTCCATCCATTTATTTCTCCTAGACTCCACACTATCATTATCCCTCCTATGATCAATCATGAATCCACCAACTCCTTTATGTGATTGCCATAAACAACAATCTTCTTTTCTTACGACTCTATTTGTTCTTCCTGACATTTTGTTTGTGAGAAATGTTACCATTATTTAAAAATATAATACATAGAAATTTCATGAGACCTAGCAGTTTTGAACAAAAGCATAATGTTCAAGAGTATGCAATATAGCGATCCAGATTCCATCCACCGTTACATGGCATCCGCACCATATAGCATCTTTCAGCGTTATAGCCGCTTAACTTACCACTGGGACAACACCCAGGACAATTCCAATCAGGGCTTTCCACTGCCCTTCCACTTTTCCATTCCCATTCATAAAGCATTTTGAAATAGAACTATATCTGGTTAAGTTCCCATGTCCGCCCATGACCGTGGGCACGGCTATTCGAATAGTTTTGACTCTGCAGAGTTTGTACACTTTCACCACAAGAGACAATCAACTCGTTGCCCCACACAATTCCTTAGTCATGTGGTTGAGCAGACCATCACAGTGACTTTTCAAAGTATCTAGTCCCTTTTCTCATTCACCTTATGGGAAACTGCCCACTTGCGGTGGGTCCCATCTATGCGCGGGACGTTTCCCACAGCCACTACGCAGCTCGGGCTTCTACTTCCCGCAACGTAGGACAGCTGGGAAACTTCACCCTACACCGGTGACCCTTCAGGCCGCCTTGCCATAGCGTAGCCCCATCAATCCCCTACCAGTGAGATGAGTCCGGGGATTTCGATAAATTTACTTAGCCAAGTTGTATTTTACAGACTTGTGGTTGTACTGTTTTACACAGGAGGTCATGACAAGATTCAGTCCTTATTGGTATCTGGGTGGTCTACCATTAACCCACTTTGTGCATCCACTGTACCACACATACACACCCTCGAACCATCCGCCCAGATAATTAAGCAAGTTGGGGTTTTTGAGAGTATAAAATAGTCGTACCAACATATATCAGTCATTACCACCATGACTGCCCAAACCGGTTTCACATGATTGAAAATGACAATAAGGTTTGGGGCAATTCAGCGCCCCCTGAATATCTATGCAGTACTAAGCATAGCATATAATTAGGGACTTATTTTTGAAATCTTACTATTATAATTTTGCTAGGGCGACAAGGTTCACACATTCAAATATTCCAATGGAGGGTAATATTATTCAAGGTAAACAATGGACATATAACTAGAATCGTAAATTAAACATGTATTTGCATATAAACTAACACATGCAATTTGATAATTTAAATCAAAGTAATTTGCAGAAAACATAGGTTCAACATGATCAAAGTATTGACTCGCCTTGCACGGTTTTCCGCGGACTTGAGCTCACTCGTAGCTTCCTCTTGAGCTTCTAGTCTTTTATCTTCCCTTCGCTCTTGATCACGCTTGATCCCTTGATTCTCCAGTACTCCCATTTCTAATTACGTGCTAAATACAAATAAAGACAAATAACTCAAAAGATCCAAATAAATCCGAATAAACTTGATTTAGTTGTATTACGAGTTAATGGGCGTTTCAAGTGATGGTCGGTGGTGGAATATGATGACTCCATCTTTTACTAATAACTCCTTTTATTATTTTGGTATTTATCAAGGAAGTTCTATGAATTAGGATGAACCTATGAGTTGGGATACAGGTCTAACTGGGTATTATTTTGATGCTTGACAACCTAGGGCTATTATATTTTTATCATCTGTATATTATTAGGACCTTTTACTTTGGAGTGCTCATTGGAATTTAACTTACATTATTATTTTGTCCCTAATTTATGTGGTAACATATTAGTTTAAATTTATATTTGCACTTCGTTTCCCTAATTAATTTTGGAGATCTGGGTCTTTAGGAGACATGCCATTTATTTATTTCGTGAAAGATGTTAGTTGAAACCTAAGCTCCTATTTCTCCCTCCTACATATTTCATCAACTAGCCAATTAATCACTTGTATGCAATTACTTCTTTGTTCTGATGACAGCATTTTATTGTTAAGTTATATATTTTATTTACAATCCAGGATAATCTTTTATTTTTAAGGCCTTACTCTTATAGCTAACCATAATATCCAATATATTTACGAAATTTTGGATGAGTGACCAAGGTCATCTTTTATTATTACATTTAATCCAAAAATTAGATTTAGTTCTTATGATATTATTTACTTATATATAATTTTTAATCCATTATTAAATTCCAAATAACCTTATTTTGTATCCTGATTAAATTTATTAGCTTCCACTGTTTACTTCCTAATTCTTCCAATTTTTATTAACTAAAATGGATTAAGGAAATCAAGATAAATAAAAAGATAAAAAGATGCCAAAAATGGTGCGGCCGGCAGGGATCGATCACTGGACCTCAGGCTGTGGGGGGTTAATGCGCACTCGAGCTAACCAACTGGGCATTCGGTATCTCGCGACTGCTTGGGGGTGATTACTCGATAAGCTGGCGGTGGGCTGGGGATTTGAAGCAGGACAGCCGGCCGGCCGAAACAGAGCAGGCGGGGCGCACGGTTGGCGGCGAGGATTCCGGCGAGAGGACATCGGAGGGGAGGAGTAGGTCAGCAAAAATAGGTTCCCGGAGAGGTGCAGACGCCGGTGGAGGAGACGGCGCGGCTCAAACGGCGTGGGTCGGCAGGGCGGCGGGTTGTGCGGCCGGCGGTGGGGTGGTAATGGAGCGACGGCGCCGACGAGGAGAGGAGGCGAATTTGAGGTGCGCATGAGCGAGATTAAGGCAGGGGGAAGCTCACTATGGGGTCGGCCGAGCGGGGAAGAGGCCGTGGCGGGCTGGCGGCGGAGGCCATGGGCGGCGCGGACATGCTCACGGCGCCGGCGAGCTGGGGTGGGGGAGGAGCTCCGGCGACGGCGGGGAACACTCCGGTGAGGCGTGTAGATGGTACCCGCAAGAGGAATTGGCTCAAGATGCCCTGAAGGACGAGTGGCGCCGCCGGCGGTGGTTATGGCCGGCGACAGGGGAGAATGCCCGTGCGGTGAGATCCGGCGCGAGTTTTCCGATTAAGTGGGAGGGGAAGTAGAAGGGGAGCAAAGGCACACAGTGATGCGGTCGGAGGGGCGAGGCTTCACGGGAATGGCTGGAAATGGCGAGAAGACGGATGGCGGCTCACGGGCGCTGGGCGGAAGAAAGAGCACGGGAGGAAAGGGGAGTAGCGCAGAGAGAAATGGGGGAGGGGCGGCTGCTTTGTAGCGCGGGAGAGGGGGCCGGCTTGGCGTCGAATGACGACGCGCGAGACTTGGGCACGCGGTGACGCGGTGACGGGGGCGTGGCTGTTGCAGGGCATGGCGCCGCGCGGGGCTCGGCGCATGGCAGGCGGCGACAAGACGAGGCGGAGCCTGGCGACACGGCGTGTGGCAGAGAGCGGCGCGGGCAGAGCTGCAGCCGCGTGATGCGATGGAGCAGGGCAGGGGGACGGTTGGGCAGAGCCTCAGCGCAGGGGAGTAGGGATGAAAACGGAACGGAAATATCCCGTACCGAACCGCATCGTTTTCTACATTTGACCCGATCGAATTCGTATTTTCGGACAAATTCGAATTCGGTTCGAAATACGGAATACGAAATTCGAAAATGGAGCGAAAACGGTTTAGACGTTTTCCGACCGTTTTCTACTTTTCTACATTTTATTCGGAATATACCGTATTGTAAATACGGTTTAAACCGAATTTGGCCCACTAGAACTAGAAGTCCAGGTCTCACAGCCCAGGCGCCCAGCGCCCCAGCCCAATGCCCAGCGACATGAGCGGAAACGGCTGTCTCCTCCCGCATGCGACGCGGTGCGCAATCCCTAATCCCCTTCCCTTCCTATCCGCCGCGGCGCCGCACCCCGCACGCGACGCGGTGCGCGACTCAAGCAGCGCCGCCGCCCCCCGGCCGCCCGCGTGCCATCCCGGCGGCCGCTCGCGTCCCACCCCGGCAGCTCCGCCGCCCCGCCAGCTCCGTCGAACCCCTCCTCATGCTCTGGTTCGTCGTTCTTGTCATCCTCCTCGCCACCGGCATCACCGCGCTCGTGCTCTACCGCCCTACCCGCCCTGCCTTCGCGGTCACCTCCGTCGCCGTCTACTCCCTCTACAACGCCAGCGTCGCCAGCCAGGCAGCTAGGGCCCCCGCCCGCGTCGGACCTCCGCGCCGCGCTTCAGCCGCCAGCCCGCCACAGCCCGGCACGCCCGTGCAGTCGCTGAAGCCGCCGACGCCCATCGATGGCGCCCCCCACTGGAGAAAGTGGATCTGGTCCTACAGCAATGAGGAAGGGCAAGACGAAGATCAAATCCGTGCGCCACCTTCTAGCGCCGCCGGAAGCATCGGCAGCAGCAGCAACGGCTTCTCCAGCAGCAGGTAACTAACAGCTGAAGAAAGGATTCATAGCACTTGGGGTTATCAATGCAAATGTTTGAGCACACCATTTTTGCACCTGTTCTCTACTTGTAGTCTGTACTAATATGTAGAATTTGATCTTTTGAGGGAAATGACGAAGAAACCATCGGTCTGTGTTTCTGATAATCCGTGACTGACAACAATGTTTTCCAAACTGATCCCGGTGTGCCATTCGTCAATTTTGTGGCATCAGCTGCATAATTGTTTCATCTGAGCACTAATATGGTTTCCTTTACTTTGTTGTTGCTTGATTGAATAAATTGTGTGTTGTTCTGTATGTGTTTTTACAAATGTTGTAAGAACAGCCACTGTCCTGTTAAGAAAATGTAAAATTGTCAGTATGGGTGTAGGCAGGAGGAGCGCCAGGGAAATTGGGGTGTACCAGCATGACCAGGTGGGAAGGTGTAGGAAGTCTCACGAAACATGATTATCAACCCTAACTCAAAAAATCATTTTGGCAAGTTTTGTTGTACTTCGTAGCTGCTCTCATTTATAATTGCCACTATGGCCCCGTTTGACACAGCTCACCTTCACTAGTGAAGCTTTTTTTTTGTTTCAGCTTCACGAGCAGCTTCACCGATGAAGCTAAATCTGTTTTGGAAAACTGTTTGGCAAAACAGCTTCACCAACAGCTTCATGCATGGCTGAGAGAGGGCAATTGTCCAAGATGCCCCTGTCTACCTGACTTGTTCTAACATTTGGAGTTGTATGTTTGTATATGGTCATATGAATTAAAAATAATATATTTGAATGGGTATGAATTAAAACATTAAAATAATAAAATAATAAAAAATTAAAATCATTAGGAAGCAATATTAGTGCCTTGTTTATGTTTCGTGAACGGGAGAGGTGAACGGGATGGACTAGTGGCAAATGCGTGTAATTTTGGTGAACCAGAGGGGCAGTGGGTTTCTAGGACTGCGGGCCTGAGGGAGAGAGCTGTGAAAAGCTACTTTTTTCAGCTTCACCTCTCCCTATTCCTTTGTGAGAGCAGAAAAAAAGGAGCTTCACCCATGAAGCTGTTTGCAAAAAGGGTGTTTGGCAAAAAAACAGCTCACAACAGCTCATGAAGCTGTTGGTGAAACTGTGCCAAACAGGGCCTATATGTTCGTTTTGCATTTAGTTTCCTCAATTTTTTCCACTGTTGCGAAATGCTATGATGAATGATGACAACTATATTCGCATGTCAGACTTCAGAGATGCCCTGGCATTAATGAGAAGATATGTCATATTCTGAGCAGAATTTTATTTAGTTTTGATTCTCTGTTTCATGTCTATTCTAATTCGTTAATAAATAGTTGTCTTCATTTGGGGGTGGTTAAGGAGAGAGCATTTTTATTTTTATTTTTATTTCCAAATAGGACCTGATTGTGTTCTTATAGTCATACATTGAACAATCATTTTACTGAGAAATATCATGTTGCAATAGTAAGCTTGGCTATTTGGGACCGGCATGCACTGATTTAGCAATGTTTCACTTGGCTCTTGGCAGGATCAAGGAGTAAAAGGCCTTCATCTCAAAGTGTTAGCTCTAGTGCAACTTGTGAAAGTCCAGCTACAGCAGCATCAGTGATGGCTTCTTCTGTTGCAAGTCAAGCTCCAAATGTTGACACCAGTGGCAGTGGAGATGGCGCACCAGCAACAACCACAGCATCAGCCCCGCAGATTAATATCGAAGATGATGACCAAGAGGATGACGAGGATGAAGAGCAGGCTCACCTTTCTGGCAAGAGGTGATGCGGGGAGAAGGGTGGCCCGATCTTCACGACGTAGGATTATGGATAACTAGCCCGTGCAACCTAGCAATTGATGCGGCCAACCACTGTCTCTATACAGCAACCTGCAGCACTCAAATTACTCAACCACACGCTACGGCCGTCGTCTACTCGCTATCGTGGAGCAGACACGTTCAAGCAATCCCAAGGAATCACAAGAACAACGGAGTGGCAACTCAGAAATAACACCCAATCCCAATTAGTGGTGGAAATGGCTCACACACAAAAGGAACAAGTGTTCTACTAAAAAACTCAACCATGAAACTCCTCCTCCCATATATGGGGGTGCCCCCCTATTTATAGGGTGAGATGACTTGGGGGCTAAGTAGATATGAGGTAAGCGCTGACGTCATGTTGTACGATCTTCTGTGGCTATATGATCTTCTATGGCTATGATGACATATGCGCTTACATCTCGTTCAAGACGATCTTCTGTGGCTATACGATCTTTTGTGGCAATGATGACATATGTGCTTACATCACTTCATGTTGATCTTCTGTGGCTATACGATCTTTTGTGGCAATGATGACATATGTGCTTACATCACTTCATGTTGATCTTCTGTGGCCATGCGATCTTTTGTGGCTAGGCTTCCTGTGTCTTTAAAGCTTCTTTTCCATTCGTTAACTTTTCCTCAAATCTAAGAACACATAAAATAGAAACACTAGGTAGCAACAAATTCTTATGAGTACAAGAGTAATCACTAAGGAAAAGATTCACCTCTTGTTGCATTTGTTTTGCTCTAGCTCTTGTCATTGGTCCAATGGATTCAACACTTGAAGTATATGATGTAGTGTGTTTGCTAGTGATGTCCTCATCATCCTCCCCCTCTTGAGAAAGAGTCATCCTTGACTCTGCTTCTTGGAAACCAAAGAAAGGAGATAAGTCTGAAACATTAAAAGTAGTGCTTACCCCATAGTCATCTCCTGGGAGTTCAATTTTGTAGGCATTGTCGTTGATCTTTTCAAGCACCCTAAATGGGCCATCTCCTCTAGGGAATAGTTTGGATTTACTTTTTTCTGGAAACCGCTCCTTGCGAAGATGTAACCAAACTAAGTCACCAGGTTCAAACAATATTTTTTTTTCTTGAGTTTATTGGCCTTTGCTGCGTAGTATTGTGCTTTCTTCTCTATTTCTTCCTTGGTTTTGGCATGAATTTTCTTGACATATTCAGCACGCTTGGATGCTTCCATATTAGCACATTCTTGATGGGGTAAAGGCAGCAAATCAAGTGGAGTGATGGGTTTGAATCCATACACCACTTCAAATGGACTGAGTTGTGTAGTAGAATGTACCGCCCGGTTATATGCGAACTCCACATGCGGTAAACACTCTTCCCACTCTTTGATATTCTTCTTTATCATTGTCCGTAGTAAGGTGGATAAGGTGCGGTTCACCACCTCTGTCTGGCCATCGGTTTGTGGGTGACAAGTTGTAGAGAATAACAATTTTGTCCCAAGTTTGGCCCACAATGTTTTCCAAAAATAACTCATGAACTTGACATCACGGTCAGAAACAACTGTCCTTGGCACTCCATGAAGCCTCACGATTTCCCTGAAAAACAAATCAGCTATGTGGGAAGCATCATCGCTTTTATGACATGGTATAAAATGTGCCATCTTTGAAAATCTATCAACTACCACAAATACCGAATCCCTCCCCCTCTTAGTTCTTGGTAATCCTAGAATAAAATCCATACTAATATCTTCCCAAGGTGCATTAGGTACTGGAAGAGGAGTATATAATCCATGAGGGTTTAATTTGGACTTAGCTTTGTGGCATGTGATGCATCGTTGCACGAATCGTGCGACGTCTCTTCTCATTTTGGGCCAGTAAAAATGGTCAGCGAGTAGGGTATATGTCTTCTCCCTACCAAAGTGTCCCATTAATCCTCCTGCATGAGACTCCTGCAACAACAACAAACGGACAGACAACTCCGGAACACAGAGTTTGTTAGTATAAAATAAGAATCCATCATGCACATGGTATTTATCCCATCCTTTTCCATCATTACAATGTGAGTATGGTTCTGAAAATTCTCTATCTTTGGCATACATTTCTTTTAAACTTTCTAACCCAGGGACATTTACTTCTAATTGAGTTAACATTGCATGTTTGCGTGACAAAGCATCAGCAACAACGTTGTCTTTTCCTTTCTTATGTTTAATTACATATGGAAAGGTTTCTACGAACTCTACCCACCTAGCATGCCTACGATTCAATTTTGATTGCCCTTTCAAGTATTTTAATGCTTCATGATCAGAATGTATAACAAATTCTTTGGGCCAAAGATAATGTTGCCATGTTTCAAGTACACGAACCAAAGCATATAATTCTTTGTCATAAACAGGATAGTTCAATTGTGCATGTCCTAATTTCTCGCTAAAATATGCAATTGGTTTTCCTTCTTGCATTAATACACCACCAATACCAACTCCACTAGCATCACATTCAATTTCAAAAGTTTTAGTAAAGTCAGGTAATGCAAGTAATGGCGCTTCAGTCAAACGTTTCTTTAATTTTTCAAATGATTTTTCTTGTGATTCACCCCATTGAAAAGGAGCACCTTTCTTAGTTAACTCATTAAGTGGGGCAGCAATGGTGCTAAAGTCCTTGACAAAGCGACGATAGAATCCAGCTAATCCATGAAAACTCCTAACTTGGCTAACATTTAGAGGAGTGGGCCAATTTTTAATTGCTTCAATTTTTGATTCATCTACCTCAACTCCTTGACTGGAAATTACAAAGCCTAGAAATATAACCTTGTTGGTACAAAAAGTGCACTTCTCAATATTAGCATAAAGTTGTTCCTTTCTTAGCACTTCTAAGACTTGCCGTAGATGTTCAACATGTTCTTCCATGGATTTGCTATATGTGAGGATGTCATCAAAATATACAACAACAAATTTTCCAATAAATGCTCTCAAGACATGATTCATTAATCTCATAAATGTACTAGGGGCATTAGTCAAACCAAATGGCATAACCAACCATTCATACAAGCCAAATTTTGTTTTAAATGCAGTTTTCCATTCATCTCCAAGTTTTACTTTTATTTGATGATATCCACTTTTCAAATCAATTTTAGAGAATATAGTAGAGCCACTAAGTTCATCTAACATATCATCAAGCCGAGGGGTGGGATGACGATATCTAACAGTTATATTATTAATGGCACGACAATCAACACACATTCTCCATGATCCATCTTTTTTAGGAACTAAAATGACAGGAATAGCACAAGGACTAAGGCTTTCACGTACACACCCTTTGTCAAGAAGTCCTTGTACTTGGCGTTGAATCTCCTTTGTTTCTTCTGGATTGATACGATAAGGTGGACGGTTGGGTAATGATGCACCAGGAATGAGATCAATTTGGTGCTCAATACCTCTTATGGGAGGCAATCCTGCAGGGATTTCTTCAGGAAACACGTCTTTAAATGCCTGCAAAACTTTGGAAATGGCACTAGGAAGGAATGTTATGTCCTTAGTTGAAATCAAAGTATCCTTGTAAATGAGAACAATATGCATCAACTCAAGATTTTGTCCCATTTCTTTTTTATCAATTTTGTTTGTGATCATGACTAACTTCTTTTCTTCATTTTTCCCTTTCAATTTTAGTTTTTCACTTTCTACCTTAACTTCCACCTTCTTTTGCATGTTCTGAGCTAGTATTTGATTAGGTGCCATGGGAAATAATTTCTTAGTTCGACCTTCAATTTTAAATGTGTAGGTATTAGTGCGTCCGTCATGCATAACATTACGATCATATTGCCAAGGTCGCCCTAAAAGTAAATGGCATACAGTCATAGGTACAACATCACAAGAAACAGTATCAATGTAATCAGGAATTTTGAATGTAACATTAACCATATGCTGTACCTTGACATTTCCACAATCACTAAACCATTGGACATGATATGGATGAGGATGTTTTAGCAATTTCAAATCTAGCTTGTCACACAATTCCAGGCTAGCAAGATTATGACAACTACCTCCATCAATGATTAATTTGATTACCTTGTCGTTTACCTTGGCTTGTATTTGAAAAAGGTTGAATCTCTGTGGATGCTCATCTTCCTTGACTTGCACACCAAGAACTTTAGTGACAACAAGTGCAGTTCCAGTTTCATATGGGCATCCGTCATATTCTTCCTCATCTTGAAGGGCATCTCCATTTTGTGTTGGATCTTCACTAACCTCTTGAACTTCTTCTTCACTAGCAGAGTCGTATCCACCATCTTCCGTGACAATCATGGCTCGGTTGTTTGGACATTCCCTAGAGATGTGTCCACGACCCAAGCATTTGAAGCATTGGATGGCGCTGCTTTTGGATGTGGAGCCCACTGAAGATGTTGATGATGCTATGGGCTTTTTCGCACTTGATGAAGGGGCTGTTTTGGCATTGGAGGAGGAAGGCACATTGGTAGTAAAGGAATCACTAGATGAAGATGTACCTCTTCCCAAGCTAAATCGAGCTTTAGGAGCATTTGATGGGGTTCGCAAGTTGAAAGATGGTGGTTTTGTGGCCTTGGCATCCTCCAGTAGTTGTTTCTCTGCCTTTTGTGCTTGATGCACCAACTCCACCATATTCCTATATGGTTGGTAAACCACAATACGCTTGATGTTTTTGTTTAGGCCAAACAAAAAGCGTGCTATGGTTTGCTCTTCATCTTCATGAACACGTGCCCGAATCATGACTTTCTCCATCTCTTTGTAGTATTCCTCCACCGTGCTTGTACCCTGTCTTAAACTTTGCAATTTATCGAATAATTCACGTTTATAATGACTAGGTACAAACCTTGCTCTCATTTCTCTCTTCATCGCGGCCCATGTTGCAATTGGTGGTTCTCCATGCTCTTCTCGTTGATTTTGCACTTGCTCCCACCAAATGAGAGCATAACCATCAAACTCCAAGGCGGCCATCGCGAGCTTCTTCTCCTCCGAATAGTTGTGTACCCTAAATATCTTCTCAACCTTCAATTCCCATGTTAAATATTCATCAGGATTAGAATTACCTTCAAATTTGGGAATGGTGAACTTGAGTTTTCCGAATTTCTCCTCTCAAGGGTGGTCATCATCATGGCGCCCTCGACGATAGGCGTCATCACGGTGTAGGTGAAAGGGAGCAACATAGCTGCCTCCTTGTGGTGTGCCTTCTGCTCGCCCGCGACCTCTCCAAGGCCGTCTCCTCCGTGACCGGGTTGTGGTGGTCTTACTGCAGCTGCAGCTGCACGGTTTCTTCGAGATTGAGCCTCCCGTGCTAACCGTGCAGCGGCCTCCTCATCGGTCTCGTCAATTTCCTCACCACCATGCACACTAGGATCACTTTGTGTGCCATGATGAAGGTCGGCCAATTGCTTTCGCAATTCTGAACCTACCTCCGAAATGATTTCTTTTCGGAGTATGCTCATGTTTTCATTCAATTGTTCATTGAAATCATTTGTGAGCTTTTCTAGATCCGTATGCGTGACATACACTGGTTGTCCTCCCGTTCCTGACATGGTTAGTGAAAGCAAATACAGCAGAAATAGGTATTATTTATGGGTAATTCACTCCCTCACTCCTTGCTTACCGAAGTTCTTATGAATGCTTGATGGATTGGTGAAATGCATGTACTCTGGTAGCAGTAGACGGGTGTAGGTGATGAGTTGAGTAATTCAGGCCCAAGTGCTACAATTAGACAATGGCTATATGTGGAGCTTGGAGAGTTAGAATAATCCTATGCAATTGAAATTCTAGATATTGTAATGGTAAGTAATAATCCAAACTAGAAATCCAAAGCCTAGTTGCCAACCTCAAGATATAAAGTGAAGATTATAGGCAACTCACGCACAATGATAATGGAACTTAATGCAACCAAGGAATGAGCTGTAACACCAGGAATAAGTGAAGAACAAAACAGCTCGTGTTGCACAAGTTATGGAAAGACGCTAGCTTGATTGCAATTGAGGTAAACAGGCTATAGATTTGCACACAAACTGTACTGAACGTTAAATGGAATTTTATGCTTGATAAAATACTGACCACGGTACTTCTTTCTTTTCTTTCTTACTTCTCTTTTTTTGTACTGTTTCCTCTTTGCTTTTCTTTCACACCAAGGTCAGCAAATATATCAAGATCTCACAAGATATCCAATAATTCAGTTTCAAAATTCAAGACTGATACAAAGTGTGCAAAGCCCTAGCAATACTCCAAAAGCTAGTATTTGAATAGGACCAAAGTTTCCACAAAGGATAGATGGGGGGGTCTCAAAGGAACATAAGTGAATCTCTGATGACCAAGTTGCACAATTTCAGATTTATGCGCAACTCAACAACAAATTTTTTTATCGAACAGATTGGCTCAAAGAAAGCAACGCAAACAAAGATTTTGGATCAGCAACTAAGCAAGGTTCTAATGGATCAAAACCTAGCAAAACTCACCAAAAATTTCAATTGAAACTACGGTAAAGAACAATATTTTTGGGTGGCTTTTTTCTGGATAGGAAAGAAAACAACAAATATAGTAGCTAAGGGTAAAATCCTACCGTGTCAACCTTGAGCTCTGATACCAGCTGATGCGGGGAGAAGGGTGGCCCGATCTTCACGACGTAGGATTATGGATAACTAGCCCGTGCAACCTAGCAATTGATGCGGCCAACCACTGTCTCTATACATCAACCTGCAGCACTCAAATTACTCAACCACACGCTACGGCCGTCGTCTACTCGCTATCGTGGAGCAGACACGTTCAAGCAATCCCAAGGAATCACAAGAACAACGGAGTGGCAACTCAGAAATAACACCCAATCCCAATTAGTGGTGGAAATGGCTCACACACAAAAGGAACAAGTGTTCTACTAAAAAACTCAACCATGAAACTCCTCCTCCCATACATGGGGGTGCCCCCTATTTATAGGGTGAGATGACTTGGGGGCTAAGTAGATATGAGGTAAGCGCTGACGTCATGTTGTACGATCTTCTGTGGCTATATGATCTTCTATGGCTATGATGACATATGCGCTTACATCTCGTTCAAGACGATCTTCTGTGGCTATACGATCTTTTGTGGTAATGATGACATATGTGCTTACACCACTTCATGTTGATCTTCTGTGGCTATACGATCTTTTGTGGCAATGATGACATATGTGCTTACATCACTTCATGTTGATCTTCTGTGGCCATGCGATCTTTTGTGGCTAGGCTTCCTGTGTCTTTAAAGCTTCTTTTCCATTCGTTAACTTTTCCTCAAATCTAAGAACACATAAAATAGAAACACTAGGTAGCAACAAATTCTTATGAGTACAAGAGTAATCACTAAGGAAAAGATTCACCTCTTGTTGCATTTGTTTTGCTCTAGCTCTTGTCATTGGTCCAATGGGTTCAACACTTGAAGTAGATGATGTAGTGTGTTTGCTAGTGATGTCCTCATCAAGAGGTTTAAGAAATGCACATCGATTGTCTGGAATTATTTCACCAAGAAATTGGAGATTTTAGAGGTGGATGGAAAGCAGTTTGAGCAGCTGTGGAGATACTGCAATTTCCCCAATTGCAAGCAGAGGTACAGAGCTGAGGGCGCTTGTGGGACAACTACATTCAAGAACCATTTGAAGTCAAAGCACAATATTGTGGAGGGACAACAACAGCTTAAAGTTGGTAAGAACCCTGGTACTGAAATTGCTCATGTTCAGCCTTACAAATATGACCAAGAAGCTAGCTTGAAGAAATTGAATTTGGCAATAACCATGCATGAATATCCTTTCAATATAGTTGAGCATGAGTATCTTGTTGATTTCATAAAATCTCTTCGTCCTAGCTTTCCGATAAAGTCCCGTGTCACTGTTAGGAAAGAAATAATGGACAAATATCTTGAAGAAAAGGAAACTTTGTATGCACACTTGAAAACTTTCCAGTGCCGCTTTAGTGCAACAATGGATATGTGGACCTCATGCCAAAATAAAGGATACATGTGTGTTACTATTCATTGGATAGATGATAATTGGCGTATGCAAAAGAGAATTATTGGTTTTTTCAATGTAAAAGGAAGGCATACTGGTGCAAAGTTGTCTGAGACATTCACTGAAGTTATGGTTAAATGGTACATTGAAAATAGACTGTTTGCTTTGACTTTGGATAATGCTAGTTCAAATGAAGTGGCTGTCAATGATATAATTTCAGATCTGAAAGAGAATGGTAACGGTTCCCTAGTTTGTGATGGGATGTTTTTTCATGTTAGATGTGCCTGCCATATTCTCAATTTGGTTGCTAGAGATAGGTTGAAAGTCATTTCAGGAACAATCAGCAAGGTCAAATCACTTGTACTAGCTGTGAAAGGGTCTCCATTGCAGTGGGAAGAGCTTATGAAGTGTGCCACCGAAGCTGGGTTGGATACAAAGAGGGGTATCTCGATGGATGTTTCAACCAGGTGGAATTCTACCTATTTAATGCTGAGAGATGCCTTGTACTACAAGGATGCATTTATTAGGCTGAAGTCTTCAAATCGTAAAAGGTATGCCAAGATTTCTCCATCTTCTGCTGAATGGGATAATGCATTGACAATTTATGGCTGCTTGAAGAAATTTTATGATCTCACTGAAATTCTCTCTGGCACTTCATATCCTACTGCAAACTTATTTTATAGAGGTTTCTGTGATATAAAGCTCTTGCTTGATGATTGGTGCTTTAGTGGAGATGGTACAATTAGATATATGGCAATTGCTATGAATGAGAAATTTGAGAAATATTGGCAGCATTCCAACATTGCTCTAGCTGTAGCCTGTTTTCTTGATCCTAGGTATAAGAAAAGGCTGCTAGAGTACTATATGAAGAAGTTCTATGGTGATCATTATCAATTTGAACTTGATGAGTTTGTTAGTGTGGTAAAGAAACTGTACAACTTTTATGTTAGTTCTGCTCCTGCATCATCAAAGAAAAATAGTAAAAGGGCTGCACCTGGACCTAGTAACACAGCTGATATATTAATGGGAAATGTAGACCATGACCTAGAAGAATTCTTATATGATGCAAGTGAACTTGCTATGGTTGAGTCAAATGAGTTGGAGAGGTATATTGCAGAACCACTTCTGAAAATTGTTGGTGAGTTTGATATCTTAGCATGGTGGAAAAACAAGAGAGAAGACTATCCTATCCTTTCGCAAATTGTTCGGGATGTAATGGCCATACATGTATCAACAGTAGCATCCGAGTCTGCTTTTAGTGCTGCTGGTCGTGTTGTTGATCCCTATCGTAGTCGTCTTGATCCCGAGATGGTACAGGCATTAATTTGCACAAAGGATTAGGTTGCTGCAGCAAGAAAAGGTGCTCATTTTATCTTTTTTTCAGTTAGACACTTATAATTGCAGCAGAATAATGCATTGATTATTTTCCTTTCTTTCTCATTTTTTGTTCAGATTCTAAAATGGTTGGATCAATTGTGAGTGATCTTGAGGTTGAGGCTTTGGCTAATGTTGTGGCTAAACTGAAAATTGAGGTATGTGTATGTTTATTGACTGCTTGCTCTGAAATATGCTATTGCTACATCTAATTTTAATTCACTTTGCAAACTTGTAGGAAAAGGACAAGAAGGGGGATGAGAACTCTGAGGAGGACAATGAGGAAGCAAAAGATATGGAAAGCGATCCTGACCTCATGGATGATGCTGATGAACTGTAGATGTTCTGCTAGCTGTTAATTGTTTGTTTTAGACTTGTATTGTATTTGTGTCGGCTATTGTGTTAATACTTAAGACCAAGGGTCATGCACTTGTTAATTATTATATGCACTTGAACTTGATCATGCACTTGGTAATTGTTATGTACTTGGTCACTTGTTAATTGTTATGCACTTGGTCCTACAGGTCGGTATTCCGTATTGAATTTTCGTATACCGACCGTGTTCGACATAATTCCGCTCAAATTGGTTCGTTTTCGAAATTCTCAATATTCCGTAAGTTCGCGTTCGTTTTCGTGTCCGGCTTTACCGCTTTCGCTTTCGTTTTCGTATTCAAATGTAGAAGTAGAAAACGGTTGAGGAGTTTTCCGACCGTTTCCGACCGTTTTCATCCCTACAGGGGAGAGAAGGACAAGGGAGACGCAGCACAAGCTCAGCCATGGAACGGGCAAAAGAAAGGGAGAGCTAGGCGCAGGGAAAAAGAAAGAAGAAGGGTCTGGGCAGGAGCTGACCCAGCGGTAGAGAGGGATGGGGGGCCCCGCATGGAAGAGAGAGGGGGAGAGGAGAAAAAGTGAGAAAAGGTAAGGAAGGGCTAGGCACATTTTAAAATCTGGATTTTTAATTTGACTTTAAATTTTGTATTAGGGTTTATCAAGTTTTACATCCTACTTAAAATGCGAATCATGGTTCAATTACTTAAGTATGAGTTTCTGATATCCCTCGCTATACTTTTGGATTCAAATTAAGTCCTTATGGTTGGACTTACCCATTCTTTATTTAAATTCTTAGGGCAAACTCTCCTTTTTGTATGATGGTTGAGCTAAACTAGAATAAATGCTTGATTTTAATTATTTTCTTTTCTCTGATCTTTAGATAAAGCTTTGCTCTAATCAAATTTATCAAATTTAAGTTTTAGAGATTAAACTCTTGTTTACATTGTTTGGTATCCTTTATGTCCGAGAATTAACTCTAGTTATTATTTGCTCAATACAAAACTTGGAAAATCCAAATAAGGTTTCAGTAAAAATGTCAAATGCTAATAAGATGCAAATAAAATTTTAAATTCTTCGCAATTTTCGAACATTCCAAAAATTGGGATGTTACAGCGGCTCCGGTATCTAAAGGACATGGGAACATCTGAAGAACATGCCTTGAGAAAATGCCTTCTTTGTTCGGGTGGTCCTTGTTTGCACTGCCACTCCATGTTTTTGTCATTAACATGAGTTTGTTTGTTGCATTGCATTTTGGTCCTCACATTTCATTGTTGTGTCATGCACTATAATGTTAGCTCTATTGTTTCATACTTGAGTTTTTTTCCTCTGAATTGCATGGTATCGTTCAGTTCCCGCTCGTGCCATTTTTTTTCACTTACTCATGTACTATTATGTTCTAGATATTCATTTCGTTGGCCACTGAACACCTATCCTTCAATCATTGTGTGCAGACATGAGCGTGACACCGCCGGATAGTGGAGGGAGCAACAATGAAAACGCCTCCACTGGCTTCTTCGCGCTTGTTGCCTACATTGCCTTCGCGTGCACAGAAGATGATGCAACCTTAGCATCTAGGCCTCCATCAAGAATTCCATTCATGACCGAGATTCAATGGGTACAACAATAACTCGCCAACGATTAGCATTGCTATGATATGTTCAAGATGCAAAGGTCACTATTTGAAAGGCTGCATTACACTCTAGTTGCCAACTACGGGCTGGAATATACTATACAAGTTTGTTCCAGAGAAGCGCTTACTTTGTTCCTTTGGACTTGTGGTGCGTCTCAGTCCAATAGGCAGGCGATCAACTGGTTCGAGCACTCAGTAGAAACTATCAACAGAAAGTTCACACACGTGGTGAAGCGCGTTAATAGATTGGCTACTACTAACATTACACCCACTGAGCCTATGTTCCAAACTGTGCATCCCACGCTACTGCGGTGGAGGTTTCATCCTCACTTCTGTAATTGCATCAGAGTGATTGACGGTACCCATGTGCAGGTTATGGTCCCATTCGAGGAGTGTTCTAGGCATTTCAATAGGCACATGTACGCCAGTTAGAATGTTCCTGCAGTATGCTACTTCAATGCCTGCTTCATATTTGTGTATGCTAGATGGCCCAGATTTGTGCACGACACACGCATACTGTAGGAAACACTTGCGAAATATGGAGACCATTTTCCTGTTCCACCTATAGGTATGGCCCTGCACTGCACAATCTTTGATGGCATATTTTTAAATGTTTCATGATAACTTCACATGTCTCACATGGTTCATGCATGGAAGTACTACTTCGTAGACTCTAGCTATCCAAAAGGCCGAGGTACCTAGCTCCTTATCAGAACCATAAGTACCATATTTTTCAGAATTCCAAGATAGTAGTCAACCCAATGGGATGTAGGAGGTATTCAACTTCCATCATTCCTCGCTGCGCAACATCGCCGAGTGGGCATTTGACATGTATAAGATGAAGTAGCGTATCTTGGACAATATTCCTAGCTACAAGGCACAAAAACAGAAGGCCATAATTGTCACAACGATGGTGTTACACAACTTCATTCTGGATTGCAAAATACAGGGTGCAGATTTCCCAAACCTAGTAGGGCAGAATGGAGGGGATGCAGGTTTAGCACAAGGCCTTGTGGATATGGATATGACACGTGACGCGATTGTTGTATCGCTGGTGACTTGATGTACATGCCGCATTGATTATGCTTCTATGTACATTAAAAATGTCCAATTGCCACGTGCATTTTTTGTAATTTATTATGTCCGTGAACATGCATGCAATGCTCTCAATGATTTCGTTACATACAACCTCCTCACATCTCCAAAATACCACTTCAAAAATCAGCTCAGCAAAAAGCAAACAACCGAATTGAACACCTCTAGCTTCAGCCATGTCTTCTTGTAGCCGCTATAGTGCTATTTCAGCCAAAAGTCAAAAGGCAAAAAGCCATAGCCGAATTAAACAGGGCCTTACCGGTCTACCACAGGAGTTGGTTGGCCCTACCACTTTGCTGCAATAATAGCCATTGGATCATTCCCATTGTCGTGCTCGTGCGGTCGCGCCTTTCATATGTTGCGCATCAGATCAGATCAGATCCCGGTTCATCATCATCGAATCAAACAAGATTAAAGGGGAGTAAATTTTGTTAACCAGCAGTGGAAATGTGGAATGCCCATAGAAAAGTGAGTAATTAATTGAAGCATGTACGTACGTTACAAATGATATGCACCGTATGTGGACGGATTCGATTCAGTTTGATTCGATTCGGTCCGTCAGATGCACGGCGAGGCATGTGATTGTGTGATATGATTGGTCGTGTATGCACCACGTAGTACGAGTACACCCTCTTTCGTTCTGCTCTTCCTTCACCTCATACCCAATTAATGGTCATGGGACGACCATGCATAGTTTGATCATTATGTTGCATCTGTTTTGTCTTTATCACCGGCCACTATTTGTTTGGCAATTGGCACAAGGATTGAGATCTATGCATTGTGTAATTCTATCCATAACTCTCTCATAAGTTATATGTTTTTTTTTCAATTATCTTATTTTCATTTATTTTGTCCTCAAGTTAAGTTACCATACTAACATCATATGATATGCGTCAACATTATTTCATCTTATGAAGATGAAAGATAAATGAAAGTCGGCTGAAAACCCCCTAGAAATTGACATGTTCATAGTTCCCACTTGATAAATCGCTATGATTGCAAACAAAAAAAATTTGATGAGCAAATGTGTCTTCTAGGCTCTTAACTATCTGGTACCTACAAAACACAAGTATGATGCTCTTTATTTTCGAAATAACCTTGCATGCAACCTAATTAACTTTTATGTGCAACAAGAACAGTAAGGTTTCAAACCCATGAGATCTACAATAGGTCATGAAATCAACTAGGCCATTCCCAAGTTGAATTTCATTGGAATTATGCTGTACACAGCAACAACGAAGTACAATTACTAATTTACCTAGGATATGAATTTATGAAGCTAGTGATTTGTACAATACAATAGTCCGTAGCACCTAGCGAGAACATGGGATAATTGATCATTCGCCGCTCTATTGAGTGGGTTTTGAGAATTTGCCATTATATAGGGTGTAATCTATTATTTACCACTCTGTAGAAGACGCAATTCATTATTTGCCATCTTGGACAATTTTTCCTCTAGTCTTCTTCTCCCTCCACTTTTCTTCTTACCATCAACCATGGTGGATGGCCTTCATCTCCAGTGACTGCTCTATATGGAATTTGTCTTTTTCTCCCCTGCTGGCTGCCCCTCTCTCTCCTCTTTACCCTCCCCCACTAATCGCTCCTCTCTAATAGCAAGCTCACCTCTACTCCGTATGGTGAAGCTCGACGACCAACACGACTGCGCAGGCTATGATAGCATAATAGAGTGGCTCAGGAGGCAATGGTCAAGCCCATCCGCTCAAGATCATGTGATGTATAGAGCTTGATGGCAGTGGTCATGGTGAAGCTCGGTGGTTGTGCTCTCCTGACGGAGAGGGACATGACGGTGTCCTCACGACGTATCAGTGCACGGTGGTGGTGTGGAGGTAGATGACGGTAGGCTGAGGGCATGCCATTGAGGATCGTGGACATCATGCTAGTCATCAAGCTCCGGGCTTGGGCATGAGGCTGCCACCTAAGCGTTGATCCATTCCCAGATCTCATCGGGGACACGTTGCTGAGCTCAACCAAGAAAAAGAAGAGGATGACGAGAAAAAAGGGAGTTCCATAAGAGCGGTCGCCAAAGATGCCACGGTTGATAGCGAGAAGAAAAGAGGAGGTGGGAAAAAACTAAATGTAAAATTATCCAAAATAATAAATAATGAATCACACATTCTACGACATAGTAAATAATGAATTATATCTTGTATAATAGCAAATTCTCACAGCGCACTCATGTGGTGTGGCAAATGATCCAGCCATATCTTTGTTACCGTTACCGTATTATTCAGGTTCCCCGGCCAGCTCCGTTCGAACGAAAACGAAGAGAGGAGCCGCCAAAAGACCCAAAAAACGCAAGGACGAGGGGGACAAAACGGGTGCTCACATGTTGGCGGCACACCGCGACTGCGCACTCCTGTCGTTCGAAAGCCTGCTTCTCCTTTCCGCTTCACCCACCGCCACCTCAGAACTCCCCGCTCCCTTCTCTCTCTCTCTCTCTCTCTCTCTCTACGCTGCGTGGTGGCATGGGCTAGGGAGGAGCCCCTATGCCTCGCGTGCATATCCGCGCGGGCGCAGGCATAGGCATGGAACCGGCGGCAGCGGCGCTGGAGGCAGGAGGAGCCCCACAGGGCGAGCGCGCGGAGGTCGCTAGGCCGGTTCTTGGCGCGGGCGCGGTGCAAGGACCGGAGGCGGAGGAGGGAGCTGTGGGCGTGGGCGCGGGCGCTTCTCGTCGAGGCGGACGCGGGAGGGAGGGGGAGGAGGAGCTGCCGCTGCGGCTGCGGCTAGGGAGGGGGAGGCGGCGGGCCGGGCCCGGCACGCCGGCGCCATCGTGGAAGCTGGAGGCGTCGCCGCGGCCGCCGGAGGAGGGGGAGGCCAAGGGGGCGGCTGCTCCGGTGCACCCGGCGGTGGCGGCCGCGAGGAGGAGCTCGGTGTCCGCGTCGGCGCGGCAGCTGGGCGCCAGCCTGTGGGAGATCCACGACGTCATGCGGGAGGGCCGGCGCGGCGGGGCGCGGAGGCGCCGGAGCGGCAGGGGCCTCGCCGACGGCGGCAGCGAGGTCGATCAGGTGAGGGCCTGCGGTTTGGCTTTACTCTGGTGCGCCATAGAAAATTAGAAATTTGATGAATTCCTTGGCTCAATGAATTACTACTTGAATTATTGGTCTTCTTTGCATCAAAGAGAGCAAATGGATCAGATCTTGAAACGTAGTACTCTCCAAACCAAACAGTTGCAACGCTCGATTTCTTCTCTTCTTTCAAGTTTCATCCCCTTCTGTTTATGTGTTGTTCTGTACTTCGTTCGTGATTAATGGGTAACAATTTTGTGATGGTAGCGCTTGGTGTTCTTCCTTCAAATTGATTTCCTTTCTGGTACCACTATATTTCACCTCCTAATTCATCATATAGGTGGCTAGTATGGACCTTTCTAGTATGTTGATGTGTTCGTACAGTTTTGTCCTACCATTGCTTGAGAGTTGAGAAAATTAATTTCTTGCCGGGACTTAGACCCTGTTTGAAATAGCTTTTGGTTTTTAGGATTTGGCTTTTGAACGAAGTAGCTTTTTAATGTGGTTTCTATAAGTTATTTGTAGAAATCACGGCATAAGCCACTTTGAATGAAGTGACTTCTCAATGCGAGTGTTCTTTACTCTCTCAATCTCTCTCGTAATCAATCAAAAGCCACAACACTTTTGAATGCCTTGAAGTTGAGCAAATTGGGCAGGAGTAAAAGTTGTGTCGTACGATGTAGTTATGTGGAAGTACATATAACCGCATTATTTCTTGGAGTGGCTAAATTTTCAACCGAAAGTCTAAAACGTAATGTTATTATAACTAGCGGAATTACCTGTGCAATTGCATGCTAGATATTACAATACAACTGTCTTTTATATATAACTCTACTGCCTAGTATTAAAAATACAATTGTATTTGTTACATAAATATGATATCTACATATGATTAATCTGCACCATTATAATCTGGTCACACTAAAATAAGCGGTGTAGATCCTTCTGTTTTTCTCTCGATTAATGTGAGAATTAATATTATTTTTTCTTTTTTAGGATTATTGTGGGATTTTCTTGCGCTCAAAACGAAGGAGGTGTCTTGAATCTCGCGAGTTGTTTGTATTTATATATATTTTTTGTGGTATGCAAAATAAAATAGCAAGATTTACCCGTTTGGTTTCTCAAAAATAGAAGAGTTGAATCATTTGGATTTGCAATACACCAACTCGGCCAACATGTCAGTACTTATAGCATGTGAAATGCTTTAAGGGCAGTGCATATGGCATATCATGGAAGAAGAGCTCTTTCTTAGTAAATGGCATAATTGGTTTAACTTGTTTTTAACAATTTAGTCTGCACATATTTTGCATTAAGATTGACAAGTGATTGGTTAATCACCATTTACTGTCCTTGATGCTGATTACAAAATGCTGATTATGTTATGATCAAAGTACTTATTTGGTGTAGGGTTTTATACCTGCTTGGCATTCTTAAGTTGGTTTAGCTTTTAAACAGGGTGTTACACATTCATTTAGGGTATTTAGCCTACATGTTCTATGTACTTTTTTAGGATTTGTTTTTGCTTTAGGGCTCCCGATTTATGACTTTTCAATATGGGCTTTGCAGGATTTTAATAAAGTTATTTTAGTTTGGGTTTAGGGCTTTCAAATTATTAGGGTGTTTATGATAAGTTATGCAAATTATGTTTCCTTTTTTTTGGAATGAGGGAATTAACTTGAGGGTTCAGATTTGATATTTCTGATTCTAGTAAAACTGTCTCTATTAATGGAGGATTTTCATATAGTTGTTCCAAACTAGAAGCACTACTCATAAGTTAACTCAATGAGCAAGTCAGGGTGATATTTATGGGAAAATTTGGGAAAATATTACTTCTAATTCAGATAACACTTAACACTTAGATTATGATTTTATGATGGTCAATGAAAGATAAATTGTGATAACATTAAATAATCATGCAGGTTAATATTAATCAATCTGTTGTCTGCTTTCCCTTCTTGTCCCACTGAGCCTGTTGCAGTTAACATTAACTAGATCTGCAGTTCAGCATGCACACCTATCTGGTCAGGAGTCAGGACTCAGGAGTCATGTACACTTCCTGCTCAATACCTTGTTGTTGTGACCTGCTAGTGCTATAATTGCACATCTTAGTCGTTGACTATGGTATGCACTGGCGTCATCTTATGCAATTAAGTTCCATGACGATGCTAGAGCTGGTAACTTGCAGACTATTATCACTGTGGTATAGTGGTGCCAATTGCCAAATAAACTCTTAGCCTGAACCTGGAAGTCTGAACTCACCGTACTAGTAGGATCCAGAAGGTGGAGTAACCGTCTTAACTCTTAAGTAGACTGTAGAAACAAGAAGCATCCAGTACAGCAAGCTAGTGGATGGGTGGCTACAAGAAACCCTATTAAGCTATTTATGACATTAAGCGAGGTAAAAACCCAGAAAATTTGAATTACGATACAACCACCCACCAGATTTAACACCTGCATATGGATCTCATAAGGAACACATGCAGCTAAAAATGCCAAATTGAGTGGGTGGTTGCATAAGATCGCTCCTACTCTGCTGCTAAATGGTAATCTCTCCAGCATCAGAAATTATGATGATTGATGAATGCATCTTAACTCACATGATCCACATTCCACACTATGGACCCAACTGTCCACCCTCCTTAAAACTCATGTAATCCACACTAGCCATTAATATCTTACACACTCTCTAAAAGTCTAAATTACATGTCTGAGTTGAGCTGTGTTTGCTTGTTTGATGCCCATGCCATCAAACTTCAATCTTGCTAGGGCACATGATTATCCTACAATATCTTGTGTTCTCTGTGCTGGATGTTCTCTTCCATTGATTTCTGACTTCATATGAAGTATCAAGATGAAACCTTGAAGCATGCATCTGTTAAGAAGATAAGTTTGAACTTGAAGAGATCCTATCTGCCAGATGTGCAAACATTCAGTGTTTTATGATTCTTCATAGTCTTGTGTGATGAATTTAATTATTGCTTGATCTAGAGTAACTTAAATTTATTTTCATATTTGTTCCCTGCTAATTAGTTTCTTCCTTACCATGCTGCCTCAGAGTTCATGTGGCTTTGGTAGGAATCTTGCAGATTCATCAATGGATCATCATAAGTTGCATCAAGAAAGGAGTCATACAGCACAACCTTTTTCTCCTGCAAGTTATACCATCTCAATTGGGGTATGTACATGTTTTCCTCAGTTATCCTCTTGGTTGCTTTGATGTCTTGGTTTCTGGGCGCTTAACGAAGTCCTGCGGCACTATATGCTACTGTGTATTACTAGGAACAATAATGCCTTTTGGTGTCATGATTCTTTTGTAGTTTTTATTAAACATATTTGAGTCTAGTAGAAAGGAATGTTGATAGTGGAACAATGGCTTTTAGCATGCTATATGAGGACAGATTATTGAATAGTCTAGCACTCTAGTTTATGACTCAACGCTGCTGTGACTGATAAGAAATCATGAAAGCCTGAAAGTAATTGAATAGTATGTTGGTGCGCTGTTTTGTTATTTATTCTTTATTTATATAAAATTTATTTATTTTTTGGTAGAAGAATGAAGTTATCTCATAGTAGTTTGCCTGCTTCATGAATTAATTCTATTCTAGATAACTAGATAATTTTCTTTTTTCATTGATAACTAGAATAATTTTCTTTTTTCATTGATGCAATTGAATATGTTGATTTGGTTATGTTTTTCAGCTGTAAGAATTAGCACAACAAAGTATATATCTAAAAAGTGTGATTCTTATCTCTGGATTTTACAGGATTCCAATATAAACCGAGCTATCAGCCCTGCTCCTTCTTTGGATATCAAGGGTAGATCTAGGGTGGCAGATTATAATCTGAAGACATCAACAGAACTATTGAAGGTTCTAAATCGAATTTGGAGCCTGGAAGAACAGCACACTGCTAATATGTCAGTGGTAAAGGGATTAAAATTGGAATTACAGCAGGCACAGGCACACATTCAAGAACTTATGCAGGAGAGACGAGGATACTGCCACAAAGTTGCTTCACTAATGAGGGAACTCTCCGAGGACAAACTTGTTTGGAAAAATAAGGACCAAGAGAAGATTGAAGCAGCCCTTCATTCCCTGCAAGATGAACTAGATGATGAGAGACGGCTTAGGAGGCATTCTGAGAACCTCCACAAGAAGTTTGGCAAGGAGTTATCTGAGATAAAATCAGCATTTCTCAAGGCAGTTAAGGACCTTGAGAAGGAGAAGAAAGAAAATAGCCTCTTAGAAGACCTTTGTGATCAGTTTGCAATGGGAATCCGGAACTACGAAGAGGAAGTCAGGGTGCTAAAACAAAGGCATGTAAATAATTATGAGCACAAGTTTGATAAATCAGTGCTTCATATTTCGGAAGCATGGCTTGATGAGAGAATGCAAATGCAAAATATTGATGTCAAGGAAGACTCGCTGCAGAAAACCACAATAACAGAAAGGCTGAGCAGTGAAATCCAGGCTTTTCTTCTTGCTAAAAAATCAGGTAGCTCTAAGAATAATGACAAATACATAAATGATAGTAGGAGGGATGCTAGCTTACGTCGGCAATCCCTTGAGTCTGTCCATTTGAATGGAGCCACCAGTGCTCCTCAGCTAGCTGAAGACGATGATGATTCTGTTGCTAGTGATTTGCATTGCTTTGAGCTGAACATGCATGGAAATGACATTCAGAATCATGACCATACAGGACCTCACAAAAGCGGCACTGGCAGCATGGCTGCACCAAAGAAAATATCAGAATACTCTCATATTATATCTGGTGAAAGTTCGCAAATGTCGCATGTGCCAATTTATTCGCAGAAAGACAAGGCAAGGTCCAGTAGCAGCAAACCACAGCATGTCACTATAACTCCAGAGATCAACTCACACAGCAATGCTGGAATTACTCCGGCAGAAGAGCAGAATGAAATTACCAGCACCCACATTTCTCGAGGATCTCACATTGACTCATCAAAGCACAACTTGGAGGCTTCTCATGCTGACTGTCTGGGGCAGGAATCCCTTGATCATTATTCCGGAACAAGTCTATTTTTTGAAGGCACTGCTTCAGGGGATTTATGCAATCTCCGCAGTCCAGCACGGCAACTGAATTACCAATCCACACCATTGGGCCATGAGATTTTTGAATGTTCACCGGAAGTGCCAGTAGGCGTGAAGGAGAACACCCTGAAGGCAAAATTACTTCAAGCAAGGCTAGAGGGGCGGCATGCCCGATTGAAAGCGTCGGGAGGTTCCTTATCCAGCAGGAGAAAATGAGAGTGATACCGATCGGTTGCAGTTTCTGGGATTTGACGCCCGCGCAGCAAATCAGAGGTGCAATATAGCTGGCTTATGCAGCTGCCTGCATTTCCTTCCATCGTGCCAGTTGATTCAGAAACCCTGTACATTGCAAGCTGCAGACCATGTGAATCCTATGCGAGTGAACATTTCTGTAAATTTTGGCCTGTTACTAAGTTGTCCAGGACGGTAGAGGCCAAGAACTCTACCTGAGAAGGATTTTGTTTATGACACTTGTATCTTGATGACCTTCATGATCTTTTCCATGGCAAGTCTATTTGATGCATTCAATTGGCACCTCTTCATGTTTCTGAAGAGTTAAAGAGTGGTGGTATGATTACTAGAACGAAAGTAGATCGCTAATGACTTGTCCTATAGAATGAAAATAGATCACTAGTGACTTTAGATAGACATTGCACATGTACACAATGCATTACAGCTGAAGTTATGATTGCTCTATTGAAGGCTGCAAGGGAATCTCTTGAAGAGATGGTTCATGATTTCCAGAATGTGCTGAATACTTTGTTGGATTAAACGAGAACTCTCTACATAAAAGCAAAACCACATGTACAAGGATGTACACGTACTATCCACACCAGTCAATATGCATCAAGATTCGTGCACGCAAAAAAAACCCCACTATGTACTGCTTTCTCTCTGTTTAAGTGAGGATGACACGGCCGCGGGGTTGGAGCCGGTGCGGGTGGATGGCCCAGTACGGTGTTGAGTTGTGGGGTCGGAGCCGGCGTGGGTGTATGCTGACGAGCTTGGATCCCGCGGAGGCGCCAACGTGTCGAGCATGAGGTGACGGGATTTGGGCAATGGTGGCGGTGAAGCTCGAGAAGAAGGAAGAACTACCGGATCTGGCTACACGGTGACGGAGATGTGTAACATCTTGATTTTCAGAGTTTTTTAAGTTTAAAATAAAATTAACTATTTGGTTATTTCTTGAATTAATTAAAGCTTAATTAAATTTTCAAAAATTAAAAAGATTTAATGCAACTAAATTAAACTTCAATATTTCAAAATCTGTTTTATTTGGATTCCTTGTGTTACAAGGATTTTTTTGTATTTTCTTGGATTTTTTGAATCTATTTGCTATTTGCTAGAGCTCAAATTCTTTTTTCTCATTTTCTGAATTCGAAAAATATTGGAAAAATCCTTAAAAAGCCTTTGGGTCGAAACCCTAAAGTCCAGCCCATTTCTTGTCCGCCATGGCCTACCCACCATCTCAGCCCAGTTCACCTCGGCCCGGCACATCAGCCCAAGTCGCCTCGGTTATCTAATCCGCCTCATTGTCACAGACCTCGATCGCAACCATTCCTTCCTTCTCTCTCACCGCTAGGTGGGTCCACCTTGTCAGCTTCATCACCTCTGTTTGAGAGTTCGCCGCCATGTCCACTTTGGATAACTCCACCCCGCTCACCATGTTCGCCTCGACATCCGTGTCGTCTCTGCCTCGGATTCCTTAGCGTCCGTGTTTTAAATAGCGCCCAAGCCCTCTCGTTTTCAGCATTCCTAAGATGCCTCGCTTTCTCGCCTTGCACCACCATCGTCCTCGTCGAAGCATTAAGTCGCTAAGTGTTCGTCGTCTTCCGCCATCGTTCATCTTCCGTGTTGTTCTTCTCCGTCGCCATTCGTCTTCATCATTGGTGAACCGCCCATCCACCGCGTTGTATTCCTCCGCCATCCATCCTCATCATCGACTAGCCAAGTCGCCCGTCTGTTACGTGTGCCGCCTTGTGTCATCCCTGATGTCACCTCTAGAATTGTCCATAAGCTTTGTCCACCATGAGACATGTCTATGACACCTAGGTCCCACGCATCAGCCCTATTCTGTGAACCCAGTGCACCGTAGACCCATGAACCACGCCCGTGGACTTGGTCCATAGACCGATGGCCCACATGTCAGCGTCCAACCCAATTTTCTTTATAAAAATAATTCGGTCAAAATTCAACAATCTTGCTGATGTCATAAATCTGATTTTCCTTTAGAAAAATAATTCAAAAAAGCCAAATAGTGCCTTTTCCTTTTCCTAGAATTAAATCTTCCGAGAGCCCATTCTTCTCTGTCTAAACTCCGATTGACTCGATTTTCTTACTAAATTCATCTGAAAATTGGGCTCTATCTTTTAGTTCTAGTTTTATATTTTTTGAATTTTATTTAGATTTTATTTGAATATATTTGTGTTTCGATCGTTTTCTCTCTCGTTAGATAACGTCTTCATAGGAGTAAAAGTATGACCTGAAGTTCAAGAGTTGGTAACTGAGCAAAACAAAAGCAAGTCATAACTTTTTATCATGTTGAACCTATTGTTTTATATCTATTATTTATTATTTTATTTTAAATTATCATGCATTGCTAATTTATTACAAACCTTTGTAATTGGTAATTATCGACCAATTTGATTAATTTCTCAATTAATAATTTGAATGACATGATTCCATTATCACCATAGGATGGTAACTATCTATTGATACAAACTAGTATCCATTTAGGTAATACGTCTAGTATGCTTAGCTATGCTTATTGTTATGTTGGTCTCATCATCATGTGTTTATTAATTAATTAATTTTGACTTAATAAAATATTGAACCGTGGTGGTCAGCCACATTTATAAACTTTATGTACCATGACATGGGTAGTGTCATTGATGTTGGTTAATCAAAATAATTTCCACTTAGATGAGTAATCGTGCAGTAAAGGGGATAGTGTGGTTAACACTTTGATATGTGATGTCTCGCTTGGGTATAAGGATTTAACTTTATACGCCATTGATCTGAACCTTATCGTACAACCATATGCCTAGTATGGAATGGAATTGGCTAATTAATTTGTAATATTTTAACCTTGATTTTGCCATTGAGATATTCTGTTGGTGTAAGAGGGGAATTTTACCGGTAGGACTGTCAGCCTACTTGGCAATGAATCCTTAGCAGGCATGATCAGTTTGAGATTAAGCATTATAAAAGCCATGTTATGATCTTTTAGTCAGTATGCCTAACGAAGCGTGTTATACCGGTGACACCACAAGATGGTCATACCATGTGAGTAATGTTATATAACCTCTGTAGAGTGTAAAACTATTCGAATAGCCGTGTCCCCGGTTATGGACAATGATCAGTGAGTTCACATGAGAGGTAAAGATTTCATAAAACTTGAATTTGGTCGGTTGGGAAGTGAATTGGCAGTTCACTTGTAGTTATTCAATTCCTTTGAATTAATTACTTACTAATCATTTTTAAACTATGTATTTTGATCTATTTACTATATTTACTCTAAATTATTGTTTTCCACAAAATAACCACTAATCCATCACTTGATAAACCTTGCATAATTATATTGCATCTTATTATAAAAAACTTGATGAGTAATCTATGTACTCATGGCTATATCTATTGTTGCTCAATTGTTGAAAAAGAACCATATCAGTCAGAGGTAGTTGAAGGAGGATTCTTCAATAACTTCTCGAAATAAGACTTTGTTTCCTAGTCGATTTCCTGTAGCATGTCGAATGGCTACTCCGCTTATCATTATTTTTCCGTTGCTAGATTTTGCTAAGCCATTCAGGCTATTACTTATAAGTTTAGCCATAAGATCGCTACTATGATAAGTAATAATATTTAAGTCTTTCTTAGTTAATCATGATCATAATCAATATTTTATCTATGTTTCTATTATGTGTACTAGCATGATCTTAGACTAAAGCAGAATGCACAGAAAGATCCAGATTTGGATATTCGAGTCTCAATGAGATGACCGCCATATCCAGCTTCCTGGTGACTGAGAAGACCACTGCCTTCCTCATCATGCTCGCCGCTCCGGCCGGCTTCCTCCCCCCACACCGAGCCGGCTGGAACCTAAACTGTCCGTTGCCAGATCCGACCTTGGCTGACTCAACGCCATTGGACCTGAGCTTGCTGGTTGTTGCACAGCCTAATGCCAGAGCTGAGTTGGTGAGATAGAGAGAGCACCTCCGGCCAGTGAGAAAAGAGATGTGGATGTTTGTGGGGGGATAATACACCACATAATCACTCTCTCTCCTAGTTATAGATGCTACGCGTACATTCACGTATTTGTGAAAACCACACTCAACTTTTTAGCATCCTTCATATTGGTTGTGTATGTAATAATTCATTAGATTGTGCTACAGCAGGTTGCCTTGGATCAAGTAGGTTAGTTCGCCAATGGACACAACTGATGCAACTTTCACAATGGTTATATGTGATATAATAGATAACTGATGCAACTTTCACAATACACAAGTCTTCTTTGTTTAGCCAATATATTTCGAGGATTAATTGCACTAGCTTTCACTTCTAGAGAGAAACGTCAAGATGTGTGTGAAAACCAAGTCAGTTACTGCAAGGTGGTCCTTGTAATCTCAAGGAGAAAACAACACGCCTACTCTCCCCCCCCTCTCTCGGTCACAACTCAGGCTTAGTGTGCTTATAGCCACATCCATCATGGCACCTCTGCACACTTTTTTACGGTGCTTGGAAGGTACATGACGCATCTTCGCTTTAAAATATTAACCGTTGATCTGCATAGGGGCAACTTAAGAAGAGAAAATATGTAACCATGGTAATTAAATAATTATTCTTATACTTAACCCTCTTTCTCGTCTGTGTTCGTCTTAGCTCTCATCTCTGCTAGCCTGTATCTGTCTTCGATCTGTTGCACCGACTCTCCTCCAAACCAGCTACGATCCTTCAAAACAACCGCACTTTCCTCCTTCCCCTTCTCCAACAAACCTCCCTCAAACTCCTCCCCTTTCCCTCCTCTACACGCCTCCCTTTCACTCATGCAAAAGTTAGATCAAGGACTCTTGTCTTATCTATATGAGAGGGGAACGTTATTGTCTTGTCAATTTCCATCTACTTCCATAGTAATTGGCAAGTTATGGACAAATTATGTAATTCATGTTGAGGCACTTAGTCTAATAATCAAATACGCAATCTCGGAAATTTATGTAAATCATGTTAAATTACATAGTTTGATGTTCTATTACGTAGTCTTGTTCAGTTACATAGTCTACAAATGATAAGCACCACTGTTTGCACGATTAGGAGGATATGTGCTTTTACCAACTTGGCCTTCTCCTTCTGATTTGATAAGGATATATAATCATTTATCTAATTTTCAATCTAATCTTTAAGTTAAGACTTGACCCATAGTTTAAGTACCTTTGCTTAGGTACATCTAAATGTGGATCATTGGTTTGCAACTAATAAATGACTATGAGCCTGTTCTTTTTGGCTACGGCTTGTGGCTTTTGGGCTGTTCGTGTGAGAGATTACAGAGTAACTGAAACACATGTGCGGTTTTTGCTGATATAAATGAAGTTGGTACAGTATGTACTATAATTAACTAGTAGACCTCATTTTGAAAAGATACTTCGTTTAAAAACTAGTTATTGTAGAAAATCTAATAGCTGAAGCCAAAAACTGAAAAAAATATGCCCTATAGCACCTTTCAAGCACCGTAGAAAGTCTCATAAAGATAATGTTAGTGTCAATGGTGGCAAAGCTGGGTTACATGGTGCCCATGGTGACAAAACGATCCTTCGGGGGTGAAGTGGTTTACATGGACAAAAAAATTCAAGGGATTTAATGAAAACTTGCGATACTTCAAGGGATTAAAGTTGTTTTCCAATCAAAATACATCTGCGATAAACAATTTTAGTTTGTTGGTCTAGGTTGTGCTGAGAGGAGAAAAGGTTTTTTAGACAATTTACTTTCTCAAGCTAATAGTCCAATTAGAGGCCATTTTGTAATTCTGAATTTAATTTGTAAAGGATGGCTATTTTGATTTGAGAATGACATTTATTACTTACTTGTTACTATATATTTGTGCATAAAACTGGAAAGACACCTAACTTAGACTGGATACTAAGCATAGCTCGATTTAACCGTGGAGAACTGGAGATCAATATAGTTAGTTGATTGTATTCAGGCCTCATCGTGCTGATCATATTTGACTACATGAGAGATTTCGACGCACGAAAACAGGTGCATCTTTAATGGAGCTTCCCAACAGGGAAACTGGCTTGTGCAAGCTACTGGAGATGAGAGATTGAGTGTGTTGTGTGGAGTTTAGCAGGTGCAAAATACCTGGACGTGTTACCCAGAGAAGCCATTAGCTAGTTTACTTTGAGTCTGTACTTTTTAGAGTTTTTTTTTCTTTTGGCTTCGGCGGAACAAATAGAACGATTTTTTCGAGTGATTTCTCGAAGCCACTTCTCTTAAAATCGTGTGCGTCATCTATATCGACATCTTCGTCATCTAAAAAACCACAGACAAAATCTATCACCCGCAGCCAAAATTCCATAACCTAAGAGAACAATCCCTTTGTATACTCACGGTGGTTGAGGTGCGAATTCTCATTTTTCAATAGAATTTCGTATCTTAGGTAAAGGGCATGTTCTTTTTGGCTTCAGTTTATGGCTTTTGACCGCGGCTTATTGTTTTTGAGCTGTTCATGAGAGACAGTATGGAACAATAGAAACTCGCGTACGGTTTTGGCTGATATAAATAAAGTTGTTATAGTGTGTACTACAATTAATTTGTAGACTCTGACTCGAAAAGACACTCTATTTGAAAACTAGTTACTGTAAAAAAGATGAAAAACATCTTTTAAAAACTAAAAAGAATAGACCCAAAATCTTGTATCTTAGACAGTAACTAAACTCCTCTACTTTCAATGCAAAGATACATAGTTCCCCTTCGTGTTAAAAATATATTTGCATATGCATTGCTGTTAGGAGTTAGTGTGACAAGTTAGAAAGAATTTAATCACTTGTCTGCATTGGTTAAGACAAAATTGTAATGTAGCCCTAATCAAACATGCCTTATATTTTGATATATCTGTAGTATAATTTAGCTAGTTAACTATGATACAGATGAAAAAAATACAAGATCAATTTAATACAAAAACTTTGAACTTTATCGGCTTGTACAATTTTTTGCATGAAAAATCGACGCCCGATTGATGGAAAACCTCATTTCCAACACGGCATCATCGAACCATCCAACCAAGCACACTTTCCACACGAATTTTTTTTACGGATAATCCATTTTTTATTCGAAAATATATAAATATACCGGCGGGAAATTTTTTTATAAAAATAGGCTCAAATCGCCCTCCCATTGGGCGACTCTCACCTTTCGCCCAACCGGGAGGCGACATTTAGGAAATGTGGGAACTGTTGAGCGAATCAATACTATCGCCTGAGCGTTGGGCGACTTATTACAGTCGCTGTACGGTTGGGCGACTGGAATCTCAGTCGCCCAACGGAGGGCGACAGGGGGGTTTAATTTATTTCTCCACAGTCGGCCGCCCACTACCACTCCACTTTCCCCTCACTGCGCAGAAGAAACGAGAGAAGAAGAGAAGAGGCGCACAGAGAAGAAACGAGAGAAGAAGAGGAGAGGAAAAAGAGGAAAGGATGAAGGGGGAAGAAAAGGAGGAAGAGAAGAGAGGACGGAGGAGGAGGTGAGGGAGGAGGTGAGGGGGAAGGAGGAGTAGAAGCTATTCCATCCATTTGGATCCAGGTATTTTTGTTGATTATGTTGTATTTGCACTATTATTTAGATGAAATATTGGTGTTAGTAAAAATTGTAGATGTACAAAATGTAGTACAAATTTAGTATGGAAATATTAGTGTCAAAAAGTTGTAGCATACATTCTGTAGTATGGAATATTTTGTAGTATATTAATTTTAGCACCCTTTTTAGTATAGAAAATTTAGTTTAGTGTTGTACGATGTTATTTGACATGCCGTAAATTTCAATCATACACGCAGGCCTACATCATCAATGGCCACGACTACATTGAGAGTATATTATGGTGCTGGAATTATTCGTGAAGGTCTGAATGGTGTGGATTTGAGCGATTTTCCGCAAGTCACTCTCGTACTTCCGGATGACGAGAATGCTCGAATGAAAGATGTGCAGCATTGACTGACCCAGAGTTTTTCATTGGACCCCGAGATGTGCAGCGTCGTTGTGCAAGGGCTTTGGAGCTGGTCTCCCACGGACATCAGATGGAAGTTGAAGACATTGGTGCGCTCAGCTTCATGGAAGGACTTTGTGCAAGGGTGTCGGCGCCGTGGATACGAGTGTGTACTACTTGTGCAACCGTGCTCACTACAAGAAGCTGCGTAAGCTCGTGCGTCCGCCTATGCTTCGGGAGGTGCTAGCAGCTCGGGCGGGCAGCACGATGGCGGAGCTGATGAAGTTGCTCGTGAAGAAGGCAATGCGGTACATGGAGGAGAGTTACAGTCGTCAAGCTATAGAGGGGGAACTGGGCAAGCCGATGCGGTACATGGAGGAGAGTTACAGCCATCAAGCTATAGAGAGGGAACTGAGCAAGCTGATGAAGGAGAGCATAATGAGTATAACGTGCAGCAGATGGAATCTGATGACCAAAGGGCATGGGATGAAGAGCAAGCTGTAGAGGACGACGAGGAGGACAGTTCCGATGATGAAGAAGTTCCTATCCCCCAGGAATGGAACCGGTTTAATGCGGAGGGTGTTTCCGCACATGATGAGCATGAATCGCCATGGGAGTATCATGACACAGAGGTTCGGTTGCATGCTATGTTTGCTGACAAGGGAGCGCTGCAGGATGCCATCAAGCGTTGGGCCCTTTCAATGCAGCGGACATTTCGCGTCGTGAAATCAAGCCAGGAACAGTACACTGTGAAGTGCGAGCAGGATGGTTGTCCTTGGAGGGTGCACGCGCGTAGACCCAAATATGAGACTCACTGGATTGTGTCCAAGGTGGAGCCGCACTCCTGCATTCTAAACACTGTCTTGGCGAGGCATCGTAACCTGACGTCCGGATTTATAGCCAATTTGATGTATGGGGAGATAGTGAAGAAGAAAGATATTGCGGCCACGCATATTGTGGTATCTATCGAGAATAAATTCAAGTATAAGATTAGCTACGCGAAGGCGTGGCGTGCCAAGCAAAAAGCGTTGGAAAAACGTTTTGGCACTTTCGAGGTGACGTACGATAACCTTCCTCGTATGCTGAAGGTGTTGCAGCAAAGGAACCCGGGCACGTACATCGCCGTGCACGACAAGCTGTCCATAAGTCCACCGGGATTTGCAGTGTTGCAGAGAGCATTGTTTGCATTTGGTGCTAGCATTGAAGCATTCAGGCACATGCTGCCAGTGATCTCAGTAGATGGGACCTTCTTGACAGGAAAATACAAAGGGCAGCTCTTGACGGCCATAGGCGTTGACGGTAACAATCAAATATTGCCGCTGGCCATTGCATTTGTGGAGAGTGAGAATTATGAGAGCTGGCTATGGTTTCTCAGACATGTGAAGGCTGGAGTTGTAGGCACCCATCCTGGTGTGTGCGTAATCCATGATCGCCATGCCGGCATTATAAAGGCTATAAGAAAACTTCAAGAAGATCCTGAGGATACCGTTCCTTGGCTGGATATGAGGAACCGGTGGTGCAGTCGTCACTTAGGGGCAAACTTTTTCAAGCAATTCCCGAAACAATCTTTGATGAAGCTATTCAAGAGGCTGGCCAGGCAGAACCAGCAGAGGAAATTTGATGCTTTATGGGGGTTATTGGATGAGCATACCAGGAAGAACGTCGAAGAGAGGAGTAAGGGGCCGGTCACTCCTGGGGCGGCACAACCGCAATGCTTGCCAGCAATTGATGAGGCTAACCCAAGTGGTCCAAGAAGGCGGAGCTCACGAAACATTAAGTGCTTCTCGCAGTGGATTGAGGGGGAACCATTGGAGAAGTGGTCGCTGTTGCACGACACGGATGGCGCAAGGTATGGAATAATGACAACTAACCTTGCCGAGGTCTACAATTGGGTCCTAAGGGGTCTCCGTTCTCAGCCCCTTGTCGCCGTCGTGGAAGGTGTTCTTCACAGCACAATCCGCTACTTCAGGGAGAGGCACGCGAGTGCCGCACTTCATGCGGCCAATCCCGGAGCCCTGTATTCGTCAAAAATTACTGCGTACATGGAGACGAAGGCACAGAAGGGTCAATTGCACACAGTGCATGTCATGGGCAACAGGGAGCATTGTTTCGAGGTGATACTCCGTGACAGAGCCAGATTTGGGACATCTCGTTCACTTATTACTCACGAGGTATGCCTTGGAGATCATGCAAACCAACCTAGCTGCACATGTAACAAGCTTAAGTTGCTACACAAGCCATGCTCTCATGTCCTCGCTGCATGCGGGACCGTGGGCATGGATCCTTCCAACTTCATGTCCGAATACTTCTTTAAGGAGAGAATACTACAAGCTTGGTGTGGGGAGCTCCGGGGATTCAGGGTGGTGGAAAACTTCACCACTTTGGACATTTCAGCGAGGACCTGGGTTCCGGATATTAGCATGCTGAAGGGTGGGAAGGGTCGGCGACAGAGCCGACGTATTAGAAATGACATGGACGAATCACAAGCTGGAACATCTGGTGCACGTTGTGGGTGATGTGGTCAGGAGGGGCACACAGCTAGACGATGCAACGCATATCCTGATCAGTAGTTATTGGAGACTTCAGCTAAATTTCATGTACCACTTGTAAAACTTGTATGTTACATCCGTTTTCTGTTATGTAGTTGGTGTTGTGCTGGTAGCTTATTATTGCTCTATTTACTTAGTTACTACATGTATTTGCTTAGTATTTGCTGTATGGACTATTTGAACGTTATGGACTTCAGGCCGACACGTTTTCTATAATGACCGTAGCTTGTTGTTTCAGAAATTATGATTACTGGCCTCTGAGAAGGCAATGTTGTAGCACTTATTTCGTGGAACGTACTGTTTCCTGCAAACGACTGAAAATGCTACGAACTATTCGTATGTCCTCCTCTCCATGGACTATGCCCACTGCACCAGATAACCTGCCTACATAAAGGCCTCCTATGTCTTCCATCACAATACCACATCTTCTCCTCTAGCCATCACAATACTACTACACAACAATGTCTTCCTGGAGGTCCGACCCATTTGGAGTGCCGGAGTGGCATGAGTGCCCGAAGTGCCATTGCGGCTTTAGGACGATGTTGTGCGTCTGGACGGATCCAGTACAACGAGCCAACTACGGCCGTAGATTCTTCAAGTGTCCATACCTGGATGACGACTTCGTGGTAACGACGACAACTAAATCCTTTGTTTCTCGTTACCGTTTTTGAACTTGATCCATGACATCTACCACGCCACACATAGCCTTGCAAGTTCATCGAATGGGTGTATCGGGTGCCGCCGGCATGGCCACAGAACCGACCAAAGGAGGTGGAAAACAAAGGACAATACTTTGTCAAGATGACTCAGGCTCGCGAGGTGGAACGACAGATGCGGCTTGAGCAAGAGCGCCACGTGAGGGTGGACCAAATCCGTCTGAAGGGCAAGGAGGATGAGCTGCAAAGGAGGCGGGAGCAGTTAAGTCTGCGTGAAGCAGCCATCAAGTGTCAGGAGGAAGAGCTTCAAGCTCGTGAGGCAGCTCTCAAGACCAAGAGTAACAGGAAGAATGATGCAGCGGAGCCATCTTCAGGGCGCGAGAAAAAGGGGAAACAACCACGCTACACCCAGTAGACAAAATGTAATAGACCCAGCAAGTTGTATTCCCTAAGGCTTGTTAGGACTAATGGTGGAGTTCTGAACATTACAAGTTCTACACTATGTACATAGACCCAGGCGAGGGAGCGGCGGCGGCGCGGCGCGGGCGAGGGAGCGGCGGCGGCGCGGCGCGGGGCAGGCGAGGGAGCGGCGGCGGCGCGGGGCGGGCGAGGGGGCGGCGCGGCCAGCAAGGGGGCGGCGCGGCCAGGTGTGGAGGAAGAAGAAGGGTAAAAGGGTCATTTCGCGTGGAGAAAAATGCCTGAAAAATGGAAATGAAATTAAAATGGGAAAAATCCTATATTTGCAAGAAGGTGGTGAACTCAGTCCTATATTTACAAGTCCAAAAAACTTGGTCCTATTTCACAAAATCACACTCAACTCAGTCCTATATACTCAATTTTCCCAATTTTTTATGCACGTACAACATCCAGTGAACACAAACTTTTATTAGAACTATACCAAATTTTTTCCCTGTTTAAAACTACAAAATTTACAAAACTCTACAAAAATCACGGGGGAGAGTAAAATCACACTCCTATTCGGCGACTGCATTATAAGTCGCCCATCCATTGGACGACTGCATGTAGTCGCCCAATAGGAAGGCGACTAATTGCAGTCGCTCTAAGGTAGAGCGACACAAGTTTTGTCGCCTCCCGGTTGGGCGAAAGGTGAGAGTCGCCCAATGAGGGGTGACTTGAGCCTATTTTTGTAAAAAAATTTCCTGCGGGTATATTTATGTATTTTCGAATAAAAAATGGATTATCCGTACAAAAAAATCATTTCCACACTGCGATTCTGGAAACAAGCTCTTTTCCCATTTTACCCCTCGAATACCCCTCTTATTACAACCACCTCCCTCCCTCCCTCCCTCCTTCCTCCTTCCCCTCTTTTCCCTCGCCTTCTCGAGGAAGCCTCCGCCGGCTAGGGTTACGGCCACCGTCCTCCCGCGCTTCCTCCCCCTTCCAGAGGTGGCGGCGCGCATGGCCGGCGGCGACGCGTCGACGACGGCGGGGGCGGCAGCGGAGGCGGAGATGGACCCGGACTTCTCGCGCGGGGGCGGGGAGCCCAGCTTCGAGTTCGCGTTCAACTCGGTGAACTTCTCCGACAGGGTGCTGCGGATCGAGGTCGTGGCCAGCGACGACGCCCCGGGGTCCAGCTGCGACGACGGCGGGGGGTCCCTCACCGACTGGGCGCGCCACCGCAAACGCCGCCGCGAGGAGCTCCGCAAGGAGAAAGGTGCGTAGATAGAGTGATCCCCCGTGGTTGGATGGATATAGCTGTTGGTAATCGTACGATTCTTGTGTAAATTATCTGTTGTTTGACGCGATTAGGATGTGGGTTTATGGGGATTTTTGTGTTAAAATTTTGTTTCTTTAGGTAGTTGACCACTTGACCCTTTATTGGGGATTAGTGATTAGGGCAAGGGAGAAGCGATAGAAGGGAATTCCTAAATTTTGAGCTGTTGTGGTGTAAATGTAAGACTTACCTGACATTGAAATTTGTTCTCGGCTGAATCAATATCAAATTTATTCAGACGAAGCAGTTAATAAAAATTATGTATTGTCCATTCTTCAAATTAGAATGCAGAAAATCTTGTTTAGTCACATATGTGGATGTAGCAGTGGTGTTCAAACAATATCAAACCATTCTAATTCAGAATGGCTACTGGACAACAAAGTGGCGCAATCATGCAACTTATAAAATTTGGAATAACCTGTATATGATAGATCTGTAGGTTGGTGAGATACATGCAGCCTATGGGTAGGTATGATTCATGCAGGATATGGGTAGGTATGATTCATGCAGCATGTAGGTAATGGTGATTCATGCAGCATACTTCAGCCTTAGGTTGAAGGGACAAGGTGTTCAATTATTATTTGGCAAAAAATGTGGGATATGGGAGAAGATAGGTTGTTGCTTGATACATTACCCAAGGATGGCATCTTCGTGGTTCTGCTTGGGTGTGTAGATTGGAGCTGGCCAGCTGGGGTTGTTGAATGTTGTTTCACGAAATTTAGACCTTGAGTACTGACACCGCATTATAGGAAATGTTGTGATGTCCGGATCAATGGCTTACAATGCTTATATAGTTAGCTCTCATAATATAGCAATTGTAGTTTAGCTTGGTTGTCGTTATCAATGTATGAATGTTCTTTCTTCCTGTACCTAGTATTTTTATTGAGTAACTTGTATACATTCTAGAAACCTAGAGTCCTATCTTTGTGGACTGCTCTTATGTTTTCTCAAGTTTCTTGGGCTTTGTATCATTGTATGGAACGTAGATGGCTGCAGTCATGAATGTCCTGCTGTGCTTGTGCATCTGGTGTGAGAGCACATTGTGCTGCACATAAGATGCTTTGCATGCGATTAGTGATACGTTTCAGATATCTCCTTTGGGTATATTTTTGGAGGGGGTATATTTTTGGAGGGGGCATAATGGTATACATAAGAAATCAAGAAAATATTTGTTTGACTGGAAAGAAAAAGGAAATGAGATTTCAGTTTCTCAACAAGGAGATAAAATGACACAGATTTGTTAGCATATGTTGAAGTACTGTTTGTCCCAAACAATAGCTCCGAATTTCTTCCACTATCTTTCTTTGTTCCTTGAAGACCATTTCTATTCTTTGAACTTATTAAATTCGTAGTTGTTTGAAGGCATTCTTGGGTATGCTTATTGGTTCTGATAGCCATGATCTTTCTTCAGTGCTTTCTGTGGTTTTGTGCTTCTTAGGGTCATTTCCAAAGTCCAACTTGACTTCCAGTTAGTGCCACAAGTTATATCTTGTTTATGGATGCTACATCCTGATCTATGATGCTACATTCCTTTTTCCTTGATGATGACATCATGATGTACCTATGATCATTCTTCTATGGTACAATGTGCCTTCTACCTTCGTAGTCTGTTTTCTTTGTGCAATGCTTCTTGTTCCATTCCATCTGATTATCTGCTGTGCTAGTTTGATATCTACAATTGTGATTTCTTATGAAGGACTTCTTTTACTATCAATTTCCATTTGCAGATTCGGCAACACACATATCAGACCAGACAAATTGCAATGAAGTCGAAGCAGAAGAATGTGATGCATACGAAGAAAATCAAGAGGAACCTGTAGCAATGATAGAAGAATCTCCACCTAGCATTGCCCAAGATGGTATGTACAGCTGAAAGTTCTACTTATTGTCCTTTGTGGATAGATTTAGTCTCCCTGTTACAATTATTGATCAAGTTTGACACAAAACGTTTGCTGTTGGAAAGGCATTGTCTTGTTAGGCTTTTGACAAAGCTTTATTTGCGGGAAAATTTAGATTTTTCTACTGAATTAAATTTGTTTTGGGTTAGGTTAGATTGAGTTGGCAGATAATTCAGAAAAGAAATTTGCTTGATCATTACATCAAATCTGCCGATTGTTATATTTCTTAATGTAACAACAAAACAAATAGGAAGAAGAAATTATTAATCAAATGTGTTATTGGCTTATTGGATATATATTTGAAACGATGAAGAAACTGTTTCATAACATCTTGTAAAAAAGTGTAAATTTCACTAAACCATACTACATTTGGTAAAACTATCACCAAACCACATTCAAGCTATAATTTTAGACCACCACACTTTACTTTGCATAATATTTCACAAAACCACCCTTTTAAGTATATAGCAGATTGGGCCTACTTGTCAGTCTCACAACCCTATCCCGTTTCCGTTTGCTAATATGAATAGGATTGTGAGATTGACAAGTGAGCCCGACCCGTTGGATATGATGGTAATGCTTGAAAGTGTGGTTTTGTGAAATGTTATACAACGAAAAGTGTGGTTCTATGAAATTATTGCTTGCAAGTGTGATTTTGTGATAGTTTTACCAAAGACTGTGGTTTTGTGAAATTTACTCTTTTAAAAAATAATTCTATGAGTAAGTATGATCCTTTATATATTTGGAGAGGTGTGGAGGTAGGGGCTCCCTAGAACTCTCCACAACCCTGTTCCCTGTTCGGCATTTAAGGTCAAGTCTGTTTTTTTTTTGTTTTTTCTGTTGAAACATTTAAAGCTGATATTAGCCTGCTTGGTAATCACTTATTTTTAAGTGGTACAAATACCTGTAGTATACTGGTACAAATACCTGTAGTATACTCTGGTATATTTGGTACTGGCACAATCTGCTGGTCAACTAGGTAGCCTTTGGTTGCGTCTTTCTCCATATGTGCAATGCAACATACTGGTTACAGGTCAATGCTGGCATGACACCTACCAACTCTTAGTTAACCCCTTGTTTCCTATTTAGTTACTTGAATTTGCTTCTGCTACCAGGTGCTTGTGCGGTATGAAATATTAATAATTAGATAACACTTGGTGTGGTCTTTGTTACTTGGATGCAGTCAAATGAAATAATAGGGTTCTTGGGGAGTTTATGATTGCGTTACTCAGAGAGCTACAAACATGATTAGATTGCTGGAAGCAGCTAGAATGAGTATTCAATTTTCGTGTTGTTTTTTTTTGTCATGTCTTCTGATAATTTACCATCTTGATTTTCCTGATACCAATCTTTCTAAAGGTTGATGTTCTGCACAGATAGAACAGTGTGTTTCAAGTATTTTAAGCAGAAAACCCGTCGAGTGATTCTGTTCTGTACCTTTTACTCCTTTTCAATGCTTCTCCTGTATTTCTCTGACCTTGGTATTTCGTAGGTGATGATGGACAAAGTATTGAAGTATCTTGGACCATGGTGGGTACACCAGTTTTGCGAGTAAAAACCATTTATATCAGTTCGGCGATTCTTGCTGCAAAAAGTCCTTTCTTTTTCAAGGTAATTCTGATAACCTTCTAAAATGCGGCTGTCCTATACTCTAGTCAGTTCACTGTTAGCTTTCTAATAAGCTTAATGCATTCTTCTTAGCTTTTCTCAAATGGCATGAAAGAATCTGATCAGAGGCATGCCACCCTTAGAATTACTGATTCAGGTAATGTGATAACTCTAGTGAACTCGGACATTCTTCCTCTTAATTGATTCTAATTTGCTATTGTGATTTTATTATCATCATTCTATATGTTTAAATTAAAAATATGATTATTTATGGTAAAAAAGGGATTCTGTTTCCGAGTTTCTGCCACCCTTATTTTTGTTTCTTTCATAATGAAATGGTCAGTCTCTTTTCCCTCATTGACTTCACTTACGTATAGCTATTTTCAGTCATTTACTGAAAGTCAATGGTCATACTTAATTAATCATTTACGCACACACAATAAGTGTCCCTTGTTTGGTTCTTTGGTGAACTGTTTCCTTAATCCTTAATTCCTCATTCCTCCTTGTTTTCATTCTACTTGAAACAGAGGAAAATGCCCTTATGGAGCTTTTAAGCTTTTTGTACAGTGGAAAGTTGACAACAACTGAACCCACTCTTCTGCTTGATATCTTGATGGCTGCCGACAAATTTGAGGTCGTTTCTTGCATGAGGCACTGCAGCCAGTTGCTCACAAGCTTGCCTATGACCACAGAATTTGCACTACTCTACCTAGATCTCCCATGCTCCATTTCAATGGCAGCTGCAGTTCAGCCGCTGACAGATGCTGCCAAGGAATTCCTTGCCAACAAATACAAGGATTTGACTAAGTGAGTGATCTCCATTGGATGGAATCACTTTTTTTTCTTTTTTGAGGAGACATTGTCACAAAATGATTTGAAGTGTACTCAAGGCATGGTTTATCTCATTTCAGGTTCCAAGATGAAGTGATGAACATCCCTCTTGCTGGGATCGAAGCCATCTTGTCAAGTAATGACCTACAGGTGGCATCTGAAGATGCCATCTATGAGTTCCTGCTCAGGTGGGCCCATGCACAATACCCAAAATCGGAGGAAAGACACGAGATCTTGAGTTCTCGTTTACTTCCGCTTGTGCGCTTCAGTCATATGACCTGTAGGAAGCTGCGGAAGGTCCTAACATGCATTGATCTAGATCATGAGCAAGCAACTAAGTGTGTCACAGAGGCGCTTCTATACAAAGCTGATGCACCACACCGGCAACGTGCTCTTGCAGCAGATGCAATAACCTGTCGGAAATTTGCGGAGCGAGCTTACAAGTACAGACCTCTGAAAGTGGTTGAGTTTGATCGACCCTACCCACAGTGTATAGCATACTTGGATCTAAAGCGTGAGGAGTGCTCCCGACTCTTCCCGTCAGGCAGGATATACTCACAAGCGTTCCATCTTGCAGGGCAGGGCTTCTTCCTCTCGGCACACTGTAACATGGAGCAGCAGAGTACGTTGCACTGCTTTGGTCTCTTCTTAGGGATGCAAGAGAAGGGCTCAATGAGTGTGAGAGTAGATTATGAGTTTGCTGCAAGGACAAGACCGTCAGGTGAGTTTGTGAGCAAGTACAAGGGTAACTACACCTTCACTGGTGGGAAGGCAGTTGGATACAGGAATCTCTTTGCGATCCCATGGTCGACGTTCATGGGCGACGACAGCCTCTTCTTCATCGATGGCATGCTGCACCTGAGAGCTGAGTTGACGATAAAGCGACCCTAGTGATGCATTAACCGCCTGATGTGCCTCGCTCAAGTTCAGTTTGTGCAATCGGTGGGTATTAGTGCGAAAATGCTGTATGCCGCAGATATCCTTTTTTAATGCGCCTAATGCTTTTGTTAATAGACAGTTTGGAAATGACAAGTAAAAAGGCTAAAACCCCCTTATCTTTCACTTGGAAGGTTATGTGTTGTCGGTATACACCAAACAGTGGATACAATAGTTTCGGGAGGCCGTAAGGGGTACCCGGAGTCTCTAGTCTCACCTAATATTCTCTCTTCCATGGTGCCTTAGGCTTATACATTTATAACTATGGATAAAGAGATTTACATAAACACTGCATCTGAGTCCTAACTAGTGGGGGCAAACGAGTTATTTCCTTGTTATGGTCTTTATGGGTCTGCCTTTTGTTTATATGTACACCTGGGCTTGCTTCTGGTGGGCCGATTATGCCAAGGTGAGGGGCACTCCCCCAACAATATGATTTTGTGTCCAAATTGTGAAAGGCTATTATACCAGTTGGAGATATGGGAGGAACAACCGAAATTACAAACTTGATCTCACTCCAGATTGGATGGCTTCTAACTGGCATCGGTAGAATCTGGGTAAAACTGCTTTGTTTGTCCACGTTTTAAATATTGTGGCAATGGATGTAAGTATGTTTTGGGTCTTTTCATTTCAGCTCTTAAAAGTTACTTTTCGATTTTTCTATATTAACTAGCTTTCAAACATAGTGTTTTTTTAAGATGGGGTCTGCATTTGATTGTATTATACACTGTAACAACTTCATTTATATCGGTCAAAATTGCACATGAGTTTTTGTTACTTTATACTCTCTTTCATGAACAGTTCAAAAGTCATAAGCTACAATCATAAGTCATAAGCCAAAGTAAAAAAAAGAACAAGCTGGTTGAAATTACACTGTACCTGAAGGTAACTTATTTAGCGTAATTAAATTTAAAAATTTTTAAGTCATAAGCCAAAGTAAAAAAAGAACAAGCTGGTTGAAATTACACTGTACCTGAAGGTAACTTATTTAGCGTAATTAAATTTAAAAAATTTAAAAATAGAAAAAATATGTTAACTCATCACAGACAATACGAACGAATATGGGAAAAAAAAGAACCGGCAAAAAACCCAAAAAAGCTAAAAATTCAGAAAAAGAAGAAATTTATGAATAGTGAAAAATAAGCTAGAAGCTAAAAGCTCAAGCTGAAATGAGCGGGGAAAGCATGTTAATTTACTGAAGCAAATAACCCTTGAGAATCTGCGAGAATTATGGTGGGTAAGGATATTGACTGCTATGTTTCGTGACGGCAGCCTGGCTCTGTCCAGTGGTATTGCTAGCCGTTTGGTAGCTCCTGTTTTCTCGATGAAACCTGAACCGGACTATCTGTCAGTAAACAAAAAGCTTCCATGATAAAGAAGTTGAATTCCCTGTAAAAGGCTTCCGTTGGGATGGTGCGGAAAGAATATGGAAGAAGCTTTGCCATTCCCAACCGACCTAGTCATTTGCTAGTGTTTTCGCCCCAATTTAAACTCAATACAATTGAAAGCTCGTCCAAACTTCTGTAAATTTCTTGCTCCGTCACTAGTTGGGTGGGCGGGAATGGGTAGGATTCAAACCAAATTAATTTGTCTTGCATACGAATAATCCTATGATCTTGTTTTTTGGTAAGATCAAAAGAGTTCCATTTCATTAGCTTAAAACAGGAGTACAAAGATAATCTTGCAGGGAAGCAGGTGCATTAGACCGCCACAAGCACCTCTGCAAGTTACAAGATGTTTGCATACCACCCACATGTGCAACGATATTAGCTTGCCTACGAGTAAAACAAAGATCAAATGCAACAATCTCCTGCTGAGCTTCTGGATTTCTCGGATGATTGGGGAAACCTCAGCACGTCCTCCATCTTGGCTTCCCCAAAGATCAACAATAGTCGACTGTCAATTTCCACATGAACTTGATGAGCACCCAAACTGGAAGCCATATGCACACCATCTCGACACGTAATTATTTCTGAAGATCTTGTGGTTTTGTTTATATTGGATTCTGTTTCTGACTTCTGTTTAGAAAAGTCAGAAGTTATTACGAATACCTACTTTCTCGAAGTGGTTTCTCCATTCCTTTTGCTCCCGTCTTACTCTGGGGATAAGGGAAGATGAAGGACCATTTAAGAAGGTATAAAATAATGTTATGATGAATCATTGTAATTTTTGTAGAGTGCATATTTGATTTTGCAAAGATTGTATTTTGTCTAGATCATTTTTGAAATTTTTCAATAAAAACGGTCATACCACCTGTATGGCAGCGGTCGTACGGCAGAATAGTAGTACCGCGGTTTACTTAGCGATAGCTATTTTTCAGAGAGGTCAAGTTGTGAGATGCGGGGGTGAGGTAGTACCAGCCTGTGATGGACGGTAGTACCGACCCAAGTGAAAATTCTTGAGATTTAGGGATTTGAGTTATGGGATGATTTGGGTTGATCTAGGTCAGTGCATTAATGTTATATGAAGCATGTTTTGAATAACGTGAGTCAAGGTGTGAAGAATTTATGCCAAAAAATGATTTCTTGGTCTTCGAATGTGCAGAGTCACTTAGAATCAACTATAGTCAACAGTGATGATTGGAGCTACGTTCACGGAGGAGCCGAGGCCTAAAATGATAAAAAAAAATATCAGGTGAGATAGCTGAGCTCAAGCATGGCATGAAAAAGAAGGAAAATATTGAAGAGAATTTCGAGCAATGGGTTGTATCATGTGGTTTTGTCGGTCTAAGTAAGGCGTGATCCGGTGAAATCGGAACGGGAGAGACTTGCCGACGTATGGCAAGCCAGTGGTGCACTTACACGTAGTAAGCATGACGATTGATTGCAATGAAAGATGAAGACTGGGTCAAGAAGGGTATTTTAGTAAGTTGACCAAAATACTAGAAATTATCTTGGATTAAAACCATAGTACTTGAGCGGCTCTTGGGAGGATGGTTTAGGTCAAGGAGAAGCTGAGAAGATCATGTTAGATCAAGACTAAGGACTTAGTGGATTCAAACTTACACGCTTTGAAAAGTGTGCATAAATATAGTGTGTGAATTAAAATCCGTATGTATGGGGTTATCGGGTTTCTCCTATTTGTGCTAACTGGATAGTATCCACTAGGGTTAGATAGAGCTAGCTAGCCTATCTATTTAACAAGCTAAGATGGAGATTTGCAAGTTAACCATCCAGCCATCATCTCATTGTGATCAAATATTTGAGGGTTTGGGTTTGAGAAAAATGTGAGTGATGTGGTGTGCTCTCTTATCCTCCAGGTGGAGTGGCTGTAAAACTTTTATCCTTAAGTAGTAATACATCAGTTTTGTTTATCTCTGATGGATATTTCTTGTTTTGGTTGATTTGCTGTCGATTTGGTTGGTTTTGATCTCCTTTCACCCCTTCTTGATCTTGCTGATACCAAGGACGTATAAGTCATGGAGGTGTCCAATGGAAATTAATCCCCATCCATCTAAGCATCAGGTTTGATAAGTTCTTAATTAAGTTACTCGGCTTTTGATTGATTTGGTTTCTCCAAGTGATTTCTTGATCTTGCTATTTTTGGCTCGATTCTTTGAGTGTTCTAACTTACTGTGATATATGGTAATACATTTAAAGCTATCTTGGCTATCATTCACCCACGAACAAGTCGCATTCACCGTTTTTTGTTTTTGCTCGATTTTGATGCACCATTCCTTCAAATTGAAAAAGGTCACAACTTTGATAACGATTCTCTCGATTGCTAGTTGGAATAGTTTCGTGACTTCCTAGGAAAGGTATATACTAAGTTTTAAGTTATTTGGATATACCGATCAAAAGTTACATAGATTATTGGTTTTGAAATATGGCTGATGTGTCCATGAGCAAAATAAGAAAGAAATACGTATGTGAGAAATAAGTGAGAGAAGTAGGGTATATGATACGTCTGTGACTTCCTGCCTTATGGGGTGTTCGTATTAGCTTTTGCTGATGACTTTTGGCTGCAGCTGATGGATTTTGGATAGTAGCGGCTGAAAAAAGTGGCTTTAAGAAGAAGGAAGTGAGTGATGCAAAAAAGTGAGGGAGAGATACATGCACAAGACAAGAACGAGAGGAATAGAGTATGTGATACGCCCGTGACCTCTTAACTTATCCTCGGAGCGAGAGGAGTGAAGAAGCTGCTTCAAGAAGCCAGATAAGATGGGAGCGAGAGGATTATGAAACCATTTCATAAAGTCGGATGTTCATGTTAACTTCTATTTTTCCAAATAGAAATTAGAAGTAAAAAACAAATACAAATAGTTTCCTAACCAGAAGTCGAAATCAACATAAACAGTATCTTCTTAGGTACACCGGCTCGGAGGATGGGCGCATGCATGACACATTGAGAAAAGAGGGGTAGGCCAGCAGACGCGCTGCGTCGCGGCGTGCGTGCAGATGAGCTAGTGCGTGTAGCTAGGCGGTCGCCGTCCGGCGCTGCCCTAGGCACAGGCCCGCGACGGCCGACGCCTCAACCGCGCGCGCGTAGCAACAGCGAGATGCCATCCGCTCCATCTGCCCCCCAAAGAAGATAGATCTTCGTGCTGATTACTTTCTGTACATGTTGGGTGGGCAGCCGCTGCCGGCCTCCAGTCCCTGTCCTGCCGGATCCGATCGCCTCTCCCCTTCTTCCTTCCTTGTCGGTGCAGTGCATGCACTACTTATTCTACTGCCTCTTTATTTAGTTCTTTGCAGGTTGGTAGCAATGTGTTTAATTGGGAGTCGTTCAGCTGTTTGTGGATGGCTTGGTTGGCATGTCATATAGCTAGGTTCAGAGACCATCTGGCCGTTGCTGGTGTGGTGTGCGATGGTGGTTAGGGCGGAGCCATATCTTGAACAGGGTAGGCTTCAGTTTGAGGTGTGGAAAAATATATAGTATATAGTTTGGGTAAATTTAGTTCAGTCTGGGTAACATTTTCATGGTCTAGCCCAGATAGTCTACATCATTTCACCACTGAGCCTAGGGCATAACTAAATCCTGGCTCCACCACTGATAGTGGTAGGGCTTGTTGCGACCTAGGAATTTCACGTGAAATGGCTCGATTCACACGGGAATGCAGAGAGTGCCTACATATTATTGATATAGTGGGAATCAAGCTATGGCGCGGAAGCTAGGTGGAAAGATTGGGAACGCATGGGATCGAGAACGTACATGGAGATTGGAGTCAGGCCGACCTGTCCCTTTTGGCAAGAACAGTTAAGACAAAGAACTGAAGCTTTTGTCCTGCCTACCTTCTCAAATCATGGTCACACTCCCACATGGAGTCTCCTGGCGTGAAGACAACATTGCATTCGGCTATAGCAGCTTAATTAGCTACGAATGCATGCGATGCAGTCATGCAACGGCCGTTAGTGCCCCTCAGAACCTCGCGGTGTTGGGCTAGAGAGAGAGAGAGAGAGAGAGAGAGAGAGAGAGAGAAAGGTGTGTATGTGTGTGCGCGCGCGCGCGAAGATGATGGCATGCACGGGCAACTATGTATCATAGACATGCTAATTTCATTCTTCCTATGCTTTCCGTAACGATCATAGGCTCATAGCTCACTGATTAAGATTGCTTGTTGTATATATGTACGTGACGCGAAAGGGTCTCTAGCCCAATGGTTAGAGGCCTGAGTAGCACCCCCAGGTCTTGGGTTCGACTCCCAGTGGGAGCGAATTTCAGGCTTGGGGAAAAAAAATCCCCTCGCCTGCTACCACACCAAAGCACAGGTCTAAGGCCCCGCTGGGGCGTTGATCCAAAGGATCCGCCGGTAGTCTCACAAGGTCGGGCGATGGTGCTGCTGTGTAAGGGTGGAGCAGGGGTTCGGGGGTTTTCTCGGTCTGCGTGAGAAGACCTTCTTCTTAAAGCAATGCCCGGGGGATTCTTCCCCCCCCCGGCAGGTCGAGTTTTTTTATATATGTACGTGACATTCGAGAGATTCGGGTACAAAATAACGAAAATGTCTTCTTTTTGTTTGAAAATAGTAAGAGAACTACTAATTAATTTGAATTGGAGAAAAATGGCAAAAATGTCGACAAGTAATTGAGGATCTTCTCTCACCTAGAAACCATTTCCTATAGGATGCACGCAGAGGGTTAAGTTTGCCCTTATCAGCAATTACATCAGTCTGACAGCTACTTTTGATCACTAATCAGACAACTAACATCACTCATTGTGATTGCACGTTGTTGCGTTGTTTCCTAGTCAGCTGACTCTGAACGGTACATAGCATTAATTGAAACCGAATTACGTACCAACTGCATGCATGCTGACTAATTGTCGATCATCGATGTGGTTAGCTTTAGCTAGGCATGCTAATCTTCTGCTCATTTCCGAATTAAATTGATGTTTCTCGATCGGTCCCATGTCACATCATGTTATATATATATATATATATATATATATATATATATATATATATATATATATATATATATATATATATATATATATATGTGTGTATATATGTATATATGTATATATATATGTATATGTATATGTATATGTATATATATGTGTGTGTATATATATATGTGTATATATGTATATGTATATATATATGTGTATATGTATATATATCTGTGTGTGTGTATACTCAAATTAGGTGGTTAATACCCTTGTGATCCTATGTAATGACATAACAATAGGGTCGCTTATTCGCGGCTGTGATCGTTTTGGCTTCAGCTTTTAGCTTCCGGTTTATTTTTCACTGTTCATAAATTTCGTCTTTTTCTGAACTTTTGACTTTTTGTTGAGCTTTTTTGCTGGTTCTTTTTTTCCGTATTTGTTTGTATTATACGTAATGGTCTAACATATTTTTTATATTTTTTAATTTTTTTTAAATTTAATTATGCTAAATAAGTCTCTGTCAGCTACAGTGTTTTTTCATCTAGCTACAGTGTTTTTTAGCCATAAACCACAAAAAATAAGCCCAAATGATCAATATATGCATACACGCATGCAGCAACTATACACTTTAATGGGAGTCCCCATCTTAATGATTGATGGGAAGTGGGAGCTAAATGCTAAACGTGACAAATTGTCGTAAGTTTCTTTCAGGTACGGATTTTGAGTTGGTCGGTTGGTCATTTGTAATATGACCTTGGCGCTCATAAAAAATTATATATGTGAATATGATTTGACCACTATCTGCTCTATTTTCATTCTAGTAGGAATAGAAAGTACTGTTAACCAAACTACACAATAAATGATCTCTCAGATAGAGGATCTGGGCAGTCTAGCTCAGACACTAACATGCACATTGCAATGATGTGCATAAGACTCTATGGTGGGGGAACTCTCAAAGGTGGGATAAAAAAATACAAAAATAAATAAAAACAAATAAAAGGTGGAGTTGACTTGAAGTAAGTTCTTGGAGAACATACTGTGACTTTAGCAGATAAGAGTTAAGATGAAAATTGTTGAGATAGAGTGACTCACATCTTAACCTACTAAGAGTTAAGATGAAAATTGTTGAGATAGAGTGACTCACATCTTAACCTACTAGGACTTGGTGATGTGTGCTATAAGAATTACTATATGAATCCTAATAGCATTAGGATTTCTACTTCTCTTTATAGGAGACTTGGAGGTACTATATAAAGCCATAAGAGAACCATAGAGAACCCAAACCACAAACCAACTCATACTACGACAGAAAGGGTCACCACAGACGGTTCAGAACCATCATTATGTGTCTGTAATAATAGGTGCTTATCACAGACGACTCTTAAACCATCTGTGAAAATTACAACATAAACAATTGTTCAAAAAACCGTCTGTGATATATCAGGTATCATAGACGGTTCTTAAATATAGCCGTCTGTGATATCTGAATATTACAGACGACTAATACCAAAAACTGTCTGTGATATGTCATATATCACAGACGGTTCTCAAACATAGCCGTTTGTGATATCTTATATATCACAGATAGCAAATACCAAAAATCATCTGTGTTATTCATATACCACAGACGATTTGTTGTTACAAACCATTTGTGATAGCTATTTGAATATCTATATTATTTCCTATTTTTCAGCTAGCTTTAAGAAATGGTAGTCATGCCCTCTGAAAACAAGCAAACAGATCACATATAGCACACGACAATCATTACACAAATCTTACAAATGAATTGAACAACTGAATGAATTGTTGGATTAAGCACAATTGAGTTATTACAATTGTATCCAATGTTTCAACATTTAATCATCATCGCTAGGGTGGAACTCTCTAGTGTTGTTTATGTTCTCCGCTATCAAGAATTGGGAGATGTTTCCTCGAATTTCGACGAGTTAGTCAAGATCGAATGCACTTTCGTAAAATTCCACACGCTATTGCTAGGAGTGTTGAAGTCATTAGCATATATACACACACACATATAATTGATAATCATGAAATAATTATTGGCAGGTTGACAAACCTCTGGATCATTGGTCTTAGCATCTATAATTTTCTCTATATGGTGGCAAACGTAAAATCTACATACGTTACCTTGTAGCTGCTGATGGCACTACAAAAATAGAATTACATACATAGGTATTGTCAGTTCTAGAGACATTATAACAAAGTATGATATAGGATTGTTGTGTTGTAGCGGGTACCGAAAATCATGTCCTGTGTCACAGTGTGGCGCTGGATTCCTTGTCTCTCCCTCCCTGGACTACGTAACCATTGAATACCTAAGTGATTCCAAAAAGTTAGCCTTGGCTATTGCAAACGAAGGGAAACTATAATAGAATTATGTATCAAGGAAATAAGTTTACCTATCAATTGTTTGTTGCACACGAATGAAGTTGTGATTGCTCTTAAATAGGGAATCAATGTATATTACCTTACTCCACTTTAGTACAATCACAATCAAAATCGAGTGAGACGGCCCCGTTAGGTTGGGCTGAAAAGCTGTGGCTTATGGCTGAAATTGCACTGTAGCGGCTGAAATTTCACTGTAGCTGAAAGTGGCTTATTTGGCGTAATTAAATTAAAAAAAATTAAAAATAGAAAAAAAAATGCTAGCTCATTATGGACAACATAAACGAATACAGGAAAAAAGAACCGGCAAAAAAGCTTTAAAAAAAGCCAAAAGTTCATAAAAAGGCAAAATTTATGAATAGTGAAAAATAAGTCAGAAGCCAGAAGTTAAAGCCGAAATGAGCAGTGCCTAGTCATGTATATTACCATAGTGATTAATCCTATGTTCATGTTGCGTATAAAGTACAAATAAAATTTGTATGGCAACTAATGAAGCACTTACCCCTAATTGAAGGGTACCATGATATAGTCCTTGTCACTGTGAGCAAGCAATCCCCACAATATGTAATCTTGGACGAAGGATGCGATAGTGTTGATGGATTGCTCAGAGACCAAGTGTGGGTCGAGAAAACCCACTGGTTCTCGCCGTCGCCAGACTTATTGGATCATGGATCTATATATAAGTAATGAGTTATGACGTTTATCAGTATTACGTGAATGTAGAACTTGATTGTATAGTACACTCACGTGTCCATCACCGTAGAAGTGAGGCGTCGAGTTCGTCAAGATTGAATAGTAAGAATAAGTCTTCGAAGGTCATGACGAAGTAGCCTGAGTCGTGGAGGAAATGTGACTCCGTGTATCTCACGGTGAATCCACTTTGCTAGTTTGGCTTTTTGTTGGACCTCTGCATGTACTAGGTATGTAAAGTCTTGCAAACCAATCCAAGTTGGGTAATTGTCACTTGGGGACCAACGACACTTCGAGAATGAACTTTCATTGCCTGGGAGGCACCTTAATCTTCTTTGGTTGGGCCTTAGTGCCTCGCTTGTGGTACATTTTTAGCGTCATCTCCACGGAAGCCAATGCACTGGCCTTCTAAAGAGGAGCTTAAGGTGGAATCATAAAGGGTCCTATTTGATAGGCATAGTTGTGTGGAGATTGCGATACGGAAGGGTCCAGGGTGATGTCCCTCTTGGGCTCTCCAGTAGGACGACCTTAAAAACGTCATTAATCATGTCCACCTGGACCTTCGTGAAACCGGTCTCTAGCTGGGCACCATGCACCAATGTCCCTAGTAGGCATTGATATGCTATCCCCCGCCCAACGTCAAAGGAAATAGAGCCAACAACCCTGACTCTGAGGATGCACAGCGTGGGCCCCTACATAACGATACACGATGAGCTAAGATGTCCACCAAGTTTATCTATGTAGCATTCTAGAGATGTACATTACCTGGATGTCGTCGATAGGTAAGTGGGCGTCACTATGCTCAAAAAGTGGTGCGAACGCATAGCTACTCCGACGTTGAGGGGGACTGGGTACTGCAATAACGGGGGTGGCTTGCGAGTGGTTGCGGACTTCTCTTAGTTTTTTCCTCAATGAATCTATCTCTCCTTGAAGTGAGGTATTAATCTCCTAAAGTTTTGCATCAAAGTCTTGCTTCATACATTCCTCGCGCTTGACTTTGGTTCTCTTCCTACTCTTATACGTCTCGGAGTCATTTGGGAATCTGTGCCTCCAAGATACGTAAACCCCTAGGCCTCTCATGTGAACTGGGTGCTTCTTGTTTTCCAGGGCCATGGACAGTATATCCCTCTCCCTGACTGCTTAGAAGGAGTCTTCGAAAGATTCAGTAGTTAATGTTTGCTACAAGAGGCAATTATGTTATTTAGACACCATGAAGTTATGGACCTATTAACAACTAGGTAGTTTAACATACATACCAAGTGTTGGGACACTTCCTCGTCTATGGGATTTTTGAAAGAGGCGACGCCTGAAGAAGTGGTTGATGACCTCGCTCTTAACCAATTTTGGGCACGCTCGTTTGTGATCCCGACAAATGGTGGGGAGGCCTCCGATCGGATTGCGACCTCATCCTCCATCCTCCATTACGGGATTTTACCCGTGTACCTAACGGTGCCGAGTCTATGGGTGTTGAGGCAGGGCCCCGATCTTCCGTTAGGATCATAGCTTTGGATTGGAGGAGAGCGACTTTGACAATGCAGGCTTCTAACCGGTCACGACCAGAACACCAAGCAATCACTAAACCATACTTCGAGTTGTTATCAACCATGCCAAGAACCTGATTGACCTGACCACGAAGGTCTATTCCTGCATACAATCATAGAACACACAAGAACAAGGTAAAACACAATCTGATGTATTGCAAATATTTATGAAATACTAATAAGATGGAATTCTGAATAAGAATCTTGATTGGGTGATCTAGTCGACACACGCAGAAGATGCAAGTTGCAATGAAGACAAACTAAACATAAATGAAATCCTAGGAAACTAGAGGGGTGTGACCTCTTTAAATAGGGGTGGGAAAGCTACACATAACTAAGAAATAAGGGGGGTGATACTATTCATGGTACTGTTCCATATGAACAGTATAGACGTGAATAGTACAGGCCAAGGGGGCGCCTTCCCCTTGCGCCTAAGCATTACAAGGCCCAATTTGGTCCAAACAGGTGATGTAGCATATTTTCTTGGTGATAGTAGTGTGCATAGAAGGAATTTAGATGTGATGCTAAATCTGTTGGAAAAAGGACGAGATAAGCTTTCCATCAAGTACTCATAGACCTCAAACAGACTCCGTATGTGAAAGTTGTGCACATTTGAAGTCAGTGCTATCTTTGAGGCCGAATTGGATTCTAGAATGTGTCCAGCTTGAACTCTTGTTTGGTAGGTAGAGTGGCGGTCGTATCCAGAGGGTTGATGTCCTCATCATCTTTCCCTTCTTGCATTTGAGTCGTCCTCGACTCAAGCTCATCGTTGAGCTTTATGAAAAGCTTGAAAACTTATAGCAACACATGCTCATCTTTCTACAAAATATTAGCAACAACAGATGGCAAAGAAATAGAGAAAACTTTGCAAATTAAAGGTGAGTGTGCATGCATCAAATCAACAAAGATACATTTTCTTATAGTATTCAGTGTGCAACTCAATTTACATGTATAAGCAAAGTATATAGTAGAGTTATTCATCACACAAAAATTGTTGTTCAAAATAATACGTTTCAATTCATTTATGTGATCACAAATTATGCATATTTGATATACCAAAAATTGATTGTCCACACCATAATCTCCAATTAATTTAAAACAGCAGATGTAGGTGCTAGAAAGAGAATTTAGAGTTGAAAATTAGAAACTTTCTCCATAACTAACATGTTGATTAGGCATGATATAGCACAATACTTCAGCAGGGGATATTCTATCAAATACTTCCTTATGTGTAATTAATTCGACATGTGCAAAATTGTGAGAATTCAGGTCAACACATGGTTCATTGAAGTCAACACAAGGAATATCATTCAAGTTAACACAAGGAATATCATTCTAAGTCAACACAAGGAATATCAAAAGATTACACTACAATAGGTATATACTCATAAAGTTGCTCTATGTCTTGCTGTAGCACCAAATCAGTACCTTTGTCATTATCACCTTTATTAGATACTGTAGGTACCTTAAACTTTTCCTCTAATGACATAAGATGCACTAGATCATCCTTCATCTCTTCAACGTCTCGACGGTATTGTAGATGGAGTAGGAGCCAAAACAATGTCAGCATTTTCACTTACCTTATGTTGCACCTCGCTTGTGACCGTGGGTGGTGGAGGTACAAAATGACGTCGCAATTTCTTTTTCATCTCCTCCCATGTGTACATTAGTGGTACTCGAGATTCGACCACCAATGTTGAACATCACCGATCAGTGACATCCTTGCCATGCTCATCTTCTCACAAGAATCAATGTCCTATATTTCAAAGTAGCTATCCAATATAGTAACTCACAGGAAGTAGTTCGACGACGTATTCTTAGTGGTGAGTGGCAAGATGTATACCGGTAGTTGTTTCCCTTGAGTTCAAATCTGCCCACGATATCATCGTAATCTACCAACTTCCTCAAGCCTACCACTGTTAGTAGAAAACAAGGAAATAAATCATAAGTATATATTCCTATCAACTATTAGGATTTGAAGGCTCAAGTTACTCACACTCAAGTTCTGGCAAGTTCTTACCAATGGAAACAGATGGTGCAACCGGTGGCTGGTTCATGATAAACTTGACTCAAGTGATGAGTAAAGCGATTGCAAGGACCGGCTCGACGTGATCTGCTCGGTTAGTAGAAAAGTAGAGCTTGGATATGCTATGTATTTGTAGCAAAGGAGACTAATCAGTTAATTTCAGAAATTGCACATAATTGAATTATAGTTCGTATCTAGCACTTAGCCTATGTTGCTGATCAAACGAGGATAGATGAAGACTAAATCAAGTGTATAACAATGTATTGGAGTAATTGACACAAGATAATTCAAAAGAATGCAATCTAGAATTGAAAAGCACAAGGATTGACCCAAATGTGGAAAGTGAAGGTTTCTATCCTCTGGAGAGTTCATCAGTATTTTGGCCGTAACTTCTTGTCAGTTTCCTTTTTTCAATGATTTTTTTGTTTCTTGGCAACTTTTCTACAACTTTGTTTTGGGTTCAAGTTCTGGAAACTGACCAAATAATTCGCACAAAAATCACAAGTGCTGATTGTTGCAGATTTAATCCAGAAATTTGAGTCAAATTTACCATAGATATCTTTTCACTGCCTTACTAGAATAATGTGAAATTTTATAGGCGGATGGATAATGAAGATATGAATGTAATGGTGTTGGTTTCACTCAAAAAGGATCACGGAGTCAAAAGTTATGGTGTTTTTCATGGTGGCTACAGAGGGAGTCTTCTGGCCAAAATTGGGAATTAGGGTTTAGAGAGTTCTAGATGGATTTTGACGTGGGAATTTTTTGTTTGGATTTTTTAGGAGCAAAGATATGACCAACAACTAGACAAAGCTAAAATGGATGCAAATTCAATTTAACAAACCAAAACTAACAGATTGAAAAGTATGACGGGGTTTGGATAGCGAAAATTAACTCTTTTTGTAGGGTAATTTTTCTGGACTATAGAAAATAAAAACCAATCTACTAATTAGGGATACAAGAAATCTTACTGGTCAACTTTAGCTCTGATACCACCTGATGAGGCAATGGGGTCCTGATCTTCCGATAGGATGATAACATCGATTGGAGGAGAATGACTTTAACGATGTAGGATTCTAACCGGTCATGAGCAGAACATCAAGCAAGTACTAAACCACACCTCGAGTTATTATCAACCGTGCCAAGAACGCAGTTGACCTGACCACGAAGGTCTATTTCTGCATGCAACCGAAGAACAAGGTAAAACACAATATGATGTATTGCAAATATTTATGAAATACTAATAAGATGGGATTCCAAATAAGGATCTTGACCGGGTGATCTAGTCAATACACGCAGAAGATACAAGTTGCAACGAAGGCAAACTAAACATAAACGAAATCCCAGGAAACTAGAGGGGTACAGCCTCCTTAAATAGAGGAGGGAAAGCCGCATATAACTAAGAAATAAGAGGTGCTACTATTCATGGCACTGTTCACGTGAATAGTATAGGCCAAGAGGGGGCGCTTCCCCCTTGGGCCCAAGCATTAAAGTGCCCAATTCAGCCCAAATAGGTGATGCAGCATTTTCTTTTGATGATTGCGGTGCACACAGAAGGAATTTAGAGGTGAGGCTAGATCCATTGGAAAGAGAACGAGATAATCTTTCTATGAAGTATTCATGGACCTCAAACGGACTCCGTATGTGAAATTTATGCACATTTGAAGTCGGTGCTATCTCTGGAGGCCGAATTGGATTCCAGAATATGTCCAGCTTAAACTCTTGTTTGGTACGTAGAGTGGCGGTCGTATCCGGAGGGTTGATGTCCTCATCAGTGGGGGTGAGTGTTTCATGCTTGGAGAGCCTTGTGCGTCTTACTTTCCTATTAAAATTCGGTCGTCGTCTTAATCTGCACAAAGACTTCCTATGTTTTTGGTGACACGAAAGGATACCTCACGAAGAGCATGCGGTCTATGTTCATAATGACAAACATGCTCTTGAAGGTCTTCCACGATTTTCCCTTCGCGGGGAGTGCATGCCATCTCACGAGTTCCTAAACTTCTATTGGGATCTCGAACGAGCTTGAAATTTCCGTCCACAACACTTTTTTGTCGCATTTTGCCAAACCTTTCCAAGTTGCTACGTTGATGGGGACCCGTTGCCTTCTAATTATCACGCAAGTTGTCTGAAATGTTGTAGCTGTTTTCTTTGGTTGCAGAGGGACCCATCTAGAAAGACCTCCGTGATGGTCATTTGGCCCTTTGGCCTTTTAGATACTTCTCTACCATGCTTAGTTACCCCAGTCTTCGGGGCGTCAGACCCATTCGGTGATGTCGATGGCGACAATAACATCTCTCTTACAGAAAAACCAATTATAGTGAGCTGTTGGCACATGGTTGATCTTACAAGAAATAAGAACATTTGGCGACATGTATTTCTCACCAACTGCAAGACGAACATTAAAGCACCGTACACTTATGCTTCAAAAGGCATGAAGCAAATTAATTTGCTTTATGCCATTTGAAGCACAAATGTATAGTGTTGTAATGTTCCTCTTGTACAACTAGTACTCGAACTCATAGTGTTTCATACATTTTTTTACTTGAACCAGCAGCCCACCCACAGAAGTAAGGAGAGGAGAGTCGGAGGAGGAGAGTCGGCTGGGGGCGACGACAGGAAGTTGGATTCGGCTAGGCGTCGTGAGGTGAGGAGGCGAAAGGATGTGGCTGAGTATGTGAATGAGGGCGCAAACTTTAGCAGGGCATTACTTATACGAGGAACTATCACAGACGGTTCTTTTAAAGAACCATCCGTGATACACATATCATAGACGGTTCTATAATAGAACTATCTGTGATATTAACCACATCACAGATGGTTCTATAATAGAATCATCTGTGACATAAACCACATCACAGACGGTTCCATAATAGAACCATATGCGATATTAACCACATTACAGACAGTTCTATTATAGAATCGTCTGTTATACTTATATCACAGACAGTTCTTTAAAAGAAATGTTTGTAATAATACAATAAATCCTATTTTTTCGGCTAGCCTCAGGAAGTGCATATACAATCACATATGTAATTATTTCTTAATTACTAAATCAATTGCAATGGAATAATTCCCTAATTACGCGGTGACTTTCTTATAATTATATTGGAATAATTTTCAAATAGGTGTTCACTATGTGGGATCATTATACTTGGTTATTTTCTTTAAAATAAAGTCCTTCACGATGGTTGACACGTATATAGCTCGCTTCATCGCTTGGTTCTTCCTCGAGCCTGATGCTGTCTCTAAATGGAGGCAACTCGTTAAATTGATTGTATCCTTCTTCATCCACAGCATTCTCAACTCCGACAATCCTTTTTCTATGAAGAACTACGTAGCACTTCTTATTTGCCGGGTCAGTTACATGAAAAACTTGAACAACTTGCCTCGCTAGTACGAATGGTTCATCTTTGTACCAAAATAGAGGGATTTTGAAAATTATGTAGTCGAGCTCCCAAATCTCCTCTACAAGCCCGTAGTTGGAGTTTGGGCTAGCGGTACTGAACTGCTCATCATGAAATGCATCTATGCGGACACATGAGTTCTGGACTGTACTCTTTCTGTCCTAATCTGTTGTATAAAATGTGTACCCATTAATGTCGTATTCTTGCCATTTTATAATTATAAATTTTGGCTCTTTTGCCAACTATTGTAGTGTTTCACTTGACGACCTCCTAGTGAATCGCACCCTTAACCATTCGTTGAATCGACGGTTGTGCTGTCTCGTGATTCAAACCTCTGACCGGCCTGGATTCTCTTGGTGTAGCATGTCCTTGTGCTCTTCAATATACAAGAACCCTACTCACACCTATACACCTAGGGGTGAAAATAGATCGAATACGAATCGAAGTGTCCTTACTATATTCGTATTCGTATTTTGTAAACGAATACGAATCTGAATCCAAATATTCTCGAATATGAATCAAATATGTAACGAATATGAATTCGAATAGAATATATATTTAATTTGGTTGGATCCGGATATCGTCATAACTTATATATTATGAAGATATTAATGACATTTTATCCTCGTACAATCACGCTTAATCATTCTAATTTATTTACTTCACATAAAGAAACACGAATTCACGTTGAATTAAAAAACTTGTCCAACTAATTAATTGTATTGTAATAAAATATGCATATTGTTTCGGCGAATACGAATATGGATACGGATAGTCCAGATAAAACAACATTTTCGCATCCATATTTTTTATGCGAATTCAAATACGATTATGAATAGAATAGAAAGTGTTAATCGGATGTGAAAATCTATACCATATTCGTATCCTATCGAATACGGTAACTAAATAATACGGAAAAATTGGTATTCACTGTTCACCCCTATATACGCCGATGCATTTACATACCTTTAATTTTCACCGTCCAGTCATCTAATTATACGTACATACATGCACAAGCTCTTTCATTACACAAGCTATTTTCAACACAAGTGGTTTTTCTCAATAATTACATTCCATAGTAATTTGAAGCTTTCTCGTCACAAGGTATACTGCTCGATCGTGCCGACAGAAAATTATTGCTACGTACGTAGCCAGATCGTGGACCATGCACGAGATGCGTCCAATGGGAATGGGAGTGCATATGGTGAACGCATCTTTATTGTTCCTTTCTTTCTATTTTCCTCGTGTTTCTGTCAACGTGATAAAAATCCAAAGTATTCTTTATATCTCTCTCATATTCTCTTGATGCTCTAGATCTCTATCACATTGACAGAAATATAAAGCGGATAGGGAGAAAAGAACAGGAAAACCGTGTTCGCATATGGTAAAACTAAAGGGGAGGATGCCACGGCTGCAAGCAAAGCAAAGGCAACCATCCGTCAGGAACAAGTGATCAGAATCAGATCGATCAAAAAGGCAATAAAGAAACGAAAAAAGGACACATAAAAAAACCCGGTCAGTCAGTATTCAGTAAGGTGCCATGGCCGATTTTTGTCCCCTTCTCCTTTCCAGCATGTAGCTTATTCCCCACATAAATTATTAGCCATCAATTATTCTGGGAATTACCCCCTTTGTCAATTTTCTGTTAATTTTTATAAAACACTCACGCATTTGGAGATTTAAATTTCATAATTTTTGCTAATAATTTTTTTCTAGTATTTTATTTAGTGACACAAAAATAGTACAGTTGTTTCCGTACTTGAAAGTACACTCCCAACATTACCGAGCGATTATTAGGCCCCCTTCGGCATAGCTCTAGCTCTAGAAAATCTGTAGATTTCTTAGAACTGGTCATCTGTAGCTCTAGGAAATTCTGGATCTAGAGTTGCAGGCATGTTAAATGCATTTACATGACTCATTTCATTTATATTATATATTAAATAAAAATATTTAAATCACTTTAATTTAGTCAACAAACTACAGATCCAGCATAGATCTCGAAGCTAAAGCTGTGCCAAACGGGACCTTAGTATATACTGCTGACAGTGGTACATTCTGTAAAATTTTTTAAGTGCCTATTGTCTCGTCGGCTATCACTTTTTTGGCAATTTTGTCGCTAATTTGTTCTTACAGCTGGGAAAAAATTTTGATTACACTTAGAACACCATCGGTTATAGAGAAAAAAACTAACTGCCACGAATAATCGTTGGAAAATATTTGTAAACCTTCTGGTGGTACGTTCGTATGGTCATGGTTTTATTGGTATTAACAATATGTTGTATATGAATCTAGTGGCTAATACGAAGATCAAGCTCGGGCACTCGAATTAGATTCTTTTGAATTATGGTTTATAGATTTTGAACTCTAACTGTTCGAAAGAGATATTACAAAAAGCAAGATAGTTATATGTAATTTTAGCAGATATGACTAAAGTCGATACAATATTTATTACGATCAATCTATAAACTCTATTTTTAAAAAAATATATCGTTTAAAAATAAATCACAGTAGCATTGCACAGAAGCCATTAAACCCAAGCTCAACCGCCGCGCGGCGCGTAACGCTCTACTTGACCGTTGGGAAATGCTCTCACACGACACGTTGGCTAATTGGCTCGTCTACGCATATCCGTGTATGTACTTTACATGATTGGGGATTTGAGAGCTACGTGTTAACTACAAAGACCAACGAGAAGAGCGTCGCAGAGCTAGCATTACGTGTTAGCAAATGCCGTCATGTACATGCGTACATGGGGATCGAGTAGTGGGGCCCGGAGACAGAGGCAGCACGTCTAACGGCCCCACACACACACACCTCTCTCTCTCTCTCTCTCTCTCTCTCTCCTCCAGATGATGCGATGGCCCATCGGTCCCTCCCTCTCTAACCCGGTAACCCCTTTGGTATCCATTCACCGACATCGATCACGTTAACAAACCACGACCCTCACAAAAAAAGCACCAAACCACCCCCGTTCCCCTCCCCGACCGTTCCGCTGCCACCGGCCCCACCCGTCAGCTCCTACACCGACGCGCCCGCTTATAGCTACTGGCTAGCCACTCCAGCGCTCCATCGCCACTGGCTGACTTTATTCATGATTTTTTTTAAATAATCTATTTTTAAATTAAAATTATAAAAATATACCTGCGCCTAAAGTTTTTACAGGAATGGACGATTGGAACATATCGTCCAACGACGATATAACAGGCAGGCAAATAGGTGGGTCGTTGGACAACAAGCTCTAGTCGCTTCAACGGTCGAGCGACTGCGTTCTGTCACCGAACCGTTGGGCGACTGGAGCCTGTCATCCGACTGTTGAGTGACTCCCACCTCTACCCAATTTTTGCGCAATTGTCATTTATCAATTTTTGTTTGTAATTGCATTTTTTTTAAAAAAAATAAAAGGGTAGATAGTATTGGTTGATCTATTTATGATTTTTGCAGATTATGAATGGTACAAAATCTATTAAATTTATAATAACAATTTGCGATCGTCGTATTTTGTTGTAGTGCAAGAAATTTTTTGAAAATTTTTGTGAGAACGATTGAGATAACAATGATAGGTAAGTACGAAGTTAAGTGATATTGTAATGCAACTAAGAATTCATACATGGAGGAGAACTTCGGATAAATGATCTAAGAAAAATAACACAACCATTCATCGGACATGGGGGTTTGATGTTGTGAAAAGACGACGAGATTTGAAGTTATAAATTAAAATAGACTTTATAATAAAGTTAAGAATAACACGGCGCATAGGGTTTCCTTATGTGCATAAGAAATAACATCATGCATGATGAAACAAACCGAAGTGTTCCTACGATACATATGCGCTTTTTGGAATAGAAATAAATTTGACCTTCGAGGGACTAGTTCGGAACGGCCCAACCTACTACGTGGACCAGAGCTATTTTTTCTTCCTTGCGAGCTCGGCGTTGAACTCCTCTGCGGCATCTTTAGCCTTGGCGGTCATTTCCCTCTTTTTCTCGTGATGCCTCTCATGAGCCTTGCACTCCCTGCATGTGCACGCCTCAAGATGGGTTTTTGTCTCCTGACATATACGCTCGGTTTGCTCATCGTTGTGGTGTTCCTCCTCCTGGATCTCGAAGGCCCTTTTGACATTCCACGCCTCGTAGTCGAGAGTCCACTGGTTATGTGGGTAAATCTTTAGGTCGATCCACTTGCGGTAGCCACATAGTGGTTCTGGACTCTACGGGTATACGGGAGAGGTTGTTAGTGCGTACTTTAAAAGAGGAATAGTAGGGGAACACACTGCAACTGGTTCTTACCAGCTGTCGATAGTTGCTCGTGTCCTAACAATGGTCGGGATAGTTGCCCAGTAAGGCATGCCCAGGCTAAGCTGCTGCTTAGACTTGAAAAACTGCATGGGTCCCTGCACTAACAAAGGGGCGGCGTCTCCTCCTTGGGCGGGTATTGCGGTGAACGCTCGATTGGAATGTTTAGGGCGGGGTTGCTCGTACCGGGGGGTGGGGGTGTCATTGCGGGAAGGTGCCCTCCTGGCACGCTCGACCTGTTCATCTCAAGCTACAACAGTCCTTGCTTGTTTGTCGTGGGCCGTAGTAGACCTTGCTAGTTCGTGGGTCTCCTCCCATTACTTCATCATCTTGTCTCATTGCTTCTTTTGCCTCTGTCCATCTTGACATGGCGAACCAAGCTCTGGTATAGTGTTGGATTTGGTTGTGTAGTGTTATCTCTCAGATCTCTTTCATCTCCTTTTATAAGCAAAAGGGTTGGCATAGTGTGCTTAATTTCATGTGAGTAGCCTGCGGGGCAGAGTGTTGCCTTGTCTTTCAAAAAAGTTGCTGGCGAAACAGATTGTTGTCTTGTCTTACATTGCAGGGAGCTATCACGTCCTGCTTTGCAGGATTCTGTCTTATCGGTCTGAAAAGCTGAGGAGGTATAGTATTGTCATGTTGATCTGAAAAGCTGGCGAGGCAGAGTGTTATCATGTCTTACTTTACAGAGTATTGTCACGTCCTGCTTCAAAGTCCTGTCTTTTTGGTCTAAAAAGCTGAGGAGGTATATTGTTTTCATGTCGATCTGAAAAGCTAGCGAGGCAGAGTGTTGTCACATCTTACTTTGCAGAGTATTATCACGTCGTGCTTTGCAAATTCCTTTCGTTTTAGTCTGAAAAGCCAAGGAGGTTAGTGCTGACAAGTTGATCAGAAAAATTGGTGAGGCAGAGTGTTGTCACATCTCACTTTACAGAGTGTTGTCACATCCTGCTTTCTAAAATCCTTTCTTTTTGGTCTAAAAAGGTGAGGAGGTCAGTGTTCTCAAGTCGTATGCCTCTCCCTGAAATAGTCGATTGTGCCGTGCAGATCACCTTGCACGATGGTGATGAGGGGCTAAGAACGAAGGCCCCTAAGAACCCAGTTGTACACCTCAGCAAGGTTAGTGGTCATTATGCCGTACCTTGTGCCATCTGTGTCGTACAGCAGGGACCACTTCTCCAATGGATCGGCCTCGATCGATTGAGAGAAGCACTTGATGCTCCGTGAGGTCCTCCTCCTCAGACCAGCAATGTCAGGCTCAACCAATGGTGTAAGGCATTTTGGTTATGCCGCCCCATGCATGGGCGGTCCCATGTTCCTATCGTTGATGTGCTTCTTACTATGCTCATCCAATAGCATCCATAAAGCATCAAATTTGCACCACTGGTTATGCATAACTAGTCTCTTGAACAGCTTCATCAACAGTTGCTTCGGAAACTACTTGAAGAAGTTGGCCTTCAGTTGGCGAATGCACCATCTGTTCCTCATATCTGGCCAAGGCAACGGCTCATCGGGGTCTTCCTGAAGATTTCTAATGGCCTTCATTATCCCGGCGTGGCGATTATGGATTACGCACACACCAAGACAAGCTCTGACAACTCCAACCCTCAAATGTTAAAGGAACCACAACTAACTATCATAATTCTCACTTTCGATGAATGCTATGACCAATGGCAGAATTTGATTGTTTCCATCAATGCCAATGGCGGTAAGAATCTGGCCCTTGTATTTACTAGTCAAAAAGGTCTCGTTAACTAAGATCATAGGCAGCAAATGTCTGAATGAGTCGATGCACGCACCGAAGGCTCTGAATGCCCTCTGGAATACTACAAAACCTGGTGATCTTGTAGATGGCTTGTCCTTCACAGTAGTGTACGTGCCCGGATTTCTGTCCTATAGCACCTAAAGTGTACGAGGAAGGTTTTCGTATGCCACCTCAAAAGACCCAAACCGTTTTTCCAAAGTCTTCTGCTTCACACGCCACGCCTTCACGTACATAATCTTGTACTTGAATTTTTCTCGATAGCCACCATTATGTGCGTGGCCTCCAAGTCCTACTTCTCCATTATCTCTCCATACATCAAATTGGCTATAAAAGTGGATGTTAGGTTATGATACCTCGGTAAAACACTGCTTAGAATGCAGGAGTGTGGCTCCACCTTTGAGATAATCCAGTGAGTCTCATACTTCGGTCTACGTGCGTGCACCCTCCAAGGACAACCGACCTGCTCGCACTTCATGGTGTATTGCTCCTAGCTAGATTTGACGACTCGAAATGTCCGTTGCATGGACAGTTCCCACAGCTTAATGGCATCCTGCAATGATACCTTGTCAGCAAGCATTGAGTACAACCGAGCCTCTGAGCCATGGTATTAGGGATGGCAATTGTGCCCGTTTACCCATATACTCGAGGGTAAATACCCTAATGGAGCCGGGTATGGGATATTTTCTTTACCCACGGGTATGGAAATAGGGGGAACACTCTACCCGTCGGGTAAACGGGCACGGGTATGGGTAAGATCCACATGTACCCGCCCTGCCCCGCCCATTTACCCGTGATATAGATTGACAAGTGGCACAGTCATAGCAATATCTCTAATTACAATTGATTGTTATAAACTTTTCCATATCTCTAATTGCTATTGATTGTTATAAACTTTTTTGATAGCTATTATATTTCCTAGCAATAGCTGTTGGTTATATGTACTTGTCATTAGTTCAACTCTCAGATAGTGGCTCTCAGTTCGCGGGTAAACGGGTATGCCCACGGGCAACGAGTACCCACGGGCGACGGGTATGGGCAAGATTTTTCACCAGTCGTCCTTCGTGGGTATACCCGTGGGTGTAAATTGGGGTCACGGGTATGGGTATGGGCGAGCACTACTCGTACCCTCCACGCCCGTTTGCCATCCCTACATGGTACTCCTACGGTGATTCATGCTCGTCATGTGCCGCAACACCCTCAACGTCAAACATATTCCATTCCTACGAGATGGGAGCTTTGTCCTCATTGGAACTGTCCTCGTCGTCCTTCTATACAGCTTTCTCTTCAGCCTAGGCCATCTGATCATCGTTCTCCATTTGATACACTATGTACTCCACATGCTCCTCTTCCTCAGCCTGTCCTATAGACTCACCATGCAGTGACCAATCGTCCTCTCCTGCATGTACTGCATCTGCCTCGTAACGAGAAACATCCTCCACAGCCTCTGTGACATCGACCTCCGGGTCCTCCTCTTGACCAACATGTTAGGCACCTGAGCTGCTCCCACGACCATTTGATAGCCATCGGCAGGGGCGTGTACAACTTCTTTTGGGCATGGTTGCATAAGCAGCACGCACTCGTATCCACGGTATCGACAGCCTTCCACAAAGCCCTTCCACATAACAGTGCACATCAATCTTCTCAACTCCAATCTAATGTGCGTGGGAGACTAGCCTTGTATGGTGACGCTGCATACCTCAGTGTCCAAGGAGAAGCTGCGAGTGAGCTAGTGCATCACATCTCCAATTCGAGCATTCTCGCTATCCAGGTGTACCAGAGTGGCTTACGCAAAACTGCTCAATTCAACACCGTTCGAACCTTCACGAACGGTGTTGACACCATAATGCACTTTCAATATAGTGGGTATTGGCATTGCTGATATCTGTCTGCAAATATTTTAAATGTTGCAACTAGTCAAATCGCACATTTCTACGGTCGTTCACCTATCTTCAACAACTACACAAACCTCATAGCGTAACCCCTCCTCATTCGCACCGACAACGCTCCCTTACCTCCACCCCAATATGCATCAACTCTTTATCAACTCTCACGCACACCAATGTTGCTCCTCTAGCTGCTCGAGCACCCTTCTACTATAAATAATTCCTAATGAGTTTCGAGAATTTACATGACATACTAATTTAAATGACATTATACCAGTTTTAACGGTACGCGTGAATTTTCAATGTACTAGCAACATTAAATTCATTCCTTATTAATCATAAATGTTACCTACTAATGATTTGCACAACCCAAATTATTTACTTCATTCAAAAATATTGAATAAATTTTGTAAAACTATAATTTTCTATGGATGCTAATTTTCTACGGATGCTAACTTTCTACAGATCCTAACGTTCTACAGATGCTAATTTTGTACATAATATTGACTAAACTTTCAACAACTACAATTTTCTACGGATGCTAATTTTCTACGCATGTTAATTTTTTCCAACTATATTGACTAAATTTTCTACAACTATAATATTTACTAAATTCTCTACAAGTATAATTTTCTACAGATGCTAATTTTTTTATAACTATATTGACTAAATTTTCTATAATTATTTACTTCGTACCAAAGTTATACTATTCTTTTCTACAACAATAATTTTCTAGGAATCCTAATTTTACACTAAACAAACTATTTGCTTCATGTAAAAATATTGACTACAATACAAAAAGGGAAAATGGGCTCTAGGACACTGCAAATTATCATTATTTGCCAATGGACATCTAACAAACATGGTTACGCTAAAACACACTGTAGAAAGGTGTAATTTTTGCCCTAGGACACCAAATGTACTATTGTATCCTTTCTGGGCTAGAGGGAGAGAGAAAATTTCGAAAAAGACTCAGGTGGCCCTCGCTCGCTCACCTCCAGTAACACATCTCACACACATGCAAGCTCTGATCTTTGGCCTCTGTCACAGGGGAAGACCACCTTTGCTTCCTCTGCCTCGGTGCCCTCGCTCGCCTCCTTGACGCTAGGCTCTGCCAGTAGAAGCCCACCTCCCACCCAGCCTTCATCGCCTTCACTGTCTCCCCCTCCTCCTCTGTCCAGGGATGAATTAGCGACCGTGATCGAATTAGTGAGGCTCGGCGAGGGGAGGGAGGAGCTCGGGGCGGCAGGGAGGCCAAATCCGGCTCCGAGGGGGCCGAGGAAAAGGGAGGAGCTCGGGGGCAGTGGGGAGGTCGGATTCGAGTGTTTTGAAATGAAGCAATAGGGAGAAAGAGAGGAAGCCAAAGGCAACAGGAGGCACCATGAGGGAGCTTTGGTAGGGAGCAACAACATTACGAGAAAAAGTAATGGAGGAAAGAAGGAATAGAGAAAAGAAATAGGGAGAGAAGAAGAACTAGGAAGAAATAGGGAATGGGAATGCCAGTTTAAAGTTTTGCTTTCTCTCTCCGGGGGCAAAATTGACAATTCACGTGCTTTCTCTCTCCCCTCCAGCCTGAAAATGGTATAAAAGTGCCCTCAGTGTCCTACAACAAAATTACATATTTTCACAATGTGTTCTGGCGTAACCATGTTTTTTGGATGTCCGTTGGCAAATGGTGACAATTTGCAGTGTCCAACAGCCAATTTTCCCAAAAAAAAATTACCTCGCAGAAGTAGCGGAACCTCTCCTCTTCGTCTTCCTCTCCCTCTCCCTCTCCTCCCCTCCCCTCTCCTCTCTTCTTCGTTCTTTCCCTTCTCTTCTTTCTGTCTGCACGGCATCGGTGGATAGAATCGACTAGGCGCTCAATCGAGCGGCCGATTATTTATGAGTTCCAGTTGTCGAACGGCTAGGCAACTGGAGCTCCAGTCGCCGAACGGTTAGGCGGCTAGAGCTATAGTGACTGAACGTTAGGTGACTGCAATTATGTCGCCCAACGGTCCACGGACTGCCTGCGTGTCATGTGACCGTTGGGTGACATGCTCTAGTCATCCAATGGTTGGGCGACTAGATCTCATTCCTATAAAAATTTAGGCACGGGTATATATTGGTGATTTTAATTAAAAATGGATTATTTAAAAAAACCTTCACAGTCACAGACCAAACCTGGGCATGCTCCGGCGAGCTTCTGTTTCTCACTTCTAGCTTTTTAATTTTGTCTTTTTTTAGTTTTTTGTCTTTCTTTTTTCCCTTTTTTCCTTTGCATTATCGTGATAATATAACTTTTTTATTTTTTTTAAATTTAATTATACTGAAAAGCTAACAACAATTACAGTGCAAAGAAAGCTAGAAACGTAGGCTTATAAGCCCAAATGAGCACTACCTAGGCTTTAAGTGTTTGTTCGTATTAGTTGACTGATGTTTTGACTACGGTTAATAGTTTTTGGCTGAAAATAAATAGTATTGGTCGAAAGAAGTTGCTTTTAGAAGGAGGGGATAGTTTTTGGCTGAAAATAAATAGTATTGGTCGAAAGAAGTTGCTTTTAGAAGGAGGGGATAAGCGGTGGGAGACGTGAGAAAGATATGAGTGCGCGAGACAAGAGTGAGAGGAGTAGAGTGCGTTATGCGGCTGTGATCCCTTTCTTATCTTTAGAATAAAACGGTAATAAAAGAAGTGAGAAAGTCATTTTAAGAAGATAGATATTTATATTAGCTTCTTAATTCTGCAACGGAAGCCATAAGGAAAAACACATTACCAATTCCCTTGCTTCAATTTTGCATTTGCTGCTATAAGTATTAACAGGTAGGCACCAAACCATCACTTCACTCGCACCCTCAAAGCTTCTCACCAACACCGCACATCGCGGTCGGCACCAAGAACCGCGCGCGCGGCGGCGACCCATGGCCGAGAAGCCGCCCCGGGCGCCGGCGCCGGCCACGAAGCCTCCCAGGCCCAAGCCCCCAGCCGCGGCGGCGCCGGCGCCGGCGAGGACGACCGCGCCGCTCAAGAAGCCGCCCCTCGCGCCGCCGCCGCAGGTGCTCCCGCTCAAGCCACCGCCTGCGCATCACTACCGGCAGCAGCAGGGCGGCTGGGAGCCGCGGAAGCGGCCGTACCGGCACCACCGCGGCGGCGGCGGGTGCTCCGGCCGCCGCGTCTGCTGCCTCGCCACCGGGTTCGTCCTGCTCGTGCTCTGCCTCGCGCTGGCGGCGGCGTGCCTCGCGTACCTCTACTACCACCCCCGCCCGCCGTCGTTCCACCTCCAGCCCGTCTCGCCGACGCGCTTCCGCGTCGGCAACTCCTCGGCGGTGTCCGCCATGGACGTCACTGTCGGCATCAAGGTGGTCTCCTGGAACCCCAACGACAAGATCGCCTTCGCGTACGGCGACGGCGAGGGCAGCGTCGCCCTCGCCGACAGCGACGGCGACATCGCGCTGGGGTGGGCGCCCGTCGGCGGCTTCGAGCACGGTGCCCGGAGCGTCGCCACAGTGGGGTTCGTCGCGGCGGCGAAGGGGGTGGTGGTCGACGAGGCGGTGGCGGCGCGCTTGCGCGACCGGTACCGGCGGCGGCAGCTCGTGTTCAAGGTGGTCGTGGACACCCACGTCGGCGTGCGGGCCGGCGCGTTGCGCACCGGCATGGTGCCGGTCAGGTTGTTCTGCGACGGCGGCGTCATGGAGCCGCACGGTGGCTCCGCCGGGACCGTGTTGGGGCCAATGAGCAAGTGCCAGGTGTACCTGTTTAGAGTGAAATGGTGAGTTCACTCTTCTAGTATTTATCTAGCTGCATTGCTTGCTGTTACAACAATTGTTCGAAACACTTGCATGTAAATGCATACGTAGTACTGCCTCTCCATAAATGTAATTTGTCGTGAATTTCGTGCTATCAAACTTTTCAAGTTTTAATCATTAATATACATTAAAATATATAGATTAATTACATAAAAATAACATTATAAAATTTATCTTACAAAATATTTTTATAATATTTATTTATTATTTTTGTTAGTATATTATGATAATAAATTATAGTAAAAGTTTTGTATTGAAAACCGTAAACAGTAAAAAATAACCTACATTTTTATGGACGAAAGGAGTATGATTACAAACCGCAATACTATACGAATGTGATGGAATTTTAACTACATACAAGCACAATTCAGTAAAAATTTGCAGCATTCGCCGTTAAGCAGCACTAGGCAAGCCTCGTTTGACGCTTCATGTGCGACGAGGCTTACCATCGGTTCAAATAATGTCACGGAAGCACGTCCATAAAGAGAAAAACTTTGGTATTAAGCATATATAGTATCGCTCTTGAAACACAACACACATTTAATCCCCACAAGATAACAATTTGCTGCACATGCTTCTCAATTCGACATCCTGTCGATCCCAGCTGATCCATCCATCCATGAACCATCCAATCAGAACACTAGCAAAGATTCCATAAGTCAATGGGGAATTAGGACAAGCCAAACATTCAGGCATATGTTCGTCGGTGGGGGTGGGGGCGCTTTTAGTTTAGTGATGAAACCCTAGCATGCCACATTTTGTGGTCAAACAAGATGACTACTTTCTTTTCGGTATTTTTATGGCTCTTGGTTTTGGTTTTTTCGTAAGTCAAAATAAACGGAACGGTTGCTTTTTCAAATAGCTTTCTGAGCTTAAAATTATATACGTTGTTCGACGTTGCCTCGAAAACCCAGAAAAAAACCATCCGCTCCTACTGTCAAAAGAAAGAACAGGGCCACATTGTACAGTCTGCTACGGTGGATCAGGTAGATCCGTTGATTATAGAATGGAGACGGGGCATCTGCCTTCCTTGCCGCTGATGAGTGACCGAAACGGCAGTCTCCAAGCAAAAGCAACCCGGGATCCTCTCCGCCCCTGCTACTGTAGCCTTAGTTTGCACGCATCTACGTACATGCACGTATACGGTATACCACACACAGACACAACCATCGCAATCCAAAAGTGTGCTTTACTTTTCCTCTTACTACAGCCAACATTTGAAATCTTTAGATGAATCTATAGAAAAACTGGTACGAACAATCACTTACAGATGGGCGTATCCCCACAAGAATACTGCACAAGACACGAATGCGTCTATTGGTTATTTTCCATTTACATCATAAGAAAATTGGTATAGCAATGCTTAGAATTCATCAAAATGCTCAGATGCTGTGTGGTACATTACCACATGTTAGTGTGTCGCTATCCAACTTGCTGGCCCCAAATTTTTTTTATAAGTTGGGATCCCCCTTGAACCATCTAGGTAGCTCCCATGTATAAAAAGACATAAAAAATTGTCAAATGACAAAATGGGTGGACGAATAGGGAAACTCTTCAGGGACATTGGATCCTAGATGAGAGGAACATGATTGGTACAACTGTGCAGGTAAGGACCAGTGTCTTAGACTAAAAGCAGAGTGATCAAATACATAGGCACATTTGATAATTTCTGTCCAGTCTCCAGTGTGTCCTGGCTCTGATACCCACTGATCATGATCCATCAGCTATGCATTGCTAATCCGTCATCCATGTCATCTCGAACAGTCTCAAACACGTAAAAATTTTATGATTCGAAAGAGTAATTGACCTTTTCCGCGACTAAATTCTTTTCAGGTTTAGCTTGAACTGAAGGCACATCCAGGACAGGAGCTGTCTGCTACCCTGCTTAGAATCGAGCTAATGTCAGTGGCGCCCAAGCTGCAGATGCTGTAACGTATTTGCGTTTTCTGCCGATGATCGGGATGATGATTGGTTTGCTCGGAACTTGATTGGTGGCGATCGAGTACGTCGTGATCCATGGTCACGTATATAGTCTGAAGACTGAACTCTCTGAAGCATGTAAGAGTCGAAAAACAAGTTTATAACTGTATATTACTCCCAGCTCCCAATTCTTTTGATTGTGTGGTATATATACATGCATACGTACATAGCAGGAATGGAATGATCGATCGGTGTGTGTGCGTTCTTGGCACTCCCAAGTTCTGTTCCTTGTTGTTAACACCTTGCAGAATTGAAGCGATCGTGTGGTAAATGTCATGATCTGATGGTTTACTCACTTACGATTTTAGCTGATACAGATGTTGGGTTTTTAACGTGTAGATTGTTTAATTTGTAGACCCGTTTTGAAAAAATACTTCGTTTAAAAATTAGGTACTATATTAAAAACTAAAAGTCACCAGTTTTTGAGTTAAAGAACAGGCCCACAGTTGGACTGATCTCTTGTGACAAGCTTGCTTGATCGTGTCTTCATGCAGCATATACTAGTAGTTTATCTACCTTAGCAACACGAAAGCAGCCCTGATGAAATGTAACGCCCCACCTCGACTTAGGTTCCACACGCCTGATAAACTATGCACTCGAACTAATCCTATTTATGCCTTTTGTCCTCACTTTGAGTAAAAAAGATTAACCTGGGAATTAAAATACATTTGATAGTAGGGTTTATATATTGGTGAACCTGAGATCTTACTAGCAATGTGGGACTATCCTCCCAACACCTCCAATCATACCCCCTATATGGGCCGCATTTAGGTGGTGCTCATTTGGGATTAAAAATTCAGCCTCATGATTTTTTTTATGTTATAGCGATTGAAAATGCACTGTAGCTACTGGTAGCTTTTTAGCGTAATTAAATTTTAAAAAATAATAAATAATAAAAGTTATATTATCATGAATAATACAAAGAAATAAAAAAGATAAAAAGCCTAAAAAATAATAATAAAAAGTTAAAAAAGACGAAATCAAATGAGCAGACCTTAGGCTCAATTCATCCTTCTCTTTTGGGCTGGGACTCACATAAAACATGTACTTTTGCGAGGGTTGTCCAGCTAAAGCCTGAAGATGAGCATGAAATGTCATGGCACGATGAAACTGGTGATGGGTCAATAGCGGATTAAAACTGAACAAGTGTGTATATGTTACGATCTGCACGTCCTTTAGTTCTGTTGGTTAGTAAGAGAATTGAACTATACACCAACGTGAAGTGTATCTTGCCTGGATCTTGTATGGCTAGTATACACCAACGTGAAGTGTATCTTGCCTGGATCTTGTATGGCTAGGTTGGCTGGCAACCCCCGCAGTCATCCTGCGAAAAAAGCAGTTAGCAATGGGGGCAAAAGGCAGTGCGGCGACATCAGGCGGCGACTACGTCACCGGACGACGGAAATCGCGACCGGTAGTGCTAGCGCTTGGTGCTACTCAGTGGTGGAGCTTAGAAGAAGAAAATACGGAGAGAGTAATTGTTATGGCTATGAGCCAAACAGTAGAAGAATAGAGTAGTAGAGTGAGTGTGAGAAAATAAGCTATGCCTTTGATCTAAGGAAGAATATATATATGGCCATAAGGTCTCATTATAACAACACCCCTGCCATGAGGTACTATTCCAAGGGTACACATGTCTTTATGCCTTATTGGGGTCTCTTGGCCTAGCAGGCCGAATGGATTTCGGTGGGCTATCCCCACAACAGGAGCCTCTTATAGTAAAAGACTTCTTTTCGAGCAGGCCGAGAACATGTTGTGTATGCCTTTTGGCCCCCCTTCGTCCTTTCGGCCTGATAAGGTGTTGGCCCATGCATTTGGTCTTGTTGATCGTGGTCGTGCGCGGTTGCTGCATTGGGCACACGCGTGCACTTGTGGTTGGCACGTCGTGCGGCGTCTTGTCATGTGACGCGATTTCCCGAGGGATGCTCGAAAAAGGCGCTTCGCCTTTAAGACCAACACTCTCAATGAAACGCCACCCCACCTATTGTTTGTTTTGTGTGCGCTAGTTGGTTGCGTTGCCCATGATTTGCTCTATAGTAGCTGTGCCCGCTATCCCCGCTCCTTCAACCGTGTTGTCAGTGCCCTACCTACAAGCGTGGCAATTACTGTCACCCTTCGTTTTTGGTGAATGGCTCGTGGCTGCAATCAGTGTCCTCACCTCAGGCGCTTCGTCGAGTTGCGGTAGTGTGTTCGCCCACCAAAGCTCCTCGGCGACCGAGGTGGACTTTGAGCTAGTTGTCCGCGATCCGTCGACGGCCAACAGGCGATGGAAAGTGGCGAAGAGGGTGAATGGCATGTGCACGAATGTGCTGGGGCAGAGTCTGGCGACCGAAGAGTTGATTCGTCTCTAGTGTGCAACAGGAAGATCTCGGACCGAGACGCACTCTGTCTACCCTTGACCGGTGAGACAGAGCCCCACCCGACAGAATTAGAGACAGTCATGTTCGCCACCTACTTCGACGTCGGTCTTTGATTTCTAGCCGCGATGCTCGTCGGTGAGGTCCTTCGACTGTATGGGTTGGAGCTGGTGCAACTGACCCCCAATGCCATCATTCGATTGGCGGTGTACTGCTAGGCTTCACAGGCAGAGACGGTGTGGTCGAGCTTGACGCTGTTCGCCTTTCTGCATGACGCTTTGTGCCAGCTAAAGAAGCTCATGGAGGGTGAATATTCCAACTTGGGAAGCGTCAACTTTGTGCTTCGATCAGCATGTATGAAGCTATTTCTGGGGAATACGACGCGGACGAAGTGGGAGTTAATTGGATGCGGCGGTGGTTCTACCACTAGGTGGAGGGTGGCAGCAGTGTGGGTGGTTAGGGCGCCCAATAGACTTTAACATGTCTCCATTGGTGACCCTCGACCGCGATGACGAGCATCACATGCGGAGGCTTGCAGGGGTCGCCCCTTGATTCAACATGTGGGATCTTGCGGAGGAGTACTGCATGTTCAGTGTGTCCCCGCTAATGCGTCCGTGGCATGTTCAATCCGGCCCCGCCTGTGACGACGGCCTCCACTTGACCATTGCCTCGCTGCCAAGGCCAACCGACCCAAGTAGGCATTTGGTTGTAACCACCGCTTACCTTGATTATATAAGTTGCTTGTGATTCTGTCTTGTATTCATGGTAGGACTCACCCTCGAAGACGACGAGTGTGTTGTAGTTGTCTTTCTGGGGCCATATACTACAAAGGAGCACAACCTTCGAGAGTCGGTGACGGTGAACCTTGGCTGAGTTAACCAAGTATGCGAAGCCCTCAGCATCCCCGTGCCAGAGCGTGTCGTCCCCAGCATTGGTTGGCCCCGTGTCCACAAGGGCGACGGTGGAGTGGCACCCCTTTCGCTTTGGGTTTGACCATCCTTGAGGCCACCGGCTTGGAATCATGATGACTCATTATGGCGGACTTTGTGCCTCATCTTGAGGCGCTCAGGGCTTTCCAGGGGGTCGCGAACTGCATGGACATGGCCTTGGACTACCGCATGCTTTTTTCATGTAGCCCAGAGCTCCTAAAGAGCACCCTCGAGGCCATGGAGATGAAGGTACGCGTAAGTGAGTACAGTAGCCCACTTTTGCAGTTTTGTTGCTAAGACTAGATCAGCATGTAGGCCCTTGTCCTTGCTCATGTTGTCTGAGCTGCGAGACACCATGTGCGAAATGCTCTACAGGAGCGACTAGCCGGCGTAGAGGTAGAGGCCGTTTTCGCTCGTCACTCCACCGAGGATGTGGTTGCTTTTGCAGCGACGAAGGATGAGCGCATTCAGTTCCTAGAGACAGAGGGAGTGAAGGCCATCGCCGAGGCACATGCCTTGGTGGAGCAAGGACGGCGGGCGATCACTGAGGAATGCGGGGAGTTGCTGTGGTAAATCTCCACGTTGGAGAAGGAGAGGGGTCAGGTGGCATCAGAGCTAGTGGTGAGGGACCGCCTACCAGGTGATGCCTCGTTAGCGACGTGGGAGTCACTAGAGTCATTGGAGAGTACCTTGGCCGACCTTGTGGTCGTAGTCCCTCCCTGGTCGCATGGACCCACGGACCTACTTTGCGGCCTTCGGAGGATCAGGGTGGCTTCATCGCTTGCTGAGTGCCATGCGTGCATACAGGAACCATTGTTCACTTGCAACCAACCATATGCTTCTCGGTCTATTTCACCTCTGGGGCTGTTTGCACGTGGGTGACTTGGCTAACCCCCGCTTGGACTTGCCTGTGGGAAATACGACAATGGCCGATGCGCTACACGTAGCTTGCCAGTCCGTTATCAGATCTGGGAGTATATGGTGAGGCTACGGTGAAGGTTGCGCTAAAGCGTATATTGGGCATGAAGGTGGACCTCGGCAACTGGCTGGGCGATGTGCCTCGACGGGATGAAGACGGTGAGCCTGCATCAAACATCCCTGCAGATCGGCAGGTGTGATGCTAGGGCCTTCTGACTTTTTACGTAGTGGTTTGCATGTGTGGTCATCCGCGGCGGTGTATACGACATAGGTATGAGCATGATGTAACCATCATTTTGCAATGAAAAGTGTGGGGTGTATATGTTGTGGCCTTATATTGATGTTTCCCTGGCGAGCAGGTACTCGAGGATGACCGTCCCCTCGTGTCGGATAATGTTGTTTGACATTGGCTACAACACTTGGTATGGGCAGAGGAATCACTATACTTCTGGGTTGAGAGGGCCCGCAGGAGTGACCCCTCCATCTGGGAGTACATAAAAGTAGAACCCTCGCAAGGGGAGTAGCATGAGGGTAGCCTACCTCCGTTATCATGGCGTCAAGTGCTATACAATTGTAACAATTGATGAAAACCATTTGTTTGAAGTGTTGTGTACCACGACGACCCCCGGATGCCTCGGGTTAGTGAGTATAACACGATCGTGGAGACCGTGTCATCACATACGCCGAAGTAGGGGAATCCCAGGCAATCATAGCTCGCTTCCATTACTGACGGTAGGTTGGGTTGCACGTATTCATAAGCCAAAGTCATGTGTAGGTCCCACGCATCTGCTGGTTCGTTCGGCCGTGCATTGTTAGTTGAGTGGCGCGAGCAAACTGGTTGGCCGGTCATCCACGACCACAGGGTGATCGGACGGAGGTACGACAAGATGGCAGGCGATTACTTATGACCACGATGTGGTCGTACGAAGCCACGACCACAACATGGTCAGAGGAGCTTCTAGCACGATGGGGTGGTTGGACGGGCGTCTACGACCACAAGGTGTCCTGACGCTGAGGCGGTCAAACAATGAAGTGGTAGAAAGTCATGACCGTGAGGTGGTCGGACAAGCACTCTCTTCGCTCCCATGCCACGGATGAGCGTCGACGAAGTCGGTGATGGGACAAAGTCTGGATATGCATGCTCCGTCCCCTACCCTTCGGGCGAGCATCAACGAACTCGGCGGTGAGATAAAGTCCACAAAAGTGCACTCGATGAAGTAAGCGATAGGACAGAAGTCTGCAAAAGCACGCTTCATCCCCCACCCTTCAGATGGGCACCGATGAAGTCTATGATGGGACAAAGTCTGGAAATGCGCGATCCATCCCCCACCCTTCGGAAGGGCATCAACGAAGTCAATGATGGGACAAAGTCTTTGAAATGTGCGATGTCCCCTACCCTTTGGACGGACGTCAACGAAGTCAGCTACGGGATGAAGTCTTAGAAACATGCACTCCATCCCCTACACTTCCGACGGGCATCCAAGATGTTGGTGACGGGATGAAGTCGCGTCTAAGAAGTTGGTGACGGGACGAAGTCTTAGAAACACACGCTCCGTCCCCCACCCATCGGACAGGCGTCGACGAAGTTAGCAGTGGGACAGAGTTAGAAATGCATGCTCTGTCCCCCACCCTTCGGACTGGCATTGATGAAGTCAGCGATGGGACAAAGTTAGAAACGCACGCTCTGGCCCCCACCCTTCGGATGGGCATCGACGAAGTTGGCGGCGAGACGAAGTCTTAGAAAAGTGTGCTCCATCCCCCACCCTTCAATCCGGCATCAACGAAGTCGGTGGCGGGATGAAGTCTAGAAAAGCATGCTCTGTCCCCCACCGTTCGGACAGACGTCGATGAAGTCAGCGGCAGGACAAAGTCTTAGAAACGTGCACTCCATCCGTACCCTTCGGACGTGCATCAGCAAAGTTAGTGGTGGGATGGAATTAGAAACGCGCGCTCTGTCCCCCACCCTTCGGACGAGTGTCGATGAAGTTGGTGGCAGGACGAACTCTTAGAAACGTGCGCTCTGTCCCCCACCCTTCGAACGGGTGTCAATAAAGCGGTGGTGAGATGAAATCTTAGAAATGCGTGCTCCATCCCCCACCGTTCGGACGGGTGTTGATGAAGTCGGCGGCGGGACAGAGTTAGAAACACACGCTCCATCGCCCACCCTCAGACGGGCATTAATGAAGTTGGCAGTGGAATGAAGTCTTAGAAAAGCGCGCTCTGTCCCCCACCCTTCGAACAGGCGTTGACAAAGTCAGCTATGGGATGAAGTTCAGAAATATGTGCTCCGTCCCCCACCCATTAGATGAGCATTGATGAAGTCAGCGATGAGATAAAGTCTTGAAAATGTTCACTTCATCCCCGACCCTTTAGGCAGGTGTCAATGAAGTCAACAGTGGGACAAAGTCTTAGAAGCGCACGCTCTGTCCCACACTCTTCGGATGGGTATCGATGAAGTTGGCGATGGGACAAAGTCTTCGAAACTCGCCCTCCGTTCCACACCCTTCGGAGGGGTGTTGACAAAGTTGGTGGTGGGACAAAGTTTTGAAAATGCATGCTTCATCCCCCACCCTTCGGACGGGCGTCGACGATGTTTGCGGTGGGGCGAAGTTTTAGAAATGCACGGTCCATCCCCTACCCTTCAGAGGGGCGTCGACGAAGTTGGCGGTGGGACGAAGTCTTAGAAATGCATGCTTCATCTCCTACCCTTTAGACGGGCATCAACGAAGTCGGCGGTGGGACAGAGTTAGAAACACATGCCCCGTCCACCAACCTTTGGATGGGCATCAACGAAGTCAGTGGTGGGACAAAATCTTAGAAAAGCACACTCTGTCTCCCACCCTTCGGACGGGAGTCAACGAAGTTAGCAGTGGGACGAAGTCCAGAAACGTGTGCTCTATTCCTCACTCTTCGGACAGGTGTCGACGAAGTCCGCAGTGGGACGAAGTCTTAGAAATGCACGCTCCATCCCACACCCTTTGGACGGGTGTCGACGAAGTCTGCGATGGGATGAAGTCTTAGAAATGTGTGCTCCATCCCCACACCATGGAGGGGCATGGATGAAGTCGGTAGTGGGACGAAGTGTTAGAAATGCATGCTCCATCTCCTACCCTTCGGACAGGCATCAACGAAGTCGACAGTGGGACAGAGTTAGAAACACGTGCCCCCACCCTTCAGACGGGCGTCAATGAAGTCGGTGGTGAGATGAAATCCAGAAATGCATGCTCCATCCCCCACCCTTTCGGATGGGCGTTGACAAAGTCAGCGTTGGGACAAAGTCCTAGAAATACGTGCTCTGTCCCCATCCTTCGGACATACATCGATGAAGCTGGCGATGGAACGAAGTCTTGGAAACACATGCTCTGTCCCCCACCCTTCAGACAGGTGTCGACGAGGTCGGTGGTGGGATGAAGTCTTGGAAATGCGCACTCTGTCCCCACCCTTTGAACGGGCGTTGACTAAGCCACATCATGCAACCTGCCCTGGCTCGGAGTGGCTCCTCGCATACTACAACATCCGCTTCGGCCACATGCAACTAGCACCCGAAGGATGACAAGGGCAGCGAGGATGAGAAGGGCGACTAGGACGATGAGGAAGATGTGGATGCTAGGCTTCCAGACGAGATGGCCCTACGGGACCTTATGGGTGCACCGGCCCCACGCAGCCGACTCAGGCCACGCCTCCCCGCCCTAAACAGTGTGATCGAATGAACATCAGTTCGAAAAACATCGTAGAGGGCACGCGAGGCCAACACCCAGCAGCGAGGTTCACACTGGGGTCGGGTGCGCGCTGGAAGCGCAGGTGAATGGATCTATAGCACATTTGTTGAAATGCAAAGGCAGAATATCAGAAAGCTTTGTTATTAACTGGGTGACCTTAGTTTTTTTTTTTTGCATGAACTCGCTAAAAGTAACAAATGTATTGTTGTCCATTGCTTGCATATATGTCTGTTTTGTACTGGAATCTGTCTGTTTTGCACTGGAAGCCACTGATAATTAATGTAAACACGTACTGTCATGCTAGTTTTCCTGGTGTAACAGTTTGGCTTTCTCACGCCATGGACTCTGGCATGACAAAACCTGGCACTAGAAGCCACTGGTAGTCAATGGTAACAGCTACTGTCACGCTAGTTTTCCTGACGTGACAGGATGGTTATTTCACGCCAAGGACTCTAGCGTGACAAAACCGACCACAAGAAGTAGGTGGCCCTCACGTGCTTCGCCGGTCACGTGCACGAAATGACGACCACACACATGGAATGACATGACGATACATCCTTGGGCCCGCTGCCTGGCAAACGCAAAATTACACCAACCAGACGGGGCAGTTTTGTGCAGTGGCAATACCAAATAAAATATCCTTGTGCAGTGACAAGACTAAAGGGAGCAGCAAAACTAGCTAAGTAAGTACCCAACAAAATTAGTCAAATGGAACTCCCAAATGAAATGTAAACCCTCAATTTTTTTAATCACGCACAATGATTAATCAACAAGGGAAATCAACTCGTGAACATAAAAACCCATGTGGCCAGGGAGTGCATGTTAACACAATGATTTACGCTTTGTCAAGAAACTTGCTATGGGCATTCTGAGCAAAAAGAGTAAATAAACAATCAAGTCTCAATCTCATTGATTTGGGGGACGACAGAGAACGCGTCGAGACGAAGAGGACTTGGGGAAAAATAGCAACTGCAGCGGTGGTCGCACGCAAGTTGCCCCTGCCACTCCAAGTCTAGTGGCGTGACAATCTCAACCTGTCACGCCAAGTATGACGGCGTGACAAGGTTTTGTCACGCCAGGAGTTACGGTGTGACAGATGCCACGCAAACCTCCACGCTGGCACGGCGTACGACCAAGGGCTTGCGTGGCAGCTTTGCCCACACCTCTATAGGTGGCGTGACAGAATGTTTTGGCCACACCATGGAAGGGTCATAATTGGAAATAAAGTTGCCAAGGGGATTAACTTTAAAATATTAATAAAAAAGGATTAAATAATAAAAAATTTCTCACTGATCCCACAGCTTTTTTGGTCATCATTAAAATAATTTTTGTTTGTAGGGTTGACCAACCCCTCCTTTTTTGTCTTCATCAGATTTTTTTTCTCTTTATTAAAAGAAGTTTAGCAATGCAGCATTCTAGTCGTCTTTAAGAATTTTTCACTTGTTTTCTATGTTTTTATTTCTTGATAATTCAAGGTTTATTTTTCTTGTTTCTTAAATATATTTCGTCTTCTAGTCAGTGCTAATAGTTTTATTACACTTAGTTACACTGTATAGGTTATGTTCTCACAGTGCAAGTGAAGTTTTAAATAGTGTCAGATGGTATGGGTGGGCGAATTTCTGCCTATGCTCTTAAAACATACAACCCCCGTATCCTTTCTCTCCTTTTTTTCCTTCTCTGTGTCGGGGGCCTTTGTTCTGAATTTGTGGTTTTCTTTTCACTTCGCTGGTCTTTCCCTGTTATGGTCTTTTTCTGAGTTCTCTGCCGACTCAGATTGCTCGTTGCATCAGTACCAGACAATACTGCAGCCTCCTCTTCTTTCTGCCGAGAAGGCGAGAGATAAAATCTTTATTCCCTTATTACGATCTCCTTTTCCTTTAATCGGTTCCAAATTTCGAGAAAAGAAGCCACAAAATTTCATGAAAAGATTGTTACAGTGAGTAGCCATAAACAACTGTCTTGATTTATATCGAAGGGAGATAGACTTCTGTATATAATTACGGTGTGTTAACAATTTAATCATCCTACAAACTTTCCCATGTGCTTCATCTCAAAAGGAAAAGAAAAGGAAAAAAAAAGAGATAGCCATGGGACTGGAAATGTAGCCTACATTTTCCCCTTTCAAAAGTGTAACAAGATCATCCAAGAGAATTAACAAGAACTCTTTTGCAGTTTATTAATTATACTCTCGACTTCCCACTTACGCATAAAGTGCATGGTTGCATCATATAGCATATGCCAATTGGCATAGTATATTGTTTACTTTGACCTTTTGACATAAAACAAGAGCACGCACCGAATGCATAATTTAGCAACCGACCAGCTCAAGCGGCATGGGAGGGTCAGGTAAAGGCAGATCCACAAAGTAGCAAAGTAGCATATACAGCTGCAGTACTACTAGAATTCGAAAAAATGCGAAATAAATTATAGAAATATAATAATAAACTTGATTAATGTTTAAATTACTGTCTTGTTAAAAACTTTGCCAAATAAAAGCTCAACTTGAGAAAACTTTGGCAAAGAAAAAAATTACAGCCAATAGCTCTACAGTACATCGATGCTTTAAGTGTCGTCATCTAGATAGAGATTGTTGAATGTGTCTGCCATTGTCAAAACTTTCCATGGAGAAATATAGAAAACTATAAAATGCAAATAGAAAATTACACTATTATCTATTTTACATCTCAACAAAGAAAAGTAAGAACAAAAATATATGAAAATTAATGATGTTACCTCTTTTCTTGACTGTAGCTGGATTTTGAATTTTGGATTTTTGGCAAAAATATTTTGAATTTTGCCAAATTATCACAAAATGTATCAAATTTTTCACAAGAAAATTTGGAAAAGAAAGTGGAGATTGGATGGTGGTTGAATGAGGGGTTTGCTGCCTATTTATAGAAAGAAAATTAAGATTTTTTCGTATTTTCAAACTCCCAAATGGCTATAAACGGCTAGAAAACTAAAAAATTCGACCATTATCACGCTAAATAGGCTAAAATCATGCTAAATAGGTTGTGCCTAATAGGCTAATCATGCTTAACATGCCGTTCGTGCCTAACAGACCATGCTTAACGAGCTAACCATGTCTAACGGGCTAACATGCCTAACATGTCGTGTCATGCTTGTCGTGTTTGTGTCAGACCATGCTTGGCCGGCACTATTTGTACCATATTAGGCTAGCACACTGAACCGGGGAGGCAGATCAAGCACGGCCCGGCACTTCGTGTCAGGCCGGTCAGGCACGATTCATTTGTAAGTCGTATCGTGCCTAGACCGACTCTACAGTAACATATTTTAGACTGGCCCGACAGGCAAAGTCTATTCGACCACCTCTAGCCACAAGGATCTAGTGACTCCAAAATCTCCTCATTACACCCGTCGGCCTTTTTTTTCTATGCATGCAGCCGCAGTACATAAAAAAAATCCCATTTACAGGATGCTCTTTCTTTCTCTAAGTTCAAACTAAGCTCAAATGAAAGCATATAGACCTATTGTAATGCACAGATTGTAATTTAATTAATTAGATGTAAATAAAGTTGTGCTGCATAAATACATGTATATGGATTATATATTTTGTATCAAAATGTTCCATTCCAATGAGTACACCGGAATGCACTCCGGAATGAAATTAACTAGTATGACGTGGAATATGTGATTTGATGGCGGCACTTCCGATGTGGAGAGCTTTTGTCGTTTGCTGGCTTGCTGCACGTACGTTTGGGTGTTGGATTCATTTTCTATTGTTTTATCATTTTCCAAGGTGTTTGTTTAAAGAACGCAACGACGGCGGAGTACATGCAAATGTTTGGCTCCGGCTGCATTAGGCATTGTGGATGCAGTATTCCGTCGTGTCCTAGGCTAAAAAGACTGAAGATCACTACTATCTAAGTTAAAAAAAGTTTATGTCTTAAGTTTATCTACGCTCTACACTAGTAAATATCTCATATCCTGAACTGAAGTCTACGTTGCCATACATCTAGATCCGCCTCTGGCCACGTCCTAATATGTTCAGTGTAACTGTTTGCACTTTACACTTTACATTGGGTAACTTATCACTTGTTTTACTTTGCATCTGATACAAAAGTACAATTTACTCATAGTCTAATTTGTGAAACAGAGTATTAGATTATTCACAACTGGAAAATAGGCTCAATATAGCCTTATGCCTATCTTTACGTACACATGAGTACCCTTTCAGGCTTTTAGTACAAACGTTAAGAGGTTATGGATTTATCATTGACCTTCGACTTTCTAGGCGTGCGCTAAGGGGTGTGTCCATATGTATACACATGGTGTGTGTGCGTGGTAGTATGTGCACGTGCATATCTTTCTTGTAATCGAAAAAATAGTACAACATAGAAAACCACGAACTAACCCTTAGACTAATTTTGGTTAAGGGTAAGATGGATAAGTGTATAATTCGCCAGACATTGTGGGATAGTCAAGGTTAATCAAACCTAGTCAGAACCTTTTTGGCTTAATTTGTGGTTGTTGTATTGTGTTATGTTGTGCTTATTTTAAAAGCTGTTGTGAAAAGTCTAATACTTTGATTTAGTAAATCATATTAAAGTTAGATAAGTTATGTTATCCATGGTTGTCCTCTAACATTTTATTTCATATCTTCTGTAATGCAATAATTAGGGGTGAAAAGTGAATACGAATTATCCGTATTATCCGATTACCGTATTCTATAGGATGCGAATATGGTATAATTTTTTATCCGATTAATAATTTCTATCATATTCGTATTCGAATTCGCATGAAAAATATGGATGCGAATATAATATAGCCTTTTACCATCTGAAATGTTATTTTATCCGGGCTATCCATATCCGTATTCGGCAAAGCAATATGCATATTTTTTTACAATATGACTAATTAGTTGAACAAGTTTTTTTAATTGAACGTGAATTCGTGTTTCTTTAGGTGAAGTAAATGAATTAGAATGATAAAGTGTGATTGTAAGAGGATAAAATGTCATTAATGTCTTCATACTATATAAGTTATGAGGATATCTAGATCCAACCAAATTGAGTAGATATTCGATTCAAATTTGTATCCGGCATTTGTTTGGTCCGTATTCATATCCGATATTTGTTTAATTTTTATTCGAATCCGAGAAAAAAAATATGGATGCGAATATGGTTTGAACACTATCCGAACCGTATTCGGTCCGTTTTTTGCAACTTGATTGAAAAAATGCTAGCAAACACCCAAGCATCTAAAGCGGCTTAACCAAATGAGATTATCATAACCCACCATAGTGCCAAAGATCCCCATTACCTAAGATTAAAAAAACATATCAAAAAAGATTGGAATAAGTTAACCTACTCCAATTAACCCTCCCGAGTTCTTATTTTCTATTACTAAATTAGCTACTCCACTTAATCTAGCTAACAAATTTATAGACTAATTAGATTTGTTGCAAACACAAAAATTATGCTAAGCTAACATACCATGGTTAGTATTAGCTAACCTAAGTAATTTAATCTCGAACCAAAACATGTGGCCTCACGGTTATAAGTTCAGTTTGGCACGCATGAAATTCATCCTATGATCCAAATACAAATTTCTTAAGGAACTATCATTCTATGATCCAAATACCTGTATGGGCAAAACATGTGGCCTCACGGTTATAAGTTCAGTTTGTCATTAATGTCTTCATACTATATAAGTTTGGAACTATCATTAGGATTAGGAGTAAATAGAGAGAAAAAGATGTTGCCTTGAATTTCTTAAGGAAGAACTATAGGAAATGGAGATTTTTCATACAAATTTTAATCATTCTATGATCCAAATACCTGTATGGGCAAATTTTCTATCAAATTTTCATTGCACGAACTCTCAAAAAATTCATCCCACAAACATTCTCTAAGATTCTATTTTTCATGTAAGTCCTATGAAGCAGGAAGTGTTTGAGATGGGTCAGTTTTCTTTGCTGTGCCCCCGTCTGACGCCATCTCTCCCTACACGCCCTCGATCGAGACAATCCTCCTCACGACAGCATTGATCGGCCCCAACTCCATCTCTCCTCCCTACATCATCTCTCCTAACCCAAGGGCCATCTCTCCTCCCAACGCCATAGTCCTGAATGAAGGCGGCGACGAAGGGTAGCATTGAGATGCGTTCATGGCACATTTGCTTATTCTCCCTGGTTTGGTTGAATTCAAACCCTAATATTCAAATTGGAATTGCTTTGCAAAACATAGATCTATGCTATTTGGCTCAATTCAGGGATAGAAGCATGGAAAAAGGTCAACCACCGGCCGTCGGGTAAGCTGATGATTATTTTTTTTTTTGTTCCTGTTGAGTGTGTGGATAGTAACATGGCCTTAGGAGCTAAGTAGGGGGTGTTCCTGATAACTCTTTTTTTTTTTCCTTTGGTTATTTCTGTAGGGATGATGACTATTCTGATACGATGTTTACTGTACTCATTAGAGTTTATTGTTACGTCGCTTTACTGGACAATGATTCTAGCTCACCGATTGACACTACAGATTGGGAGTGGATGGCTAGTTGCCACAAATACTCATTGTGTGGCCTGACTTCACAGCTTGCTAAGCACATCATTCGAGGAAGTTCATAGGAGCCCACGTTTTTTATAATGATAGAGATTTAAAGGAGTGCTGCCAGATTGATAATAATATAATTCTTATGGAGCCTTTCAACGATCATTGGAGGACCAAAATGATGGATTTGTACATTGAGATCATAACAAACAAAGAGTGTCAATAGAATCAGGAGGAGGACTTTCATAGTCGAGTCATCAATGTAGATGGGGATGATATGAGCTAGATGGATGCAAGGAAAGGCAAGGAAGGTGTAGGGCGTAGCAACTCATATGCAAATACAGCAACATATACAAATAGTCCAAGCAATGCGATTCATATGTGGGCAGCAGGTGGCACCCAACCCGACATTGCACCAGAGAATACTCCAGCTGGTGATATGGAAGATGTAGATGTTTACCTCAATGATGACCAAATGTGTGAGCTTCTTGGATTAAGGAATGAGCAAAGGTCAAGTGTACTAGCACCACCACCTATTCTTGATGAGTTTGATGGATGCTACTATGCTAGTAGGTGATGAGGCTGATGTAGAACCAACATATGCCAACATATGTGTATGACAGGAAGAATCCAAATGTGGAGTTGGACAGCACATTCCCATCCATGAATGATTTTAGAATGGCAATAAGGCAATTTGCAATTAAGGGTGAGTTTAAGATGGCCACAGAGAAGAGTGATAAATAAAGGTTTATGGGTAAATGCAGGAAGGAAGTGTGCCCTTGGAGAGTTGTTTCTATCAAGATGCCAAATAATACAATTGGCTAGGTAATAAATGTTGTATTTGAGAGGGCATTTTGGAAATTTCCCAATTGAGAAAAAGAAAAAATATGAAGGCGGGGCCCACCTGTCGGTGAGCCGCGCGAAGAGATAAGGGAGGAGACTGTGTCTCCTCCCCGAGCGAGCGGATCGTGCATGCGATGGCTTGGGCGTCGGTTGGGCTTCGGCCAGATCTGGCGAAACGGCAGCCGATTTCGGCGGAGCGTGGAGGCAGCACGGAGAGGCGAGCGACGGAGGCGCGGGCTGGCCCGGGTTCCTCGGAGCCGGCCGCTCGCGTCACCTCCTCGCAGCCCTGTCTCCTCTTCATATGCCCGAGCTCTCCATGGTTGATCGGCTCTCTCTCTCTCTTCCGATTGGTTTTTTGCCCTCTTGAGTCTTCTTCCTCCTCTCCGTTTTGGGTTGTGCTGAGGTTGATGCTTTGGCTTCACCTCCGATTGAGACCTTTCGTCTTTGGTTCCCGTGCGCCTCTTATGGGGTGAGAGGAATCTAAGGTAGAAGATCTACCCGAGAGGAAGACAAGGGGGTGGCGACAGCTCCTGTTGTGTTTGAGCACTCTTGGCCGGAGTGCTTTGTGGTCTTGTGCGGCATCTCTGGACCTCGGCTTCTTCTTTGGTTTTCGGCTGAGAGAAGAAGTGCGGCATTGTATCTCCGTGAATCATCTACCTGCTGGCGACAGTGGGTTGATAGATTTTCTAGGACAGCGATTCATCACGCCTTGCCTTATTGCTTGAGTTCTTCTTCGGTTTATTTGCTTCTGGACAGTTTGGAGTACTGTCTGCTCAGTGAGTATATCTGAATCTTTGCAATTTACAGCAGTTAATCTTGATCTGTATTTAGTTCAAGTATTTGAGGGCTGTTGTAAATGTATGTGGGCGCAATTGTATGCTCTGTGATGAACTTAGTCATATACTGGATTTGATCTAGGCAACAGGGTTGGACTTGAGCTCTAGGTTTGATTTCTACTGGCTGTAACTAATTGATTCTCTATATCTGATTACCTGCAATTGGAGTTGTGAGTAGTACAATGGCTTGTTAATCCTTGTCAGTGCAGTATTCTTTTGTTTCAGTCTTGTTTATGACTTGAGTATTACTGCAATCCATATATAATTCGGTTTGCTGCTAGTTGTCTGAACATCATAAGATCACTGTCTATTATTTCATTGCCTGTTATCATTTAGCAGTACAGAATTTGTACAGAGATATGTTCTCTGTTTATTCGGGTTTGTTGGCAGTCAATCTGTTAGAGCTCAAGTCTCATTTCCTAGTTGTTAGATCAATCATGAAGAGTTATGACATATGCATGAGAAGGCCAAAATCTATGATTTTGCGCAACTCTGTTCTGAGAGCAATAATGAAACAATTAATTTGTCATAAGCTAGATTTAGTTGTTTCATTGTTCTTAGGACTGTTCTGTACATTATTATTTTCAGCAGTGAAGATGTTATATTCTTTGAATATATATGTGAATATGAATGGAAAGATAGAATTACATGTTTATATGCAATTTTTGTCATTCTTATTATGCTGGAAATATGTTATTTATGTTATTTTGGCTGGAATTAAATATGGAAATATGCTTATACCGCAATATTTACAACAATAAATGCTAACTAGCTACCTATATCAACAATATATGTTTTACTTTTTAGTTATGCATTCTTTCACTCTTGATTTTTTTTCTATCCCTATACAGGTGAGCAAGTTTGTACCTGATCACATGTGTTCATCCACTAGTAGGATTACGCGCAACATGGCTTCACAAGGATGGGTTGCAGAAAGGCTTATAGGATGGCTAAGAAGGACCCACACCGAGGGGAAAAAGAGTTCCAAAGAACGCCGAAGGAGGTTTACAATGTTAATGTTTGATATGACACAGTTTGGGCAAGAAGACAGAGAGCTATGGATGAGATCTATGGTCCATGGGAAGACAGTTTTCAATAGTTGTATAGGTTCAAAGTTGAAGTAGAGAGGGGTCCTAAAAGCTATGTGGTAATTAACACAAAGATAGTAGATGGCAAAACCTATTTTCACAAGCTTTTTGTTGCTTCCAGGATATTCATTGAAGGATTCCTCAATGGATACAAACCATACATGAGGATTGATTCTACTACACTCAATGACCAATTGGTAGCTACAATAGCATTGAATGGGCATGACTGGATGTTCAAGTTTTCTTTCGCATAATGGACTTAGAATCAACTGAGAATTGGGCATGGTTCATGCAGCAATTATAGAGAACAATAGTTGATTGACCAAATCTAGTAATATGCATGAATGCATGAAAAGGCCTTGATACAACTATAAAGAGGGTGTTTCTAAATATAGAACACAAGAGTGCTTCAGGCATCTTTGGACCAATGGCGATGTCTTCGATTAGCATATGTGGATTGTAGCCAGGTCTACTCAAACTGAAAACTTTAATTACCACTTTGGTCAGATCGTTAAGGTGTGTCCAGAAGTGGTCCACTACCTTAGGCAGCACCACAACTACCTTAGGACCAGGGCTCATTTTTTCTGATGAGGTGAAATTTAACTGCATCAATAACAACCTAGCAGAGTCTTTCAACAGCTGGATTAAGAAGGTAAAGGACTTGCCTATATTTGAGTTGGTGGATAAGTTGAGGCAAATGACAATGGAGTTGTTTGACAAGAGGTTGATTGGAAGTAAACTTGGAGGGATGATACTTCTGACTATTAACCAACTCAATGCAAGGACAAGGGGTTTAGGCAACATGACAGAGCACAAGTTTGCAAATTGGACTGGTGATGTTGATGAGGTTAACCCTAAGGGGAGAGTTAGGAGATGTGCAGTAGACATAGTCAAAAAAACTGTGCACATGCAGGGAGTGGCAACTTGGCGGGAAACAATGTCTTCATGCATTAAAAGTATTCACTATGGAGACTAATGCTAACATGGAGAACTTAGCCCATGACTACTTTTCTGTGGCAAGATTTCAAGCAATATACAGGGTTGGCATAGACTCTTTGACAAATAAATCACAATGGCTCATAGTTTATCTTGGCTTCAAGTTACATGCTCAATTGTGAAGAGGCTTGCTGCTAGGCCTAGGATAGAGAGGTTCAAGGGTAGCCATGAGAAGGGTTCAGCCAGCAAAAGAGCAAGCAAAAATGCACAAGTGTGGCTAATTGGGACATAGAGAGCCAACTTGCTCCCTCAATCCCAAAAAGAAATCCAATAGGTATGTTGTCTTCTTATTTACTTTGCTTTTCTATTGACATTGTTTTCTGACTACTCACATTTGTTCTTTTTCAGTAAGAAAACTGGGACAAAGAGGGGGAGGAAAAGAAAGACTACTGCATTGGATGCTAGCCCTAGTGAGGTTGCTACACCCACCAGAAGTAGGATCATCTTAGATGCTGTTAATTCCAGTCCTAGACCAACAACTAGGAGGTATACACTTTCTTGTCTAAAAGCACGGGAAATTCTACTATGCATTGCTAACATCATTGTAATGTGTAGGCAACTAGCTGTGATGCAAGGAGGAGAAGGAGACGGTGAGGCTGTTGCACCATCTCCAGTTCTCTAGAGAAGAAAAGAACATCCAAGAAGTTCACACCCAAGAGGTCATCTACCCAGACTTGAGGAGATGGGATGCATGCTATTTCACATTGACCCATACATCTGTAGTACTAAGGGATAGTTGTTTTTTATGCAGCAAAGGTGTAATAGAAAATTTGTGGCTAACTGATGCTTGTTTTCAGCTACACCTTCTGTCATAGAATAATTGGACTTTGGTATTTCAATCTTTTGGTACAAAAACAATTGTTTTATTCAAATGCTTCTAAGTGTGTGAGCTCTCCTGGATGCTAGTTTAATTCAATGGTACTTGTCTATGGTGGTTTCAGTTATTGAAGTACTCTTGAATTGATCCCACTCATTTTGTCAATTTTTCCTTAGTCATGTTCTTTGTCGTGAGAAAAGCTTGAATTAACCAAGTTATACAGCTGAATAATGTTGTTGTACGTCAGGGGCTATTGGAAATGGTACAGATTTCTACAACCAGAATTGAATATTTTGTGGATGGTGTCTTCAATTGCTTCACTCATTGTGCTATGTTAGACTACACCTCTCTGTTTTGTACCAAATCTAAGAACAAATGCTCAACAAAAGATTGCCATTATGCAATGTCTAGAGAACCATATGGTATCACAAACAAGAACAATCTCATTGAAAGGCATACATCCATTCATTAACATTATTATCTAGGATCACAAACAAGAATAATCTCGTTGTTCCACATTTCAAGAAAGAAGGATACATCCGTCTGCACATTCACTAAACAATAACAACCTCACTTCATGAATTACAATCAGAGCAAACTAAACCATCAGATAGTGTTGTCATCCAACATTACACTCTCTCTGAACTAAATTGGCTCTGAACAAGAACAAAAAGCCCAGTATATGTGTTCCCCACTCGTTGAACTCAACTAAATTTCTGCTCGAGAAGCCGCCTGCGAATTGGTCATGGATGGCGGTGTCACTGGATTAGGAGGAGGCATCGGATGGTAAATTAAGATCTAGTTGTTTCACATACTTCTATCCGCTTCAGTTTATCGACTTAGCTAAAAAAATGTGGAAAGCTTCAATACTAAAAAGAGGAAATCATTTATACACTTGCAAAAATGCAAGCAAAACATTACTACTGGTTCTGTTAGCACCTTATGCCTATTTGGACACAAATAAAATGCGCTGCTGGATGGTGAATGAATCCCATGGTGATTCAGCCGTGGATGGTAGCGTGCTCCACTAGACTAGTGTGGGGACGAGTTGGCTGACAAGTTGGGGGATAGGGTCAGGATGGGAGGAGCAATGTGGTGTCTAGCAAATAAGTGCGAAAGTGGTCATGCTTCACTTCATCAGCGTGGCTCAATCTAGACCTTTGGTCAAAAATAGACCCCTGTAGCACGTAAATACCAAATCTAGTATATAGAACACCGTAATTTCATTTCTAGTCTCCTCCCGACCGCACGTTTAATTTAGCGGTGGCAGTCGTGCGGTCCTGTTCATACGAGTCGTACGGTCGAGGACCATACGACTCAACTGGCATATATATATATGTATTCCTTGCAAGCAAGCCATGCATGTCTTCGATCTGCATGGAGGAGAGCACTGCACGTAGCGATTTGTCATTCTGGAGACTTTGCGATCGTTAATATTGTTTGCAATATTTGCATGAAAAGCATGCATGCATACCTACGAGAGATCAAGAGAAGGATAGGCAGAAATACCACGTGCTCCCGCTTTTGGAAGCCAGCTGAGCCGACCGCATGACTCGCATGAACAGTAACAACTACCACGTGTCGTCATCAAATTAAACGTGCAGTCGAGAGGGGGTTAGAAACGGAATTACGGTGCTTCGGAAGCTAGATTTGATATTTACATGCTACAGGGGTCTATTTTTTACCAAACTTCCTCAATCTAGCCAGGTGAAGGGCAAATAGGTCTTTGCACACTAAATTTCGATGCAAAAATAACAGAAAAAATGGCAAAATACGCCCAGAGTGGCAAATGATTATTATTTGGTGTTTAGGATGGCAAATCATCGAGAAGAAACTTAAAGGTGGTAAATCCTAAATCAAGGTTGTTATGAGTACCAAATCCTCAATTTTCGCAGTGAAAAAATGAACACATGATCATGTCAGGGGTCAGTGGTGACTGAGGCACAGGCGGGCATCCACATGTTTGTTGCTGCCAAGACAAAACATTCCACGTCAGTGCACATGCCAACCAGGACGGCAACTGCGAAAACAGAATCCAGCAAAGCACAACTGGGCACCAAATCATGGAATCCAATGCAGCCCATCAAACCACCAAACACTCTCACACAGATCATCAACAGACAACCAATCCATCCAAACCTCACCTAAATGTTAATCTTCCTTGCATAGCTAATAACCCTATCAAGTCCCTGGAGAAACGAGGATTAGAAGAGCTTGTAGGGAGAGGAAGCGTCCAGCGGATGGATCAGGTAGGTAAGCACAAGAGCCACCAGCATCAGGACGTACGCGATCCCCTGGTCAATCGATGTGCCTGCGGTGATCATTAGAGGAAAGAATATCAGATGTTAGTCCTGACAAAATCAGAACAGAAGATGAAGAAAAAACCATGTAAGAGAGAAAAAAAAATAAAAGAACCCCATGTATCTTTCATAGTTATTACGTTAGTGACAAATGGCAGACTACAGTCACTACATTCCTGGGTATCAATTCAAGATATGAAATTGACCGCTATGAACAGATTGATTACATGCAAATCCAACAACGTAGTTATAGAGTTCGAGAATGGAACTGAAAGTCTCTTGTGCTGTAGTGCATCCTACTGATTTCTAACACTAGTGTCTGCTGTTCATTTTTTAGTTTCATTATCAAGATGAACAACACATGGCAAGACAAAACAATGTGTCCAGAGTCAAGACAACACAAAGAGAAGCCAGCTACCAATATCCACTGAAAGCTACTCCAGGAACACTAACAGTAAACAATGACAGGGAAATGCAGAGCTGATTCAACTTGCACAAGAAAAGGTACATTTGTAGATCTAACAAACATCGGTATTGACTATGATCAACTGTGTTCAGAAACAGTACATTCTTTTTGATCTAGCATATACCTCACATCAGAAATCCTTAGCCTACTCTTTGAACGATACAGCACGTAATTGGCGTAACATCCTCAACACAAAAGTGGCATGTCATGAAAAGGACGCTAACCCCTATTGGACAGCAAACTAATGCAAGAAGGGCACAATGGCGCTAATCTACATCTCTGCAAATGGCGCATCCATTTGCACTGTTAATCCGACAACAAGAACTCAGGCGATATGCAATTGTGGCACCAATTGCTAGAGACAGAATCATCTTTGGAGATCCGGAAACTTGAGGGGTGGATCCTCCAAAGGATACGTAATGGAATCGAAATTCTAAGTATTTTCCTAAACGAATCGTAATTCAAGGATGCACAAGGGAGATCCGGATCTCCGCAAGATTTTTAGAATTTGCGATGGTGTTCTTCACGGCTTTAAATTTTGTATTAAGATACGGTCTTGCATTATAACACTTCCTGACTAGTACCGCAGAACAAACACTAAAATTAACGTGTAAAAATAGAAATGAGGATCTAACGCCACTACCGCAGAACAAGTACTAAAATTAACGTCCAATAAAAATAAAAAATGCGGTTCTAACGCAAGGCGCAGGATTTCCGCCACAGGGTGAAAGAAATCTAGTGAAACGAGAACACGTTGCACAACTTCCCCTCTTACCCTTTTGTTTTCCTCCTCTTAACAACCGGAACTCCGAACACTAAGATGTTGAAATGGACGCGACGGCAGATGAGATACAGGACGCGACGGCAGTCTGACGGTCGGGGGCAGGCAGCCGCACAGATCAGAACACTACGGGGGCAAATGAGATGCAGGTGCAATGTGATGGCCATGGAAGGCAGGAGGTCTCTCTCACCGTCGCTGACGGGCGCGGGCGCCGGGGCATGCGCTGCGGCCGCCGCCGCTGCCGGCATCACAATGCCGACGACGAGCACGGCCACGGCCACCGCCCCGAGCGGAGCCCTGGCTGCCGCCATTCCACCCGCCCCCTCTCCCCTCCCTCTCGGCGTCGGAAGAGAAAGGAATGGCACGGCCACCACCCACCGACCACGCACGCGGCTCCGAGTCAGAGCGCTCCCTGGCCCCCAAGCCTAGGGTTGGGTGCGGCCTATATAATTACAGACCGGTACTCCCTCGCGCACCGCATGACATGTGGGGTCCCCAAGGACCTCTGAGCCATCGGGCCCACCTGCAGCAGCGGTACGGGAGATCTTTTCCGTTTTAATGCGTGATTTTTGGCGCGCGTGACCCGCAATGCTCTGCAACGCTGACGTGTGGGTCCGCGATGCTCCGGGCCCGCTGGCATTGAGACATCGGCGGGAGTAGGGGCATGTGAGGAGGGCAGGGGGCGCGCCAGGCTGGCTGGGTGTGCGTGTTCGGGCACCGTTTCGTGTTGTTACCGTGCATCATACGCGTACTTTCACTGACAAGGCGGGTGGTGGTGCAAGAAGGCCCACATGACAGAGTGGGTATGAGTACCTGCCTTTTATGGTGCGTGTCGCGGCTTTTCTAGCCCCCGTTTTTTCCCCCTCTATGCGCTGGCTCGTGCCTAGGCGTCGCGACGTCCACTGTTGGTCCCCTCCACTGTTGGTCCCCTGCCACCAATGACACGTGGGCCCGTGGGCCTACGTAGCAGTGATATACGATGGATGGCCCAATGGGTTGCTGAGATGCGTGCTACCTCGGGCTCTCGACGTGCCATGTGTAGTCAGCGACTCAGCGTAGCTGTTTCTTACGGTGTAATAAGTTAGCGAAATTTTTTTTCTTTGGTCGCCCTAGTGTTTTTTTTTTTACAAATCTGGGTCCTGCTTAAAAGGACTTATTTTGAGTGATTTATGGTTGAAAAATACTGTAGCTAGCTGAAAAAACACTATAACTAACGGTGGCTTATTTGGCGTAATTAAATTTTAAAATTTTAAAAATAGAAAGAAAAAATATGTTAACCCGTCACGGACAGTGTAAACGAATACGAAAAAAGAACCGACAAAAAAGCTCAAAAAAGCCAAAAAATCAGAAAAAAGACGAAATTGTTGAATAGTGAAAAATAAGCCAGAAACTAGAAGCTCAAGCTGAAATGAGTGGAGCCTAGTCTCATTGAGATTTTTTTACAGATCTGGTCCATTTTCGAACACAGATGAATAGATGATGGACACGAGGCTGGTGCCGAGCGCGGCTGATGACAGGGTCCACCCACCTACCGCGCCACCGAGCCACAGTAAGTTGAAGTTCCTCACGCGCCCCCCGACCGCATTATGCATGCATGCATAACACAAGCCGACCAAGAAAACCTTTTAGAACGGATCCTTTGATGGATACGCTCTACCGTATTTTCACATGCCAGTGTTCCATGGAATTTGTCATATATAACACATTTTCAACTCATATTTATAAAAATAGGCGCATGTGCATGGTATTAACAAAAATAGCGTTTCTACCGTTCGGTCACCAGGAGGTGACACGTGATGCTTGCCATCCAGCCACCGGTAGGCGCCTGCCGTCCACCCACAAAACCACAGGTGATTAAACTGGCTAATTAGCCGACTCAATTACCTACCTAAATTCGTAATTTTATGTTATATTTATTTGAATTTTTAAATACAACAAATGATCTCAAAAAATTATGAAATTTTATACATAGCCTTCTGATATAACATACTTCATTGTGTAATTTTTTTTGACAATTTTATCCACTATGAATGTTGCTCAGAAATCTGTACGATTTCAATATTTGTAGGAGTCGTTACATATAACAAACGAGTTCCACAAATTACAAAATTTTATGTGAATCCTCCTGACACAGTCAACCTAATTGTATAGTTTTTGAAAATTTTATATGCTCCATATTTGTCATGTTAATTCATGATAATTAAATCATAATTAGCAATATGCAAAGACGGATGTCCCCCTCATCAACTCGGACACACCACCAGCCATGCAGAATACTTTAAAGTACATCCTAAAGTAGGCAAAAAAATAGTGCATAACCTAAGCTGCGGCCATTCGACGGATCACGTCGTATACATCGGGCATCCAATAGGGGCACTATTGATGAGGACATATCTACTACATATTCATCTTCTACTTCAAGTGCGAATCATAAAGCTAGTAATGAGACTCCAACAGGTCCAATGACAAGTGCAAGAGCTAAGCTACTGCAACAATAGGTGCTTTTGTTTCTTAGAGAATTCCCTATTCTTTAGATGAGAATGGTATACTACCTAATGCAAATACATTATGTGTTCTCAGTTTTAAAGCAATGGAAGAACAAGGAGACAAGTGAGAGACCATGTGGAGGTGGCCACATGTTTATGATGAGTAATTGACAAGTTTGTTGCAAAGATTGAGTTTAATTTGAAGTAATTTGTGCCAGGACGGCATTTGGCGCAGTCGGGTTGATTAGACGGACTTATCGCATATTCCTTTTCCCGATTGGTCGTTTGGGCAATTTTGTGCCTGAGTATGGTTTATTTATGCTTATATGTGTCGAGCGGTGCTATTTGATGTGTTTCTTGTCTGTGATGGCTGCAGGACGTTGAAGCGGAGTCGTGGCGAGACACGAGGTGACCGGACTAGACACAGGCGGTGTCGAGGTCAAAACGGTCGGAGGTGTCGAAGACGGCGAAGACTCGAGGTGGTTGCGAGGCTTGGACGACAAGGAACGCGGAAGCTTCCCGGAAGGTGCAGGAGGGACGAATTGGTAATTTTGCAAGGCTGCACAAGCGGGAGCAGGTTCTGTTGGATTTAGCGGGCGTAACGGGTTGGAGACCCGTTAGCCAAAGGCTATAAATAGAAGTGAATTCATGGTTGTATGCATGACTTTGGGAGAGAGTTAGGGTTTTGTTTGAGTCAAAAGAGCCTTTGAAGAGGTTTTGCTTTGGGGCTTTAATTGGTGAGAGTTGATAGGAGTGGGCGGAGCTACGTTCTTCTCCTTTGTGTCCACTATAAGTGTTCTTGAGTGAGAATGTAGTGAGTTCTTGATCATTCAAGCATGTATGGGGAAGTAGAGAGAGTGTGAGTTGATTCTCCTATGTAATCATATATCTCTTTTCCTCAATATCAATCTGAGATGGTTTTGTTTAGGTTTGATTGAGCTCCTGTCTCTCTGTTGGTTTTTGCTCTTCGATACTCTTTTTGCTTGATTTCTCACTCTTTGTGATTTGAGTGATTTCTTGCTGAGAAGGGCCAAAATGGGTGGCACTGTGATGGAAAAAGGTCCCAGATCATTTGATCAGTTTTTCTCGTGAGCAAATCATTTTTAATCTCAGTTTCTTTCTCTTGGCCTCCTCTGTTCTTCATTTCCTTTCTAGGGTTTTGAATGGATTCTGTTTCTCTTCATGAGATGGCCTGAGATTTGGTCTGGAGAGTCCTGTGACCATAGCTAATCTAGCTGCAAAAGCTCATGATCAAAGATGCAAAGATTGAAAAGAATTTTGGATTTTGATGTTGCCTTTGTATGTTTTCAGATTTTTGGGTCAAATCTGAATTTCTTGTGTTTTTGTTTGATACCCTTGTTGTTTGAAGTCTCTAGGCTATTTAGTTAAGGTCTTAGCCTTGTGATAAGAAACGATTGGAGGAATTTCATCCTTTTCTCTGTTTTAGGCAAGATCCAGAAATTTCAGTTGTAAGAGTTTCAGTTGGCCTTCTCTGCTCCTGCTGAAATACGAAGTCCGGTCAGACCGGAGAAGGGCCGGCGGTCTGACCGGCGGCAGATGACCGGTCAGACCGGCCTGGCACATGCGGTCTGACCGCCCAGCCTTTTCAAGTCAGTCCGGCCTTTTGTGATTTGTGCTGACTGTTGGTTTTTCCCTTGGGTGTCGATCTCTTTTCCCTTGCTTTCCTCTCTGTAAGTTTAGGGTTCCAGAGATCCTTTAAACTCAGCTTCATAGCTTTCAATAGCTATTGAAGAGGAGTTTCTTTCAGGGTTTCTTTTGAGGGAAATTTTTTAAAGTCGACATTCACCCCCACTCTGTCGCCATTTTGGTCCAACAACAAGGACCAACTAGTCAGCCCCAAGGAGAAAGGAAGCCATGCGACCACAACAAAGGAGGCCCATGCGGTCGCATGACAAAAGGAGGTGAAGCTCCACGCAACCCAAGACTCTAGAAGAGGCCCATACATGACGTGACCAAGGAGATAATTGAGGAGTTTGTGGGCCTGTGTGCCAATGATGGGCTGAGATTGTTTAATTCAGTCATGCATTCAATTCCGAATTGCTTTAGGACTCGTATACCAAATTGAACTCGGCTTTAGGTCCAAGTGTGTGCGTGCATGAGGTTAGAGTTGGCTTTAAGTAACCGCCACCCCCTCCATTATGTTCAGACCACTTTTGATAATAGATTGATTCAGAAAATTATTCTCGTTCTTTCTATTAGCGGGACCAACTTGAGGGAAGAATTGAGAGTTCGCTAAAATCAAGATCGTTCAACCTTTCCGCTGGGAATTAGGAGCATGATAGAACTTAATCTAGTGGTCATGAAGTTCAGCACGTGTGATCGGACGAATTATAGAGTGCTAACTCTTGCATTAGCAATGAGGGATCACTACGGTTCTTCAAATCCACGTGAGTATCTTGATCCTATGTTGAGAAGATTGGGTGACCCCGTATCAACTATGCTCACCCGCAAGGTCATCACGGCCTAGCGGGTTCGGCCGGCCATCGCAATCTACCGAGTCTGCCCAGCGTCGTAGTACTAGCCGTCGATCATTCATGGGCCATGTCGATGAGGTAACTTACATACAAACCTACATTTTGTTTTCCTGTTATACCTTATATTCCACTAATATTATGGTGTTCTCCCACCGTAGGTCCATCGTCAAGATGTATCACTTTTAACGTCTGTGCCACCTACACAGACTACCGCTCCCCCGTCGTTCATCTTTGCTGCACATCCAGGAGGTATGAGATTCACATTATACATCCAGAACATTTATTGTAACTAATATAGTTTCATGTTGTAGCTTCCAATTTAACGTGGGGAGATGTCGAGTCCACTGATGATGATACGAGCCTCCCGGATGCTTTCAAAGAGCGGTACACAGGGCCAGGGTTTGTAGCATACGTAGGGTAGAGCTTTGCGTTCACACCATGCCTAGCGTTTGGAGACTTCGGTGGACAGAGCTCTTATTGCTAATTGAAGCAGTTTCTCTAATCTTGCAGGCAGAAGTTACATGAGGACGGTGGCCCTGTGCTATCATTGATCTGAAATAACAAAAAAACAGTTGTTCTTTGCTCGCATTAGTCATCAGCACTATTATTTCTTAGTTGCTCTGTGCTTACTTTTTTGGCCACTTATATTTAATGATGTTTTGTCTTTTTATTTAGAGCTCATGTGTTGCTCAATCAAGGATACATTGTGTAGATAAATCTAGTAGCACCACCCCTGCCACACATTGCCATCATCAGGCTTCTCATGAAGTCTTTCTTACGCTATTACATTTACATATATGTGATAATTATTAATATATATCTATATATACATATATATATATATATACATACATACATATAGATATATAGATACATATATATATATGTACATGTCCCCGTGTTGGTACGGCGCAACGTAGTGCGCTATTCTTTTTAGTATCTATATACGCACTAGTATTTGTCTTGTCAAAAAAAATAAAGTAATCAATGCCAAATCCAGCGTACCGCGTGCAGGCAAACCCATGCATACATAAGGCATGCAGTGTTGCATGATTTGGGGGCTGTTTGGTTGCTAGCCACACTTTGCCAACAAAAATTGCCACACTTGCCTAAGTTGAGGTGCTCAAATTCTTTGCCACACCTTAGCAAGCCTAAGAGAATCTTGCCACACTTTTTTGAGTCATTGACGCGTGGGACCTAGTTTGCTGGAAGGGAATCTTGCCACAATTGTGGCTGCAACCAAACAGCTCCTAAAGTTGGTCAAATTTACCTAACCTTAAACGTGGTAAACTGTAGCTGGCAACCAAACACCCCCTTGATCATACACATAAACTAGGTCCTACGCTCTGGGGGCACATGAGAAACTTCATGTGCCGAGGGGGTGGCGTGCTGTAGCACCGCAAGTGGGTGGACCCCGCTATCGACCACGCTTGTTGGCTGCTCGCGCCACGCTCAGCGCTGAGCTACCGCGCTTTGGGACGCAGCACCAGCCACCTGTCGACCGCTCATTCATTTGCGCTCGGAAAAAAATGGTAAGCAGACCATATTTATTTACAAAAATGGCAAAGGGGGCCACAAAAGGAAAAAAAATTCTAAGTTTGCCACCTCGGAATCATCCTGTACGTCTCAAGTCTTAGCCCTACTACATCCGGCTGCGATTTTTAGCTGTTGGTTTTTTACTATTAGCTTTTTCTTAAGTCATTCAATTAAAAAAAATAAAAAATATACAATTATATCTCTATAGACAATACAAAAAAATACCAAAATATCAAAATTAAAAAAGCCGTCATGTCTGTACCAGCTTAAAAGCTGAAAACCAAAAGCCAAAGCCATTTATAGTGGGGCTTTGCCTTTGAGGCTTTGACTCATCTTTGCGGTGCTGATGTTTAGAGAGAGAAAACATGATCGGCTCAACAGAAAACTAAAGATGATGCTACTTTATAGAGTCAAAGCATCAAATTGGGGAAATCTGTACACATATAGATTTCTTTTACTCCTCGTTCTTCACTCGGTCTGCATTCACCTCACAGACAGAGCACACAAGCTCCGTCCGATTCCCTTGCAAACGAGATGCCGCATCCATGACCGTGCGGACTACACACAGCTGTGTTTTTTTGCTATGACTGATAGTGTTTTTGCCTAGTGTTAGTATTTATACGAACGAATTAATATCGATAAACTATTTTGAAAAAGATTATCTCGAACTTCCAATAAACCAGTTCAAAACAACAGTGAAAAATATTTTATTTATTTATTTGATAAAAGCCATAAATCATATATCATAAGCTAAAAAATAGTTTTTATTTATTTAATAAAAATCATAAATTATAAATCATAAGCTAAGAAAAATGGCATACCTTGCACCGTCATCTCCACCCAACCCTCGTTGCGCTGCTCGGCTTACCGCCGTGAGCTGCTGTGGCCTACTGGCCTGTGGCTGCACGAGCTCGCTCTTCCTGCGCGATTGCCTCCGAACGGACAGCTCGGCGGCTGGGTTGCGCTGCAAGGCTGATTTTTCCGGCGAAAACGAAATGATCTGGTGCTGATTTATGCTTATCGATCGATGACGACGATTCACCAATACACATATAGCTGGACTGGGCTGGACCATGATCCATGCATGACGTAAGTTTGCCCCTTTTTTTCCTTTCTCTCTACAAGAAAACGTCCAAGCAAAGAAAACACAGCGCCGACTTTCGAACAGGGGCGGGGCATAACCCGAACAGGATAAGCTTTAACTCAAGATGTAGAAAAATATCTTAGTGTACAGTCCAGGTAAATTCAGTCTAGCCTAGGTAACATTTTTATGATCCAGCTCAGATAATTTAGATTATTCTACGATTGAATCTGGGGTGTAATCAAATCATGACTCCACCACTGTTTGGAGCCACATAATAGAACCCAAACAAAACCGCGCAGCAGCCTCCGATTCCTTCACACGGGGGAGCTAATGCATGCACAAGCCATACCATCTAGCTTCAGAACGTAAAGAACACTCATCTTGCAAGTTGCAGGGCACAGGACAAAGCTCACATGACTAGAGGAGCGCGAATGCTTCGCGACTGCATGGCCATGGCAGCTCCTACAATATCAAACATACGACGAGTTCATCCAGGCACCCACAAGAGATTAAAGGCCCAGCACAGACCGACGTAGACAGGGGCTTTACAGCCCAATTTGGGGCCACTTATGGGCCTCGTTTGGCATCTGTCGATGCAACGAACGGATGTTTGGTTGCCTGGACGTCGGTTTGGGCCTAGACCCAGCGATGCAGGCGCGTGGCCACAGGCTCCCGTCACATGAGAGTACTGTTCTTTTCGACTTTGGACTTGACTTATAACTTATGATTACGATTTATGGTTTTTAGTTTGTTCATGAGAAAAAATACGAAGTAAAAAAATCGCATACGGTTTTGACCGATATAAATAAAGTCGCTACAGTGTATATTACAATCAGCTTGTAGACCCCGATTTGAAAAGACACTCCGTTCGAAAACTAGTTGCTGTCGAAAAGCGAGTTTTAGAAGCTGAAAAGAAGAGGCCCTCTGACATGCGCGTGCATGGTAGAGAATGAAAAGGTTCTGTTTGTGTATTTTCCTAGTTTGAGAAAAAAAATACAAGTTATACTCCGTTAGGAAACGCAGGAATTTCATATAAAAAAAGCAATCGTTTCTACATAGAAAATATGAGGGAAAAAATCCGTATTCCAGACGTTCATCTGAGCCTAGCTTTCGTACGAGAGTCGCTTGCTGAACACAACCTGGTCTGGTGGTGATCAGTTGGGCTTAAAAGCTCATGGCTTATGGCTGAAAATAATGTAGCTGGCTGAAAAAATACTGTAGCTGACAGATGCTTATTTAGCATAATTAAATATAAAAAATATGTTAGCCCATTACGTATAATACAAACAAATACGAGAAAAAAAAGAACCGGCAAAAAAACTCAACAAAAAGCAAAAAGTTCAGAAAAAGACGAAAATTATGAATAGTAAAAAATAAGTTGGAAGCCAAAAGATTAAGCCCAACTGATCACTGCCGATTCGCTTGTCGAATCCAGAATGGAAAGAAAGCATCGCGCATGCCCTATAATAATTACCATCGAGCGGTGCACCACATGGCGTGCGCACACAGCGCAGGGCACATTTGGTGGACGAGCGATCGTGAGGCGTCGGAGGCCGCTGCTGGGATTCGGTTGGCCGTACATCCACTCGCCGTATCGCGTCCGGATGGAAAACGATGGAAGGAGGTGCAAAACTACGGCCTTTTTCGAGGGCCGATCACATGGGAGGTTGGCACCTGATGAATAATGGAGCAGATGTTCCGTGGGGTGATTTGGACAAGTTTTGCACGAATGCGACCCACACCGCCAGAGATCGAGGTGCTTTGGAATCAAGGACAGTATGTGAAACGAAGGAATTCGACAGGAATTTAGGGGGGGAAATCTTGCAAAATTTCTATGCCCAAAACATGCTACAATGTATGGTCAACATATGTCTAAGGTTTAGGAGCTATATGGGGCATTCGTATTGGTTTTTGCTGATGGATTTTGGCTGAAAATAAATAGTAGCGATGAAATAAGTGACTTTAACAAGGATGCGTACGTGTGACGGGAGCTAGAAAAATGACTTTAACAAGGATGCGTACGTGTGACGGAAGCGTACATGTGAAATAAGTGACGGCGGCAACCGCCTCCCTCTTCCTCCCGCCGCCGCCTCCTCCCCTCTTCCTCCCACCGTGTCCCCTCCCTCCTTCGCCGCGGTGGAAGCCGCCTCCCCGCCTCCTCCTCTTCCTCCCACCGCCTCCTCCCCCTCTTCCTTCACCGCGACAGTAGTTGCCTCCCCTTCCCCCACCCGTACCCTTTCCATATCTATGGTTGGGAGTCCAACACCGATGTCGAGGAGGCCCACACGCGCATCGAGTAAGATCTTCTGCACCTCGGTGCCACCGAGTGCAACAACATCGCCGGCAACTCGTGCAAGAGGGGTTCAGTGCCACCTACCTCCCCGTGCGCCTTAATGGGCGACAGCCTTGTCGACGTCGTGCAGGTCGCCGACACCATCTGGCCCTACACAGCGACACCGAGCTCGTCTACGTCACGGCCAACAACAATAAGATCAGCATCCACACTGACGTCGCTCAGGCACTCAGGAAGGGATTGGGATGTCAACGGGTTGGGGATTGGGCTCACACTGTCTGACGGCGGTTTCATCGGATACCGAATTAACCAAACCAAATTAGTTCAGTTAATTCGGTGTGGTTTTTATTTTCCTACTAGTCATTTCGGTTTTTAGTTTGTAAAAACCGAAATTTTTATACCGAATAAACTGCACCGATATAGCCAAATAAACCGAACGCCTACCTCTATGCTCGATAATTTTGCAAATTAAAATTTTTCACTCTTCAAAATAATAATAGTGCATAACAATATAATTTTGGATCTTTACACATGATCCTTCGATACTCTAAACTTCAAGGATTCACTTTCTTACTCAGCGTGAACATTTTCCTCCGGCACGGATCCGATCGCAAATACGCCGATTGCAAAGTACATTTTCCTATCGTTAATCTTAAGTTTTGTGGCCACTAGTGCGAGTACCAAGCATTGTGCCTATGATCGATTAAAGGTGGTGATCGGTTCGGCTGAAAGTCTCATGGTTTATGGCTGAAAACACTGTAGCTGGCTGAAAAAAGCACTGTAGCTGACAGAGGCTTATTTACCATAATTAAATTTAAAAAAATTTAAAAATAGAAAAAACATATTAGCCCATCACATATAATGTAAACAAATACGAGGAAAAAGAACCGGTAAAAAAACTCAAAAAAAAGCTAAAAGTTCAGAAAAAGACGAAATTTATGAATAGTGAAAAAATAAGCTGAAGCTAGAAGCTGAAGCCATATTGATCAGAGCCTTTAAAGTACCGCATACGCATGCTAACAGCTGGAATTAAAGCCATGTCCGCCCAACGGCTGGCCTCGCTCGCCGAACACCATCCATAGCAGGAGAGACGGGCAAAATCCACGCGGCGAGCGACCCCTGCGCCGTACGCCGATCGTGTCAGGCTCAGGCGGAATTCAATGTGGGGCGTCAGATCTTCGATCGGACTGTCGGGGGCAGAGGGAGGTGCACGGCATCGACGGTGCAACCTGTACATGCATGCATGCATATATATACACACGCCGCATCCGAGCCTTTATTATTCTGTGGGGTATGTGTACGCAATTGGGTATTCATTACGCATGTGTACTTGCTGCTCTGGCTCTTTCGGAGGAGCCCCGGCAAACAAGGCCGCAGCAGTCAGCATGCTCTGACGTATAAGCTGCGGTAATCCAATCGAGTCCAAATCAAGTCTAGCTTTTATTTTTGTTTAGAGAAGACAGACATGATTTGATCACTATAACTTCTGAAAACAGTTTTTTTACGCTATTTTTAAAAGCGGCCGTTTTAAGTCATCGGTTAATCTCTACTGTCTCTTCCATGCCCGCGTCTTTCAAATACTGTTTTTTAAAATTTTATTCTAAAATCTATTTATTCGGTCATTGCTATTCTATTTCAGCTAAAAACTCCAACATAAAGCCATGAGCTTTAGCTGATTAAAACATCCCCATAACCTCAAACTCACATCGAATCTCCGATTGCGCTAGGCCTTGTTTGAAATAGAGGATGATAGGACGAATTATTGGGGCCCCATTTGGAACGTAGGTTTTTTGTCCCTTGATTTCTATAAAAATTAAAATATTTCATTTGAAATTCATACGAAATTCCTATAAAATTCATGTGTTCTAAATAGGGCTTTACGGTGTGTATAAAACAATAGATTACGTCAATTCCACAGGATTTTTACAGAACACAGTATAATTTTCCACAGAAACCTTGAAAACTTGCCGTGTTACGAACTATAACAGAGCCGACTAATTTGTTCTTTCACTTTTCACTACAAGGAAAATAGACAGTGCCAATTATTAGGACTTGGGAGAAAGAAGCAGCACAGGAGGCCGCATCACGACCACACAGGAAGCGATATGGCAGTCAACAACAGGAGGCACTTAATTCTGTCTGAATCGAGAGGGCATATCACATATATAATCACTAGATAGCTAATCTTCAAACTTTACCTTTGGACTTGACCAGCAAAAACCGGGAAAAAGAAAAAAAAATCAAATTATAACCAGGAAAGTGTACGTACATGCATGTGTCAGCATGTCTCTGGAAATGTGAACCATCCATGTGCGAAATTTTCCAACACACCTACGCTAACCATTTCTTAATTAATATCCCTAATGGGGCTGGGGCTGTACACTGTACTGTGCAGTTGGACCTAGGGGTGTTTTGTATTGTCTCATGTTTCTATGTTCTGCTAGGAGTAGACAGAAACTAATATGAATATCTAGTTTGTCGAATCGGTTTCTTCACGACTCTCACTTCTGTCTTGTACATATATCTCTTTCTCATTTTTTTCACCGATCACCACTCCTTTTGAAAGATATTTTTTTAATTTATTTTCAGCTAAAAGTCATCAACCGAATACAACTTGAAAACCATAATCTTCTTGTATTAGCTGTATGCAGTACTACTGTACGGACGTAAGACTGATCTCCTGTACGGATCCAGTTCGTAAGCGCTTACGTGTGTGACAAATTGGTAACTGAACCTCTGGCCGGTTTTCTTCTTTGTTACGTGCGTACGGGTGTTTTTTTTTAACAGCAACTGAATTGTCCTACAACCTTTGAATATTGCAAGGTTTTACCAAGAATATTAGACCTCACTTGGAATATGAAATTCCCGTAGAAATTGACAAAATTCCCCCATTCTGACAGGCCTTAAACTGATTATGCGTAACACATTAGCAATAATATAATATTTTAATATTTGGCTGGTTTAAAAGAAACTACAAAATGACCTTTATAAGCTTTTATATATTTCATAACTCGAACCAACAACTCCATAAATTTAAATTATACGATTTGAAATTTCAAACCTTGAAGGTTAACATTTATAAATTTATATTAAAAACTAAAATTTGAATTTTACAATTTAAATTCTCTCAATTTAAAATTGAAACATTCAAATTTTCAATTTCTTATGATTCAAAAGTTCAAATTTTGGATTTTTCATCAGTTTGGAACTTTAAATATTCAAATTTATAAAAAATTAAAATTTTGGAACTTGTATTTTTTGAAATCTAGAATTCAAAATTTTAGATTTTAATATTTATTTTAAAATGGAATATCAAAATCCAAATTTGAAATTTTGAATTGCCTGAATTTAATATTCTATAATTCAGGATTCAAAATTTGATATTTTGGTTTTGAAATTCATGTTTTGGAAAAATATTTTTTAATTTGGATTTTGAATTCAAAAAGTTCCAATTTTGACTATGAAAATTAAAGCAAATGATAAAAGTGTAATAGCAAAGACTCATTTCCTTTGGTAATTCAAGATAGACACCCTTTTCTACGGGAAAGTGATTTTTGAAAATTATGGCAATCTGGTTTTTAAGGTAATTTTAGATTCCTGATTCAGATTACTGGCTATTTTACTAAATATGTTAATCTCATAGGATTACTGTAATATTCCTAGATATCCTTGGAGGATTCCACCTATGCCCATACATGTTGCACAGTTCAACTTGCTCTTACATTCTGATTGTGTGCATGTCAGGAACAAACTAGTAGTACTCGCTAACCGTGAACATACAATAGAACTATGTATTCGTAATTCTTCCAGAAGAAACTTGGACCTGTTTTTTTTAGTGATTTTTGGCTTCTCTCAATAATCAATATTCACTATACTAATAAGTCGCAGTCTAAAAAAACAAGTTCAAGGTAAGGCACTAGCTAGCAATAGAATATTCTATGGATTTCATCGATGCAAAAAAAAAAGATATAGAAGCAAAAAAAAACACATATTTCCTCTCAAATATGTTATGAAAAATGTTGATGGATAGACACTGCATATTCCACATTTCCACTGAAATTTACAGGATGTCAGGGCACGATGCTGTTCCGTGTAATTCCCCCACATATATTCTTGTTGTAACAGCATATTGTGCCCATTTGGAGGGCAGGGGAATCACCACGGACGCATTCATCCAACTGGTTAGATATCTAAAGCTAATTCTTTGTTTTCTCTTTCTTACCATTTTTCATCATTCTTTAATTTTGAAAGAAATATAAGACTGTACTCAAAATGGCTTTTTTAAGTGGCTTATGACTGGAAAGCACTGTAGTTGACTGAAATTGCATTATAGCTGATGGTGGCTTATTTGGCGTAATTAGATTTAAAAAATTAAAAATAGGTTAGCCCATCACGGACAGTACAAACGAATACGAGGAAAACTGACAAAAAAGCTCAAAAATAGCTAAAAAACCAGAAAAGGGTAAAATTGTTGAATAGTGAAAAATAAGTCAGAAGCTAGATATGTCCGTTTTGAGCGGGGCCAATTTATGACATCTGGAATGAGACGAACAAGCTAGCGGATTCAAAACTTAATAGCAGCGGGCGGAGATTTCACATGAGCCGTATACAAAGATGTAATCACAAACTAAATCTCACAACAATATCGTATCATACGTGTAATGTGTAGCAGCACTCCCTTGATGTACCCAGTACGGATTAGATATTCACACCACATGTGTTCCCATGCTAGTAGATTCAATTATGATCAAACCCAAATATTGCTTGGATTTGAACACGGATAAGATCATGCGACCGAATTACAACCCAATACACCCATATATAACGATTAATTCTGCTTGAAGATCCACGGCTATTTCCGAACCAACGCATGCTACCGTTCACCGAAATCAAACGAGCCATCGGTAGTGTGTAGGGCTGGCTGGTGGGGACCCATGCACAGGCTGGGCCTACCATGAACTGCATGTGTTGGATTTGAAGGGTTGGGTCATCATCGATGACTCAATAATGTATTGTGAGTTGTGACTTGTGAGTGGCTTGTCTTTGAAGGAATAGACAAGGGGTGCTACAGGGCAAAGATGTACTAGCACAGGAGCTACCTGCATAGCAGCCGTCCACCATCAGCCAACTAGCACACCCGCCCATTTCGGCTAAAAAAATAAATTATAGTTAAAATTATATTGTAATCGATTAAAATTACACTATAACTAATGGTGCCTTTTTGGCGTACTTAAATTTAAAAAAATAAAAATAGAAAAAAACATGTTAGCCAATTACGGACAATGCAAACGAATACGGGAAAAAGAACCGGTAAAAAAGCTCAAAAAATCCAAAAAATCGTAAAAAAGATAAAATTTAGGAATAGTGAAAAATAAACCAGAAGCTCAAGCCGAATTGAGTGGGGCTCAGATGCGGAAGCGTGGCACCACGTTGGATAGCTACTACATGGATCAAAGAAAAAAGTAAACAATTCGTAAGAGGGATTTTTTTGTACAATTAAGGCTTAATTACATAAAAGGATGTGTTTTACGAAAAAATCAAGAACCGATGCATAATTTAGGAAAATTGTGGGGGTTTTATTCCGTGATGGTCCAATGTGTTGGAATCTAGGTGGTTGACAAATATGGTCAGAACATCGTGGTTGACCAACATGGTCGAAACATCGTTGTCGACCAATATAATCGAAACATCACGGTGGAAGGAAGGTGGTCGAAGGACGTGGTCAGATTAATGTGATCGAAATATCGTGGTCGAATCATCGTGCTCGTAATCACGTGATCGGTTTAATGTGTTGTCACAACATGATCGAAATATCGTGGTCGATCAAATATGGTCGACACAACGTGATTGAACTAATGTGGTTGAAACAACATGGTCAAACCACTGTGATCGACACAACATGGTCGAACATATCGTGCCCGAAACCTCATGGTTGACTGAAGTGGTCGAAACATACTAGTCAAAACTATCATGGGTGAACCAACGTGGTCGAAACAACATGATCAAACTTATCATGATCGAACATATTATGGTTGACCAAAGTGGTCAAAACAATCGTGATCGAACCAGCGTGGTCGACACAACATGGTCGACCGAAGTGGCTGAAATCTCGTGGTCGAAACTATCACGGTCGAAGCAGCGTGGTCAACCTAAGTGGTCAAAACATGGTAGTCAAAACAGCGTGGTGGACCTAACGTGGTGGAACCAAGGTGGTGGAAACAATATGGTTGACCAAAGTGATCTAAACATCATGGTTGAAACAATCATGGTCGAAACATGGTGATCGAAACATCATGGTCGACATAACATGGTCGAAACATGGTGGTCAAAATAGCATTGTCAACCGAAGCGTTCAAAACCATTCTAGTCGAAACCTCGTGGTCAACTGAAGTGGTCGAAACCATTCTGATCGAAACCATCATTGTCAAACAACAGTGCTCAAAACAATATGGTCGAAACATTCTGATCGAAAAAATCATGTTTAAATCAGCATGGTCGACACAACGTGGTCAAAATATGGTGGTCAAAATCTCATGATTGAACAACATGGTCAAAATAACATGGTTGAACTTATTGTGCTCGAAACCTTATGATCGAAACAAATGGTTGAATGTATCATGCTCAAAATACCATTCTCTTCGTGGTTGAATTGAAGTGGTCGAAACATCCTGATCGAAATTACATGGTCAAACCAATGTGGTCCAATCCTTGTGGTCGAACCTGCGTGCTTGACCTAAGTGATCGAAATAGCGTGGTTGACCTAACGTGGTTGAACCAAGGTGGTGAAAACATCATGGTCGACCAACGTGGTCGAAACATGGCGGTCAAAACAATATGATCGAAACATCCTAGTCAAAACTGTCATGGTTGACCAAAGTGATCAAAAGATACTAGTCGAAACTATCATGCACGAAACCTCATGGTCGAACCGAAGTGATCGAAACATCCTGATTGAAACTATCATGGTCGAACCAACATGGTCGAAATATCATGGTTGGCACAACGTGATCGAGAAAACATGATCAAAACATCGTGGTCAGCACAACGTGGTCGATCCAACGTGGTGGAAACAACCTAGTCGAACTATCATGGTCGCCACAACATGGTCAAAACCTTGTGGTCAAAAATATCATTATTGAACCAGCGTGGTTGACCCAAGTGATCAAAACATAGTGGTCGAACTAGTTTGGTCGATCCAAGTGGTCAAAATAGCGTGGTTGACCTAACGTGGTAAAACCAGGGTGGTGGAAACACCCTGGTCGACTAACATGATCGAAACATCATGGTCGACACAATGTGATCGAACATGGTGGTCGAAACAATGTGATCGAAACAACGTGGTTGAACGTATCATGATCGAAACATCATGGTCGAAAAGATCATGGATGAACCGAAGTGTTCGAAAGATCCTGGTCAAAACTATCATGGTCAAACCAGTGTGGTCAAAACAACATTGTTGAACGTATCGTGGTCAAAACCTCGTGGTTGACCGAAGTGGTCCAAACATCCTGGTTAAAACTATCGTGGTAGAACCAACATGGTTGAACATATCATGGACGAAATAACATGGTCGAATGTGTCATTGTCGACTGAAGTGGTCTAAATAATCATAATCGAACCAGCGTGGTTGATACAACGTGGTCGACCGAAGCGGTGGAAACATCGTGGTCGACACAACGTGGTCAAGCCAAGTGGTCGAAACAACTGGTTGAACGTATCATGATCGAAAGATCATGGTCGAAAATATTGTGGTCGAATCGAAGAGGTCGAAAGATCCTGGTTGAAACTATCGTGGTCGAACCAACGTGATCGAAATTACATGGTCAAACGTATTATGGTCGAAACCACGTGGTCGAAACATCCTGGTCAAAACTATCAAGGTCAAACCAACATGGTCGAAATAACATGGTCAAATGTATCGTGGTCGAAACAGCATGGTTGAACATATCGTGGTCGACCGAAGTGGTTGAAACAATCGTGATCAAACTAGCGTGGTTGACACAACGTGGTCGACTGAAGTGGACAAAACCTCATGATCGAAAATATCGTTGTCGACCCAAGCGGTCAAAATATGGTGATCGAAACAGCGTGGTGGACCTAATATGGTGAAACCAAGGTGGTGGAAACAACATGGTCGACCAAAGTGGCCAAAACATCGTGGTCGACACAACATGGACGAACGAATGTGGTGGTGTAAATAAAAGGGCTCACAATGCATAACGTTTTTGAAACTATGTTGTCAGGCAGCATAGTCGAAATATCGTGGTCGAAATAATGTGGTGAAACCAAGGTGGTGGAAACCACATGGGCGACCAAAGTGGCCAAAACATCGTGGTCAAAACAATCGTGATTGAAACATCGTAGTAGACACAATATGGACGAACGAATGCGGTGGTGTAAATAAAAGGGCTCACAATGCATAACGTTTTCGAAACTACGTTGTCAGCCAGCGTAGTCGAAGTGTCGTGGTTGAAATAACGTAGTCGACTAATGCACTCGGAACAACATGTTCAAAAAAACGTGGTCAAACAAATGTAGTGGTGTAAACAAAAGGGCTTACAATACGGAAATTACATATTCCATAAGTAAGCAGAATACAGAAGGAAAAGTGTATATTAGATATACATGAATAAGCACATACACATGGAGTATGATACATGATTCAAAGAAAGCTATGATTACTGAAGTCTATGTATGTGCTGGTTGCATGTAGTAACCAAGTAAGTATTTTTTTTACAAAATCCTAAGAGGTTACAAAAGTGTATCATAGAAAAGAAACAATGGTAACAACAGCAGGTACTAAATAGAAGAAATCACTTCTTTATATATGTATTTTTTGTTTTAGCAGAAGGAACGCCTTGGTCATCTTCGATTAACATTTTCAGTTCTGAACATCATGTAACTGGCTGTGGTCAAAGCGCCGTGCTCGAAGCATCATGGTCTACGGTACGATTGAGAACGTGATCGAAGCACCATAGTCAAAGTGCGATAGCAACTGGCCCTGACGACTGTTTCAACTACGACACTTCGACCACGTCCCTTTTTTTCTAAAAATTACTTGAAATGTCATGGTCTGCATTGCGGTCGAGAATGTCATTGAAGCGCTATGGCAACCGGCCCCGACGACTGCTTCGACCACGAAGTCGTAGTCGAACGGATGTGAAAGAAGCTCCGTACTCAAAGCATGACGGTCTGCGTCGCGATCGAAAACATGATTGAAGCGCGATAGTCGAAGCGCTATAGCAACCCTACGGCAAACTTGGTAAATGTAGCACAAAATTTGATAAAGATAGCACCTAGCATACCAGGTCCATGAGAGAAAACTCAATAAAGATATAAATAGTAAATCCTGTAAAATTCGATAAATGTAGCATAAAATTCGATAAAATATAGCACCTCGTGTCTATGAGAGAACAGAGTAAATTTGGTAAAGATAGCACAAAATTCGATAAAGATAGCACATAACACCTCAGATCCATGAGAGAAAAAATGGGTAAACGCATAAATAGTAAATCCTGTAAAATTCAATAAAGATAGCACCTCGGGTCCATAAGAGAACAGGAACGGCGATGGGGTTGGCGCGGCCAAAGAGGAGGAGGGCAGCGTGAGCAAAGAGGAAAAAGGAGCTGAGGGCACGACCCAGGCGAAGAAGTGGAAGCGAGAGCAAGGAATCGGGGAGCAGGTAGTGAATAGCAAGCGAGGGTAATAGAGCGGAGGACGCGGGGCATCTACGAAAAAGGCAGCTGCGATGCGCCACGACAAAAGCGATGTGAACATTCACGAGAACACACGGAGCTCACCCAAAGGTCGTGCATCGCGCGGTCCGCCCGATCGAACGGCTGATGCAGGCGCGGGCTAAAGAAGACTATCTGAAAAAGCGGAGGACTCTTTCGCAAAATCGGTGACGTGGCACGGGGGGAGGCCAGAAATCCCCCAGATTTAATATAGGGACTATGGGTGGATTGTTTTGTGATGTAGTTTATGTTTATTGGTTTAATTTTTTGAATTCTACCTGTCCACGAGAGAGACATTCGCGTACGATTTTAGCTGATATAGATAAAGTTGGTTTAATGTCTACTACAATCGATTTATAGACTCTATTTTAAAAAGATACACTATTTAAAAGCTAGCTACTATATATAAGTCAAAAGCTAAAAGCAAAAAAAAAAAAAAAAGCTAGTTGGGTTACACTTCAGTAGTGTGGATGGCGGATGAGAAGGCAAGGGAGGATAAATGAAGCGTTGACCTTACTGCTATTTGCATAGTGAATTAAGAGTTATCCTCTAGGGACCAAATTTCGGCTCAATTTGCATATAAATCTTTTAGCATGGTTTTCTATCCCCACACACGTACATACATATAAACATTCATGCATGCGTGAAAATGATTCTATACTCTTCTCTCAGACTTGAGCTGGTCCTACCTTTTTTCCATACTCATTAGCCAACGTGATCTCGACCATTTGTGGCAGAGATCGACTATACTGGACCGAGGAAGAGATTGCACGTCGTTGAGTCTGTAAGTTCACCCTTATATACCAGATGATATATGCTTTTTCTCTAAATAATTACTTTATTAGGGTGCCTTGGGAGTGCAGGAGTTCCATAGAAAACAGCTTAATTCTCATAATTTTTTTTAAAAAAATCTCGCGCTCCAAATATAGACCTAGATATCTATCATATCAGCTCAACGGTCAGACTGCACCAAATCGTCACATCTGTATTAGTAGCCTGTTTGTGTCAACCAACTCAACATCTATTTAACGCTGAACACCCTTAACATCTACTAGTCAACACTCTTTTGTCCGAACCAACACTAACATAATTTTTTTTCTCACAGCTTATTTTAATTTATAACTTATAAAATATATTTTTTAAAATAAATAAGCAGAACGGCTTCTCGTCGCTGTTTTGAAACGGTTCATTGAAATAGTCTCTTAGAAACAATTTATCGAGTTTTGATTTATTTATATAAGCATTTATACTACGATAAATAAATAAAAAAGAAGCTATGAACCGCGGCTACAAACCAGAGGCTCCATACCAAGAAACGCCAAACCAACGGAAGGGCCGTACGCTGCTCTCAACGTCAGGCCGACGCCACCGAGCCGACATGTGATCGGCCGGGACGCGTGTGAAAGCGGTGGGCCTCCCGCGTCGCACGCAACGCAACGGCTGCCAAGTGGAGCGGAGCGGACGAGTCAAAGGGTGCGACTTTGCCGTTGTCGCTCCCCCGTGGTCACCTGTCCCAGGTCGCCCCTCTCCCACTGACAGCCCGACCCACCGTACGGAGCCCACGTGTCTGCGTCGAATGGTCAGAACCCCCACCCCAAGCCCGGGCTGTACTCCGTGCCGCTGATTTTTTTCCCCTTCGTGGTCTTTAAGCCTATTTTAGTATTTTACGTATCTTTTCCACTCATAACTTATATGTCTATAGTTTTCCTTACATAAATAAATACAATCAAAATAATTTATTAAGATAGATTTTTTAAAAATAACTTATCGATATTTAATTTGCTCGTATAAATATTTATGCTAAGATAAAAACCACCAGTAATAGTAGAAAATGACGCGTTTGTAAGATTTGTGCTTAGTCCTTGGCCGACTGTGATCGATCGATGAGATTGTTCGAGAGAGACTTCCAATTAATTGACCGTTCATACGGATTAGGAAACGGCTGGAGGACGCAATGCAGTATGGTTTGACCTGTAGAAAAACGTGTCGAGTCTATGTCACTGTTGAATTTATTCAAACCGTATCATGTCAAGCACCTTTTTTTTTACATTATCTTGGTCCTAATAAAATCATCACATGCTATTATCAAATCAATGAAGTTGCAAATATAAATTTGAAATTGTTGAACACGTATGGCCCCTGCTTGGGTTTTAAACGTAGATGGCTGTAAGCGTGCACTGATTGACTTGTTTTGTGTGCCTCATATTTAAGTTCTACTACGTGATATTTTGATGCTGTGTGTATATTGGGCATATAAGACTACATTTGTTTCAAATTTTTATAAGGAATTTGAACCTTTCAATATTAGAGTATCCATGCAAAATTTGTGGATGCTAAACAAAATATGTTATTTGCCTTCAAATGTAAACAGAACCCGTCCAAACACAGTGACACAGCAGATATACCCGTTTTGAACCTTTCATTTCTTCAGCAAAAATGAAGGGCATCTTATTCTGGTTTACCTATAGGTAAAATAATCCATTTTGCTTCATGGAGCGAGAGGTTTAGGGCTATATATAAGGGGCACGTTTGATGAGTTGAAGCTCGATCTCCTTCCGCCAAATCGCACATAGAAACAAGCTAAAGGTTAAGCTGCTGATAACCTTCAACTTACCCCCTTTTTTTCCCTAAAATATACTAGGTCCATGGTTTTTAACTTTTTCATGATCATCGATGCAAGAGTTTGATTATTGTTCTTTCCAAGTAATATGCTAAAAGTCATAACATCACGAAAGTACCATAGTAATGTTATTTCCATGTGCCAATCCAGATACTTCTACTAATAACTTTGGTGAACATTTAGATATTTGATCACACAAATACCACAATAGACTAGATATATTTATGAGCGAAGCCCTTGTTTTTTAGGGGTGATTTTTTTTTAAAGGGAAGGAGGTAGAATTCAAGTGAAAGGGAGAGAATTTATAGTCATTGGATCTCTAATCCAACAGTCCTAAATCTAGATGATAGTTAGAAAAAAATATCCGGATGATGTTTAACAAAACCCAAAAAGAATATCTACCATGAGAAATGTAATTTACAAACAAAAACCTAGTTAAGATGATCAAGGAGTCAACCAACATACATCCCCTTCATCATCTACAACAAAAAGATGTTTTATACAATTAACCCATCTTACTATGTAAAAACCCACATACCAAATAGACACAAAACATACCATCATCCACATATTTACCGTAAACCATACCACATCCATATATTTAACGTAAACTAGGAGAAGATCATATTTTCCATGACTTGGATTACTATTCAAAGTCCCAGCTAAGAGGAAGAAGGAATGAATCCACACACATCTTGTGCCACTACAAGATACCCTAGATTTACCGGCGTTTAATTTAACCTGGTGTATAGCCAACACCCTTAAAACCAATCTACGCTGGTGTTTAATTTAATTCAGGCATTTAATTTCAATGGTGCATATATATGCCTCCTTAGAGTTTACTGTAGTGCATATATACGATGGCCTAGCAATTATAATTTAGGGCGTTTATAAACACCTTTATTAGTAGCCAACATGATTTTTATAAATGTCGCAGAAAATTCAATCTAAAATGTTGTTTATATACGCCGGAGACAATCAACTGCGGCTTTTAGATGAAATGAGCGGGAACCCCAGAATTAGGGGCTAGTTCTTCTGGTGGACCTGAAATTTCCAATGCCACATTGGATAAAATACTCCCTCAATTTGTCCACCCAAAACTAGCAGCTGGCTATATGCAAACATACATTTATCCACGGATTTACCATAAACTATAAAAAGTATTTACTATATGCATGGGTTGGTTCTTTTGGGCTATTGCTTATGGTTTTTTAAATTCTGTCTATTCGCAAGAGGCAGTATGCAAAGGAAAATAGTCGCATGCGATTTTGTCGGGTACAGCTGAACTCGGTACACTTTTTACTACAATTTTCTTGTTGGCCTCGTCTTGAAAAAAACGTACCGTTTGAAAATTAGCTGCTGTAACATAAACTATAAATCACAAGCCATAAGTGAAAAAGAACTCAACATATGAACCTACATACATTACGTTCATCCTCGGACTAAAAAAAAGGATGGTTTGTACAATTTGACCAACTATATATTCTAGCCAAATCTATTATATCTGAATCTACATTGGGGTCTCTTTTTTCAGCTTCTAAAAACTGTTTTTCGACTTTTCTATAGTAACTAACTTTTAAATAGGGTGTTTTTCAAAACGGTGTCTACAAGTTAATTATAATATACACTAGAGCGATTTTATTTACAATGGCCAAAATTGTGCATGAGTTTCTGTTACTCTGTACTCTCTCTCATACAAACAACCTAAAAATTATAAGACACAATTAAAAATCAAAAGTCAAAATCAAAAGAATATTCACCATAAACTATGGGATGATTTTTACCTTGACGTGACTCACATGAAAATCCCAGCTAACATGCGATAGCGTGAACCTACATCTCGTTCATCGTCAACCAAACTACGATATTTTGTAACGTATTCTGTAAAGTTTGGCAGCTAGCCAAATCGAACAGATAAGACTGGGTGGGTTCTCTGCGCTGTACCATTAATTTTTTGTTTATGGTTTTTGATTATGATTGTTTGTAATAGATAAGTATATAAAAGAAAACAGTTGTATATACATTTAACCAATATAGCTGAACTTGATACAATGTCTATTACAATCTACATGTAGACCTAGCCTTGAAAAGACATATCGTTTAAAAGCAGAAAGTGATAAGGCAAAGTTAAAGCCAAAAAGAACACAGTCAAAAAGAACCTCCATCCATGCATTTACCAAAACCTATGAGAAGATGTAGGCCTTATTTTTTTAGGTTATGACCGATGATTATTTTATTACGGTTAGTAGGTTTGATAAATAATATCAACTGATAAAAGTTGAAGCCAAAAATTAATTGAAAAGCCAGAAAAAGTGGCCATATACATGACGTGGTTTATGGAATTATACCAGCCAAGATGAGGTGGTGTTAATCTACGTACATATCGTTCATCCTTAACTAGAAAAGGACGTTTGTAAAACTTGGCCTGCTGCGTAGAGTCTAGTTAGGTTACTTTTGGCTGGTTTATATTTGTACGGATTATAGTAACTAATATTTAAATAGTATATATTTTTTAAAGTAGACTTAACAGAAAGATTATAGTAAAAAGTATATTAAGTTTAGCTGTACCGACTAAAATCACATGTAACTATTTCTCTCTGTATACTGCTTCTCACAAACAGATAGAATTTTAAATTTTAAATTATAAACTATAAGTTATATGGCTCTGCTCAAAAGGGCTTATTTTAAGTGGTTTTTGACTGAAAAACACTGTAGCTGGCTGAAAAACACTGTAGCTGGCGGTGGCTTATTTGGCATAATTAAATTTAAAAAATTTAAAATAGAAAAAATAGATTAGCCTGTTACGGACAGTCCAATCGAATACGGGAAAAATAGAACCGACAAAAAAGCCAAAAAACCAGAAAAAGATGAAATTATTGAATAGTAAAAAATTAACCATAAATCAGAAGTCTAAATCGAAACGGACGAGGTCATAACCTAAAAGAACCTATCTAACCAAACTGAAAAGGCGTAAATACACCATCGATGCATTTACCATAAGAAAAGATATCCATCGCCACGTGGTTTATAACAAAGTTCTAGTTCTTGGGCGCAGGTCTGAACCCGTTCACCATCAAATTAGAATGTTTTGTACAATCCAGCCTCCGTATAAACTGCAGCAACAACTAAACGGTTTCACACGCGCGTTCATCCCATTTACATCCAAGTATGGATGGTATTCATGCGAGAAAGGTCCTTGAATTTTAGTAATTTCCCCTTTGTACCTATCGATCGTTACAGGGCATGCAGCAAAGTGCTGGCTGATGTGCGTATGTGTTAACGTATATACATCCTGTTCACCATGAACAAGAATAGAATGCCCTGTACAATCCAGCCTGCGTATAAATTATGGTCTGTTTTTTCGGCTTATGTCTTACGCTGTAATAACTAGCTTTTAAATATGGTATCTTTTTATTGCGAGGTCTAAAAATCGATTATAGTAGACAATGTACCGACTTTAGCTATACTGGACAAAATCATACGTAACTATTTCTCTCTCCGCACTTTCTCATAAAGTCTCCGAATTCAAAAGACATAAACCATGGCAAAAAAAAAGATAGAGCCCTATAGCAAAAAAAAAACCGAACGGATTCACACAGATTCATCCCATTTACATCAGGTGGTATTTATGCGAGAAATGTCCTTGAACTTTAGTAGTTTTCCCTTTATACCCCTCCCCCATGTCATGTCTTCCCTTGCTCGCTCCTTTGACATGGTACAAAGTCAAGTGGGGGCTGCTCCACGCCCCGCCCCTATAAAACCCACCAAGCCCAAGGAAGAAAAGAAAACCACGCCAAAAAGAAAAGAAAAAAAAAACTCAAGCAAGACCGTAGCCGTCCCTCGTCCCTTTTTAGGACGGGATCCAATGCCCTCGCGCACCATTCCTCTCTCTCTCTCTCTCTCTCCTTTTACTCTTCTCTCCTCTCCTCTCTCTTCCAAAACAATCAATAAAGTAGCAAAAGTCAGCGCCTCCGCCTTATCTCCTTCCTCCTCCTCCAAAGCCAAGAAGAAGAAGGAGAACCCGGCCTCTCCGGTCGCTGCTGCGTGTTGAGGGGGAAGGAGCCAATGGAGGAGGAGCACTGCTTCAACAACTGGGATCTGAACGCCGTCGTGCGCTTCGCGTGCCGCCGCCGCCGCCTCTCCCAGCCGCCGCAGCACGACCCCTTCGCCTCGTTCCCGCCTGTGGCGCCGGCGCCGGAGCCTGTGAAGGAGCAGGAAGCGGATGCTGGGTGGTGCTTTCCGGACCTCTGCGCCGGTGAGAGCCCCGGCTTCGGGCGAGACGCCGACGAGCTCCTCAAGGCCTTCTGCGCCGGCCCTGCTCCACCCCTGCCGCTTGCTCTGCCTCTGCCGACGCCGCTGTCACGGCAGCAGCAGCAGCCGGTGATGAAACCGGCGGACGTGCCCCTCCAGGCGGCTGCTCCAGCTTCTGCTCCGGCGAGAGCGCAGCCGAGCGGGCGGCAGGTGTCCAGCGGCGTGCCAAGATCCAAGAGAAGGTAAGCTTCACGGTCTATTTCTCTGCACGGAAATGGTAGCGATTCTTCATCTCTAAGCTGAGATTTGCGAGTTGCTCACGTTGTTCGACGCGCTTGCTTGCTATGCTACTCCAGAAAGAAGCAGCAGAAGAAGGTGGTGCGCCACGTCCCGGCGGACGGCGTGTCGGCCGACGTGTGGGCATGGCGCAAGTACGGCCAGAAGCCCATCAAGGGCTCCCCCTACCCAAGGTCAGCCAAATCTCTCGTCTTGTACCAAGAGATTGATAGATGAACGCGGCCGCCGGCCGCCGTTGAAGCAAAACCTCACCGGCCGCTCTTCTCTGCTCTGTTTCTTGAACAGGGGATACTACCGGTGCAGCAGCTCCAAGGGGTGCGCGGCGCGGAAGCAGGTGGAGCGCAGCCGCGCCGACCCCAACACCTTCATCCTCACCTACACCGGCGAGCACAACCACGCGGCGCCCACCCACCGCAACTCGCTGGCTGGCACCACCCGCCACAAGTTCCCCTCCCCGGCAGCCTCGGCGCCGCCGCAGCAGCCGCCGTCGGTGGTGGTGGCGGCGGCCGAGGTGCAGCAGCACCTCAGCCCGCCGTCGACGTCGGCGGGGCTCTCGCCCACCACGCCGCTGCGCACGCCGTCCATGGAGGAGGACGAGGACGAGGAGGAGGACGAGCTGCTCGTGGAGGACATGGACATCGCCGGCGAGGACGAGCTCCTGTTCCTGAACGGCGACAGCGACGCCGCCTCCGCATTACTCGACGGCAGCAGCGCCACGCCGATGTCCTCGCTCTTCGACGCCGTCGACGAGCCGTTCTTGGGCTCCCCCTGGGCAAGCGCCACCGCCGGCGCCGGGAGTTGACCTAGAGCGAATTCCATGCTGTTCTTGGCTTCTTTTACAGGAGAGGGAAGGGAAGAGAGAGGAAGAGAGCATCTGATCCACCATTTTACTCAGCTGTAGCACCATCACCATACTAGTAGTACTAATTTTGGGTACTTTTTAGCATCGGTAGCCAGTAGTCCAGTAGTCCAGCACAGAGCTTGATCAATCCTCCTATCTCTTTGCTGATAAAAAAAAAAGAACAATCTATTTTCTTCAGCTCTTTTGTTAGGTTTGCTTGGGGCTTTGCATCTCTTTTCCTTAGGTGTCTGGTTTTCACATTTGTATATAGAAAGTGGCAGATGATGAACCAACAAAAAGAGAGGAAAAAAAAGAGAGGATGCTGTGTTTGGGTGGCTCTTCTTGGCTCTTCCTTTTTCTGTGCAATGACTTCCTTTCTGCATGAAGCTTGGGCTCTGTAAGCTTGAAGAAAAAGGGGAAAACAAAACCTTTAATGGCAATCTCTACTTTTGTTTTCAGGATTGAGAAATTGAGATCTCAATCTACATGTATCTCTGCTCTTTGATGCTGCGTTTTGGTTGTTCTTTATCCATTCTGATGCTGGGTTTGATTGTGTGGTTGTGTGTTTGTGAAACTGTGAATGGTGCTGCTACTTTGGCTGCCTGCTTGCAGCTGTAGAGGATGAAGGGGTCAGGGCTTTTAGTATTATTTTTCTTGGTTTTGTTTCTATCTCCTCTGACTTTTAGTTGGAGGACAGAGGGGTGTTCCCATGGATGCCATGAGAGAGCTTAAGGAAAAGCAAGGGAGATATTGCTAGCGCCACCCACATGAATAAACCTACCAGCGCCTTCAGTGACAAAGCTGCATAAACCATCGAATGGGACAGAAATCGGAGGATCCAAAACGCATGCTAACGGAATGCGCTGTGGTGTTTAGAATTGGTTGGACCTGATTCTTGTATAATGTTCTACTCCCTATCTTTTTTTCTATCCCAGATCATAGGTTTTTATGATTGACTTAACTGATTTAATTTTAGCCATCATCACTAGTAAAGTATGGTTTACATGCACTTGACTGTTCTCGTATTCCGCCGTTACATGCTATAAATGCACTAGCTAGTTATCACTTGATAAGACAATTAATGTTGTCTATAGCGGGACACTATGATGCCTAAACACCATGATTTTAAATAGGTATTTTCTATATGTATGGTGTGCGAAAATTTTTAGAATTTTTTGAATGTCGAGTTTAACTAGTTTACTAACTAGTTCAAACAAGTTTCAACTTAAATTCAAATTACAGTTGCATTTTTTATGATAGTTTGATTATATACATGTGTTGATTATATATATAAACTAGCAAAGCATGTGATATAAATTCGTTCAAAACTTTGAAATCGAGTATAGCCTGTGATGAGGCGTCCATTATAGCCTTTTTGTAGTAGTGAAAGTTACTGTTATGTGTGAGTAAAGTTACTGCCAAACACATGAAGAGTTACTGCATATTGTAACACTATAAAACTGATAGTAACTCTACATGCATTTGACAGTAATTTCACTCATGCACAATAATAACTTTATATGACACGAATTTCACAGCATCAAAATATATTCAATATGGATCTTATTTTGTTAAGCTCATAATTTCGAATATAATGTTGTAAACGGATTGCAAATCGGACTTTTAGTGAAAATAGTTGTTTTATTTTTTAGCTTGTAAACAAGATAAAAACAAGTCAAGTGCACTTATTCCCTTCTTTTTCCTGCACGCACGCATGTGTCAACCCCGCGCACGCGCACACACACACATATAGTAAAAATAACGAGTGCCCCTTGATGCCCATGCACCTTAGTCTAAAATAGGTATATATCATGTGCGAAAAATTTTAAAATTTCTTGGATGTCAAGTTTAATTAGTTTACTAACTAGTTCAAACAAGTTTGAACTACATTTCAAATTGTAGTTGCCTTTTTTTTATAATAGTTTGATTGTAGGTATATGCTGATTATATATATAAATCAGCAAAGTATATGATCTAAATTCTTTCAAAACTTTAAATGAGTACACGTATACATACATTTACATATATGGAGAGAGACTTTAGAAAAGAGATTCGAGTATGATGGAGCATATCTTAACATCAGGAAGTAAATTTGTGACTAGTCGATGTCAATAAAAACAGCACTGATGATCAATCTATTGCTTTTAATTTGGCTACATTAATTCCGGTATGCTGCATTATATTTAGTTTTGGTAACCAAACCAACTTCTTAAAATATTCGGTCAACTGGTTTAGTCTTACATTTGTATTTGTTTTTAAACACGCATGGTTCTCATTCTCATTCTATTAATATATGTGCATTAATTATTAAAAAGCCAGACAAATGCTGTTTTTGAGAAAAGTTGAACTAAGGGTATTTCTAATAGTTCCACTTCAACTATTTATTAGCTATACCATGTCAGCAAATTTCTATGTAGAGGAAAGACCAGGTGAGAAAAGAGAATGTGCTATCTCTTATACAAGAGATAATCTGAACACACAAACCAAAGCAAATAGTAATGAAGTATGAGTGAAAACACTGATGAAAATAATATAAAATAGTTAGAAAATTAATTTTAGAGATGAATTGTTAAAGATATTATCTATAGTACTGTCTTTAGCTAAGATAAAAATCTTAGATATAAATTTAAAAATAGGCTATTGTACATACCTTGAAACGTATAACATAATGTCCAAACCAAGGTAGGATTTGCCCATTTGTGCAGGTTTGTTTGGCTAATCTCGTCAAGTTGGCCAGCGCGTGTGTACATCCAAGGATTTCTCTTTCCCCGGAGGAACGACTTTTCCAGCGCGAGGCTCATCGGCCTGGCCCCGAATCCCCGAAGGTCAACACGGTTTGGCCTTTGGCGTTGGTGTGGCGTGGCCATCCATCCGGTGCCGATCGAGAGAGACGCACGCTGGACACTTCGATATGTTTTTTTTCCCAGTCACTAACTTTTGTCTGCAGCTAACGGATGAGAGTTGCTAGCGTCTAAACGTCTAATCTAGACGCTAGCAGCGTATGATTGTTTATATTATTCTTTAACTATATATATGTAATATTTTGATTTTATGTATGCAACAAAAAAATAAAATATCAATATTGCACACATAAAATCGAAATGTTATATACATCAAATCAAAAAAGAGACTTCGAGAGGCGGCGAGCACGCACCTTTTTTCTAACTCGTGACTCGTGAGGAGGGGGACCGGTGCCGCGACGCAAAGGAAGCTGGTCGGGGGACGGCGGCTCGAGTCAGAGGAAGTCGGTAGTGGGCAGTCGGCAAGGTGGAGACGGCTGGGGGTGGCCTGAGCCAAATCTAGCTGGTCGGGCGGCTGCCCGAGCAGATCTAGTCGATCGGGCAGCGGCCCGAGTAGATCTGGCCGATCGGGCAGCCGGGACAGTGAGGAGCGAAGGCATTCAGGCCAGCGAGGAGCGAAGCAATGCCGCCATTAAGCGGCTTGTGGAGTGGAGGTGGCCAAGGAGGTGGAGCAACCGAGCAAGGAAAGCCCGGGCGGCAAGCCGGGGAGGTGGGTAAGCGAGTGGACGGACGGGGTAGAGGAGCCAGAGGAAGAAATGAATGGGTGGGAAAAAGTGGACTAAGGCCGAGTGCGATGGGATAGTTGAGTGTGGTGTTTGATAAAATCATAAAATCACTTGGTGCATATATTCGTATGGTAGCAATTCCGTAGATCTTATAAATGATACCAGAAAACAAAAATAAAGCTATAAAATCAATTGAAAAGTTAAAAAGAATTGAACATCGGTCTCCGTACCGTCATGCGTGCGTACATGGCAATCTACACGCGTGTGCGTGAGAGAGCGCGCTACTCTGAGCACTCGCTATCATATCATATACTCCTTATTTGTAATCATAGCGAGGCTAAGATTAAGTGCTATATATATATATATATATATATAAAATGATACAGATAACTATTGTTTATAATATTTTTTTATATCATCTATAAATGATACTAAAAACGGTTTGTATAATATATTGTCTTTTTTGTATATTTCTATAGACAGCTTTTTATAGGATGTATCTTGTTTACCGTGGTACAATCGACTACTTATTATATAATAGATGACCCATTTCTTTATACTCTTTTTTCTCTACACCATCTTATATTCTACTGGTAAAGTTTACAGACGTCTCACATTATTTGCCAATTCTCTATGGTCTCACCGTTAGATTGGATCGGATTAGCGTTTCGCTAGGTGGCTTGGTGTCTGCGGCGCTGTGTCAGTTGTCGGGCCGGGCGGGACCACGTCGTCGGGGCGATCAGCAGCGGTCGCGGAGCCCTAGATCGTCGGGCTTGGCTGACACCGCCACCTTCTGGAGGTGTCCAAATTCCGAGGCGCTACTATTCCCTCCCCTCTTTTGGCAGCTTTTGGCAGCCTCTGCACTTTCCGGAAGGTAAATTTGTTGAAGATGGCACGCACCTCTTCAGGTTTTACGGCCTGATCGTGAGGTAGGAATTTTACAGCGGTTCAATTTCTAAGGTTGTGCTCGTTTACGTTTAAGTTTTTAGCTTTTAACTTTTTAATTTTATTTTTTTCTAACCTTTTCTAAATAATATAACCTTTTTAATTTTTTTAAAAAATTAGTTACGCTGAAAAACTACCAAAGCTACTAAGTACAAAAAAGCTAGAAGCTTAGCTTAAAAAGCCTAAATGAGCACCCTAAAGGTACTAGAGAAAAATTCATTTGCTTTAAACGAGATTTTAAATTCCAAAAAAAAATAAAAAAAAATGTATTCATAGAGCTAAGAGGTCATTCCACAAGGCTATTCGTGTGACGGCTGATCAGTGCTCCTGTATTTTTATCATACGCTACTGCCTAAAATAATGTGTAAATTAGACATGTATCATTAGCGGCAGGCCAAGAAATGCTCATTTATATCGTGTTGTCAAATTTTTAGGAATTTTTTATGATCACTCATATCGTATTTCAAAGATGCATGGAGATACACCGAATGTTAAGACGCACTGGATATGGACCGAGAAACGACTCCCTTTTCCAACGTGGAATGATTAGCACTTTTTTCGGCTACGACTGATGGCTTATAATTATAGTTGGTAACTTTTGATCTTAACACGAGCGTTTATATGAATGAATCGAATACCGATAAGCTGCTTTCAAAAGACTGTCCCGATAAATCGCTTCGAAACGACGATAAAAAATCGTTCTATTTGTTTATTTGAGAAAAGTCATAAACTATAAGTCATAATCTATAAGCTAAAAAGAACATGATTTATTATAGCAGTATCAAACATGTCTCGTGAGCTCTTGTTGGTGTGTACATTGAGTTCTATTGTAGATGGACTGGCCTTTCAAATTCCCTCTGAGAGCATAACGAGAACTACCTTATGAAATATTTGATCATTTGTCATATGTTTGATGTGTTATTGATCATTTACTCTATGATATTTTATTGATATACGGATCCAAAATTATACGTAGACAAATGATCAGTGACATATAAAAGATAGGGCCCTCCCTAGACGTGCCACGCCTCGCGGTTGTAGAAGCAGCAGAGGAGCTCGATGATCTCGTCGTACATGGCCGACGGGGCCCGCGTCAGCGCCGACATGCCGCGCAGCAGCCGGACGAGTGTCAGGTCGTGCCCCTCCGCCAGCAGACGGTCGCAGCCCATCTCCAGCGCCAGGTGAAGCCCGCGGATCAGCGCGCCGGCCTCGACGATCCCCACCATGGACTGCTCGCCACGCTCGGCCGGCGAACGCGACCACGACGTGCCCGTGGCTGACGCAGATTGTGCCGCCGATGCCGGCGCGCCCGAAGCCATCGAGGTACACCGATCCGTCAAAGTTGAGCTTCTTCCAGATCACCATGCAGGGCAAAGCCCACGCGTAGGGGCTACGGGCATGGAGTTGCGCCGGCCCCGCAGGCACGGCGGTGGGGCGCGGGGGCACGGCGGCTGCTCGGTTGCCGGGACAGCCAACACCATGAAGCTAGTAAGTAGGAAGAAGCAGCACGAAGCTTGGGAGAGAGATTGAACTCATTGACGCGGCAATGGCTCGTAAGCTAGCCCATTGGCTATATTATTTACTACCAATCCGCATCCAAATCGGAGCTCTCTATATATTTACGCGCCATTCCGCATCTAAATCAGGATTAATAGCATACATGCTGATACGCAAAACCGGCTCGTAAATACGAGTCCAATTCCGAATTTGCGCTTCGCTTGTGCTTGTTAATTAGTTAGTTACAAATAGAGATGACAACAGGGATATTCCCCGTCGAAAAGTGGAGGAACGTCTCCGTCCTCAATTCTTTTCCTGTTCCTCGTCCCCGCCCCGATTACATGCCCAGAGAATAATTCCTCCTAATCCTCATCCCCGGTGAGGAACGGCCCCCCGATAATAAGTGACCATTTGAAATATACAAATAATTACAACAAACAATAATATGACAATTAGATCAATAAAAATTGTATGAATTCATCATAATAAATGTACAATATGTACATCATATAATTTGAATAAATGTTTATTTCTCAATTTAGGATTTTACAAGGTATTAATAAGCTATCATATAAGATACATGATATGGTATACAATGATTCGGGTCTCTAACGGGGAATGGATATGGGGAAAGAGGAACGTCCCCATCTCTGCCATCCCTGACGGGGAATAAATTTGTTTACTACTTATTCTTACGGAGAAGAAATCTTCCTATCCCATCGCTTAATAGGGGAATTCTCCGTCGGAAAATAGGGATTGGGGCCATTGCCGTCCCTAGTTAAATACGCGACAGCATGAGACTTCGTAGATCATCGCTAATTAGTTTGCACGGAGTATTTAACATATCTGCTTACAAAATTGCTTCCTTACCCAACTAAAAACATCACGAACACACCAACACTAACACGGCCCCACACTCGGCACACAAGAGAAATGGAAAACACCCTTACACTCGGCACGAAGAGAAAAAAGAAAAATTAGCTTAGTACCATTCCAAAAAGTATAAATTGAAAAATACCATCCAACGGGATGATGACTTGTGCGCCTAATACTATGGCCTCGTTCGGCACAGCTCTAGCTCCGAGATCTATGCTGGATCTGTAGTTTGTTGACTAAATTAAAGTGATTTAAATATTTTTATTTAATATATAATATAAATGAAATGAGTCATGTAAATGCACTTAACATGCCTGCAACTCTAGATCCAGGATTTCCTAGAGCTACAGATGACCAACTCTAGAAAATCTACAGATTTTTTTAGAGCTAGAGCTCTGCCAAACGGGGCCTATATGTCTTTGACATATGGGATGTATTTTTCTGCTCGATGACCTTTGCAATGGCTGGGCAATATTGCCCTAAAAAAATTGAAGGGGTTACATGCATGCTCTAATTGCGCAGGTACACATATGAGTGAATTACAAATGCATCATTTAGAGAATGCGGTAGTCACACTTTCCTAACCTTGACTCTTTAATTCATCTAATTTCAACTATGAACTCCTAAACCGTTTACTCGAGAACCTCAAACTATTGAAAAAAGATCACATAACCCCTTTGCTCAAGTGGGAGCTTCTTTCAATTCTGGTCGTGGGAGATGGAGCATGGTTCGTAGTTCAAAAGTACTATTAGCGCATCTCGAGTGTTGTGACTTATGAGGGCAGTCCCAGTGCAGAAATCACTTAAGTAGTCTCTATCTATGCTATGTCATATAGACACTATTGTCTCCAATGCACCATGTCTATTTATAACCCAAGCAATTAATTAAGCATCAAAATCTCTCTCTCCTCTCTACCAATCATAATTTTTCTCCATCTATCATGAAGATACCACCATCTCTCCAATGCAAAATTTGGTAGTGTCTATTGCATTGGTTTTCTCATAGAAACTAGGTCTTGCATGAGACCCAGTTTCTTCCTCTTTTTCTTCTCTCTCTTATTTAATATAGCGCCACATCATCTAAAACTCCTACATCACAATCTAATTAATGCCATAGACACCTGAGAGGCTAAGTTTTCCACCTCACTATCAACGATGCAAACATAAATATCATTGTTAAAAAGCATACAACACATGACTTATCAGATTACAATCCTTTTCGGAACGTAAGCATGGGGCAGGAATTTTAGAGGATATATACTGTTTCTTACAAAAATGCTATCAAATCTTCTAGAAAAAGCTATGAAATCTCCTCATTCTAAATCGGCTCTACAAGTGTGGCTACGTGATGGCTGCATTGTAATGGCCTAGAAAACTAAACCTTAATGTTTACGAGATGGGGTCCGCTAAAATGTAATTGCCTCAATTTGTCGGTCCTGATGTCATTTTGAAAAAAGGTAATGCATTGCTTCAACATTCTAGTAGGATCACAGAATAATTTTGTTATTTGTAAATGGTGATGTATATTTTAAAAATGACCTAAAATATCCAACTATCTTACTTAGATACTTTCCAGAGATCAAACTCGAGAATTCCAAGCTAGAATGTTTTAAATCATAAAGTTTACAGGATACTTGGAAGTTTATTGATATAAAATAATGTTTCGTTGTTGAGATGACATATTGCAATCATTTGAGGCAAGACGTTTGGGATTGTAGGAGCGATAAAAAAAAGAAGCCATGTATCTTATGCATTGCAGTAGATTATTGCATTTTGTTTCTTGTATTGAAATAAAAAATATCATTTTATTCTCCTTCCCTTGAAATAATATCAGGGTTGCTTGCCCTAAAAAAATATTAGACTCTCATGGCGCTTTATTACAGTATAGTGTTTCTTGAATTAGAGGCAGTCTTTTGTGACCGGAATGTACTTTATATCAGTTCAAAATTATTGGCCGCCATGTATTTAAGAAAGTTCAACAATTTTTGCACTTGCAAATATCTCAGTAGTTGGTCAGTACGGGAAAAAAACTAAGAACTATATTTTCTCGCGCAGCTTTGCTTGCATGCAAATTTAAATGCTTAATTTGGATTAGAAACCGGTTTCCAACTATATCTCCCTTCTAATTTTTCCGATTCCTCAATGGTTTTGATTTTTTTTATTTTAATCCATATTTCAGCTTTTACCTTATAAACCTAAACCACTTTGTAATGCCACGTTGCTCATTTGTTTTTTGGTTCATGTAAAAAAGCACTAACCTTTTAAGAAAAGTTTTAGTCAATTTGAACTTTGAAAAGAAATAAAAAGATATTTGAAATAAATATTACAATCGAAGTTATCATGTGACATGAGAATAAAAGGACGCATATGCCACCTTCCTCTGAAATACTTAATGAAAGAGCGGGAGTGGGTGATAACGAAGCAAGCGTGGCGGTCCACAAGTATTTTGTTAAGCGCCACCGCTGCTTGCTTACATGGAAAAAGAATATTGCTTCAGCTATTAGATAGTATCCTCTCCCTATTCATTTGACATTTGCAAAATTATCACTAGAGCATATAGCTCTACCAACTGAGCTATAATCGCTTGCCAGCTAATAATCGCTTGACTGCTGTATCGTGTTTGCTTTGTACGTTATGACTTTGTGTTCTTGCATGCATATTGTCTTTGATTCTCGGCCGTCTGATCTCTATCTACAGTCCCCATCCGAAGCTCCTGACCCATCCACCAAGCCCTAACCAGATTTCAACCCACCGTCCACGTCTCCTCCCTTTTCATGGCTCTCAAACTAGCTAGCTGGTTTGTCTCCCAATCCCCTGCCTTTCCAATGCCGAATGCTTACGGCAATGTTAAGCATGTCTCGTGTGCTCTTGTCCATGTGTACATTCCTATTGAATGTTGCCTTCGTAATTCCCTAGCCAAGTACGACGAGCACACCAGGTGCTTGCTTCTTCTATTGAAGCAACCAAACACAATGATGATTTTTTTTAAAAAAAAACATCCAATGCATGTACCACATATACAAGAAACCAAATACATTGCCAATTCATACCTGCTGTAGTAAATTAACCGTGCCCACGTGTTGTCCCGATGGATGGACTATATGGCATTGTTTTTTTTCAGTTTATGTGTGACGACCCGCGTTATTACCGTGGGGTAAAACCGCTAGTCAACGGATTATTATTCGTTTTAGCCGATAAAACATCGCTCTAACGAATAATAAGCCTTCAGAGTGTTGCAGCAGAACAATAATTAGAGACAAAACACGATATTACAAGAATATCGCCACGCAGGGCTACAATATATTACAATGCTTCGAGGACTTGAATATTACAATCTTTAAACAGAAAATATTCTAACTACTTCCTATATATTCAAAAACGAATCCACACGGAATGTCCACCTTATACCCATTGTACTCCGAGTCCACAGTATTCCATCCAGGTAGCTTCCTCCTGATCTTAGCCCTCCTCTGATCTGACATGCTCCTAAGCAAGGGGGATTATAGCAAGGGTGAGTACAGAAGTACTCAGCAAGCGTTATTAGCAAAAATGCACAACATGCTTAACCTATACACAATTAGGAATCTCAATTCCTATCCTCAAATCTCATGCTCATTCGTCTATACTCTTTTTCATCTTCAATTTCATTTCCATGACACACTGAAAATAAGGTTTGTTGGTTTTGAAGAATTCCAAATAATTAATTTAGAAAACTACTGAACATACGCATGAACAGCAAATACCCCCATAAGTTTCCGTAATTCTCCTTTCCCGGAGACGGGCATTAATTCATGATTTATATAGCATTGCGCAAGCTTGTATCACTTTACCCATCACCACTTTGATCCTGGTGGCTTCCTAGCTCTCCGCAATTCCTTTGATGCGGTGCCCAGACCAGAGTATAGTACGTTTGCATCTATCTCAGTAATTATATCTCCACCCAACTATTCTCAACCGGCGGCCCAGGGTGGTTTCTCACCCTCGCCTGGCACCCACCAACCTCGACATAGTTGTTGGTTGGGGCGGCCTCGCCCTACCCTAACCTCCACCTGCGCTAATATATGCGCCTTGCATCCCCCACCCGGCACCCAAATGCTGGCCCGGATCTTGTGGGTTCCTGCTATGGTGGAGGTCCCCACCCGGCACCCAGTTGCTGGCCCGGATCTTGTGGGTTCCTCCACGGGGTCCCCCACCCGGCACCCAAGTGCTGGCCCGGATCGTGTGGGTTCCCCCAACTATAATACTTACCCGTGTGGAGAATATAACACTTTGATAGAGCTACTAGTCTGTCCGTCAATACGGGATGTTGGTTGATACGGTTTGATACGGTCTGTTCACACGAACGAAGTTGGTAGATTCCTTATATTCTATTTTTATGCAGAGGTCCTACACCTGCCCACTTGTCACCTACCCTGGCAACCTCTGCCCACCTTACTCAACTTTAGAGGCCAACTGCTCCATCGGTTGCCATATATCTCTTTTCTCTTATCTCTTGCCATTTCTCGATTTAAATCTTCTTTTATTTATTTCATGCAGAGTGATACTAGATTAATACAAAATACTTATTTTACGGAATATACTCAGAAGCTTTGATCAAAGGAATGCTTGCCTGGATTTCAACCATAGATTCAGATTCAAGTAGGGTCAAGTGAGGTCACTCCCGTAGCTTGGATTGTTGCCTGCAATTAAATACGTCGGCTATGGCTTAATTTATGAAAATATAATAACATATGAGGTGTTGATGTGATTGTGCTCCTAGGGTAAGACTTTGCTTAATTTAATCCGATCGTGGTAATCAAGGTTAATTTCGGTACACTACTTGTCACTTGACATCATCGCACTAGCGTCCTTAGATATGGTTGATCTAGTAGGCATGCCCAACGTTTCTATTAATTCCTAGTAATATTAATTAAATTATACTAAAGCGTCTTCGCACAATCTCCAAGTTTTATTTTAGCTAGATGCGAATTGCTACGGCTTATGCCATTTAAATTACTATGTACCAGTTTAATCGGCGGCACAACTTTTAAATCATGGCTTACTATCTTAATTTGGTACAGGTTATTCTAGTCGTCATGACCAGTTCTAAATCTTCTAACGGCTACTAATTTATTCTAATAATTCAGAATAGTTATTAGTGGATTTCTACCATTTATAATTGACCAATAACATTTAACTGGGCATTTAAATACGCAATAGAGTGCTCTAACTGATATTATGATAATTTACTTCGCGTGCGTGCAATTTCTAGCCTACAGGCATCATTTAATTCATTTCTAATATTCAAGAATATTTACTAAGAAAGTTATACGATTTAACACTATTCCGGTTAATTAGGTATTTAGTTACAACCTCGACTGATCTAATTAGCCATGCATCATTTAACTCGGTACACGCTACGATTTTATACTACAAATGGTAATACATTTATTCCAACCATTGTAAATACTAATTAGGGGTTTCCTACTGTTTAGATGGACTTGACTAAACTATCTGGGTATTTAAGTCCATAACAAAAAGGGTTTAAGGCTACAGTCTCTTAATTTAATCATCACGCGTACCGGTTATAATCCATTGACGGTATTACATTTATTATAAGCGCTTGAGACATATTCTGGGCTTCTATGATTTAATCTATGGCGTCGAGGAGATAACAGGGCCTAATTAATTAAGCGAATTCTACAAAATGTGATCGTAGGGTTTCTAGGTTTTTGTTCAATTCCTGAAAGAATTTCTATTACATTGATATAGCTAATATTCCTTTACAAGGTTCCTAAGTACCCTCAGTTAATTTATTTAACTTTGACGAATCTGCTATAGCAAGGTTGTTACAATGCACGTTTCTGAGTATCCCTAAATTTGGCAATCTATTCTGCACATTTTTACATTTCCTATTTTCCCTTATTTCCCCCTTTTTCTTTTTTTTCTTCTTTCCTTTCTCTGCCTTTTCTCTCTCCGCCCGTTCTCTTTCCTTCTTTTCTTCCGCCGCCCTCTCCCCTTCCTGGCGTCTCTTGCCGACGCCGCCTCTTCCCCTTTTCCTCCTCTCGGCTCCCACGCCGCTCCCCTCCTCCGCGCCGTCTCGTCTCTCTCCGCCGCGCCGCCGCGCGCTCGCCTCGGCCTGACCTCCGCGCTCCCCCAAATCTCACGCCCTCTCACGCCCCCATCTCCGGTCTCCCTCTCTCTTCTCTGCCCCCTTTCCTCGCGCCGCCGCTCTCGCCGAATCGGCTCCCCAGCCCCGAGTTCTTGGCTCCTTACCGCCGGTTCTTCTCTAGGCGTCTCACTCTCTCACGCCTCCGGCTCCTGCGGCTTCACCCCGCGCCGCATGGCCGGCCTCTCCTCGCTACCCGCCCGTTGTACGGTAAGTACGGCCAGATTCATGGCCTAGGGCCCGGATCTGGCGTCTCCTTCCCCGGATCGGCCCTGATCTACTCGTTTTGAGTTGGTATTTTTGGTTTGCTCTCATGGGTTGCTTGAGGTGTGCTAGGCTGGGAGGCGAGTTGCCCCGGCTAGCTGTTGCCCGTACGCCGGGGGAGTACGCGGTGGTTGTTAGATGTGTGGCTCGGCCGGTGGTAGCACGCCGTCGCCTCCCTCTTCGGTGAGCCCATGCCCCTTTACTCATCTTCTACTCCCTCTCTTCTACCTCCAGTCGCATTCTTTTTGTTGGTTCATGGTTGCTAGAGCTATTACTCGGTTACTACTAGTGATTTGTCATGTGTGGTAAACTAGGTTTGGTATTGAAATGAATACTAAGTTCATGTGTGCCTGGGGTTACCTTTGCCGGTGATTTTGGTTGCTTTGGGGTGGATGGTGACTGGTACTCTGCGATCGCGTTCCTCGGTTGGCTATGGCCCGGCTGGTCTTGTTGATGGTTTCCTCCTCCTCCTACGGTCGCTGGCTGGCGAGTGGATCCCTTGCTGCCTTCCTCCCTCGGCTTGGTGCTGCCAAATGCTTGTGGTGGCCTCCTAGGGTTGGCGGGTTTGGGGCTTGCTTCTGGTCTCTTGCCTTCGCCGACGCTTTGCTCTCTGGTGGCTCGCCCGGTCTTCGGTCTCTCGGTGGTTGGATGGTTTGAGGGTTGGGGATGAGAACAATAGACAGAGAGATGGCTTTGTCGTGGTTAGGGCTGTGCATTTTATTACCGAACCGAAAAAACCGACCCAAAAAAACCGAACCGAACCGGTCAACTCGGTTTGACCAGTTTTCGGTATTCGGTTAGGTTTTTAAATTTTAGGTTTTTTGGGTATTCGGTTTTTTCGGGCGACTCGGGCTGTCGGGCCCAATCACGCGCGCGGCCCAGAGAACACACGCACTCGCCCGCGACAAGCGCGTGCCGTCGGATCTCATCCGACGGCTGAAAACGGAGCCGGCCTGGAAAACGCCTCGGCCCACAAAACATCGCCCGTTGGATTTGATCGAACGGCTGAAACGCGTGTGCGGCTGAGATAAAAGCCCGAAGTCCCGAAGAAACCCTAACCCTAATACATTCTCACCCTCTCCACGCGGAAAAAACGGAAGGGCGACGGCGCGCGCGCTCGCGCGGAGCGGCGGCGGCGCCCGCATGAAGCGAAGCGGTGGCGCACTCGCGCGAAGCGGCAGCGGCGTCGGCTCCGAGTGGAGCGGCAGCGCGACGACGACGGCGGCGCCCGAGCAGAGCGGCATACCGGCATCGGCCCCGCGCCTCTGCCACCAGCCCACCAGGTCTTCTCTCCTCTCCATTCACTAGATCTAGTCTAGAGTAATCCGAATCTGACCTCCTCCAGGCTCCCCCACTCCCAGGCTCTGTCGGCGGTCGCTCCCCGCTCGGGCTCCGGTGCTCCGCCTCCGCCGGTGCTCTCCCCGACTCCACTCCAGTCCGAGATGGCGACTCGGCGAGACCGAGACCATCACCCAGCCTCCCAGGCCCGGACGCCGCATTGCTAGTTGCATACTTGCCAGATTGCTTGTCTCTGTGACTTCTGTAGTTCTGTGAATCTGTGATGTACATGTACTGATGTCTGATGGTCTGAATGTCTGATGCTGTATGCCTGTATTGCAGTATTGCTATTGTTGTATTGCTGTCTGGCTGTGTAGTGTGTACAGTGTGTTATGTGTAGGATGCTGTGACTACTGTGAATGTGATGCATTGATGTCCGACTGCCACTGTTAGTCTGTTAGTTTGCTATTCTGAATTTCTGATTCTAGAATGGAGGATTGGAGTTTAGCAATTCGCGTAAACTTTGGTAAAATTGGTATTAACCGATACCGAACCGAAATAAAATGGTATTTACCGATACCACACCGTATTCTAAAAAATACCGTATTTCCCGAAATACTAAAACCGTATTTACCGAACCGTATAAACCGAATAAACCGAACGAACAGCCCTAGTCGTGGTGCTTCTCTCCTCTTCTCTACTGGTTGCGCAAGATATTTGTTGGGGCTGTATGCTCTCGGCTATTTTCACTAGGGTGTCCAGTGAATGCTGAGGGCACAACCGGGCTGTGGCTTCACTGGGGAAGGTGGTTCTCGGACCATTCCTTGCTGGTTTGCTTTGGCCTGGCTACTGCTGGCTGGAAAGAAATTATGTGGGCTTTGAGGGCTTGAATGAAAGATTTACACTTGTGGGCTTTTGTGGGCTAAAAAGGCTTATATGATGGTGGCTTTGGGCTGAAAATAATGGGCTGAGGAAATGCATGAATTGAGGGTTCGGGCTGAGGTAAGTATTGTGGGTTTTAATTTCTGGAAATCGCCGAGTGATGACACCCACAGAGACGAGAGGTGCCGACCGGCCCGGGACGGTCTGGGGAGCCTCTAAGACGTTCTCGCATTTTCTGAAAATCTGGAAATTAAAATTAAAATTCAAAACCCCCATCCCTCTCCTCTGGGCGCCACGTGGACGGCCTGGATCTCGCCACGCCGCCCCCCTCGGCCATCCGCTCCATCCCGCCTACCCCTCCCCAATGGCCGCCACGTCGCCCCTCACTCCCATCCACCCGTTCGCCCCCGCCCTCATCCTCCACCGCCCGATCTCCATCCGACGCACGCGCGCCCCCGCTCCCTACTCTCTCTCTCCCCGCGCCCCCGGCCCACCTGTCGGCGCGCCTCCCCTCCGCCTCCGTCTCTCTGCCCACGGGCCCCGCCCGTCAGCCGCCCCGCCTCCCTCTCTCGCTGACCGCTCGGCCCCGCCCGTCAGGGCCTTCGTCTTCCCCGCCTCCTGCCCGGCCGCGCCGCCACCAGGCCGTTGCGCCGCCCCGCCCTACCCGGCACCCCTCCACCCCCGAGCGCGCTGCCCCGTCCCCCTTTCTTCTTCCCCAATCCACGCGCCAACTCTCTCCGCCCGAATCCCCCCATCTCCGCGCCGCTGTCCCATCTAATCCCGGCCATTCCCGCCGCCCACGCGCCATCTCCGGCGAGAAATCCGCCCCGCCTCCCCCTCCCCGACACCTATAAAAGCCTCCCCTGGCTCCGCATTCTTCCGTACCGTAGCCCTCCGCTCTCCTCCTCCCTCCCCAAGCTCCGAGCGCCGCCGCCACCGTGCTCCCCTCCCTCCTGAGCTTCGGCCGCCCTCCGGCGAGCAATCGCCGCCGCTCCGCTCGCCCTCGCGCCCGGCCGACGACGCCACCACCTTCGCCGTGCCCGCGCGCACCTCGAGGACACCTCGGCCGCCTCTCCCTGTTGAAAACAAATATAAAACTGGATTAGACTTAGGCAATTGGTTAGAGTGGTGGGTGCAGGCATGCCCTGTTGGTTGGAGCCGCAGTGGTTGATTGTCGTGCACAGGGGTTTGTGGTTGGGCCTAAGTCAGTTAAGGACCGGTCTGTGAGCTACTGTTGTAAAGCCCTATCGTACTACCACAAGGCTGGTATGGACAGCCCTGGTTGAATAATTTGCGGGTCCCGACCTGAGCCATTCCCGCCGCCCCCGCGCTATCTCCGGCGAGAAATCCGCCCCGCCTTCCCCCTCCCTGACGCCTATAAAAGCCTCCCCTGGCTCCGCATTCTTCCGCACCGCAGCCCTCCGCTCTCCTCCTCCCTCCCCAATCTCCGAGCGCCGCCGCCACCGTGCTCCCCTCCCTCCCGAGCTTCGGCCGCCCTCCGGCGAGCAATCGCCGCCGCTCCGCTCGCCCTCGCGCCCGGCCGACGACGCCACCACCTTCGCCGTGCCCGCGCGCACCTCGGGGACACCTCGGCCGCCTCTCCCCGCCGTCGGAACCTCCTCGCCGCCGAGCCCCCGAGCCGCCGCCGCCTTCCCTCGTCGCCGACCACCTCCCGGCCGCCCTCGGTAACCGCCGCCCCTACCCTCGACTTCCCCTCGGTCCCCTCTTCCCATTTCCGCCCTCGCCGCTCGCCGCCGGCCACCGGAGTGCCGCCACCGCCGTCGCTCCCGTGCGCCCTCCAGCCAGCCCGGCCACATCGGTCGTCGGGCTGACGTGGCTGCCACGCAGGCGCCACGCAAGGCCTGGCTGGCCACCCTGCCACCCCAGCGCCTTCACCCACCCGTGTACTCGGTCCATGGACCGGGCCCGCTTGTCAGTGTCGGTCCACCCCTGGCTGACGCAATGCTGGCGCAATAAAGCCCTTTTTCCATTGAAAAATAACTCCAGCCGAAAAGAAATTCTCTGCTGACGCAATAATTCAGATTTTCCTTTAGAAAAATAATTCCAGAAATTCCTCTTTTTCTTTTTCCCTGAATTTAAACTTCCCGAAGCCCGTTCTCCTTCGTCCTAACTCCGATTGAGCCCATTCAAATTTCTAAATTCATCAAAAATTCCCCCTATCCATTTCTGCCTTAATTCAAATATTTGAAGTCAATTTGAATTTATTTTGAATTTATTTGAATTTGGTGGGTTATTTTGACGTGTAGACTTCGACGATTCAGGAAATTTCTTCGACGAAGATTCAAACCAAGTTGAAGAGCAAGGCAAGTCACACTCCTTGATCATGTTGATCCCAGATTGCAAATAAAATTATGTTGATTTAAATTATATTGCATGCATATTTTTATTCAACGTATTTCAATTCAGTTTTAACTTTAGTTAATACCTGTTTGTTACTACCTCCTTTGACATTTCAAACCCTTATACCTTGTCACCTTAGAATCAAACTCTAGTTAGTACACTAGTATTGGTTAGAGAATTTTAAATCAAATGCTTAGACATGCCTAGACATAATCTTGTTTTGGGGATACCTTTTCACATAAAATGATAAGCTTTTGAACTCTATTCTTGACTTCGGTGAGTCAAGAAGGTTTATGAATTATTTTGAAAACAAATATAAAACTGGTTTAGACTTAGGCCATTGGTTAGAGTGGTGGGTGCAGGCATGCCCTGTTGGTTGGAGCCGCAGTGGTTGATTGTCATGCACAGGGGTATGTGGTTGGGCCTAAGTCAGTTAAGGACCGGTCTGTGAGCTACTGTTGCAAAGCCCTATCGTACTACCACAAGGCTGGTATGGACAGCCCTGGCTGAATAATTTGCGGGTCCCGACCTGAGCCATTTCGTAGGTTGAAAGTGAGCGTGGCGTAGGCCATGAGAAGTCTCACTCGGCTCAAGAGGGGGTCCCGGTCTGGTGGATTCCTTACTGGGGTGAAACCTTAGAGTTGGCTTGGCCAGGTTGAAGGCTTTGCATTGTAAAGGCCTTGTCACGACTCCTCGCCGCACACCAAAGGAAGTGTGTAAACCGGTGGCAATATGGGATGATCGTGTCTTGTGGGTAAAGCTGTACAACCTCTGCAGAGTGTATAACCTATCCTGGGTAGCCGTGCCCACGGTCATGGGCATGCTGAGTAAAGGTTTTTCATGGATTAGACTTTGTTTTTCAAAAATGGTTTCGAAAACCTTGTGGATGGATGGAATCCACGAGAGATGAAAACCTTGCGGATGGATGGAATCCGTGAGAGTTTGAAATCTGATGAATGGATGGAAGTCATCAGAGTTGCGCAGTGAAAGCGTGTGGATGGATGGAATCCATACGTGATCTTTTGGAAAAGATGGTCCGGGTGGGATGCCCGTGGATAGGTTGGTGTTTGGTCGGAGCCTGCACTGACGGTAATATTTTTAATTACAAGTACTGTCTTTACGTATTGTATTAAATTCAGAATTTTCAATCTATTTATTATATTTCATTAAATGCTGTTTTATGCAAACTAACCCTATGAGTCTTCCATTGAAGCCTTTATCATTATATTGCATTTCTCCGTGTGACTTGCGGAGTACAAGTTTGTACTCACGTTGCTATCTCCACACAGAGGAAGACGACTTCGACTACAGTGAAGACCAGAACGAGTAGGCCACGTCTTGCAGTTGTTTGCCTGTGGGCAGGCTTGGGCTTCGTCTTTTCAGCTTCGCTTCCGCAGTTTCTTTTGCAGTTATTTTTGCCAATGTGCGATGATGTAAACGCTGGCCATAAGGCCGTACTCCTTAAATTAAATAAATGTCATTATGCTTGGTATTTGTCTTTGTTGTCCATTGTGTGTACTAGCTGATCCTGGACTAGTGCGATTTACACAGAGGATCCTGGAGTTGCTGCTCCAGGTTCCGACAGAGATGGTATCGGAGCCTTAATGACTCCAGGACGTGACCGTAGGTAGAATAGATTGGTCAGACCATAAGGACTTATTTTTATTAATCAGTAGTTTTAAAAAAAATTTGCTTAAACCTTACCTTTCAAGTCTTTGTTGATCCTTATCTCTCAATTCTTCCTCACCTTTGTATTATCATTCCAAAAACTTATTCCTAACTTACCTCTCGTTCAAACAATTGTAGATGAATACTTATGATGATGCACCCAATGATGGATGGAGTATGGGTCTTTGTCGACTGCTTCGTCGTTTGAGATTTCAACGTCGAGCTATCTACATACATAAACAAGATCGCCATGGAGACCGGATAGTGGGACATCGCTTCACTCTACTCATTACCAAGCAAACTGGACAAGGAAGTCTGCGTCTCCGCTTCAAGGGAAATGGATATTCGTTTAACAGAGCCAGACAAGAAGCCGCTCGTAAAGCAGTCCTTCGTCTATGCCACCTCTTCAGCCTCCGCATTGAAGGAGCTCGTATTGTGCATCGGGCGCCACGCAGGATGACTCCAAGACAACCCTTAACCCTTTAGGATGAGCTGTTAGGCTAGCTAATAAAACGTTGTTATGAGCTGTCAAGCTTTCTCTTTTGTCGGCAGCCATAACTATTATTTATTATGAAATTAATAAAGGTTTCATTAAAGTTGAAGTTTTGGGTTGTGCAAAAGATCCCCTATTCCCCCTTTGCCTTGAGTCTCCTCTCTCCTAATTCTTGAAAGCACCCAGCAGATGGTTAACACAAGAAGCAACAACAACGACAATGTTCACGACAACAACACTACTGGCAACCAGGCTGCACCTATCCCTCCACCACCTCCTGCCAATGGACCGGATTGGGCTCAGATGATGGCCAATTAGAATCAGCTTATTCAACTACTGGTGCAGACCATCAATAACCCTGCACAACCTGCTCCACTGGTACCAGCACAACCTCCCCAGCCAAGCCTGGCTGAATTTATGAGGTTGCGTCCTCCGACCTTCTCCAGCAGCGCTGACCCCACGGATGCAGATGACTGGCTTAGAGTCATAGGCAAGAAGTTGGACATCATTCAATGCAGTGACCGGGAAAAAGTCTTATTCGCTTCTCATCAGTTGAACGTACCAGCGTCAGAATGGTGGGACACTTACACCGCTGCTCATGCCAACGCACAAGCCATAACATGGGATGAGTTTGTGCGGAGTTTCCGCAAAGCTCATATTCCAACCGGCACCATCACTCTCAAGAAAAGGGAATTCCGAACTCTGCGCCAAGGAAGCTGCACCGTGAATGAGTATCTACGGAAGTTCAACCAATTGGCACGTTACGCGCCAGAAGACGTTGCTACCGATGAAGCTAAACAAGAAAGGTTCCTTGAAGGACTCAATGATGATCTGTCGGTTCAACTTCTCTCCAACGACTATGCTGACTTCCACCAACTTGTCAGCAAGGCGATTCGCCAAGAGTCCAAGCACCAAGAAATGGAAAATCGGAAGAGACGTATGAACTCCCAGCACCCGAACACCAGAAGCTTGCCTAGGATCAGAAGGACTCCACCACAGGCCAACAGATTTCAGTCTTCAGCCGAAGAACAAGTCCAGACCAACACTTTCCCCAACACCGAAGACAACAAAGCCTTGGCAATTGACTTCCCAAAGGACTCAAACCCTGCAGCAGGAGTCACTTGTTTCAACTGCCATGAGACAGGGCATTACGCCAACAACTGCCCCAAGAAGCAACAGGTAGTGAAGAATGGAATACAGGGAGCACCAACTGCCAACCACCTTCAAGCAGGAAGAAAAAGGCCCCAGAAGTTCGTGAAAGGACGACTGAATCAGATCTCGGCACAAACCATACAGAGTAAGATCCAAACATATTTCTCTGCTAGCTCGTGCGAATCTCGGGGACGAGATTCTTTTTACGGGGGGTAGATTGTAACAGCCCAGGTTTTTCTTAAAATAAAAAATAAATAAAGAATTAAATTAAAATTAATTAAAAAAAATAAATTAAAATAAGTATTTCTGTGCCTAAAGTTTAAATTTGGATTTGCCATGAATTTCTGTTTTTTAAAAAAACTGGATTCGAAAAGCATTTTCTGAAAATCTGGAAATTAAAATTAAAATTCAAAACCCCCATCCCTCTCCTCCGGCCGCCACTTGGACGGCCTGGATCTCGCCAGGCCACCCCCCTCGGCCATCCGCTCCATCCCGCCTACCCCTCCCCGATGGCCGCCACGTTGCCCCTCACTCCCATCCACCCGTCCGCCCTCGCCCTCATCCTCCACCGCCCGATCTCCATCCGACGCACGCGCGCCCCCGCTCCCTACTCTCTCTCTCTCTCCCCGCGCCCCCGGCCCACCTGTCCGCGCGCCTCCCCTCCGCCTCCGTCTCTCTACCCACGGGCCCCGCCCGTCAGCCGCCCCGCCTCCCTCTCTCGCTGACCGCCCGGCCCCGCCCGTCAGGGCCTTCGTCTTCCCCGTCTCCTCCCCGGCCGCGCCGCCACCAGGCCGTTGCGCCGCCCCGCCCTACCCGGCACCCCTCCACCCCCGAGCGCGCTGCCCCGTCCCCCTTTCTTCTTCCCCAATCCACGCACCAACTCTCTCCGCCCGAATCCCCCATCTCCGCGCCACTGTCCCCTCTAATCCCCACCATTCCCGCCGCCCCCGCGCCATCTCCGGCGAGAAATCTGCCCCGCCTTCCCCCTCCCTGACGCCTATAAAAGCCTCCCCTGGCTCCGCATTCTTCCGCACCGCAGCCCTCCGCTCTCCTCCTCCCTCCCCAATCTCCGAGCGCCGCCGCCACCGTGCTCCCCTCCCTCCCGAGCTTCGGCCGCCCTCCGGCGAGCAATCGCCGCCGCTCCGCTCGCCCTCGCGCCCGGCCGACGACGCCACCACCTTCGCCGTGCCCGCGCGCACCTCGGGGACACCTCGGCCGCCTCTCCCCGCCGTCGGAACCTCCTCGCCGCCGAGCCCCCAAGCCGCCGCCGCCTTCCCTCGTCGCCGACCACCTCCCGGCCGCCCTCGGTAACCGCCGCCCCTACCCTCGACTTCCCCTCGGTCCCCTCTTCCCATTTCCGCCCTCGCCGCTCGCCGCCGGCCACCGGAGTGCCGCCACCGCCGTCGCTCCCGTGCGCCCTCCAGCCAGCCCGGCCACATCGGTCGTCGGGCTGACGTGGCTGCCACGCAGGTGCCACGCAAGGCCTGGCTGGCCACCCTGCCACCCCAGCGCCTTCACCCGCCCGTGTACTCGGTCCATGGACCGGGCCCGCTTGTCAGTGTCGGTCCACCCCTGGCTGACGCAATGCTGGCGCAATAAAGCCCTTTTTCCATTGAAAAATAACTCCAGCCGAAAAGAAATTCTCTGCTGACGCAATAATTCAGATTTTCCTTTAGAAAAATAATTCCAGAAATTCCTCTTTTTCTTTTTCCCTGAATTTAAACTTCCCGAAGCCCGTTCTCCTTCGTCCTAACTCCGATTGAGCCCATTCAAATTTCTAAATTCATCAAAAATTCCCCCTATCCATTTCTGCCTTAATTCAAATATTTGAAGTCAATTTGAATTTATTTTGAATTTATTTGAATTTGGTGGGTTATTTTGACGTGTAGACTTCGACGATTCAGGAAATTTCTTCGACGAAGATTCAAACCAAGTTGAAGAGCAAGGCAAGTCACACTCCTTGATCATGTTGATCCCAGATTGCAAATAAAATTATGTTGATTTAAATTATATTGCATGCATATTTTTATTCAACGTATTTCAATTCAGTTTTAACTTTAGTTAATACCTGTTTGTTACTACCTCCTTTGACATTTCAAACCCTTATACCTTGTCACCTTAGAATCAAACTCTAGTTAGTACACTAGTATTGGTTAGAGAATTTTAAATCAAATGCTTAGACATGCCTAGACATAATCTTGTTTTGGGGATACCTTTTCACATAAAATGATAAGCTTTTGAACTGTATTCTTGACTTCGGTGAGTCAAGAAGGTTTATGAATTATTTTGAAAACAAATATAAAACTGGTTTAGACTTAGGCCATTGGTTAGAGTGGTGGGTGCAGGCATGCCCTGTTGATTGGAGCTGCAGTGGTTGATTGTCGTGCACAGGGGTATGTGGTTGGGCCTAAGTCAGTTAAGGACCGGTCTGTGAGCTACTGTTGCAAAGCCCTATCGTACTACCACAAGGCTGGTATGGACAGCCCTGGCTGAATAATTTGCGGGTCCCGACCTGAGCCATTTCGTAGGTTGAAAGTGAGCGTGGCGTAAGGCATGAGAAGTCTCACTCGGCTCAAGAGGGGGTCCCGTTCTGGTGGATTCCTTACTGGGGTGAAACCTTAGAGTTGGCTTGGCCAGGTTGAAGGCTTTGCATTGTAAAGGCCTTGTCACGACTCCTCGCCGCACACCAAAGGAAGTGTGTAAACCGGTGGCAATATGGGATGATCGTGTCTTGTGGGTAAAGCTGTACAACCTCTGCAGAGTGTATAACCTATCCTGGGTAGCCGTGCCCACGGTCATGGGCATGCTGAGTAAAGGTTTTTCATGGATTAGACTTTGTTTTTCAAAAATGGTTTCGAAAACCTTGTGGATGGATGGAATCCACGAGAGATGAAAACCTTGCGGATGGATGGAATCCGTGAGAGTTTGAAATCTGGTGAATGGATGAAAGTCATCAGAGTTGCGCAGTGAAAGCGTGTGGATGGATGGAATCCATACGTGATCTTTTGGAAAAGATGGTCCGGGTGGGATGCCCGTGGATAGGTTGGTGTTTGGTCGGAGCCTGCACTGACGGTAATATTTTCAATTACAAGTACTGTCTTTACGTATTGTATTAAATTCAGAATTTTCAATCTATTTATTATATTTCATTAAATGCTGTTTTATGCAAACTAACCCTATGAGCCTTCCATTGAAGCCTTTATCATTATATTGCATTTCTCCGTGTGACTTGCGGAGTACAAGTTTGTACTCACGTTGTTATCTCCACACAGAGGAAGACGACTTCGACTACAGTGAAGACCAGAACGAGTAGGCCACGTCTTGCAGTTGTTTGCCTGTGAGCAGGCTTGGGCTTCGTCTTTTCAGCTTCGCTTCCGCAGTTTCTTTTGCAGTTATTTTTGCCAATGTGCGATGATGTAAACGCTGGCCATAAGGCCGTACTCCTTAAATTAAATAAATGTCATTATGCTTGGTATTTGTCTTTGTTGTCCATTGTGTCTACTAGCTGATCCTGGACTAGTGCGATTTACACAGAGGATCCTGGAGTTGCTGCTCCAGGTTCCGATACCAGGGGTACTGACGTCAATTTCTATCCTTTTCTTTATGTCGTTTATTTTATTAATTCTTTTTGTTCGGTCTTTTTTCGGTATTACAATTAATAACTTGCTCACAAATAAATTGGCGGTGGGATGTAGCTCGACGACATCTTCTAATGTATGAATTGGCCTAGATTGTAATTTGGCTTTCTCTTAATATTGATGTATACCAATTAAAGTACTTCTATTCTTTATTTCCCTATTGTAACAATTATGTATGAGATAGATTTCTAATTGTAATTGACACTCTCTATTGTAATTGCTTCATTTTTTTGAAATAGTTAAATGGTTAAGACACAACTGTATATTTATTGTAATTCGCCTTGTCGCTATGATGTAATATCAATTGTAATATTTTTATCGGACTTGATGTGCCTTCTAATTGTTTATATTCTAATTGAGCGGAAAGCTTTTACTGTTCACACAACTGAATTTTGCTACTCATTTTTAGTCTACACCGTTTGATATTCGCCTCGTCGATGAAATTGTGAAACCCACGTATTATCTTATCGCTCGTTGTTTTCAATTTATATGCCTACACCGAAAATTTTTAAATTCCCTCATATTTTTGGATTCTTAATTACATAATTAATCACGCTTAACGTTGTAATTCGTTGCTTAAGGTTAATTAACGATGTGGATCGTTACATTATGGTTTTCTTCAAATAAACAAATAAGATGGCTTCACCGTCGTCGTTTCGAAGCGATTTATCGAGATGATCTTTTTAAAATAACTTATCGACATTCAGTTCGTTTACATAAGCGCTCACACTTGGACCAAAAACAATTAACCACTGCAAAAAAGAATGCACCCTATATCTCAACGAAACCATGGTCTTGATGCCATTTTAGACAAGCACACACACTTGAAAAGTGTATAAAATGTTATCCTGCACCCTTGGTCAAACCCGTTGACCTTTGTTGAAATGACATAACATATCTTTCCAGTTTTTCACCCTGGCATGGCAAAAATGGATTATCAGTTTACAGGGATGTAGTGTAAGTACTCCCGTACATGCTTTTAATTTTTTTAGACATAGTGACAGGCAGGTGGGCCCCAACCTATTGAGGCACAACACACAAACTCAACATAAATTTTGGGTGGGTTCTTTCCAACTGCGGCGATGGCTTATAGTCTAGCACGAACACTTATACGAACATATCAAATGCCAGCCCATCCTTTTGTCTTAGTAGAGTCTTTCAATGACATGTTTCAGCCCTTTTCTCCATTACTTAGAAAAAGTGAGCCACCGGTTCAGGTACAAGATACTATCATTACCATATGGACAACTAGATAGCCAACCCATAATCGCAACAACCCAATTGCAGGAGCATAGCTCTATCAACTGAGCTATATCCCTGAGCCAAGTGGAGTATGTATGAAAGAGTCAGATGCTTCTTCTTCTTCTTCTTTTCCTTGGCATAGCTGTGCTATCCTGGACTTGAACTAGAGATCTCAACCGTAAAGTAAATCATCGCCTCTACAGATAAATCATTTTAAAAAGGCTGTTCCGATAAATCACTTCAAAAACACGTTGAAGAATACGTTTCATTTATTTCATTTATTTATTCAGGAGAATAGTCATTGTTGGGGTCATTTAGCTAGCTAGATAGATATCTTGAACTAATGCCAATGATCAACTTTGCCGCTTGTACTAGGTGCCTCCGATTGCGGGAGCTACTGTAATATATAGTATGAAATGTTGTTCTAACCATAGTCGAGAAAGGAAAATACTCCGTACACTAAAAGTTTTGTAGTACATGCGTACTATAAAATGATCTTTACCTGTGATGACTCCAACACCCAATTCTACTTATGATCTATATCAACTACCCTTGGTCTACACCATCCAATCAAGCGTTATACAGAGGTAGAAGGTTCCCTGATACGAGCATCATCTTCAGAAGGTACATTCCCTTGAGATCCTCTCGCATATCATCACAACAGGAGGCATGTTGCTAATTAATGCTACCTCGAAGAAGAAAACATTTTGCTACGCATGCATGCACAAACATTTTTGTTTAATTCATTCCCTAATAATACACTATATACTAGCACTACTTATCGCCGTCGCCGTCGCCCTCCCCTCCTCTTTCATTATTGCGCTGCTCGATTGCCTCATTTAACAAGCTTATCTCCCTGCTAGTAACCTCACATCGCATCATATTTTATTTCCTAAAGACATCTTCAATAGTACCATATAAGCTGTCTCTTAAATATATTAAATAAATAAAATTCTATGTGAAAAACAGAGGAGGTGAGGGAAAGATAATGTGTTCTCTCGTATGTTAGAGATGACTTGAACTCGTAAATCAACGTAAATAATGAGAAGATGTGAGACAAGAAGTTATAGTAAAAATAATATAAAATAATTAAAGAAATAATTTACTATTGAAAAGATCATCTTTAACGTTGTCTTTAGACAAAGTAAAAAAATCTTTAAAATAATCTTAGAAGATAGACTATTATAGGCACTTAATAGAGTCGCAAAGTGCATAACAGCTTGCTCGGTAGGTCTAATTAATCTCGCCGAGTCGATCGCGCGCGTGCGCTTGCACTTTTTCACGCCTCACTAAGCACCACGTCTTAAGCTAGAGATGCACTAACAACAGTAGATTCTACCGGCTTTTTTGTCACCGAGTGCGCTTGCCACGACTCTCCGAAGAGGTTATCCGTTTCCCACGTCTTTTTTGTTAGAGGGGTAGAACAGCGTTGCTCCGTGTGCCTCGATATTGGTGGTCATGGGCGGATCCATCGGTGGGGCGGGGGCTCGAGCCCCTCCTATCGCTACCGGATCCTTGGAGCTCCCCTGGAGTCCCCCCTAAATTTTTAGCCATGGAAGTATAATGTATAAGGGGCTAAGGTCGAGCTGAAGGTACTTCAGCCCCTCTAAAAAATTTTCCTGGATCCGCCACTGTTGGTGGTGATCGGTTCGGCTGAAAAACTCATAGCTTATGGCTGAAAACACTGTAGCTGGCTGAAAAAAGCACTGTAGTTGACAGAGACTTATTTAGTATAATTAAATTTAAAAAAATTAAAAATATAAAAAATACGTTAGCCCATTACGTATAATACAAACAAATACGGGAAAAAAACTCAACAAAAAGCCAAAAGTTCAGAAAAAAGACGAAACTTATGAATAGTGAAAAATAAGCTAGAAACCAGAAATCGAATTGATCAGGGCCACATGTGTGTCCTCGAATTGTATTCGCCGACTGAACATGTAGTAGTAGTTGCGATATGGGTAAAAAAAAGGAAGTCGTCGTTGGGTTGCAGTACTGTCACAACGAGCGATCATTGTTCTCCTTGATTCGTAAGACACAAATCGATACGTCACAGGTTTAAATTTTAGAAAAATCTACACGATTGACCCATCCGAGCATAGTCGGCGAGTCCTCGCCGGGCGCAAATTTGAGCTCTTGGCATTAACATTACTATTATAAAAAAAACAAGTTGGTGATTATATATCTCTTCTTCTCCAACCGTCTCATTCTTAACTTCTCATTACTTTTCACTTTTTCGACTGATCAGAGTGGCCCTCTTCTATAGCATGATTATCTATATATTCAATAAATTTTGTTGTAACGCACGAGCAGATGACTAGTAATTAAAAAGAAAAAAAAGGAAAACATGATTGGTGAAAATTGAACCATGGTTGGTTCTTAGTCAAAGAGCTGAAACAATGGTGCCGCTCGGTTGAGCTGAAATAAACTGACTTATGGATGAAATTGCATTGTAGCTGGCTCAAATTACACTGTAGCTGATGGTGGCTTATTTGGCATAACTAAATTTAAGCAAATTTAAAAATAGAAAAACCACATGTTACCCCATCACAGACAATGCAAACAAATACGGAAAAAAAGAACCAGCAAAAAAGCTCAAAAAACCAAAAATCAAAATTTAGAAATAATAATAAAAATAAACTAAATATCAGAAGTTTAAACTGAAATAAGTGGGAAGAATGTCATCTACCAGCGCCTCCTGAGATTACCACACCAGCTGGACACATGGCGTGTGCGTTTTTTGAATAAAATTGGCTGGTCCTCCTGAATCCGTACGTGCCAAATCGGCGATGAGACTGATGCATGTGAGTACGTCTGTACGTGATGCCCGCAGGGCGAGCCTGCCTCCCTGCCCTCTGCATGTGCTGGTGCCATCCAGCCGGCGCGCACGCACGGCAGCACGCCACACATGTGCGCCATGTAGCAGCGACATGTGCGATGCCTCCCTGCTCCAGCCGCGGCACGTGTGGGCTCCATGCGACGCCGGCCGGGCAGCGCACGTCGCCGCACGGCCACCGAAACCCAAACCACTGAGACGCCGTGGCAACACGCCAAGCTGCTAAACACATATATCCTCCAATTCTTTTGGCCACTTCATGGTTAAACATAGATGTCACCTGTCCGTTCTTCTCGTCTTATCAACACAAACAAATGCGATGGCAACTTAGCATCACCACTGCTCTGATAATCTCATCAACTAATCTGTGAAGACAGCTCCGGTTTTTTGCACATGAACGAGCGAGGCACAATCAGTAGAAAAAGGCTTCAGAAAAAGGTGCTCTGAAATCAAGCAGGGGGGAAAGCAAGAACAGGGCAGGTTTCTTGACCAGTAGATATGACAGAAACATACTCCATAAGTTAAGAACAACTAAAATTTGACATTGGAGCTAACCAGAATTGAGAAGTCAATATGTTGCTGACAAACTCTCAAAAAATAATGGTACTGACACAACGAAAGGCTGTTTATTAATCCAATATGGTACTGCTCTACTGGAATCTACATTGTTGACAAACGAAGGGCTTACAGTGTGCCCCCGTCCCTTAATCATGTTCAGTAAAGTACTATGGCTACAGAACGTCTAGTACATACGCTATAAGATTGTAGGACCGAACTGGCAACCAGAGGGGGGGTGAATAGTGCCTTAAAATATCTCCAAGTATTCACACAATCTTCTTCTCCAATAGCTACAAAGCTATGAAGAGGAAGATCGAATGTTCACTGGAGAACAGAAGATCAGACTGACACCCGAACTAGAACTGCCGCTGGCCGAGGACATAACAAGGCAGTCGAAAGGATCTATCGTGATCAATCTGACAAAGAGATAGATCGTCTGTTTCAGAGAAATCGAACGCCAACTCGTGGTCGATCGAGTCACTCGGTAAGACAGACGATCCACTGAAAACCCAAGATCTGACCGACAAAAGAGACTGCACAGTAATGACCGAAAACAGAGAAGGCGCGCACGACCAACAAGACAAGCCAAAGCTCATGACCACTTGCTTTGATTTCCAAATATCTTGCGATTCACAAAGCAATCGGGTATGAGACTTTAGACAACGTTTGCTCACGTCCTTTGACAGAGAAAAACCAAGGCGGTGAAAAACTTCTTTGCTGAGATCTGGACAAACGGCGTGGTCGAAACCGAAACAGAGAATTCGGTCGACTCATGCACAAAAGTCTCAACATGGTCGTAGCGAATGCAGAGCATGTACTCGGCGCACGACCGCGAGACACAAACACTTCTCCGATTCGACTCTTGCTCTCGGGAATGAACTGGCCAAATAGCCTTGAGACAGATTCCCTGTTCTGAGCAAATCAAAACTAGGCCTACTCAAACCAAGAACACAACTCAAAGCAAGAAGTACCAGAGTTGATGAATAGAACCGCTCGTGGGACTAGAATAGCCAAGATGGCTTGGAGTAAAACCCACATGTCACTGCGATTTCAGAAAGCCAAGAACACAGATAAACGAAGGAACAAAGAAAGCGCAAACAAATCATTCAAACACAAGACAGAGAACACAACTCAGAGTTTTCATTCCAATCATCAAGGAGTACAAGGAATCCCGATACGCCCGGAGAGCATAGAGAGGAGCTCACACCTCTTCTCTTTCTCAATTATTCATACATGGATTCTCCACTCATCCTCTCTCTCTCACACAATCCCAAAAACACACTCACAGACTCCCATGGGAGGGAGAGGCGGCTGCCTCCAAGGCCCAGCCGGCCAACTCACTCAAACTCGTGCCTCCCCTCTCCCTTTTATAGCCTCACACCCGAGACTAACCCTAATGGATCCATCCATTAGTCCACACTGGGGCTAACCCGTAAACCCCCTCCTAACACCGGGTTTTACACCTCGCTTTACCCACTAGCGAAAACAAGCTTCCAGTGCTTTACCCGTTAAACCCAACGGTTCCACTGCTTTGCCCGTTAGCGCCAACAACTCCTGTGCATTGGCAGAGACACAGCTTCCCTTTGCAGCTTTCCGCATTCCCCAAAATGCCACTCCGCTGCCTTCCCGGAAGCTTCCTCCTGCCTTGCCGTCCAAGCTTGCAACCACCTCGCAAGACTAGGTCTTCTTCGGCTTCCCCTGGTCGTTCTGGATCCCGACACCGCCCGCGTCTCGTCCCGACCATCCCAGCCTCGCCAGACCTGTCACCAAGATCCTCTGGCAGCTCCAGCTCCGGTTCCTCATCTCCTTGGCTTGCAACCACCTTGAGCCCCAAGTCTTCTTCGGCTTCACCCAGTCGTTCTGGACCTCAACATCTCCCATGTCTAGTCCCGACCACTCCAAGCCTCACCAAGACTTGTCTCCAAGGTCCTCTGGCAGCTCCAGCTTCGGTTCCTCATCTCCTCGGCTTGCAACCACCTCACCAGCCTCGATCATCTTCGGCGCCTCCAACCGTCTGGACCTCAACACCTCCTGTGCCTAGTCCCGGTCCTCCCACGCCTCACCATGAAATAGCTCCGAAGTCCTGCAGCCACACAGACAAGCAAACCGTCACATAGCACCGCACCAGACAACAGACAAACCATCGGTACAACCAACAAGTGTCACAGCACACAACCTGATCGTAAACCCCCTACGACCACTCGAATGCACAACTCAAGAAATGGTCGAAGCCCTGGAACACTTCCCTGCTTTCTTCGACCACACAACATGTCGTTACGACCGTCTCACAGCTCACTACGACCATGCGGACACATGCCACAACCATCGCTAGCCGCTACGATATTATCGCATAAGGACCATACCCCATATGACCATTCTGTTGCACAGAACAGAGAAACCCTCCAACTCACAAGAGCCTTCCTGCAGCCTACGACCACTCACTAGGCTGCTACGACCACCAAGACACAAGCTACGACCATTGCAAGCTTGCAACGATTACCACACAACGGCTACGACTACTTACTACCAAGACTGGTCGCTAAGATCACAAAGTCGAATCAACTCCTACGACTACCAAGTCGTAGAGCCAGACATCAAGTCATGAGCCTTTACGACCACCAAGTCGTAAAGCTCGATCGACCACCAAGTCGATCCCACGACTACATAACCAGTCACCAAGTCGAATCGGCCTCAGCCGACCACCAATCAGTCGCCTAGGATCACCGATCACACAGGCTTCGACTTCTGCACCTGATCGCTACAACTACCAAGATGTAAAGCAGATCACCAAGTCGTACCGAGCCTACGACCGCACACAACATTGCTACGACTTTATCGCTCAAAGTCTACGACCTCATCCCAAGTCGTTCTGTCATCTGACCGATCGAAATGATGAACCAATAAATACACGAGGTCTACGACTTCACCACAAAGCCATACGACCGATTCCCAGCTTACATGGTCGATCCTAGAGGTCATACGACCAATTCCCATGTGTCTACGACCACGTTCAAACATCTCGGGCACAACCGACCGCCTACGACCCCAGAAGACTGCATCTGACGCGCTACGAGTGATTCCGACCGTTACCGAGCACTTCCGACCGAGTCCCGCTGCATTTGGACCGCGTCCGATCGCTCCTCACGCCCGTCCAACTGCATCACAACGTGGTCGTAGGGCGCCGACTACTCAACGTGGTCGTACGCCCGAGCGCCGACTTCCGACCACAGCAATCGTAGATTCGACTTACGACCTCAGACCACGGCCAACGTGGTCGTAGCTGCTTCCGATGGCCTTCGACCACAGCCATTGTGGTCGTAAACGCCACAACGTGGTCGTATAGCCTTCCGACCACGACCAAACCAGTCGTAACCTCTTCTGATGTTCTCCGTTCACACCCAAGGTCGTCGTAAAGCTATCTGGCGACCTCCGACCATGGCCAATGTGGTCATAGAGGCTTTCGATCACGGCCAAAATGGTCGTAAACGTGGTTTTCGGCTTCCGACCGCTGTCAGTGTGGTCGTAAACAGCATGGCTGACTTCCGACCACGGCCAAAACGGTCGTACTCTCTTCTGGTGCCCTTCGACCATGGCCAAAATGCGCTGCGGTGGTCGTAACACTTCCAGCCGCTCAAGACAACAAACAATGAGGTCGTAAGGCTATTGCCAAGCAAGTCGTAAGGGCTTAGGAACCAACAGAGAGACCCATTCTCCTCTCAAACTTCAAAAACCAAACTCAATCTCACTAGATTAAGAGTCAATTACTCATCACAACCATGAGGCGACCTCCACATGGTCTCTCAAAGATATTGTCCTACTCAAAATTGTTAGTGGTGTGCAAGATATGGTGCAGAACATGGTGAATGCAGCGGCAGATACAACGAACCAAAACATCATTCAGTGCAACATGCATAGGTATCAAGTCAAAGTTCAAGGTACTGAGTATGGTTCTTCTGAACATGCCTGATGTCCCCAAGGAGGGAGTATCATATCACTTTATGGATATGGTCAATGGAAATAGGTTCATCAGGCTCTCCAACTATCTGTGAGCATCCGTCTAGTCTGTTGCTGCTGAGCATCCATCACTCTGTTGCTTGGATGCAATGAGGCAATATATGGGATGCAAAAATGTACTCACGCACATCCATTCCCCCACTCAGTCAGTGGTAAACCACATGACACCCATCTCTCATTCGAACTTTACAAAAAAATACATTTTTGTTCTTTCAATGAACCCTGAACCGTTTGAACACACGTTGACGGCTGCCACATTGCAACATCCCAACCATGCGGTTTCATTGTTACTGGTGATATAAACTTAAGCATATTTTCAGAGGCATATTACATTGGAAAGTAGCCATCTGTAGTTGGTTAACTACAACAATTCCAATTCAAGGTACTACAAAATTGTTCATTTTCACCACCAATCAAGTTTTTTGTACATTATCTCTACAAAAAACCTTCTATAAACACAGAAGGGGAATGTAATGGAATGTTCTACATGAGTGATTTATTTCATTCAGAAGCAAGAAATCTCTCTTCAGTGCAACATGCATAGGTATCAAGCGCAAACAGCCCTCTAGGTGCACGGGTGCAAAGCGTACTGATTCAGCACCAAAACATAATGAAAGAGAAAAGGCAGTGTATCTAGATGCCTGTAAATCTTTAAAACTTCTAGTCCAACCCCCATCGGTGTTGGGAGAAATATAAAAGAGAAGGTTACTATGAGTAGTAAAATTTGTTTTTCTTTCTAGGAATCGAGAGAAGGAACCACTCTGGTTTAGGCAGACCCTGGTCTCTCTTCTGGGAACTGAAATAATTACCAGTTTACCTGGCTTAATCACCACTGAAACAAGACTTATCCCAATTAACAAATGAATGATCTATGATGGCAGCACAGCTGGAGAAACAGTACATTGCAAAGAATAGTCTAATCTATAAGCTTATGGCAAGGATACAAGCATGCTAATGCACAGAGAAGCAAGATTTATTGAGCCTGACTTTGCCTAAATAAGTATCCCTTAACACAATTCAAGAACATTGGTGACCAAATTGATTTCTTCCGACTAAAGTGTAGCTTACTCTCAAGAATATTGAGAGAGCAGCAAGTCATATCATCATAATAGAACAATGCAGCGTAATTGACCAGGTTAATGAATATGACCTCACGTGAAACAACACATAATCACGGCAGCATAGAGTTTACATACCAAGTAGAAAAATTAAGACTAGTATATCTGATTCATGGGCATCATAGAAACTTAAGAGCTCAAAAGTGAACCTGATGACCATGGCACAGCTCTATCTTGAACTGACCAATTGTAAGTGTCTTAGTCGCTGGGTAACGAGCATCCTCATCATATTCACCTCTGGTAATATGGAGATCAGGGCAAATGCTTTTCAGGTAGTCATGAACTTCCTAGAGAAAAGTTATGAAATTTTATCAGTTTATACTTCATCAAAATAAGAATTATACAGTTTATACAAGACATTAGTCTGTGTCAGAAAATGGAAAACCACAACCGTACTAATGTCCTGTTAGCAAGTTAATGCAATACCAAGTCTAAAAAAAACAAATCCAATACAGGAAAAGGTACAAAAACAATCATTCCATGGCAAGGATAGCTTAGCTTAGCCATTCATCATGCAAAATAATTAAAAAGCGACAAATAGTTTATGAGCTGTTATCTCATCGTGAACCCACACTTTGTGGGTATGCATCCCTAACCCTGTAGAACACATCAACTTCTCTTTGTTCTGACTTCTTCCCTAGCTTTCAGTTAGTTTGCCATGGAGCCATCCAACTTGCTGTTGTTTCATCATTAATTAATTGCATAATATTACATTCACACCAACTAGCTAGGCTGCATTAAGCCAGTAACACTTCTACTACGTGGCATTCCAGTGTTTAACAATCCAGTATATTGGTGTCAGATACGCAAGATAGCCTCAGCATGCCCCCCATGTATGCCACCGTGTTGGTCTATTTTCAATTTCATATAATTCAACACAGCATGGACAGGGCAACAAGATAATACAGACAATCTGATATTGTTGTCAACAAAACTAATTTAACAATTTGAACTTGATATGTTTGGCAAGTACAAAGCCTATTGTTTAAGAAAAGATAATGCTAGAATTGAATTAAAGGTTTACCTGTTGCACCGTAAGTATTCCTTATGTGAAATCAAACAATACATGGGGCGTTTTGGGCTTTTGGCCTAACTGCAATTTCGCCATATTTTATGGGATTTTCTAAGCTGAGACAAGGCCGAATAGGTGAATAGGTGAGAGCTTCTTGGGCCTATTCTGTGAGCCAAAGTCTATTTTGAATTTGAAGCCCAGAATAAGCTGAAGCCAGTGGGAAGAACTTGTGTGGTTTAGGCAAAAGCCTACAACAACTGGTTTCATTACTATTATAAAAGAATGAGTTGGTAGTTGTACGTCTGTTCTCTTCCAACCGCCTTATTTCTTTTATTTCTTATAATTCTTTACTTTTCAACCGATCAGAGCAACCATCTTCCGTACATAATTCTCTATACATACAATAAATTCTGTTGCAACGCACGAACACATAACTAGTATCAGAGAAGTTAAGCTTGGCCAAACAGGCTAATATCGACTATCATGCTTCTGTGATGCCCAAAAAAAAACTCCTTTGCAAATGGATCGATTACAACCATACATCACACATGTAAATATGTACTACAAATACATCTACAGAATAAAGTTGTCCCCCAAATTTTCCTACAAATATGTTGTCAAGTATACCCAGTTATCCACACAACATAAAACTTTGAAATGAATTCCATACGCCCCAAAGATGTCATAGTCATACTACTGCATCAATACCATGTTGTGCTATTTTGCAGCAGAGAAAATCAACAAATTTCCTTTGTTTTTTCTTAAAAATGTAGATGTCATGAAAAGGTCTTCGTAACAAATAACAACATAATAAGGCCATTTCGTGAAAAAAAAATAGAGAAAGTTATCAATACAAGGGAGGAAGGGGTCGGCCTGAAGTGCTATTCTCCACTACTATGCTTGTGAACATGCAAATTATCTGTTGCGAAACTACTTTCTTCTGTTTCTATGGAGATGTGAAGGTCAGGGAGAACTTATTACTAACTACTGGGTAATTAAGAATCAACCAGCCCATATATTTGAATGATACTCATTTTTCGTGGATGGATATATAAGTTATGGATAAAACTCACTGATCTGAATGGACCATAAACAGTTATGTGAATCATTTGAGAAAATATCATATGCCCCCGCTAAAGTCTGAATGCAGTAATATAGCGCAGTAAAGTGAGTGAATAATTGAATCCAAAAAAAAGGTTGTACTTAGCAAATTATGATTTGCAAAATAGTAATAATAGATCAATGAGAGCCCTATTATACTCAGCAAATTGACAGAAAATTTTCTCACACGATTGCAGTAAAAGGCTAGATGGGCACTACTGTTATCTTTCTTCTTTCCGATACTTGTTTTTTTTTAAAAAAAAACTGAGCATTTGGGGGGGGGGGGGGGGGTAGCTATAACCACTCTGTTGACAAGTTTCGGCAAAATTTCATAAACCTGGGCATGGTGCAATAACATGAAAATGCATGCACCTTCCGTGTTTGACTTCATACTTTTTGCCGCGAATGTAATAGGAATTTCCAATTTTTGAATGTGAAAGTTATTTTTCCTAATGATATTCACACAATTATACACTAATGGAATGTATTAGGAAGATGCATACACCTTCCATTCTTGACTTCATAGTTTTTGCCATGAATGTGTTAGGAATTTTCAATTTCAAATTTGAAAACCCGATTTTTAGCAGTTTCCTGGTTTTTAGCCTTTTTTGAGCGGTAACTAGCCAGTTTTTCCAGTTACCAGTTTTAAATTCAAATTTTGACGTTTGAGATTTGACTAGTTTTTCCGGTTACCGGCCGGTAACCGGTACCGGCCATCCGGCGGTATTCCCCCCGGGTTCCGGATTCTGGAACCTTGTTATAGGCGCTTCATTAATAAATCAAACAGTGACCTATATGTTAGGTTTAGATCTTTTAGGATCTCCTAGGTTAGATCTAGCGGGTTCCTTTTCTATTGCATTCGGGTTCTTGAGTGCTACACTGAGAGGGAGAGAGGGGTACCAACCATCCGACGTGGAGGAGGAGGAGTTGGCCATCGCGGGGACGCTCGGTGAAGTCTGCGCACGGGCAGCGACGGTCGGGGAAGAGGTGCGGGGCTCCTCGGCGGCGACGTGTCCCGGGCGGCGGCGACCTCCCTGGCGGCGGCGCAGATCCGGTGAAGGAGACGGCGGTGGTCCTTCCCGTCGCTGGAGCGCCCCCTCTTAGATCGGGTCTAGGGTTATGTCGGTGGGTCTGGCGGCGGCACGGTGAACCTCGTCGTGCGTGCCGCCCCGGCCCCCACCTCTGTTTTATATGGCGCTGGCGACAGGGGCCCACCAGCCTATTGGGCTGGGCGCCCCCGATCAGGGCGCGGTCAAGGTGAGAGGGGGGGATTTGGCCGTTGGGCCAAATGCCCCTGAGATCATTCTAACATTCTCCCCCTTGATCTCAATCTATACTTTATCTTTAATTACTTTTGCCTTTACACATTCCATCACAGATTAGTGCATAGAACATGTCTCATCGTCACGGTCAATCGCCGATAGATTCAACAGCTACAATACACCTCTCTGTTCTGAAATAGTTACTTTAATCTTTTGGGCCATCTTTTAGTCCAGGAATTATAGGCTTTCCCTTAAACCCATGCCGGCTACATGTTCTCTGAACACGTTGGGTGGTAAGCCTTTAGTAAGCGGATCCGCTAACATCTTTGCGGTATTTATGTGCTCAAGATTTATAATTTGATCCCGAACTTTATCTTTCACAACATAGTACTTTATGTCAATGTATTTGGCAGCACCACTTGACTTATTGTTGTGGGCATACGTTACTGCGGGTTCATTATCGCAGTACAACTTAAGTGGTCTATTGATGTCGTCAACCACTTTTAAACCGGGTATGAACTTGTTTAGCCAGTTCACCTGCCCCGTAGCCTCATAACATGCTACAAACTCGGCATACATTATGGACGATGTAGTGACGGTTTGCTTTGAGCTTTTCCACGATATAGCTCCTCCAGCGAGAGTGAACACATATCCGGATGTAGACTTTCTATCATCTCCCGCAAAATCAGAATCTGTATACCCCACTATATGGAGTAAATCTGATCTTCTGTATGTCATCATGAGGCCTTTTGTTCCTTGCAAATAACGCAAGACTTTCTTTATCAATTTCCAATGTTCTATTCCAGGATTGCTCTGGAATCTGCCAAGTAACCCGGTAACAAATGCTAAGTCAGGGCGTGTGCATACTTGAGCATACTGTAAGCTTCCGACAGCTGAAGCATATGGAACCGATTTCATTTGATCGAGCTCGTACTGGTTCCTGGGGCATTGAAAATCCCCATATCTGTCGCCCTTGACTATAGGTGCAGGTGAAGGACTACATTTATGCATACCAAATTTCTTTAAGACTTTCTCTATGTATGCCTTTTGTGACAGTCCCAATGTCCCCTTGTTTCTATCTCGGTGAATTTCGATCCCTAAAACGAACGAAGCTTCACCAAGATCTTTCATATCAAAGTTTGAGGACAAAAACTTCTTTGTATCCAGTAGCAGACTAACATCACTACTAGCTAGCAGGATATCATCCACATACAGGATTAGGAAGATAAACTTCCCATCTTTAAACTTTGCATAAACACAGTTGTCCTCTACATTCTCTTTAAACCCAAATTTTCTTATTGTACTGTCAAACTTCAAGTACCACTGTCTTGAAGCTTGCTTTAACCCATAAATCGATTTCTTTAGGCGGCATCTCATTCTTTCATTTCCTTGCACGACAAAACCTTTCGGTTGTGCCATGTAAACATTTTCCTCCAAATCCCCATTAAGAAATGTCGTCTTTACATCCATCTGATGTAACTCTAAATCATAATGTGCTACTAATGCCATTATGATTCTGAAAGAATCTTTACATGAGACTGGAGAAAAGGTCTCATTGTAATCAATCTCTTCTCTTTGCGTAAAGCCTTTTGCCACAAGTCGCGCTTTGTATCTTTCTACATTCCCTTGGGAATCAAGATTTGTCTTGTAGACCCATTTACAGCCTACTGTTTTGGCTCCTTTAGGAATAATTTCCAAGTCCCAGACTTTATTAGCCTTCATGGACCTCATTTCCTCTTCCATGGCCTCAAGCCATTTTGAGGAATTTTCGCTTCTCATGGCTTCTTCAAATGAGGTGGGATCATCCTCCATTTGAAATTCCTCTGTATGATAAATCTGATAATCATCAGAAATATCTGATCTTCTTACTCTTTGAGACCTCCTCGGGGCCTCCTCATTTGGTACATCTTCTGTTTGAGGCTGCTGTTGCTCCCCCTCATCTGTGGCAATAGGTTCTATAGGATCCTGAAGAACGTGTTCCTCATTATCATTCATTGTTGCCACAGGAGGAACAATAACAGGTGCTGGCACCACAGTGTCTTGCACCGTCGGTGCAGCGACAGCAGGTAGTGTGAAGAATGGCTCTTGAATCATCGGAGTGGGCGCATACACCCGCTTCTCTTCAAGATCAATCTCACGAGCCACCATACTTCCTCTCATCATTTCATCCTCTAAGAAGACAGCGTGTCTCGTTTCTACAAACTTTGTATATCTATCTGGACAGTAGAAACGAAACCCTTTTGACCTTTCAGGGTAGCCAATGAAATGGCAACTTACTGTTTTGGGATCAAGCTTCCCAAGGTTTGGGTTAAATACTTTAGCCTCAGCAGGACCCCCCCATACACGTAAGTGGTTTAGTGAGAGAACTCTTCCTGTCCACATCTCGTACGGTGTTTTGGGCACCGACTTACTAGGCACTCTGTTGAGAATATGAATGGCGGTTTTCAACGCCTCCATCCATAAACTCAATGGCAGTGTGGAATAGCTCATCATGCTTCGCACCATATCCATCAGGGTACGGTTGCGTCTTTCAGCTACTCCATTTTGCTGAGGTTCGCCCGGTGTAGAATACTGGGCCACTATGCCATTTTCCTGTAAAAACCTCGCAAAAGGTCCAGGAACTTGTCCATATGGGGTATGTCGACCGTAGTACTCCCCCCCCCCCCCACGATCAAATCGGACTATCTTAATCTTTAAATCGTGTTGGTTTTCAACTTCAGCCTTAAATATCTTGAATTTATCTAAGGCTTCATTTCTTTTCTTTGATTGGATAAATATATCCATAACGGGAGTAATCATCCGTGAATGTTATGAATGAGTCATAACCATCCACACTTTTCACAGGAAAAGGACCACAAATGTCTGTGTGAACAATTTGTAGAACTCCTGTGCTTCTTTTAGCGTCTTTTTTAATTTTCTTTACATATTTTCCTTTAATGCATTCTCTGCATTGTTCTAAGTCTGAGAACTCTAATAGAGGAAGAATTTCATTCTTAACAAGTCTTTCTATTCTCCCCCTCGAAATATGGCCTAAACGATAGTGCCATAATTTTGACGATTCATTATGAGTTCTCTTTCGTTTTCTGTTCGCATTCACAGGCGAGGATATACGCTCATTCACATCACATACGGAATTCACATTTTCACGAAGTGACAACAAATAAAGCTCATTCTGTAAGATGGCAAGACCAACACATTCTTTATTAAACATTATTTCACACTTGCCATTTCCAAAATTACGATCATAACCATCTTTGTCCAAATTTGAAACACTAATCAAATTCCTCTGTAAAGAGGGAACAAAAAGGACATCTCTAAGTAAAAGATTGGAGCCATTAGCTAACTCTAATGAAAGATCACCAACGGCTTCAACTTCAGCTTGGACTCCATTTGCGACTTTAATGCATCTTTCGTTTCTTTGCGTAGTCATCGTCGAACGGAATCCCTGTAAAGAATTAGCAACATGAATAGTTGCTCCTGAGTCAATCCACCAAGTGGATTTCGAATATTGCACATACAGGGATTCATTTATAAAGGTAATAATGTTCTCACCTTTCTTTGCCATTATCATCTTTAAATAATCAGGACAGTTCTTCTTGTAGTGTCCCGTCTTCTTGCAGTGAAGACACTGATCTTTGTCTACAGCAAATTCGTTCTGTTGAGGCTGATGGACAGAGGCTTTTCCCTTGTTCTTTGAGAAGGAGGTACTGTTGAAGTTCTTTTTCTTGTTATCCTTCACATAATTGATAGATCCACCATGTGAGGATTTAATTTTTTCCTCCTCTTGCACACACATAGCTATGCATTTCTCCAAGTCCCATTTCTCGGGCTGCATATTGTAGTTGACAACAAATGTGTCAAACTCTTTGGGCAAGGAAGCAAAAACCAAATGAATAAGGAACTCATTCTTGAGAGCCAAATCCATTGGTTTAAGCTTGGATGCCAAGTTGCTCATCCTCAGTATGTGCTCTCTTATGCCACTGCCACCACCAGAGTACCTCGCTGTCACAAGCTGTTTAATCAGCTGTGTAGCATAAGTCTTTGAAGAGCCAGTAAACTGACTCTTTATTCTCTCAAGGTACTCTGTGACAGTGTCACACTCTGCGATTGAGCCCACAATAGCAGGCTCAATCGTGTTCTTTATCACAGCCATACATTTCTTGTTGGCTGTGGTTCATTTCTTATGCTCAAGGTCATAAGACATCTGTAAGGGAGCATGATCCCTCTGTCTTTTCTGCCAAGCAGTATCGTCCTCATTTTGATCCCTCACTGGTGCCATAGGCTCAGTGGGACGTGCTGTAGTGAGGACCCAGTCCACCTCAGCCAAGATAAACGCTAAGTCTATCTTTTTCTTCCACTCTCCATAATTATCTCCTTTGAGAGTGGGGATCTCTCTGATACAACTCATCAAGTTGTATACTCCTGAAAAATATTTCAAATAAAGTGAGAACATAACAGAAAAATTATATGCCTTATTTCCAACGTTGGTCAAAAATACGACATACAATTTAAATCAATTTTATCTATACATTAAATCTACATCACCGTTGGGCAGAAATAGAAATAATGCAAAAAAAATCATCAATTAAAAATTATAATATTGTTATTATCAACGTTGGTCAGAAAATAACAATATCATAATTATCTGGGATTTATCTCTATTTTTTTTCAAAATTAAATTCTCCCGTTGGTTCGAATTTAATAATGAAAAAACAATCAATATTATCTTTTGCAGCGGAAACTGTAATTATTCTAAAAATAATTCAATATTCAGAAGCATTATACAGTACACATTTAATCTCTGAAAAATTAACACGTTGGTGTAAAAAATTACAGAGATTTTGGATCAAATTTCAATCAAATTCATCAATAAATACTTCTGAAAAACATCAAATCTCTTTTTCGGGATTTTACTGTTCAAAATGTCAATTCGGCCCAATCAGCCCGGCCACAGCCCACTCAGCCGCGATGCGGCCCGCTCTCCCCGCGCCTCACGCGCGCGCGCTCCCCCGCGCCCAGGCCGCAACCTGGGCCTGGGCCGGGAATTTCCTTTCCCGCCTGGGCCGAATGTGGTCGTCTCTTTCTCAGCCGTCCGATCGGATCCGATCTGATCGGACGGCCGACCGCGCGGCCTGCGGGGATCATACACCCGAAACCCTAACCCTAGCCCCATTCCGCCGCGCCTCCTCCCGAAAAACACGCACGGGCGATGGCGCACGTGCTCGCGCAGATCGGCGGCGGCCCGCGCTCGGAGAGGAGCGGCAAGACGGCGGCGCGGCGGCCCCTGCGACCCCAGCGATGCGCGGCGGCCAGGCACGCGACAGCGCGGCGGCGCGCTCCCATGGAGGCGGCGGGGCGAGGCGCAAGGCGCGGCCGCACGGCGCACGCGACGTCGGCGCCAACCGGAGCGGCAGCGCGCAGCGGCGGTGCGGTGGCGACGGCGGCCGGGCGGCGCAACCGGTAAGCCCCGCTCCCCTTCTCCGTTTCTTTCTTTTCGGTTTTCTAGGGTTAGGGGGGACTCTCTGATTTTCTTTCCGCACGCCGGTCAACCGACGGCGGTCGTTCTTCTTTTCCCTATCTAGATCTACCACTAGGCATGGCTCTGATACCATTGTTAGGTTTAGATCTTTTAGGATCTCCTAGGTTAGATCTAGCGGGTTCCTTTTCTATTGCATTCGGGTTCTTGAGTGCTACACTGAGAGGGAGAGAGGGGTACCAACCTTCCGACGTGGAGGAGGAGGAGTTGGCCATCGCGGGGACGCTCGGTGAAGTCTGCGCACGGGCAGCGACGGTCGGGGAAGAGGTGCGGGGCTCCTCGGCGGCGACGTGTCCCGGGCGGCGGCGACCTCCCTGGCGGCGGCGCAGATCCGGTGAAGGAGACGGCGGTGGTCCTTCCCGTCGCTGGAGCGCCCCCTCTTAGATCGGGTCTAGGGTTATGTCGGTGGGTCTGGCGGCGGCACGGTGAACCTCGTCGTGCGTGCCGCCCCGGCCCCCACCTCTGTTTTATATGGCGCTGGCGACAGGGGCCCACCAGCCTATTGGGCTGGGCGCCCCCGATCAGGGCGCGGTCAAGGTGAGAGGGGGGGATTTGGCCGTTGGGCCAAATGCCCCTGAGATCATTCTAACACTATAGATGCCCTATACTTTAATCAAGGAAGACCTAACCGACAATCGTTCCAGACAATGAAGCCGATGTCCCTTTTGTAAACAATAGTTTTGTAGTTTTTAGAAGCTTTCTATTTACATGTAGAGCTTTCCAAAAGTACGAAATGATCATGCAAATTTCTATCAGCAGAGGCATAATTCTGCAAATGGGCATGATATCTACAGAATGAAAAAACTACTCTGATAATGAGACAACTATAGTTTTCTTTGATAATGTCCCTTAGTGGTACTCCAACGCAATTGACCTCGTGCTTGCAATTTTCTTTGATAGTTTTCCTATGGAAAGTGGGGGACTTGCTTGCACTCTGCGAGGTAGATGAGCACGATGTCCCTTAGGGCAAACTCCAACGCAACTCAGTTCAACCCTCACGGGCATCAGGTCCAATTGGAATGTAAGCTGAAGAGCCTTGGTCGGAATCCGAAGAAATGGTGTCCATCAATCATCAACTGGTTTTAACAGAAGGAAACATCAAATTTGATCTGATCCTTGGTTCCATGTAAGCTCGTTGTAGGGTTCAAGATATCCATCCTCCCATCGTTCTCTCCCTCGGAGAGCTGAAATTCCTTGCACCTCTGCTGCCCAACCGCATCAAACAAACAATCACGCAGCTGCAAGCTTATCCGGTAATCACTCCGCGAAGCCAGGACTAGCGCCGCTGATCCCAACACAACGCCCAAGAAATCCGAGAGCCAACAAGATTCGTCTGACGAGTAGCAGCTAAACACAGCGCTACGAACTAGCCAACCAGATTGGAGGCGCGCGCGCAGACGCAACGGCGACGAACAGGAAATCGCGGGAACAAGTAAACCGACCTTGATGCAGTGGTTCCCGGTGCAGATGATGTTGTGCTGGATCTTGCCCGGGACGGACAAGCATGGACCTGAACTTGGCGGACAGATGATATTCCTTCTTCTCCCCTCGAGCTCCAATGATCCCCCAGCTGGGCCGGACCAAGGGTTGAGAGACGTGGTTATTGCTGGCCTTTGCCGGGGTACTTGCGTGAAATTTGCCGACCTGGATCGAGCGAGCCTGCCTTCCAGAACAACAGGTAGGAGCAGATCCCAGGAGCAAAGCTCGGTTGGTGAGCTTCCTGTTGAGCGAGCAACCTGTCGGGGTATCGATATTTATAGATGAGTAAAGTCCATTACCAGTTCTTAAACTTTTTATGTTGTGTCATCCCGGTCCATAGACTTTTAAAGTATGTCATCCCGGTCCTTAAACTTTCAAAACGTGGCAATATCGTATGTAGTTGTAGCAGTGAACTTTTTTTACTGTGTCATCTCGGTCCATAGACTTTCAAAAGAAATTGCCACACTTTGAAAGTTTAAGGACCGGGATGACATACTTTAAAAGTCTATGGACCGGAATGACACAGCATAAAAAGTTTAAGGACCGGTAATGGACTTTACTCTTTATAGATCACCTCCGGGTGCCTCGTCTTTCGGTGGAAAACACATGCCCGTGTCTGTGAAAAGAGATTTATTTTGAATGGTTTATGGCTGAAAAGTATTGTAACCGGCTGAAAAACACTGTAGCTTACGGTGGTAAATTTGACGTAATTAAATTTAAAAAATTTAAAAATAGAAAAAATATATTAGCCCGTCACGGATAGTACAAACGAATACGGGAAAAGAACTGACAAAAAAGCTTAGAAAAATCTAAAAAACTAGAAAAAGACGAAAATTGTTGAATAGTGAAAAATAAGCCAGAAGCTCAAACCAAAATGAGCGATGCCTAAGATAAATTCAGTAATATTTGTATAAGTTCTAGCATGTATTTAAGTGAAACACACACGCATATATATACATATAGTATAAATGTGTTGTGTGTTCTTTGTTGTAATATTAAAAAAAAGATAGGAGTAGATTTATCAGTGGATTTATTACTTTAATTACAAAGAGCTGAACGGTTGCTAAAGCTCAAAAAGGTAGCATGAAATCAATTCTCAGGAAATTCGCTGACAACTCTCCTAACACGTGGGTAGTGAAACACGAACCCTAACCTTTAACCAAGCAGCTGAAGTGCCGCACCGGTTGAACTATGCAACGGTTGGTGCTCACCAGATTTCTTGCGAACCCTTGTGTTTACCATGATCTTTATTAATAGAACCATAGTGACAAACTGACAATGATCTGGAATTCTGGATGGTGCATGCGTTGACGTGTTTGTCAATGCCAATCGTCTCCAGAAACGAAGTCGTGTCGAATATACTTTTCTGCAAGCTCTTTGTCATCTTATACATGCATGTTTCTTTAGTTTACTGGAGTACACTTGACATGACTAGGACTATCGCTGCCTTGCCTAACGTGTCCAAGACGTCGGGTAGGAGTCGATGAATTAACTTCCTAGAAATTCAACTCGATGTGTTTGGCGGCTCTTGGCGTGTGCGTCATCTCTTTCCTCAGCAAGTCTATTGACATCTGCTGCGTTTAGCCCTATTCGGTTGGACTGAAAAGTTATAACTTATGATTAAAATTATACTATAGCTGAAGATAGTTTATTTAGTGTAATTAAATTTAAAATAATTTGAAAATAAAAAAATATGCTAGCTCATCACGGATAACACAGACGAATACAGGAAAAAAACCAAAAGTTCAGAAAAAAGACAAAATTTATAAATAATAAAAAATAAACTAGAAACTGAAGTTAAAACAAGCCGGACCTTATTTATTCCCCTCTCAGTCAATCACGATACTTCTATGCATCATCCTCAATACAAATTGCGTAAATTTTAAAGCAAGAGAAGGAATAAGTACAACCATCCGTACTTCATTTATGTTTTAATATTTGCATAGCTTTTAAATAGTGATGCAAAGAAGCATCTCTCACACGGCTTTCAGATTATGTTTTCTTTACAACTTTAGCTTTGTTAATTGATTGAGGAGTCGGTTGAAAAAGGATCGGCACTTGGCTCTTCGTCATTTCGTGATCATTATTTGTGTAGGAATCTGTGTGAACATGTGCTATATGCCTGCATGTTCCTTAACTTGAGAATCACATTAAGTGCGTGATTAGTAAACTTAATTTTTTAAGGGGAATTACAGGATATTTAAATTTTTACGGCTTGTAAATGAAGGATAGGAAACATCCAAAATCTTAATGCGATTAAAAGAATAAATTAACATACATATATTTACTAGCAAAGGGGGGAAAAGACCATGTACACGTGGTTTTTGGGCTAACCATTCGCGAAACATGTGGTTAGCACGGCAGTTCAAGCAGGATGCTGGCAGGTGTGGTATGTAGACCTTTCGAGGACAAAATCACATCGGAAGCTAATTTGTGCATGCTAATTAACTGTACATGGGACATGCTATAATCACAATAATTTTGCTAGGATATATAACCATTATTTCATTCGCCCCCGACATGATCCTCCCTACAACATGTTGCTGCCTTCCAATCAATACAGCAACTTAATTAGCAAGCACGAGCTGTTTCTGTCTACTAATCATTGGGGCATGCATGTTCATATTGATTTCTGCGTTTAGTTTCTGTTTCCAAGAAGGTGAAGCTAAGTCTCAGTGGGAGTTTCATCTGCATTTAATAGACTGCCACATAGGCATTTTTGATGATATGGCAACATTTTTAAGAAGAGAGAGAAGAAGTGAGTTTCATCTAGATGAAACTCTCTTGGCACGATTACCAACTCTATATGAGTCATGAAATTAAATGTCTATGAAACAATAGAATGAAACTATGCATTGAGGATGGATGTTCCATCCATGTTTCATTTCATTTTACATGATGTGGCAGTCTTGGAAATAACGCTATGAAACTCTCCACTGAGAATGGCCTAATACAAACGCTCCAACTTCTATAAGCCGCTTCTATTAGCCACTATTATTCATTAGCCACTACAATATGTGATTTTACATGTTGTAATGTACTTTATGTCTTATTATATCACAATTACATAAGTCGCATAGCGGTCAAAATATTGTAGTGCCTTTTGTTGCCCTGCATTTCTTATATAATTCACTACTATTCATCAGCCACTACTATTCATCAGCCGCAACCAAAAGCTATCAACAGAAGCCAATATGAACAGCCCAAAAACCAGCTTTCTAGTAGCCTTTGTCGTAATGCATTTGGTAGAGTAGATGCCTGAGTGAATCGGCTTTATTCATGTTTACCGAACATCATTTGTCACATGAGAAGTTATGCTTCCAATCTAGTGTTGGGATACAGGTAGGCTACACTAGCACATATTAAAATTTTTTACCATGTAAATCAGAAAAACATGTGAATAAGAGATCATAAATCATTACCACTAGACGCACAACACATCAGAAATAAAGTTGAAGTAGCCCAATTCAACGTAACATGTGTCGATGTAACATGATCATCCCGATCAACGCCACAGTCAACGCCTCTACCGAAATCCACATGTTCACGGTTGAAACGTTGTGCACCGATGTGCTAGCACTAGCGCGCACAGCAGGGGGTTTCGAGAGGTGACGGTTGGGGTTTCGATGGGTGTGTCTCAGGATTTTCTCCGATACCCGCTAAGCTACACGTCTCTCTTAATATATATAGCCCCCAATCGGATCCTTATCTGATACGATTAGATATCATATCCAACTCGAAGAACCTTCGACTGGATCATTATCTAATACGAATAGAGATCGTATCGCACTTAAAGTATATCATTTGGATCTTTATTATTCTAACTCATTAAGTGTGTAACCATGTAGGCTCATATATACTTTGTTGTAACTCGAAAAGACCTTTCCGATCACTGATCAGTAGTTATTTCTACCAAGACATATTGACCCCCAAATATACACACAAAGATTAATCTGGACGAATCTTATGCAGTATGATCTGCAATTAGGTCTTAGTCATTCACGATCAGTTCATAACTCCTTACGATTAGATCGTATCTGGTTAAGACAAATACGTACTCCCATACAACTAGTCTGTGTTATATCCGACCAGCTCACAATCTGTCAGTATACTCATACGATCGATTCATATCTGGTCGAACCCATCGACCCGTTTGTGTATTCTTCTTTTGCCTCACGATATTTGATCGAACTATAGGTGAAAAGTGTGTCATCTATGGGTTGTTCAAATTTTTTATGATCCAGTGATGGATAACTTTATGTGGTCAACTCTTCGACCACTTGTGGCATGATCATACATTTTCTTTATCTGACCATATCGAAGGGCCCAAGATATCTCTCCTGTTATATAGAAGGGGCAAATCACATATCTAATAAGTCACATTCCTTCGCACGTTTTATAGTATACCTGAAAGCTATTTTTGTAATTTCCCAGTTACAAAGTAGCGTTTGTCAATTCCTAAGTGTACTATTATACATGTAGGAAACTATACTAATATCAGGTATAAGAATTATACATTATCATTATTTGAGACCAACTGATAACACATAAAATACAACAATTTCAACAGTGTCTCAAGGTGGGTCAATTCAACGCCATGTTTTTTGACATGTGTCAAGGTACATAACAACATTTATCAGAAAATCGTAAACATAAAAGTGATACAATTATCTTTATGATTGCTTTTAGACAATATCACTAACATCTAGATCATGTTTGAAATATGGAAACTTCGTAGGCATCATAAGAGATTTATATTTCTTTTTCATGTGGAGTTCACACATTCTAAACATACCCACAGAAATGAAAGACAACTTGGGTTTTGCAACCGAGTAACGAGAAGGATAAATATAGTTGCTGAGCTCAAAATTCATTCAATAGAAAAAAAGTAAATTACGCAGGAGGCTAAACTGGTAAAACTGTTCTTACTACCAGAAGTTGACTATCCTCAGATTTTTACCCCTATAGCTACTAGTTTTAATGCCTGTGCGTTGCTATGAATAAAAAAATCATATGAGCCAGCACGTTAAGCTGATGTCGATGGACCTAGCTTGCACTACCCTCCTAGCTCCACCGCAATGCTTGGTTGAGCTCCGTGTAGTAGTAAAACCATTCTATTTTGCTACATAGTAATACTAGTATTATTGATAGACTGCAAATAAAATAAATAAAATTAGGTGTGAACCACCACCACCAACTTTATTTTTAAGTAGTAAAGATTCTTGTAGGTTGCACATAGATTATTCAAAATCATCTATAACTTAAAATAAGTTCCAAAAGCTTAACTGGATCTACATTTTAGACACTAATTCAGAAAAATGTAAAAAGCATTACCAATGTATGCTGTACTAACCACCCGATGGCTGGACTAAGGGGCATCTGTATTGGCTTACACTGATGGTTTTTGGCTAAAAATAAATAGTAGCAACTAAAAAAGTGGCTTTTAGAAGGATAGAGTGAGTGATGCAAAAAAGTAAGTGAGAGATGCATGCGCAAGACGAGTGCGAGAGGAATTGGGTACATGATGCACCCGTAACCCACTAACTTATCCTCAGGGCGAGATAAGTGGAGAAGTAGCTTCGAGAAGGCATGTGTTCATATTAGCTTCCAGCTTCTCCAAACAGAAGCCAGAAACATAAATCAATATAAACAGGGCCTAACATGGCATTTGTGTTGTGTATGGCTAACATCTAAGGCTCAATTGTTTGAGTCTCACGAGTGCTAGGTAGGTTTGTATGTGAATTTTTAGAATTTATCTCATGTATGGCCTACAAAGGTACCTATGATAGTGTGAGAGTTATTAGCGGATATGGCCATATTTGACGCGTTATTTGCAAAAATAGCAACCTCTTAGCCTCAATTGCAAAAATAACACTACCTACCATCCGGTCACCGGGTAGCAGTTTTTTGGGGTGACACGTGGTGCGCCTGTCGCCCGGTGACCGTGAGGCAAGTGCCTCGGTCCAACACGTAGCGGCTCACCATGCGCATTAGCCTCGCCCCATGTCGGCCCGAGGAGTCATCGAGCGGCTGGTGCATCACGTGTCAGCACGATGCACCTGCTGCCTAGTGATCGGGCGGTAGGTGCAATGTGTGTCCCTGAGGAACTTGCCGCTCAGTCACTGGGCGACAAGTAGTGCTATTTTGCAATTGAGGCTAAGAGGGTACTATTTTTGCAAATAGCACGTCAAATACGACCAAAAGTGGCTTTTACTCATAATGTGATGGCTACAACACTAATGAATACACACACACACACACTCATTTAACACTTTTGGTGTACGTGTACTGGACCTGGACGTATCGGGTAAAAGATAAAGGCCCCGCTCCAAATTAAATGACTTTTGTTTTTGGCTTCTAGAACATATCGGCTTCTTAATTTCATCTTTCTTTGGCTTTTTGGTTTTTCTTTTTCCCCATTATTCCTTTGCATTATCTGTAATGATACATTTTTTATTTTTTAAAATTTAATTACTATGAAAAAGCTAACAATCACTACAATGCGTTTTCAGTCATTAGCCAGAAGCTACGTTGAGCACTACCAAAGCAAACGCAAAAGAATCGGTCTTGCCTTCCTACGTCATGTGGGCTGGGGGTTGTTGTGTATAGTGTAGTATGCACGGTTGCAGCCAAGCTAACGGTCACGGGCCTTCACACTTTGGGTTGTGCCTTATAGCTTTTGGCTTTTGAATTCTGCCTGTTTACGAGAGAGAGAGAGAGAGAGAGTACGAAAGCTGAAGTATAACGGGCACATGTAATTTTGACCAGTATAGCTGAAGTCGGTACAGTGTCTACTGTAATTTGACTTATAGACCCCACCTTAGAAAGATGCGCCGTTCAAAAGCTAGTTACTATAGCAAAAGTCAAAAGCCACAAGCAGCAAGCCCAAAAGAACCCAGCCTTTTTCGTAGTTCACACGCCCATGCGTCCCATCTTATGCTTAGAGCACAATGTGGGCCCGTACATCCAATGCTAATTTGTTAATGGCTCTTTCTGACAGCACAAATTTGAATTTGAAGGCACTTGAAAGTTGGGAATTGTTTGGACCGACCATTTTCATCTATAAAAAGAAAATCGATGATTTACCGCTTCAAATAGCAATATTGTGAATTTGTCACCTAAAAATTTTTCTTGACCTTCTACCACTCCAAAGTCTGAAATAGCTAAGATTTACCATGCTGACCATATTTTAGTATTTTTCCTTTTCTACATAAAATTTGAATGTGAAAAGACTAAAATACCCTTTATCCTTCTTCACCCATCCCTGCCTCCCCGGTCCTTCTATTGTTGTTCTACCTCACACTCCTCTATCTTTGTAATATCCCAGTTTTCAAATTCTTTTTGAAGCTTTTAAAATAAAAATAACCATTTAGATTTATTGAATTAATTAAAGCTTAATTTGAATTTTTAGAAATTAAAAAGATTTAATGTCTATAAGATAAACTTCAATTAATTCAAAACCTATTTCATTTGAGTTCTCTGTATTACATGGAATTTTTCTATATTTTATTAGAAATTTTGGAGTTTATTCGTTTGTTTTGGGGGCTCAATTAAATTTGTTTCCTTTTCAAAAAAAAAATCATAAAGCTTTAGAAATTCGTAAAACCCTATTTGGGTCGAAACCCAAAATTTCGGTCGGTTTCATTTCTCCCGCGGCCCATCTCTTCACCCATGTGCCAGCCTGGTCTGCTTCGCCTGTCGTCGTCCTCTTCGCCACGCGTCACCCATCCACACGACATCCCTTGTACTGTCGTTGCTAGATGAGGCCCCACCTCACTGTTCTCTCCATGCCATGTCTGTTTCGCCGTTGTCCGCCACGCCTGCCGCGGACTCATGTGTCGTGCCCGTCTCGACTTCCGTGCCACTGGGTGTAAGGGCCGAGCCATCCTCTCAATTTTTGCATCTCCAAGCCGCCTCGCCGTCCTCACGCTAGCACCAGAGATCGTGTTGCTTCACCGTCGCTCCGTCGTCGGAGTCATCTTCTCCGCCGTTTCGCCATTGCATCGCTTCGTCAACTTTTCCTGCCGATGAGCCGCCCTTCTGCTATGCACCTTTCTGCTCCATTGTCTCGATCTTGTCACTGGTCATCGCCTCGCTCAGCCCGTTTGCTCGTGTTTCACTCTGTTCCCTTAGTTCCCACATGACGCCTCGGTTCGCTCGTGCGCGCTAGCATCAGTGCTTATGTCACCGTTGCTACGTCACCATCTAGAATCCTTCGTGGGCTCAGTCCATGGTGAGTTGCATCTCTTCCATGTGGTCCTACATGCCATCCACTGTTTCGTAGACCCAATCCACTGTAGACCGTGAATCCCCTAGCTTATGGACTTAGTCCATAGACTATGACCCCACATACCAGTGACCAAAACCTATTTCCTTTAGAAAAATAATTTGGTTGAAAACTCAAAAACCCTTACTGACATCATAAATCTAATTTCTTTAGAAAAATAAATCCAAAAAAGCCATTCCGAAAGCTCGTTCTCCTCCGTTCGATCTTCGATTGATTCAATTCTTTTTATTAAATTCATCTAAAATTGAGCTCTATATTTTTAGTTCTATTTTTATTATTTTTAAATTTTATTTAAATTTATTTGTGTTTTATTTGCTTTATCTCTCAGTAGATAACGACTTTGAAGGAGCAGAAGAAGGAATTGAAGTTCAAGAGTTGCTAACTGAGCAAATCCAAGGAAAATCATGACCTTTGATCTTATTGAAACTATTGTTTTAAATATATTTATTAGTATTTTATTTTGAATTATCATACATTGCTAATTTAACACAAAATTCTTGTAATTGATTGTAATCGACCAATTTGAATAATCTCTCGTTGATAATTTGAATGTCATGATTCTATTATCACCATAGGATAGCTACTTATCTAGTAATGTAATATTAGTATTCACTTGTGTTGTGTGTCTAGTATGATTAGCCATTCTTATTATTACATTAGTCTTGTCATCACATGTTGATCAATTAATTAATTTTAACTTAATGAGATATTAAATCATGGTTGTAACCATAGTTATAAAATTTATGTAACAAGACATGGGCATGTCATTGATCTTGGTTAAACCAAAATGATTTTTCACTTGGGCGAGTGAATCATGTAGTAAAGTGGGTACTAATAGCACATGGGATATAGATGTCTCACTTGGGTAATATCTAAAGACTTAACTTTGTGTGCTATTGATATAAGTTTTATCGTACAATCACATGTCTAGTATGGGATGGATCTTGCTAATTAATTTGTGATGTTTCAACACTGCTTTGTCACTGGAGAGTGGAGAAGGCAAAGAGGTCATAGGCGGTAATGGTGTAGGATGGCATGGGGGAATAACAAGAAGAACACTTTGAAGAAGAAGAGGGCAAAATAGCCTTTGCGCATTCGAATTTCGGGCCAAAAATATGTAAAAGTAAATAATACAAAGAAAATAGCAAATCTCAACTATTTCATGATTTACAGTGAGATGGTCAAGAAAAATCTTTTGGGTGTCAAACTCACCAACTGTTGTTTTTGGAATGGCAAATCATCAATTTTCCCCTAAAAAAATAGCTTGGATGATTTCAGTTATTAAGCTAAACTCTTTGGTGCATTAAAAAAGTTTTGGATAAAGATTTGTCGCAAAAGCTCAAGTTCCATATTATTGTGTATTTGTCAGTTGCTAGAAGAGTAAATAATCAATCTTGGCTCACCCCACTACGATGAGAACTTGGGTGGTTTTTTTGGTTGCAAAACCCAAACTCCATTGTGCCCCAACTAGATGCTAGCTAGGTCAATAAGACAATTGATGACAACAACCATTTCTACTCTCTTCCTATTTCTCACTTTTACCGTACAGTTTTTTTCCACTTATATTTTATGACTTATGATTTATGTTATAGTAACTAGTTTTCAAACGGTGTGTTTTTTAAAACGGGTCAACAGAAAGATTATAGTAAAAAGTTTACTGAATTTAGTTATATCAGTCAAAATCGTATGCGACTATTTTTCTTTACGTACTGCATCTTGCGAACAGTCAGAATTAAAAAAAGCTATAAGTCATACGTCACACTCGAAATAACCCACCATTAAAATACCGGATCGTTTCTTACTTTTCCTTAGTTTTTTTATTCTCCGTTACAAACTGAACATTGTTTTTGTTTGCAATGATTGCCTTTTCCTTTATATCGATCAATTCTGTTCCCATAATCTCATATTCCTTCTTTATTACGTGTCAATCATGTTTCACTTATTGCTAATTCTGTTCTCTTGCGTTTAATTGTTGGATATACTCACTGGAGCTTCACTACCTTTCACCTTGTTGTTCTGCTCTCCTTTTGTTTGCTACCGCTGCCTTCATGTGAGAAGGAAAATCAGAAAAACAAATAAAAAGAAAGCAGAAAAGGAAAAAATTCCTCGAAAATCCAACTGCAGCTATATATACCTCGACGCTCCTCTCCTCACCCTTTCCCTTTCCTCCCCCACCCCCACCCACCACCCCCCCAAGCCCTAGATGTCCCCCTCCCCTCCCCCTGCCTCCTCGCGCCGCGCCGCCGCCCCGCCTCGATCCCCCTAGATCTCGTGCGAATCCGCGCCCCCGGCGCCCCTCGCGCCCCGATTCGGCGCTCGCGCGGCCGGAATCGGCGCCGATTTGGGGGAGTTTTGGTGGTGAGTTGTTGTTTTTAGCGGCGTTTAGAGGCGGGGTTTTCGGGGCGGTGGATGGACGCAGTTGAGCTGCCGCTGCCAGCGAAGGTGGATTTCGGTAAGATTTTGACTTCGGCGGCGGCGGAGGGGGTGGACGGAAGCGGCGCCGGTGGTGGCGGGGGCGGGGAGGTCTTGAGGCGCTGCGCTGATGTGGATCGCCGGAACGGCGGTATAATCTCTTTCTGCTTCCTTTGGTTTGTTTGGTCGTGTTGTGGGTAGGTTGGAGTTTTGTTCGTGCGATGGGGAAATAGGGTATGTTTTGAATTATTGGAGTTTTGGGAATTATTTTGAAATAGGGTATGATTTCAGAGGAACGTTGATTGCATGTTTAAATAATGTGTATTGCGGTATCAGTTCAAAGGTTACCGAACAGAAATTATCCATTTTCAACAGTGAACAACTAAAATTCATGCACTACTCTTCACGTGCAATATTGCTGGAGCTTAGCGGACTTCTTATAATCCCTTACTCAAGAAGCAATAACAACTAGGACAGAGTTAAAATAATTGTAGATAAGCTCAGTAGAGATGTTCAGCTAGATTAGTTGCTCACTGCAAAGCAAGATAAGCTCAGTAGAGATGTTCAGCTAGATTAGTTGCTCATTATAAAGCAATATCAACCAACTTGAAGCTTACATAAACAAATTCTGCCCATTTTTTCTCAATAAAGATCTACATAAATAATAAGGAATATGTTTGATTGTTTCGACGAATACCTATAAATGCTCACTTGTTCAGTCCAAATCCCAAATATCAGAAAAAGAACAAAAACAAATGCTCACTTGTTCAGTCCAAGTCTCAAATATCACAAAAAGAACAAAAGCATCTGTTACTCAGTAGGAACATTGAGAAACCGAACTTCAAGGATAAGCAAGCTCATCTATTAAGAATGTCTAAAATTACTACAACTACTTGGTAATAAACTCATCTTTTAAATTCACACGGATTAGAACAACCAATCATTCGTAAGATGGCACAATATAAGACATGTTTTCGGTCACAAATAGGTATAAATAAAATCAAGTAGATGGTAATATAACCACTATGTCACATTAATGTATTCTTTCTAAGGACCTTCGAATATATAACACCTCCAATATGATAAAATAACCTTTTTCCTCAGAAAAATGAACAGATCATATCGTCATTGTGATGCTGCGGTCAAAGTAGACTCCAAAAGATATAGGCCATTCCAATATGATAAAATAACTTTTTCCATTCAGAAAAATGAACATATCATATTGTCATTGTGATGCTGCAATTAAAGTAGAATCCAAAAGATATAGGCCAACATATTAGCTCCTCAAAAAAATTTAATCTACTAGCGTACTAGTGTCAAGTACATGTATTAAGTTCAACAACTAAAAGACATCTAATAAGCAATAAAATCTTGTGCAGGAGGTGTTGCCATTATCAAGTCAACACTCTGAAAATATGATTTGTACGACAAAAAAAATTAATCACAGTTAAATTACAATTTTTTGCTTGATTTTACTGTTTACAACTAAATCCTTGCTCGAAGGAAATACCATAGCAGCACATCATCAAAAATCAAGAGACAAGAAATAGCAGTAACCTGATCACAACTACTCAATAAAACTAAAAAAAGGAAACAGATGTAAGAACAGAACAACTGTAAATTAGTTCACTAAAAAAATAATTTGACAAAAATTTACGAACTCAGCACTAAAATTCACATATACAAGTAAAGAAGGCATGGTTCATGCTGATAAAAATTCCATGGCAAAAACTCTATAAAACCATACAAATCAACCTACAAGGTTAAGCCAATTCACAATGAAAACTATAAGAAAAATTCATAGGAGACAAATTGATCAGTAACAAAGATGAAAGATTTTGTTTCTCTATGATACGTACCATGTAACCACTGCCACAATCTATGATAAAAAAAGGCAATTACTGATCATCAAAAACAGGAAATTCCATAATCCATAGGGCACACGATTTCTTGCTGTAGTCAGAGAGAACATTCTGGCAAGGTGTTGAATTGTGATATGAGAAGTCAGGTGGATTGTGGCATTTTCTATTTTTGGTGATCAGTAATTGTCTTTGTAGATTGTGGATTGTGGCAACAGTTATATGGCATGTATCGTAGAGAAAAAAATCTTTCATATTTGCTATTGATCCCTTTGTTTCCAGTGAATTTTTCTAGTTTTTCTTGTTGACTTGACTTAACCTTCTAGGTTAATTTGTATGAGTTTGTGGAGTTTTTACAATGAAATTTTTGTCCGCATGAATCATACCTTTACTTGTATATGTGAAAATTTCTTGCTAAATATGTTTTTTTGGTGAACTGATTTACGTTGTTCTGTTCTTACATCTGTTTTATTTTTTTAGTTTTGATTGAGTAGCTGTGATCAGATTATTGCTATTTCTTTTCTCTTGAGTCTTGATGAATGTGCTGCTTGAGCAAGAATTCAGTTGTAAATGTGAAAGCAAACATTTGTAATTTAACTTTGATTATTTTTATCATACAAATCACATTTTCAGAGGGTAGACTTATTGGCAACACCTCTTGTCATGAGATTTTATTGGCTTATTAGATGTCTTTTAGCTGCTGAACTTAATACATGTACTTGACGTTAGTAGATTAATTTTTTTGAGGAGTTAATATATTGGCCTATATCTTTTGGAGTCTGCTTTGATTGCAACATTACAATGACAATATAATCTGTTTATTTTTCTGAATGAGAAAGGTTATTTTATTATTTTGGAAGTGTTATTCGAATGTCCCTGAAAAGAATACATTAATGTAGCATAGTGGTTATATTACCCTCTATTTTTTATTTATCCTATTTGTGATTGGAAACTTGTTTTCTACTGTTCCATCTTTTGAATGATTGGTTGTTCTAATATGTGTGAATTTAAAAAAATGAGTTCATTATCAAGTAGTTGTAATTTTAGACGCCCATTAATAGATGAGCTTGCTAATTCTTGAAGTTCAGTTTCTAAATGCTCCTACTGCAGTAACATATTTTCTTTATTATTTCACCATGGAAACAGTCAAATCTATTCTTTATTATTTATGTGGATCTTTATTGAGGAAGAATGTGCAGAATTTGTTCCTATGTAACTTTCCAAGTTGGTTGCTATCATGGTTGACTTGGCGACCAAGGCGACTGCCGGGCGCCATGGCGTCGTCTAGGCGTGGTACGGCGAGCAAAACAAAAGCAGATTTTAGATTCAGGCAAAGCAGTGGTATGGCGAGCAAAACAAATGCAGATTTCTTAGTGGGGTGCGGAAGACGGAGGCGGAAGCAAACCTTGGCCCCGATGTCGTTGATGACATGCTTGAGGAGCTGCACGTTGGCACCGCGGCGGAGAAGGCCGAAGTGCGCTAGGTCGTTGAGCTGCACGTCGAGCAGTGCTGGTAAGGTGGCGGTGTCATCGGGACCAAGGCGTGGAACGTCTCGCTTCAGGACCATGGCACTAATGTCGCGTAGGTTGATGATCTGGTCATCTGGATGACCGGCTTGACTTGAGGTTGAGATCTAGAGCAGAGGAAGTGCGGATGGATTCCTTGGCTGCTGGTTGTGGGAGTGGAGGGAGGGAAGCTCGTTGAAGGGATCACGGCGGCACCGGTGGCTAGGGTTTCACCAGCGTTGCCTTCTGTTCACTCGCTCGATGTAGTGAGTCTCCACTCTCCAGGAAGTGTGTCGCTTCGTTTCACTTAATACCATTCATTCTCTTCTCAGTCCTCACCTCATGGCTTACACTCACCTGGCAAGGCAGCCGCCCAGTCATTCGCCGCAGATGCCTTGGCGAAAGTGGGGACGACCGGAGCTCCTAGGCGCTCGTCTAGTTTGCCTAGGCGCGACGGATCTCCATGGCGTCCTCCCTGCACCGCCGCAAAGCCTAGGCGACACCAAGTCGACGCCTAGGCAACACCGTGACATCCATGGTTGCTATTGCTTTGCGATGAGCAACTAATCTAGCTGAACATCTCTACTGAGCTTATCTACAATTATTTTATCTCCGTCTTAGTTATTGGTTATTGAGCAAGGGATTACAAGAAGTCCGCTAAGCTCCAGCAATATTGCATCTGAAGAGTTGTGCATGATGTTTAGTTGTTCACTGTTGAAAATGGATAATTTCTGTTTGGTTACCTTTGGAATGATGTTGCGATCCACTTTAAACATGCGATAAACGTTCCTCTGTTTGAGACTTTGGGTATACCACATATTACTTGGGTGTGCATTGGATTGCAGCAATTTCATGGACCATTTTTTGGCCTCGTGACTGGCAAATATTTTGTTTATTCCTTTTTAGTTTTTATCTTTTACCATGTAAATCATGCCAATTTTCTTGATAGTGAAACTTGATACCATTTTCCTTTTACTTTTGAACTATTTGATCTTTTTGGTTCCATGTGCTGTACGTATGGAATATGGATTTAGGCTTTTGTTTTTCTTGTGTTGATCATTTGGCCTAAGACAAATAGGTGAACTTAAAATTTTAATAGGTCTTTTACTTTCCTTTTAATTTTTAATAGGTCTTTCATGTTTTTACCTTTTCTGGTGTGAACTTTCATGCTTCTGCTAAATGTCAAGTTGCAAAATGCAGCCGATGTACCTTGGTTTTGGTTGTGTGGAACTGTGGATTTTTTATTTATACGAAGCCTTGTGTAAGTGATGATAAGATTCTCATTCGGGGCTTTCAGATAAGAGTAATATGGTGAAGCTAGAGGGCTTTCAGATCGTAGATACACAAGCACCATCACCATGTGCACATGCATCCAAGCTTGTGAACCTTATAATTACAGATGTACTTGTTAGCTTCCACATCTCTTTGGGGCTCGGATATTGCATTGCTGTTCCCTTTTTCTGATGACATTAGGGCCTGTTTGGAACGCAGGAATTTCACAGGATTTTCGCGTGATTTTCATAGAAAGTAGAAAATAGTTCGATTCCTACATGATTCGGGAAAAGCCCCGGATTCCAAACAGGGAGTTGATATCTTGTATCCTTCATGCATTTCTTGATATCCTTTCTTTAAAGTGGCAGAATAATTTGCTTTGTTCCCTGGGAAAGTTTCTGTTGCCATATAGGAAGTATTTTTGCCATATGTGTCATCTGTCAAAAGGTTTTATGTTATGCATGCTTAATTTTTTTACAACGGATTTACTGATCCATCAAAAACATGTATTTTCAGATGTGAAGCAGCACAATCAGAATGCAGAAAGCAGTTCATCTTATAGAAGTAAAAGGACTTCTTCGGAAGTTTCTATTCAGAAGTCTCTTGCTTTTGATATCAAGTCTGAAAACAACAGCAAGCGGGATTACATTGGAACTGATACTATTCAATCCTTGCATAAGAAAGACAGCAAGATATTGGCCAAAAAGACCATAAAGTTGTTGGATGCTCCACCTTGTTCAAAAAGGCCAAAGCTAGAGCCAGTACAAACCACCAGAGATGCTGAAGCTAAGGGCCATGACTTCATGTCGCACAAGATTGCGCTTGAATTGGCGCAGTGCACACCATCTGGTAAGTAGTAAATTATCAAGTTCCATTTCTTCATTTACGGATGTCTCATTTGACATAATGAAGGTCTCTTTTTATAACTGACCAAATGACTGCATATGTTCATGGATTCATGCTGGACATTTCCAATCAGAGGTTCATTATTCTGGCATTATAACATAGTAATATTTCAACGATGAGAAGAGACTGGGGTGAAGCAACTGTGTTGCTGTGATATGTTTACGATAGCTTTGGGCTAAATGCATGTTACCGTGTTTTGAATCAATTCCATGTCTCTGTTGCACTGATTTCCCTATTGCTGTTTTTCTGCTCTCCTTGGGGCTTCTGTAGTTTACAATACATCGCTGTGTTGTTTGGTGCGCAGTAATAATTTTACCATATTATTTATTTTCAATTCTTTACATAGACAGGTCCATTCAAATTCCTAATGTAGACTGTTAAATTTCAATTATTTATTGAGGAAAAAAACAATTCCTCCTTGTGCTAACAAAAAATTTGGAGTGGTCTTGCCTTCATTCTGTTCTCTTTCATGCAAGCAAATTTACAGTAGTGGGATGGAAGTAACGTTTGAGGGGACATGTTTACAATCAATCTTGGTGGAGGCGGAGTTAAGTTTTGCCAGGCAGATTTACAAGGGTGCTCTAATCCTCTAGCACTGTCAACTGTAGCACTGTAAAAAGAATGGAATATTATTTTTAGTCCATTGAGTTTATATGGATATAACTCCAGGGATCAATTTTGTAGAGGTAAATGTTTAGTATCAATGGAATACTAAGCTTGCTCATATTCAAATAGGTCATTCCTGTTTATGGGGCTCTTATCCATATGTTTCTTAGCTCTGCAAAATGTATCTAGTATTGTCCTGGTTTTATAGATCTTTCCTATTGGTGTTTCTCTTATGGGCCTATCTTTATATAGGCTAGGGTAATGGCCAACTTAAGATATGATCCGAATAAACCAGTCCTACACATCTTAATAAGCTACCGGATTTGTGGCAACCCTGCAAAACCGCAACCGCTATCACGCGATCTGATTCGTGGTTTGGCAGTGAACTGATTTGTGATGGTTCACAGTATGATACACTGGAGGGTGGCGAACCCAAAACTGAGGGGCAGCATGATGGATGCTAACCTGATGGCAGCAGGAGGAAGGTTGGTGATTGTAGGTTTGCACATTGGCCAAGGTCGGCACCGCTGCCGCTTGAGGTCCATGGCTTGGAGTTTCTGTACTTCAACCACTGCAAGATGGAGGACAGGAGCTGTGTGGAGCACGAGCAGCGGCGGCATCAAGGGACCAAGAGGGAAGTCAAGAGTTAGATTGGAAGGGAGGGAGACGAAGGAGATGGGAGCCGGTGGTAGTGCCATGGTAGATCTAGAGGGAGGGAGAGACGGCTGCCTAGGGTTCCCGGAATCCCAGGGGTAGGAGCCAGGGATGCATGGGCTAAGTGGGCCGAGTGGGCCATGGGCTGCGTGGGATAGTACAGTTTGATTTTTTTCCTTTTTTGTTTATGTACAGTTATGCAAGGATCTTCTGTGTATAAACCCCATGGTCCGTTTGGTGTTTTATCTTCTGTAAAGAAAATATGTTGTGTACTAGAATCATTGGGTTTGTGAATCCGTTTCGGATTTGTGAACCAAAGAGGTAGACCCCCTGAAAACCTTTTGTGAAGTGACATACCTGTGCCATGAGCCCAACTAACCATGAATCAGATAATTATGATTTAAACCGAGTAATGCGTATTTTTTTAGTAAATCTAATGAAATTAATATTTTCGTGCTGCTGTTCACGTCATCCAATGATAAGAGTGGTTAAAAAACCTATGAGCCACATTCAGTTTCTTAACTGATCCTTGATGAGTTCTGCTTAAGTAAAATATTCAATTTACTCTGCATCAAATAAATATTTAAGATGGGCCAGTACTTGGCCAGTTCCTCCTATTAGTAACTGACCATTTGGCTCTTGTGGAGTAAATAGCTGTTGTTTGGCGCATGTATGACCCTATCTGCGTGTCTTGTTGGTAGGGGGTGGGGGCATGCCGGCACGGGAGCTCACCCTGTCTGCTTTTTCAATCATAATCTCTCTGAGGAATCAATTGTCATTCATAATTTACTAATAGGATTGTAAGAGTTTTTCTTGGTTTTAGTCTTTTTCCAATGAAGTATATTGTGTCAGTGGCGGTTATTGCTCAGCTCATTAGTCATTACAGCTTCCTAATTCTATAAGGCAACAAGATCTTTTTAATGTATGTACACATTGTGGGAAGGATTTATATTTTAGGATTATTTCATTTGTGGCTCACTGGTTCATGATGCTTGAATGTTATGATATAGTTCTATTTGATGGTCCATTTTGGATCCCAACTTGTTGTACAACGTGTCATTCTCTGCTTTCATAATCCATATTTGATATAGCTCCACTCTTGTGTGAGTGATCATTTGTTTACTTGCTTTAATGTCAATGCTTCTGTTTAGGTTGATATTCTGACAACAAATGCTTTTGCACTTATCCTAATTGTACACAGAAAAAACTCGGTTGCTAAAGCAGAAGCGCATTTCTGATGCAAAGAGAATTGATAAGAAGAATTTTAGGTCTGGTGTCAGATCTAAATATGATTGTTTCACATCAAAGGCTGGTTTAGGAAATTTTGATTCTGGTTTCTTGGGAAACAGCATGCTTGGTATGTAGTAACTGGTTGCTGCTACATTATGATTTTATTTCTTAATGTATTCTACTTGTTATTATTCTTTATTGACTTCTGATGATAATATAACCCTGGTAGATAAATGGACGTTGTCCTTTAAATAATAATTTGATGGCAATGAAATCTAGTTCTATAATTCATTTGAATTTTAATTAGTCGTTGGTTCTATGACTTTCTGTCTATAATTTCACAATTGATTTTTTTTATTGCTGATAACTTCAATTTGAATCTTCACCTGATAGTTTATGGTCTTCTCAATGATATGGAATTAGTTTTCCTTTTAAGCAATCCTACCTTTTTTTGGTTGGTTTCATCTGCCCTTTGACTATTCTAAAAAACTGATATAAAACTTTCTTCTGGCTGTACACAACTCATTTGCTTTCAAGTTAGTTTGTTGGTCACACAAAGATTGGCACTCCCTGTGGATGCATGACAGAATCACATAATCTTTTACAGATCAGTGTTTCTAATTTCTTTCTTTGTTTTTGGTTTTCTGGGTTTTCAATTGCAAACACATTTTATTTACAGCTAAACATGTTGCCAAGTTGTTTTATCTACGGTCTTCTTTTTGGTGATTCACACCCCCGCCCCCTGTTGCTTTGCATCTTTTTAAGTGTAAATACTAATATGAAAACATGGTAGTGTTTTTTTTTAACAATGTTGTTATTATGTGTCATATTTAACAATGTTGTTTGTTGTTCAGTGCTACATGCATATTTTTTATTTGAATGTATAGGATTCTGCATCATCATAACTCACATGGTGTGAGAGTGACTTTTGCGTTATAAGACCTCATCCAATTTCATCTGATATGTATAACCTTCAGAATGACTAATGTGATATTTTACGGGCCTGTTTTTTTGGCTGAAGTTTATAGTTTTTAGCTGCGGTTTTTGGCTTTTGGGCTGTTCGTGCAAGAGATTATAGAGTAACAGAAACTCACGTGCGATTTTTGCCGATATAAATGAATTTGGTACAGTATGTACTACAATTAACTAGTAGATCATATCTTGAAAAGATATTCCGTTTAAAAACTAATTACTGTAGAAAAGTCGAAAAACAGCTTTTAGAAGCTGAAAAGAACAATCCCGTATGGTTTATTGTTCACTGTTCAGTGCTACATGCATTTTTTATTTTAATGTATAGGATTTTGCATCATCACGTCGTATGGCTCGCCAGCGTCGTTTTCATTATATGACCACTTCCAATTTCATCTGATATGAATAAATAACCTTCAGAATGACTAATATGATATTGTAATGGACAGAATCACAGAACCATGCTATTAGATCATTTCTGGGTCATAAGCTATATGATATTCCATTTCTCTCATTGTTGATCATACAAATTCTTGAATGGCAACTTACAGTGTTTGATCCGTTCATTCAGGGGCACATGGCCTTAAATCTGATATCCGTGACATCACAAATCACATTGAGAACCTCTCATTGAGCGAACTTCTCAATGGCACTTACAAATATTCCAGCTTAGGAAGAGAAAAGGGAAAGAAGGTATTGCACACGAAAGATGAACTCCTAGCCTCTGTCAGAAAAGCTTTTTCCATGCTGTCTGACATGGACTGTAGTTATGGAAAGGATGCTAATTTAATCCTGAGCCCTGGGTTGCCCTCAGCAAGCACTTCCAGCTGTGACGGCAAAGACCAATGCAGTGACAAACCATCCTCTTTGATTAGGGTAAGTGCAATTATTAAGTTTTCAGCCATTAGCATGCCTTGAAGCACCTCAGAGCTCCTTTGATTTTTTTTTCTATTACTACTACACAGGACCCTTCACAAATTGAGGTCTGTGATACTACAATTCATCGTCCAAAGGATATCCTAAGCCGTTTAACACTTCGCCAAGGACAGGATCTTGACTCTCTATTATCACCTGGAGCCGAGAGCTCAGCTGCAGTTAAGCCTTCTATGCCTTCCATAACAATTCACGGAGCTAGTTTGCCACCATTTCCATGGTCACACTCACAAGCTGGGGGTTATCGGCCAAGTGTTGACTCTGGTAAACATGGATCGAGTAGGAGTAACTCCCATTGGCAGTGGGTGAGAGTTGGATCCAATCCCACTGCTCTAGATTATGAAGATTTATCTGTCCATAAAATTGATGATCTTCTTCAAGAAATGGATATGGCAAAATCATCTATCATGGATTCATATGACAAACAATCTAATTTATGCTGCACGGAATCAACTCCTGGATCCCTTGAACAAATTATTTACTCGAGAAAAAATTGGAGTGAGCATGGTCCACAACAAGTGCATCCACTGGACCATGGGGACTCTTCAGATAGCTTCCAGAAGCATGACAGTGAACGTTCTCTTCTAAAAACTCAAGGTACGCCACAGTTTATTAAGCAATAAAGCTTGTAGTATAGATTACTCTGATAAATTCAAAGTTCCTAAGAAATTTCAAATTTTGGTTGACCGAAAATTCTTGCTGAGATTGCTAGTGTACTCTAGACGTACAAAAGCTTTGGTGGTCAAACATGTCTCTGTGTAATAGTGAGAACCTAAAGCATTTTCATGCTAAATCACTTTTTGGTCATATTATTTATAGGAAAAAGTCAATTTTTGGTCCCTCAACTCTTCTCGTATGGTTTAATTTTCATCCCTCATTTGCAAAACTGGGTAAAACCCGTCCTCTAATTTTTAAAACAGTTTAGAATCCGTCTCTCTCATTAACAAAAGGCGGTTTTGACTGAGTTTGACACACGTGGCATGCCACATTGGATCTTAGCTGGCCAAGATGGGGTGGGGCCCATCTTCATTTTTATATTAAAATAAAAAATACTTAATATTTCAATAACACATGGGTCCACCCTACCTCATGAGTTATTTGTGGACTCGGTGCACCATGGACATGCTGGCTCCATCTCATTTTGGCTAGCTTGGATCCAATGTGGTGTACTACATAGGTCAAATTCGGCCAAAATTGCCTTTTACTAGCAGTAGGGATGGGTTCTAAATGGTTTTGAGAGTTAGAGGACGTGTTTTACCTGATTTTGCAGATGAGGGACGAAAATTAAACCACGCGAAGAGTGGGGGGGGGGGGGGGGGGGGCGACCAAGAATGGACATTTTCCTTATTTATATGCCATCCCATGCTAAAACCTAAGATTATGCAAGTTCATGCAGGCTAAAGGCCTTTTGTATTTTGTGTCACTAGACCTAGGTGCACTGCAGGTCCTAATTGATCTTGATTATTATTTCTTTGGGTTGCATGTTCCATATACTCATTTTCAATTTTCAGAATTTCATAAATTGCTGACATGAGCTGTTCACGAGCAGCATCACCAAAGATAATTCGTGCTGCTGAGATCCTATGTGATATGAAAAGAAGCACCGAAGCATGGGGTGCCCAAGGATACAGCAACGGGACAATGAAGTGGCCAAAGTCACCATCTGAGAAGGCAATGAAGGCCCGCAAGCCCTCATCCCCATTTGGTACAACCGAGAGCTCATCAGGGTCTCGGAATAGTGACGCAACTCGAACCGGAAATACCCACTCTACCAAGGAAATAGTAGATAGGACGAATGATTCTGCACGCGTGAACAACCCTGGGAAAGGGCCTATTAGGTGGCCTGTTCCTATTGAAGATGGTGCATCTCCCGTGAGGCCCGAGAGGGGCCTTATGGTTGATATGAGACAAAGCCACGGCAATGCTGCAAGGCCTCTGATTCAGGTGTCATCACAGGCACGGCTTGAAAAGGAGTACGAGAATCAGCAGAAGCTGAGGAAAGCAACATTGACCTCGTCTCTAGGATCCACAGGAGATTGGAATAGGGAGAGGAACAGGAGAATGTGAATTGTACATTACTCATGTCGAAAATCATAGGCTGCGATATATCGTCTGGGACAGCATAGCCAGGCAACTGTTTCATAAGAGGTCACAGAACATTGGGAGATGCGATAATTTAGGTGGCGGATGATGTATTTATTGGGCATTTGTTGGTGAAATTGTTGTAACAGGTGTAATTTTGTTTTTATTTGCCATCTTATCACAGGTCTCTCCCGGTCTCAACATCTTCTGTTGTGTATGCCTCAACCTATTTTCGGCAAAAGTAATAATAGCATGGGCGGTTAATTTCAAGGGAAAATATTGACGCAGTAGTCTGCATCTTATTTTAATGCTTGTAAATGCATCGGCATTTATTTGACGTAAGTAATAATGTTAAAATTTCATCACCTCAATGCTATAGTTATTTGAAAGTCTGTGGATTGTTGCTGATGCAAATCATGACGGATACAAATAATTTGTGAATCTTGGAGCTTCGTCAAGACCAGTTGATCTGTTCACTGCGTGTCCTATTATTCTCCGTTCAAGGCTTCAAGCTTTATCCGCATTGAAGATGTCTGTATAGTGAATGGAAAGACCTGTCCAACTTTGACCTGTTCACTGCATTGAAGATGACTACATGCGTATTTACACATTTGGTTATGAATCATGAGATGTACTTCTATGTCTTGAAGGTTGTTCATCCATGCTACTCTTGTTTTGCGTGCAAATTTCAATTGTCTGGAGAAAATGCATTGTATCCAGGTATGCAATCAATCACTAGGGAGAACAAGAGAATGTCAGGTGATAAAGGTGGGGGTTGAGATCGAGATATGGTTTCAGTGAGTGAGTTTCGTCGATTGTGACGGGTGTGATGCTAATGCATTTGCTGAGTTTGCATCCAGAGTATCTGGTGTGCTTACAAGACGGTGATCATCTGGATTCTGGAGGTTTTGTTAGTTTGTTTTTGATAGGAACAGGACACGTATAGATGTATGCATGAACGTATACAGAAAATTCCCCCGGATGAACCAAAGATGCAGTATTGTACATGATGTATATATGCATCCTCCCTCTTTTCCTTTCATTAGGGAATGCATGCTTCCTCATCTTTTAGTAACAAGAATTTACATGCAAACTATCTACTGTTTGAAACAAAACTGAACTTTGCAAAAGATCAAAAATCTGAAATTGATTTGAATTTCCGTTTTTGCTTTGCTCTCTCAAATCCTCACCCTATTCTCCACAAATCTCAACATCCAGATGCCTCAAATCCCTGCCATGGCCATCGGATTAGGGGAGGGCAAAAGCTACACTGTCATTGCCCGAAAAAGCTCACTGCCGCCTCACTGTTTTGTCGCCGCCGCTCATGCCTCCTTCGTGACCGACCACACCCGCGCCTCTCCCGCCGGCTCTGCCTGTTGGACGGCTACCCCCGCCCCCGTGGCACGCCACGCCAGCCCGCTGCAGCGCCGTGCATCAGCTTTTGCCGCCACCGTGTTCCCCGCTTTGCCGCCGCCCAACTCCTCTGATCGCGCCACCACGCCCCCGCGCCGCTTGATTCCGCCACCTCCCCGCGCGGACAAGCTTCCTTTACACCTCCTCTCTGCCGCCCTGACGCCCCGACCTAACCCCAAGCCGTGGCATCGCCGCCGGCCGCCACGCACTATTGCCGCCATGAGGAATATCCGACGCCGAACTGCATAAGCTGTGCTATATAACTGGCCAAGCATCTCTAGCCACCGCCGCCAACCCCGCCACCCGCCCGACGCCCCAAAGCGTCCCCATCCACCTCCATTGCCGGTAATTCCAAGAAATCCCCAAACTTGAGCCCTAGACCAATGTCCCATCTCCGGTCCTCCGTTCTCCAATTCATTGCTCCTATAGCTTCGCCGGTACCCTAGAAGCATGCTCCAACCGCTGCCTTAGCTCCCTACTCACCCGTCTTCCCCGGCGCCGATCGCCACCCCACTTCCAAAACCGACCACCGTGGCCAGCCCAACGTGGACTTCCCGAGCTTTGGCCAACTCTTCTCCAAGTTTACCCGAACCCTAGTGGTGCTCAAACACTAGCCTAATTGTCCTAGGAAGCCACCATGAACCCACAATCTCAAAAATAGCCACAAAAGGGAGGACCTCGCCGCCGGAGAACGCCGCCTCCGCCGGCCCGGCCACCGCCAAAAATGGGTTCCCCGTGCCGTCCCGAGCCCGTCCATGCCCTCTGCTGCCGCCGCAGCTCCCTCTACCGCTGCCGCCAACTGCCGCCTCTCTCCTCTATTCGCTACACACACACAGGCTGAAGGAGGAAGAAGGCACTGTTCCTCCGACCCGGGCCGCCTCCATCGAGTCGAGCCGCACCAGTCGCCCGCGCCCGACCGCACCGCCCGTCGCGTTCGACCGCGCCATCTCGCACCCGACGCACCCGCGCCCGAGTCCGACCGCGCCACCCCGCGCCGCTCGCACCCGCTCGCCCCTCGTCGCTCGCACCCGACCGCGCGCGCCCGCGCCCGGCTGCACCGCGCGTCCGCGCCCGACCGCACCGCCTGTGCCCGACCGAGCCAGCAGCGCCCGCGCCCGAGCCCGACCTCGCCTGATCGCGCCCGATCCGAGCCAGGCGACTTGGTTGAGCCGAATCGGCTCGCCCGCACCCATCCGCCTGAGTCGGTTGCATCCGACCCGAGTCCGTTGAATAGTAACCGAGCCCGATGAACAGTAAACTGACCCAAAGCCGAAAATACAAGTTTATACTCCCCGGATTCGTTTCGAGCCCCCCCAACCCAAATTCAAGGCCCATTTCTACATATTACCCTCCTATAAGCCCAAATCTCAATTTATTTGAATTTTATCGGATTTTTATTTCTTTATTTCATTTCTTTATTTCTAGCTCATTCCTTCGGGCATGGAATTGATGTTATTTTATTTGATTTGCGCTAGCTTCCGGAGTCGAGGATCCGCAGGACCAGGAGGGAGAAGCTCAAGCCCAGATCCAGCCCGTCGAAGAATTTGAACTTGTGGAAATCGTAGAATCGCAAGGCAAGTTGCACATACCTCGATCATATTGAGCCTATCTTGTCTTGATGTATTTATTTAGTAGTATTTTCATTATGATATTTTAAGTCATTATTTTGTGTATAAAGTACTGTTTAGAATGACTTGATTTATTAGTTATGACCTACCACCCTAAAAGGCCCCGTTTAACTTGATGACCATATTCATGTTGACAAACATAGTAGTATTAAATACAAAAGTGATATAAACATGGTAGTTAGGAATTCATCAAATCTTTCTACTATTAAGGCTTTTGGTATTTGTTTAGAGCTTTAAAAATATGAATCTAGGGTAAGTGAGGATCACAGGTGTGGATCCGAAGACCTTATCCTAGGGTGGAGGCTTGGGTGAGGAATGGTGGCAGTACAGGAAGGTACTGAATATGGGTGTGTGCGTGGATAATGCCTCGGAGAAAAATATAAGGACTAGATCCTTATGCTGAGTAAAGAACATAGTATCCGCCCAACCACAAGCGTTGATTTTGTCAAACCTGGTTTAATAACTGCTCAAGTTCAATTGAACCTCTGCAATTGGCGGGGTGAGTCCGAGGGTGAGTTCGTATGGGAGGTGGTTAACCATACAACAGTAGGATTGCTATGAGTCGGATGAGATCCGTGGGGTCATCCGAGCTTATGGGGAATTAGGACCTACTGGGTGGAGGCTATATAAAGAATTGAGCAGTGAACAACCTTATTCTTTTAACTCTGTCGCGGGAGTTGAAAGATCTTGTGGGTAAAGCAGGGCAACTCTGCAGAGTCATAAATAATTGTATTCGAATACGCCGTGCTTCCGATGAATGAAGCTGTGTTTAATGGATGAATCCATCAACAAAGCATAAGTAGAGTTATGAATGGTTTTGAGATGTGGAATATTGATAATTACGCTTGAAAACCCCTTTACTTAATGGAGTTGCTTTTCAAGTTTTATTAAATAAAACTGCATCTACCCAATTAAAGAACCTGTTATCCCTTCATTTGATATTCCATGCATATAGTTAATGTTAAGCTCCGTGTAACTTGCTGAGTACGGAAGTTGTACTCATACTTGCTTAAAAACATAAACAGAAATTGTTAACTTTGAGGAGCCCGGCGAAGATGAAGAAGTGGTGTACTACGAATTGGAAGAAGCTTGGGATTAGGGTCGTTCTCCGCTCAAGCATGCCTGTGGTGTTTATTTTTGTGTAATATACCTGAAGGTCGTTGGCCCTACTGTTAAACTTGGCTTTAAGCCCTTTTATTGTAATAAAGTCGACTTTTGTATTTGAGCTTGCGTTGGCAATGTTATTCACTCGATGGATGTAACTCGCAATTGAACTGTCCTGGGCAATTGCGAGGAATTCATAACGCTCCCAAAAATGGGGGTGTTACACTGTTGATCTTATGAAGTAACTGCGGGAGACACAACACGGGATCACACAGAGGAGACGGTGTTTTAAACAGGTTCGAGACTTCTAGAGAGAATAATAATCTTACTCTTGTGTTCATGTCTTCAATGAGGATTACAATAGAGTGCACAATATTCGAGATGAACATTGGGCGACTAAGATTACGATTGAGTAATGTCTTGCAATATGCTTGCTTTCGCCCTCTTTGTTGTCTGATACCTTCTTTAAATAGCTCGAAGGGGTGGTAGTTGTTGAGGAACCATCGCTGGTGACCAGTCCGAGCGATTCCTCTGTTTAGAACAAGAACGAATCAATCACAGAATCATAGAATAATAGATTGAACACACAGAGAGATAGAGAGAACTCCTGGTATTTCTTTATTGCTTTTCTTTTATGTGTACATAATGAGGGGGTATGGCTCTCTATTTATAGTCTACGGTGGAGTGCCCAAATATGTCAGGACTCTGGGCTGGGCCTAGGGTTTCCTAACACTCCCCCTTGGGCACTCACCCAACATGCTCATGCCTCGTCAAAACTCCATAAAAACCCAGTGGAAAAAATTTGGAGAAAGAGTACATGATACATGTGATGCTGCGATGCACGAATTGCCTCATTAAAAACCTTGGTCGAGAAACTTCATGGAAAACTCGTCAAGGGAAAAAGAGTACAATTCACCCAAATTCATTTGGTCTGCAGGACTTTATTCTTTGGGTACTTAATCTTCATGATCAATATTTATTAGCGGGCTTGTGAGAATTCTCCCCCTGAATTCTGCACTTCTCTAAGTCTCATCATTCCAATTCCACGCACGCACCTTTCAAAGCTAGATGCGGGGAGTGACTTAGTGAATAAATCTGCGAGATTTTCACATGACTTAGTATGCATCACTTTAATCTCGTCCATCTTTTGCAATTCATGTGCATAGAAGAACTTGGGGTTGATATGCTTTGTGAGATGACTCTTCACATAGCCCGTTTGCACTTGTGCAACGCAAGCGGCGTTATCTTCATAGATAATTGTGGGGGTTTGCACAATTTTCATCCCACATGACTGCTGGATGTTGTGAACCATTTGGCAGAGCCAAGCGCACTCTCGTGCGGCTTTATACAGTACTATAATTTGATCGGTTCGTCTAAGTAGCTACCAGGCTTTGCTTAGACGATTTCCATGAAATTGCAGTTCCACCACACAGGAATACATAGCCTGTTTGTGACTTAGCGGTATACGGGTCTGACACATACCCAGCATCTGCATAGCCAATCAAGTTCAGATCTTGATTCTTTCGGTAAAACAGTCCAAGGTCCTTGCTTCCTTGGAGGTATCGGAAGATGTCCTTTATGCCCCGCCAATACCTTTTGGTGGGCTCTGCACTGTACCTTGCTGAGAGGTTCACGACAAATGCAATGTCCGGTCTAGTGCAGTTTGCTAAGTACATGAGTGCTCCCACTGCACTCAAGTATGGGAATTCCGGTCTTAGGACTTCCTCCCCCTCTTCCCTAGGTCGGAAAGGATCTTTTTCTTGCTGTAAAGACCTACCGATCATCGGTACTTTCGAGGGAAATGCCTTCTCGAAGCCAAACCTTTCAAGCACCTTTTGGGTGTAGGTCGACTGATGTACCAAGACTCCTTCAGGGACATGCTCAAGCTGCAGGCCTAAGCAAAACTTGGTCTTACCCAAATCTTTCATTTCAAATTCTAACTCCAAGTAATTCTGACTCCAAGTAGGAGCTTGCTTCTTTTATATCTTCAGCTGTCCTGATGATATTCAGATCATCTACATACACAGAGATTATACAGAATCCATTCTGGGATCGCCGTACAAGGACAGTCTTCATTGTTCGTGTAGCCTTTCTTGCAGAGAAAGTCGCTTAAGCAATTATATCGCATTCTTCCAGATTGTTTCAGTCCATACAGTGACTTTCTGAGTTTCACACTGTACAGATTTCTATTTGCTCTGTCTTGGTTTGGGAGAGGGATTCCTTTAGGGACTTTCATGTAAATCTCCGAATCCAAGTTACCGTAAAGGTATGCAGTCACAACATCCATCAATTTCATTTCTAAGTTCAAGTTCACTGCCATTGAGATCAAGTATCTAAAGGTGATTCCACTCATGACCGGGGAGTAGGTTTCTTCATAATCAACTCCAGGACATTGAGTGAAACCTTGGGCTACCAGCCTTGCTTTGTATCTCACTACATCATTTCTTTCATTTCTCTTTCGAACAAATACCCACTTGTGCCCAACGGGGTGTATGTGGGGAGGCGTGCGGCATACGGGCACAAGCACCTCTCTTTTGTTCAGAGATAGCAATTCAGTTGCTATTGCCTTCTTCCAATCTTCCCAATCTGATCTTTTCTTACATTCAGCGAGCGATGCAGGCTCGGGATCAAGATCGATGATGGTGGCAATTTTCTTTGCGAAGTAGATATCGATATTAGCTATTGTCCTATTCAGGGACTCTCCCGTGTGCACATAATTTATAGCTATTTTTTCATGAGCTGCTTCTTCTGGAGCGATTGCTTCTGCTGGAGCTTTACCTTGCGCATCACTTCTTTCAATTGCGGTGGCATGTCCCTTTAGTTTTTCGGCTCCGATGTGTGCGCACACATCCATGCCGACGGGGATATTCAGATCCGGTGTGCCCTTTTTCTGAAGGTGTCATACTTGTGCCAGGTCTCAACTGAATCCCCTTTTCATTCTGGGGGAACTTCAATGATCGGCTGTGATAAATCCCTCTTATCTTTCTTCACCAGGCGTCCCCGGTTACTAAGGATTCGAGGAGCCGGAGTTCTCATCCTCTTTTTTATTTTTCTGAGGCCTCTGGACGAGATTAGGCATACCTTTTGCTTTCTTTGGTATTTCAACCCTCTCCGGTGCAGTGCGTGCAGGCACATGCGACTTAGTCACGCTCTTCAAATCACTAAAGTGATCATGCAGTTGATTTGCTAGTTCTTGCAAATCGATTGTCTTCTAGACTTCTATTGTCTTTTGGACTTCTCTATTGCGCGGGTCATCTACATGGATTCCCCGGGCTTGCCACATAATTTCCCGACATTCCTCATCAAGGGGTTGATTTCCTCCCCCTAATGTTGGGAAAATTTTCGGTGGTGACCCTTGCGCTAGTTGCATAGGTGAATGGATGTTGTAGGCCAAAGGTCTAAGGTTGATGAGATTCGCTGCATGAAGGACTACGTGTCCCCAACATGTAGCTGGCAATTTACTTTTATGTAAGAGGGGTCGGGCAATAAATTTAATTCTCTTAATTAAAGCCTCTACCAAACCATTCTGGGTATGGACATGCGGTACCGAGTGCTCGACTGCAATTCCCATCGCCACGCAATAGTCATCAAATGCCTTTGAAGTAAATTCGCCGGTGTTGTCCATTCTGATGGACTTGATGTGATGATCAGGAAACACATTTCTGATGCGAATGATCTGCGAGATCAATTTTGCAAAGGCGTGGTTTCTTGTGGACAACAAACCCACATATGACCACTTCGAAGAAGCGTCAATGAGCACCATGAAATACTCAAATGGCCCTGAGATGGGCTGAATGGGACCGCAAATGTCTCCCTGGATGCGTTCCAGGAATGCAGGGACTTCATCCTTCACTTTCAGAGTGGAGGGTCTAGTTATTAGTTTCCCGGTGGCACATGCAGGGCACACAAAATCTTCATGATTCGGGAAATTCTTCACATTAATATTATGCCCATGCGAGTTATTTATTATGTTTCTCATCATCCTAAGACCTGGGTGGCCTAATCTGTCATGCCAGAGACAGAAGAGTTTAGAGCTTCTAAATACTGTCTTCAGAACAGTGTACGCTGCAGGCGCCTTAATGGTGGTATAATATAGCCCAGTTTTTAGTGAATGAAGTTTTTCTAATGCACTTTTTCATTCTCTTTGCGCTTCGTAATGAGTAGATATGCCTTACCATACTCTTGTTTAGTCTCAACGTGGAAACCGTTGGCGCAAATATTCTTAAAACTTAGGAGAGTTCTAGCTGATTCTGGGTACAATAAGGCTTCTTCAATGACCAAAGTTGTGCCCATTGTGGCTCTTCCCGAACCAATTATACATGCATCGCTTCTGGCGATTATCGTAAGGCTGCCAGTGCTCTTACGAATCGACTGAAAATACTTAGTCTCTCTTAAGATGGTATGCGTTGTGCCGCTGCTAGCTGAGCACACTTCTTTCATTGGGCGCTACATGTGTTCTAATATAGGGTATTTATTAACATGTATGAGAAGGCAATCAACACATAAATAAAATACTCCAATATCAGAACATATCATGCCATCATTAACTGAATAAATAAATGAATTCTTCAAATATCATCCAACCATCACAAGACAATAACAGTTCTTAAGTACCATCCATGCAAATTCTAACATATTCTTTCACACAAAATAAATGACAATTAAAGTCGAAATGCATTCAGTGCACTAGACTTCTTCTGCTATTTTCTTAGGGTTGACATTCTCTTCAAGAGAAATCATGGCGTTGGCTGCTTCTAGGTCGAGAGGGATTGCTGTTGTCGTGATGGTTTCAACCTCCATCGGTGCAGGCAGCTACTCAGAATTCTCCCCCTCAGCCGATGCAGAGTGGGCTTCATGCTGCCCTTGGCCATCCCGCTTTGGCTTGTTAGCCTTATTCTCACGTCGAGCATCTGATTTGCCTTTCTGGGCTGCGGCCTTACCCTTCCTTCCCCTTCTCTTCATCAAGGGTTTTCGCACCTTGTAGCTCTCGGCGTTGTCTTCACAGCCAGCGGAGCTCCCAGTTGGCTAAGTGACGTAGTTCTTGCGGAGAACTTCGTCTTGAGCCTCCGCATCCTGCATCATATCAATCAATTCGGCGTATTCCTTATAGCCGTCATGACGATAATTGCATGCGGATTGCACTGCATTGGGGTGGAAGGTGAATAGGGTTCTTTCGATCTTCTGCTCGTCTGTGATTTGCTTGCCACAGAGTTGAAGATTAGTACAAATCCTGTGCAAGGCAGAATTGTACTCCCCGACCGTCTTAAAGTCGGCAAACCTCAGTCTGATCCATTCCTACTCTGCTTGAGGAAGAATGATGTACTTTAGCCTCTCAAACCGCTTCTTGAGTGCAGTCCAGAGTGCTAGCACGCTTTTCTCCACCATATACTCATTCTTGAGAGTGAGGCAGAGGTGGTGCCTGAGAAAATGAAGTGACTGATCATTCTCCTCAGGTTTGGATTGAGCGTCATTCAGTCCACCAATCCCAATAGCAGCCCGGAGCTTCTTGCCTCCAAGCACAATCTCGACATCCGATGTCTACGTCAGATAGTTTTGACCATGCTGGGCCAGCTCCTCAAACTCCCAGTTCGTCATGCTAGTCATCTAAATGTGCATAAGTCTACTTCTGGTAGACATGCACGGAATAATTCATTGCGGGTAAATAAATGGTACAAAAGGTTCTCGTAATGTTTCAGAATTTTCTATGCATTTTCTATAATTTTACTGCTAAATTCAGTGATTAAAAGCAATTTTCAGCAATTACAATTAACCAAAACAGTAAATAAATACAGAAAATACAAAGAATAATAATGGCATAAATAAATAAGCTTCAAATGCTAAAAATAATGCAAAATTCAGATTCCCGAGGCCCTTTTATGCTAAAATATAAAATTTCAGCAAATTCTGCAATTCCAGAGGGTTTTTACGCAAATGTTCAGTTCAGAGAAAAATTCACGCAATTTCCTGATTTACAGAGGGGTTTTCTGCAAACTTCTGGACCCACTCGTAAATTTGAGGGCTTATACGTAATTTTCAGAACTACGAGGCCTGCTCTGCAAGAAATCAGGACTTATATTAAATAATTAAGGGCCTATCTGTATTTTCTCAAAGTCTAAGGGTCTTTCTGTAAAACGGCTAGCGCCCCCACCGGCCACCCCCGTTTTTTTTCTTTTCGGCCGGGCCTCCCTTTCCCCCCAGCCCATCTTTCCTCCTTCTCCTGCCGTGGCCCACCTTTCTTTCCTCTCCCCTCGCGGCCCACCCGGCCGGCCCATCACGTCCGGTAGCTAGGGTTTACCCTAGCCACCTCACCAAGCGGCGGCGGCTCTTTTGAGCGAGAGGCGGATATTTCGAGAGGGGGCGGCCCGAGGGCGGCAGAGCTACGCTCGCCGGTGGCGACCTGAGCGAGAGGCGGTGGGCCCAGGCGCAGTGGCGGAAGGCGGCGGCGCGCGGCGAGGTGCCGGCTGCGGGCTGCTCACTGGAGGAGGCGTGGCTACAGGCGGTGCCGTTCGGGGCGGGCGGGCGGCGGCGCGTGCGGGCGGTGCCGTTCGGGGCAAGCGGCCGGCGGCGCGTGCGGCGGCGGGTGACGACGACCCGGGTTGCTACTTCGGGCAAGCCAAGGCGACACACATGGCGGATTCGGGCCAAGGCGGTGCGCACGGCGGGTTCAGGCCGGCGGGTGGCTTCGGCCCGGCAGCTGCATTCGGGCATAAGTCGGGGCCGGGTGCATGCGGGCGCGCGGAGAGGACGATGAGACGGCGCAGCCACACGGGACCGAGGCCGGCGTTCAGGCGGCCCGGCGGGAAGGTGGTGCGGGCACAATGGCCGCATGCAAGCGGCGTGCAAGGACGGCGCGGGAAGACCGGCTGTGGCGCGTGCGGGAGCGGACTCCAGCGGCGGCACGGTCGCGACTCCACGAGTGATGCTGGCTGCGGCTTCGGGCGGACGTCGGCTTCAGGCCGACGGCCAGCGACCATTCGACGACCGGCGGCAGGCCGTTATTAGGCCGGCGGTGCACACGCATGCAGGCGCGGCGATGCTTTGGCCGGTGATGCGCATTCTGGCGCAGTGCCTTTTTTTTATGTGTGATGCCGTGCAGAGCAAAACAGAAGAAGCGATGCCAATTTTCTTACGGAGATTATGCAAAATTTCCCCTTTTTTCATGCAATAGCTGTGCAGAAATTGAACATGAAAACAATGCATATATTTTTCGTTTCCAATCTACGATGCAATCAACATCTACCTCGTTTCACAATCTACCGATCGACATTGTGCCGGCGATTTCAGATCTGCTCGCGGTAGATTTGGGCGGATTTGCATCGTTCTAATCTACAGTGCAATCAACATCTACCCCGTTTCACAATCTACCGATCGGCATTGTGCCGGCGACTTCAAGTCTGCTCGCGGTTGATTGGGGCGGATTTGCATCGTAGAGATTCAATCTAGAACGCGAAAAGAAAATACAGATTCAAAAGCAATCTAGAAAATTCAATCTGTGCTTCGATGATTACCTCGTTCACTAGAGCGAAGTCGTGCTGATAACGTGTTGAGGAACCGTCGCTGGCGACCAGTCCGAGCGATTCCTCTGTTTAGAACAAGAACGAATCAATCACAGAATCACAGAATAATAGATTGAACACACAGAGAGATAGAGAGAACTCCTGATCTTTCTTTATTGCTTTTCTTTCATGTGTACATAATGAGGGGGTATGGCTCTCTATTTATAGTTTACGGTGAGGTGCCCAAATATGTCAAGACTCTGGGCTGGGCCCAGGGTTTCCTAACAGTAGTTAGCGCCCATGGAGAGACACCCATCGGTTCTAGCCATCCGCACGTGTGTAGTAGTTGTTAGCAAGTCATTCTTCTGGCGCGGTTGTCGAGTGTTATTGTTAGAGACAGAGGAAGCTGTGTGGTTATGTCAATGAGACAAGGGTGCATGTTATCTTCAGACTTACTCCCTGGTCAGAGGTTTGGGCCCAAGCCCTGATCGTGGACATCTCTGACTAGGGGTGGGGATCAATATTCAATGCCCAAGATGGTCTGAGCAGGGTTCAAAGTCTCAGCGGTTACCGGCTGGTAATCACTGGTTACCGTTTTTACTGGTGAAGACCGGTAACCAAAAAAACCGGCCGGTATCATTTTTTGATTTTCAAATTTTGGACGGTTTTTCCGGTTACCGGTTTCAAAACATCTCAAAATTCAAATTTTGATTTTCAAATTGTGACCGATTTTTTACCGGTTTTTCCGGTAACCACTCGGTTACCATTACCGGCCACCGACTAGGATTTCTTCCGGTTCTGGTTTTTGGAACCATGGGTCTGAGCATATTCTCCTCGACTAGGGGGTATATGTGAAGGCTAATTGACTAAGTCATGTTTCGACAGCTATTGTAGGCTACCCTACTCCAGCTGAGGTTACCATGAACAACCTGGACTTGGCTCTTGTTGCTATACAGGTTCATCAGGAGAACAACGTGGAGTCCCAACTTTTGGGCCAGCTTTATCTCCTCAGATGGTCATAGAAAATCTCTGCTTTGAGTTACTTCTGTTGTGCAATGCCAGAGTTGACTGAGTTCTGGCTTGCCTTGTGAGAGTTCCTCTTCAGACGGTGAGAAGTGACTGCACGGGTTTAAGACCCAAGAGATCCTGGGATCTATCTTTTGATCCAGTGATCCTCTCAATGAGTTTCAGCATGGACCTTCCCAATGTGGATATTGATTCTTGTTGATAGTGAAAAATGACACTAGCATATTTATGCATTAGATGATCAAAATAGCCGAATTGTTGTTTTATTAATTCGGTTGACTATATGGTTGCTCATTGAAATATTTACGACCACTTTGGTCGTAGTCGGCTGCCCATCGAATCATTTACGACCACACTGTCCATGGTCAGAACCGGGTGAAGTGTTAAACGAGTGGTCGGATAAGCTCTACGACCACGTTGTGGCGAATGCGACCACTTTGGACATGGTCGAATGTCTCCTGAGAGGTTTACGACTATTCTGACCATAGTCGAAGGACACCAGAAGGAATTACGACCACTTTGGCCGTGGTCGAAAGTCATTATGACCACATTGGTCGTGGTCGGCAGCCGCCAGATAGCTCCACGACCACGTTATGGCGTATACGACCACTTTGGGCATGGTCGAATGTCTCCCGAGAGGTGTACGACTATTCTGACCATGGTCGAAGGACACCAGAAGGAATTACGACCACTTTGGCCGTGGTCGAAAGTCATTATGATCACATTGGTCGTGGTCGGCAGCCGCCAGATAGCTCCACGACCACGTTGTGGCGTATACGACCACTTTGGGCATGGTCGAATGTCTCCGGTGGGGTTTACGACCACGTTGGGGTCTACGACCACGGGGGAGTGTACGACCACGTTGGAGGCTACGACCACGTTGGAGGCTACGACCACGGTGGGGTTTACGACCACGTTGGAGTCTACGACCACGGTGGGGTCTACGACCACATTGGAGTCTACGACCACGGTGGAGTCTACGACCACGTTGGGGTCTACGACCACGTTGGAAGCTACGACCACGGTGGAGTCTACGACCACGTTGGAGTCTACGACCACGGTGGAGTCTGCGACCACGTTGGGGTCTACGACCACAGTGGAATCTACGACCACGTTGGAGTCTACGACCACGGTGGAGTATACGATCACGTTGGAGGCTATGACCACGGTGGGATCTACGACCACGTGGAAGGCCACGATCACGTTGGAGTCTATGACCACGTAGAAGCCTACGACTGCATTGAAGGTTACGACCATACTAAAGGTGGTCGCAAGGAGTTCGACCACGATTTTGGAAACTCTGACAGTCATAACGAGAAGCGGTCGAAAATTTGGGGATACTGAAATCGTTATGGGAAGTTATCTGCAGAGGATTCGACAGCGGAGAAGCAAAGAAGAGAAAGAAATCGGGCTCACTAGCAGATGTGATCAATTTTATTTGATGCCGATTTTACTTTCCATAGATTTTGATTTGATGCCGATTTTATTTGCCATAGACCAGGCACCCTATAAATATAAAGGGTAAGGCCGATTGCAAAAAGAGAATCAGACAATCGACACAATATTATTTTCGTACCTTTGTTTTCTTAGTCTCTAGATTAAAATAGATCTTGTTTCTCCATCAATTATCTTGTTGGTGCACGGATCAGTTTCGTGCAGCAACAAAATTGGCGACTCCGCTGTGGAATCGATTTCTAATCGGTTCTTCTTCTCCATCGAAATCAATCTACTCGGCCGAAAGGCCGATTTCTTCATCTCGTCGGCGAATTCATCTGCTAATCGGCTAAAAGCCGATTGCACCCTTCTTGGGCGACCGGCCTGCTTCGCACGTAGCAACCGAAGGCAGCAACGTGGCAGCAGAGGTGCAATATCACACGCGATCTACAAGGGAACTAGTCAGAACTTCAGACCATGGTATCAAACGGTTCTGAGGTAGATCCCAACAACGTCATTACGCCCACGTTTGACGAGCTGCCGGAAGAACATCGTCAGGAGATCGAGCGACGCAAGTTAGAGTATGAGAAGACGATGTTGGCGTGTTTCCAGAAAACAAGACAAGGCGTTATTATGAAAGAAACTGCACTGCCATCTGTCTCCATCAACCCTGAGGTAAAAAAACTGTAAGTAAAATCTCTCTTTCTCATGAAGATATTGCTCATATGATTAATCAAACTGTTGGTGTTGCTATGGATAATGTTTTGACTAGTCGCATCAGAGCCGTGATGTTGCAAATCCAGGATGAACACAATAAAAAACAACCTATGACGAGTGATGCTAGTGCTTTAAATTTTCGTCATTCTGTAGAACAAGAAACTTTGCCACATGGTTCATCTGCATTTACTACACAATTTGGTGCACCGCGAAACCACAGTTTATTGAGTGACACTCATGGTGGCCGAAACCACATGCCTACTTCGGCCAATATTGCTACGTCATCGTTTGTCACAACTAATGCGCTCGTCTCGGCTCCAAATTACAGCCGAGTTGCTGAAAATTTAACTGGTATGCATGCACCTCCATATCAAACTGTAGCATACAGTATACCTCCAATACCACCACAGGGATCAGGAATACCATATGGGCCAACACCAGAAGCTTATTTTAATCCTCCTGTGCTTAATACGCCCTATCCACACCCCCAAATTTGTGACATGCCACAACCTAATGCTTTTAGGCCACAGCCAGCTAATGTGGCAAATAATCGGCCTATGGCTGAGCCATTTGTTAGGCATGAAAATATCAGAGAGCAAGTAGCTAATATATTCAGAGAAACGTTTGGGGTAGAGCCTAAGTGTAGAATGCGTACTTATCAAAAGCCGTATCCTGATTTCTATGATACGGTGCCATATCCCCGTGGATTCAGAATACCTGATTTTATTAAATTTACAGGGGATGATGGCAGAACCACTTTAGAGCATGTTAGTCAATTCATTGCACAATGCGGTGAGGCCAGTGCTAGTGATGCTTTAAAATTGAGACTGTTTCCTTTGTCATTATCTGGTACTGCGTTCACGTGGTTCACATCCCTTACACCTAATTCTATTCATTCATGGCCTGAGTTAGAACAAAAATTTCATGAATATTTTTACACGGGAGACACTGAATTGAGATTATCACACTTAACATCGGTTAGGCAGAAATACAATGAACCTGTTGTTGAATATATCAGGAGATTTAGGGATACAAGAAACCGATGCTTTAATCTAGTAATATCTGATAAGGATCTTGCTGAGTTAGCCTTTTCTGGGTTGCTTTCACATTTGAAGGAAAAATTAGAAGGGCAGGATTTCTTAGATGTAAGTCAAGTGCTGCAAAAGGCTCTGGCTCAAGAAAGTCGGGCTAGAGAATCTAAAAATTTCCATAGGACCAGTGAAAAGCATAAAACGAACCATCCTGTTAATTTAGTAGAACATGACCCCACGTCATCTGATGATGAGAGTGTGGATATGTGTGTAGCCGAATGGGCATGGGATTCAAAATCTAAACCATTCGTTTGCTCTGCTTTGAGGCCGGTTCCACAGAAAAATCGGCATGAAGAAATAAAATATACTTTTGATACTGCTAAATGTGATAAAATTTTTGATTATTTATTGCAAGAGAAACAAATAAAATTGCCCACTGGACACGTCATACCACCTCCTGAAGAATTAAAAAGACGTGCATATTGTAGATGGCATAATTCTTATTCTCATGGTACTAACGACTGCAATATTTTTCGTCGACAGGTTCAATCGGCCATAAATGAAGGACGATTGAAGTTTGCTGAGAGCTCAAAAATGTAGTTAGACACTCAACCTTTTCCAGTTAATGTGATTGATTTCAAAAATAAGAAGGTGCTAGTTCGGCCATCACAGGCCGAATCAACAGTAGGAAAAAATTTGGTGATTGGTAAGGATAGTAATGAACCTGCAGAAGACAGTGGAGCTGTGGTTAGAACAGTCCAAATCGAAAATACTCCTGAAGGCCATGAGTCCATCAAAATTACAGTAGGTTCTGCAAATCCTAGGGTGCGTGAGAATGGGAGGACAAGGATGATAAAACCAAAAAGCCCGGAAGTAGGTCGTTGGAAAATTAATGAGGGAAAGAATAGGGCAAGCAAATGGGTTGAGAAGCCGAAGCCCACCTTTAAAGAGCTTCTAGCCAAATATGAAGATGGTAAGGCCGGCCAAAGCGGTTTTAGTCGGCCCTATAATTTGAAGCGACCAAGATCCCCTCCAAGGCAAGAGTTCGGTGGTTGGGATCATCGATGGGAAAGTTTTCCTGCAGCCGCACCGCATCCTATGCCTAGGCCGATATTGCCTGTGCCATGGGGTCCTCATCCTGGTGGTTTTCCTCCTTGTCCGCCATGGGGTTTTTGCGGTCCATGGATGCCACCAACTCCGGTGTTTTTTGAGCCATTTCATCCAGGATGGGAAATGCCAAGAAGGCCGGTATTTGACAGGTTGTCATGGCCTAGAAATGACCGATTTAATAAAAATAATCGGTTTTGTGACCAGAGGGATGATAAATCTCCAAGAAGAGTTTACCGCATCAAAGAAGGAGGTGAAACGAGTAAAAATTTAGAGGTGAACAATGCTGCACCGATGAACAGTACCGTGAACAGTGCCGAAAATAGTGTGGTTGCTCCTGAAAATAAAGAGAAGATTCCATTATTAGCAGGGGTGGAACGGCAGCCCAGATGGTGTCCACCAGGGCTCTCACATTCGCAAAAAAGGAGGTTGCAGCGGCTCCGTAGAGAAGAATTGAGAGAGGCTCAGGCTGAAAAAATGAGGGATGATTTATTCGATGAGATCAAGCCTATAATACCCACTAAGAAGGAATGGAGGATGAAGAAAATTGAAGAGTCAGTGCAGACAAATAGTGATGATGAGCATGATTTGTTAGATTATGAGGGGTCTCCACTAGTCAAAAATGGCTCTCCACCTCTGGAAGGTATGGATATTAATATGGTTTTTACACTACCTTCTGAATTCCGAGCTATTGATGAAGCGGTTGCACAATTGTGTCTCGGTCCTAAAGAAGCTATCTTTGAAAAACCCGATGAATCGTGCCGACACTTGAAACCGTTATATGTTAAAGGGCATATTAACGGAAGGCCGATTTCTAGGATGCTTGTAGATGGTGGAGCTACTGTAAATTTAATGCCATATTCAGTTTTTAAGAAATTAGGCAAAGAGGACAGTGAGCTTATGAAGACTAATTTGACGCTTAATGGATTTACCGGCGAACCGACTGAAGCCAAAGGCGTCATCTCTATGGAGCTTACTGTTGGGAGCAAAACTTTACCTGCAGCTTTCTTTGTCGTCGACGTGCAAGGTAATTATAGTGTTTTATTGGGTCGTGACTGGATTCATGCTAATCGTTGCATTCCTTCCACCTTGCATCAAACTTTAGTGCAGTGGGTAGATGATGATATAGAAGTCATTCAAGCAGACACATCGGCTTACGTTGCTTTGGCTGATGCTTCAGCTGATTGGCAGCATGGTAATATTCAGTGTTTAACAGGCATAGATCTTTCTGATTATGACTATGTTAGTGTTACTAAGGATGGTTTTGTACCTGTGTCTGTACAGCCGGCTTGTGCAGCCCGGCTTAGCAATATGATGTTATAAATGGATAAGGAACATAGTTTGGATTGGTTGACAGAACGAGTAGAGCACTATCGGTCAAGTAAGAATGATATGTGTGAAGCTATTGATGATTTTGATGAAGTAGAAAAATTAGGATATGGTTTTACGTCGGCTGATTCATTAGAGGAAGTGGACATAGGTAGTGGTAATATCCCTAGGCCGACATTTGTGAATAAAAACATGGCGAGTGACTGCAAAGCCAAAATGATTGAGTTGCTTAGAAATTATGTTGATTGCTTTGCATGGGAGTACCACGAAATGCCAGGCCTTAGCCGAGATCTAGTAGAGCATCGGTTGCCCATTAAATCTGGTTTTAGGCCTCATAAACAGCCACCTAGAAGGTTTAATCCTAATATGTATGACCGTATTAAAGAGGAAATAGACCGGTTATTGAGAGTTGGTTTTATTAGGCCATGTCGATATGCCGAATGGATATCCAACATTGTGCCAGTTGAGAAGAAGAGTAGTGGCAAATTACGCATTTGTGTTGATTTTAGAGATTTGAATAAAGCTACTCCAAAAGATGAATATCCCATGCCTATAGCCGACATGTTGATTAATAATGCTTCGGGACATAGAGTTGTTAGCTTTTTAGATGGCAATGCTGGTTATAATCAAATTTTTATGGCCGAAGAAGATATGTCTAAAACGGCCTTTAGGTGTCCTGGTTTTGTAGGTTTATTTGAGTGGGTTGTCATGACATTTGGTTTAAAAAATGCTGGCGCTACGTATCAGCGAGCTATGAATTTAATTTTTCATGACTTACTCGGTATCATACTAGAAATATATATTGATGATGTAGTAGTTAAATCGGATAACGTGGATCATCATTTGGCCGATTTGACATTAGTATTTGAAAGGATGCGTCGGTATGGTTTAAAAATGAATCCACTCAAATGCGCTTTTGGCGTGTCGGCTGGAAAGTTTCTAGGATTCCTCATACATGAGAGGGGAATAGAGATAGATCCTGCTAGATTAGAGGCTATTCAAAGAATAAAGGTGCCAGAATGTAAAAGAGACGTGCAAAAATTCTTAGGAAAAATAAACTATTTGAGAAGATTTATATCTAACCTGTCTGGGAAAATTGACGCATTTACACCCATACTTCGGTTAAGGAAGGAAACCGAATTTACTTGGGGGGCAGAACAACAGAGGGCATTTGATGAAATTAAGAAGTATTTGTCTACTCCTCCTGTTTTGAGGGCGCCTAAAGCCGGGACACCGTTTCGGCTATATATTGCTGCGGAAGATGGTGTTATTGGTTCTGTATTAACGCAGGAGGTAGAAGGCAAAGAATTTGTTATCACTTATTTGAGCCGGCGTCTTCTGGGAGCAGAGACAAGGTATGTATTTATTGAAAAATTGTGTTTATCCTTGTATTATGCTTGTACCCGTTTAAGGCATTATTTATTGTCCAGTACTTGTGTGGTAACTTGTCAGACCGATGTTATTAAGTATATGTTGCAACAGCCGATTTTAAGTGGTAGAATCGGAAAATGGGCTTATGCATTGGTAGAATATGATTTGGCTTATGAATCCTTAAAGTCCATGAAAGGCCAAATTGTAGCAAATTTTATTGTAGATCATAGAGTTGATAATGGTATGGAGCTGGTTAATTATTTGTCTGTATCTCCATGGAAGCTATATTTTGATGGCTCGGCCTGTAGAGAAGGACAGGGTGTTGGTATTGTCTTAATTTCACCTAGAGGTGCTATTTTTGAAACATCGGTCCGTTTGGAATATTTTTGTACTAATAATCAGGCCGAGTATGAAGCACTTTATTTAGGATTGCAAATTTTAGAATCCATGGAAGTAAAAAATATAGAAGCTTTTGGTGACTCGTTATTAGTTGTGCAGCAAGTTTCTGGAATTTATCAGTGCCTTGATGGTTCATTGAATAGATATTTAGAAAAGTGTTTAGAGATCGTATCAAACCTAGATGATTTTACTATCAGTCATATATCTAGAGGAGATAATTTTAGAGCTAATGATCTTGCGCAACAAGCATCTGGTTATCATGTTAGTAGAGGCAAGCTATTTGTGATAGAAAAACCGATGCACAAAAATGTTCCTGTTTATATGGCCGAACAGCAAGGCAGCAGTTCGGATGTTTTAGAAACGTCAAATATGGCTGAATTCAATGACTGGAGAAAACCTTTACTTAGTTATTTAGAAAATCCCAGTAAATCTGTAGATAGAAAAATTCGGCGACAGGCTTTAAAGTATACATTGCTTGGTGGAGAATTATATCGCCGAACTGTAGAAGGATTGCTTTTAAAGTGTTTAAGTTCAGATCAATCTAAAATTGCTATGGGTGAGGTACATGAAGGTATTTATGGCACACATCAGTCGGCCCATAAGATGAAATGGTTGTTGAGACGAGCTGGTTTTTATTGGCCGACTATGTTAGAAGATTGTTTTAAATATTATAAAGGTTGTGAGTCCTGTCAAAAATTTGGTGATATACAATTAGCACCAGCTGCCGTGTTGCACCCTATTATCAAACCATGGCCGTTTCGTGGGTGGGGTTTAGATTTTATCGGTCAGATACAGCCTGCATCTTCTAAAGGTCATCGTTTTGTTTTAGTAGCTACAGATTATTTTACAAAATGGACGGAAGCTGTTCCTCTTAAAAATATGACACATAAAGAAGTAATTGATTTTATCTCGGTGCATATTATTCATAGATTCGGCATACCACAGACTTTAACGACTGATCAAGGGTCGTCTTTTGTGTCTCATCAAGTACGTGAGTTTGCCGAATCGTTGAAAATTAAATTGCTTAATTCTTCACCATACTATGCTCAGGCTAATGGGCAAGCCGAGTCTAGTAATAAGATTTTAATTAAACTTATCAAAAAGAAAATAGAAGAATATCCTAAGAGATGGCATGAGGTCCTGTCTGAGGCATTATGGGCTCATCGTATATCTAAGCATGGTGCTACAAAAGTGACACCATATGAGTTAGTATATGGGCAGGAGGCCGTTTTACCTGTTGAGGTGAATCTGGACGCTTTTAGGTTGGCCAGGCAAAATGATTTGTCGGCCGTGGATTATCATGACTTAATGATGGATAGAATAGACGAAGTTACAGATGAGAGGATAAAAGCTTTGAGAGAAATTGAGAAAGACAAGTTAAGAGTAGCTAAGGCCTATAATAAGAAGGTAAAGGAAAAATCGTTTCAAATTGGAGATTTAGTATGGAAGACGATTTTACCTATTGGGACAAAGGATAATAAGTTTGGAAAATGGTCTCCAAATTGGGATGGTCCGTATAAAGTTATAGAGATTGTTCCTGGAAATAGTTATTTTGTGCAAAATTTGCATGGAGAAAAATTGCCTAGAGCACTTAATGGAAAATATTTAAAAAGGTACTATCCAAGTGTGTGGCAAAATGCATGAGAAAATATGGCCGGTGTTTGCCCGTCATCGTCCTGAGAAATATTACTTATGGCTGATGTGTTGTAGACCATCGTCCAAAGAAAGTTTGAGGTGAGTAGGTTATTGCCTCTAGCTGGTTTCATTATGCAAGTGTTTTTTTTAGCAAGCTTAAAAAAACAGGGGGGCATGTGTTGATAGTGAAAAATGACACTAGCATATTTATGCATTAGATGATCAAAATAGCCGAATTGTTGTTTTATTAATTCGGTTGACTATATGGTTGCTCATTGAAATATTTACGACCACTTTGGTCGTAGTCGGCTGCCCATCGAATCATTTACGACCACACTGTCCATGGTCAGAACCGGGTGAAGTGTTAAACGAGTGGTCGGATAAGCTCTACGACCACGTTGTGGCGAATGCGACCACTTTGGACATGGTCGAATGTCTCCTGAGAGGTTAACGACTATTCTGACCATAGTCGAAGGACACCAGAAGGAATTACGACCACTTTGGCCGTGGTCGAAAGTCATTATGACCACATTGGTCGTGGTCGGCAGCCGCCAGATAGCTCCACGACCACGTTATGGCGTATACGACCACTTTGGGCATGGTCGAATGTCTCCCGAGAGGTGTACGACTATTCTGACCATGGTCAAAGGACACCAGAAGGAATTACGACCACTTTGGCCGTGGTCGAAAGTCATTATGATCACATTGGTCGTGGTCGGCAGCCGCCAGATAGCTCCACGACCACGTTGTGGCGTATACGACCACTTTGGGCATGGTCGAATGTCTCCGGTGGGGTTTACGACCACGTTGGGGTCTACGACCACGGGGGAGTGTACGACCACGTTGGAGGCTACGACCACGGTGGGGTTTACGACCACGTTGGAGTCTACGACCACGGTGGGGTCTACGACCACATTGGAGTCTACGACCACGGTGGAGTCTACGACCACGTTGGGGTCTACGACCACGTTGGAAGCTACGACCACGGTGGAGTCTACGACCACGCTGGAGTCTACGACCACGTTGAGGTCTACGACCACGCTGGAAGCTACGACCACGGTGGAGTCTACGACCACGTTGGAGGCTACGACCACGGTGGGTTCTACGACCACGTTGGAGTCTACGACCACGGTGGAGTCTGCGACCACGTTGGGGTCTACGACCACAGTGGAATCTACGACCACGTTGGAGTCTACGACCACGGTGGAGTATACGATCACGTTGGAGGCTATGACCACGGTGGGATCTACGACCACGTGGAAGGCCACGATCACGTTGGAGTCTATGACCACGTAGAAGCCTACGACTGCATTGAAGGTTACGACCATACTAAAGGTGGTCGCAAGGAGTTCGACCACGATTTTGGAAACTCTGACAGTCATAACGAGAAGCGGTCGAAAATTTGGGGATACTGAAATCGTTATGGGAAGTTATCTGCAGAGGATTCGACAGCGGAGAAGCAAAGAAGAGAAAGAAATCGGGCTCACTAGCAGATGTGATCAATTTTATTTGATGCCGATTTTACTTTCCATAGATTTTGATTTGATGCCGATTTTATTTGTCATAGACCAGGCACCCTATAAATATAAAGGGTAAGGCCGATTGCAAAAAGAGAATCAGACAATCGACACAATATTATTTTCGTACCTTTGTTTTCTTAGTCTCTAGATTAAAATAGATCTTGTTTCTCCATCAATTATCTTGTTGGTGCACGGATCAGTTTCGTGCGGCAACAATTCTCCTGTGCAAGACACCCCTGTGAGATTCAGTTTCGAGTCCCCCAAAAAGACAACTGCTTGAAGACTTCTTTTTGGTAGCTCCTCTGGTAGCCCAAGTCAGCATGAAGATTGGGCCACTATTCCTGTTGCTTCCAGCGTGGCAGTAACCCAGCAAGATGAAGACACCACCGTGTTTAATCTGCTTCCAAGTGCGCCTGCTATTGTTCCTGTTGCTTCCAGCGTGGCAGTAACCTAGCAAGAAGAAGACACCACCATGATTAATCCACTTCCAAGTTCGCCTGCTATGGTATCGTCTCTGAAGCCACCTTTGCCCCCCAAAACTAGGGACGCCGAACCAGAAAGAAGCCCAAAACTTCTATTTCTGAGAAGGATCTAAGACGCAGCCCAAGAATCAACAAGCCCAAGGATGGATACAAGCACGAGCGGTTGTCAGACACGCAGGAGGAAATCTGAAGTTGCCCCAAGCACGGCAACCATTCAAGCAATCACAGTACTAGTTCTCTAGACTCAGGCTGCACAAGTTGCAACAGAACTATCAACTTTTACCGAGCAGACATCGGCTACTTCCAGAACTGGCCCAAGATCAAATACTAGAACACGAGGATTTTTGTCAGGCGACGAAACGCCCCGGCGACGCAACGCCAAATCTTTTCTATATTTTTCACCTCTCCCAAAACGCACAGCTTTACAAGCCTTTTATTTAGCACCTGACGCATACGGCCGTCGCGCAGTTTACTCGCAACGGCGTAACTAACATGCGGCCATATCTCCTAAACTCACGCACACCAACTAACGCACGCAACGCTAGCACTAGTCCCGCATGCATCTAACCAACTGACTGCATGTAATTAACCAAGAGATAGAACGCCACACACGCGCACACGCAGGCGTGGTTTTTTCCAACACTCTTCAACTGCACCTAAGGAGTTGCCGATCTCTTTGATGCAAGAGTGGGGTGAAGAATTATGCAAGGTCTCTCCTGAGGAGCTGACTGAAGAAAAGCTGCAAGCAGAGCCAGTTCCTGACGACAAGACCAAGCCTGATAGTGCCGAGTAGTTGGTGGCACTGTTACCATAGGGTTAGCATTCGGTACTTTTGCTTCACCATGGATGCTATTATGTGTGCAGTCTGGTCCTATTCCAGACTGATAATGGCATGTATCCACTTCTATTTGTGTGATGACTTGCTACATTAATTTTGTTTTTTTGTCGGTTATGCTACAGTTTGATATCTTCAATTAGTATTCGCTTGTCTTGTGGCTATGTTTTGCTAGTCTTGCTTTGCTGGCTGGTAGTTCTGTTCCCCTCTTGCCTCTACAATGAATATGACTACCCGGAATAGAAACTGGAAAATTCTGTGTTGGAATATGAGGGGCATGAATTCAGTAGAAAAAATGGAGATCAATTAGAGAGTTGATGAAAGTGGATGCGCAGTTATCTGTCTTCAGGAAACAAAGAGGAAACATTTTATTTCCCTGTGATGGGCAACCGAGAGATGAGTTTGTGGATTGGATCTAACCATTCCAGATGATGAGAATTGGATTTTGCTTGGAGACTTCAATTTTATCAAAACTCGACCTGCGGGGGGAAGAATCCCCCCGGGCATTGCTTAAGAAGAAGGTCTTCTCACGAAGACCGAGAAAACCCCCGAACCCCTACTCCACCCTTACACAGCGGCACCATCGCCCAACCTTGTGAGACTACCGGCGGATCCTTTGGATCAACGCCTTGGCGGGGCCTTAGACCTGTGCTTTGGTGGGAGTCGAACTCAGGGCCTGGAGGGTGCTACTGAGGCGCTCTAACCACTAGGCTAGAGGCCCTTTCGCGACTTCAATTTTATCAGATGGGTGCAAAATGAAATTATGATCTACAACAACACTATAAGCCAATTGGGTCTTATAGAATTACCTCTTTTAAGTGTGGAGCCTTTGCCTGGAGTAACATGCAGGACAAACGTTTGCTTGCGCAGCTGGACAGGTTTTTCACAACAAACTCTTAGACTATTGCATATCCAAACACAATTGTTCATGCTTTGGCAAAAAATATTTCGGATCATGTTTCTTGTGTGGTTAGTATTGAAACATCCACTCCAAGGTCTAATATCTTTCATTTTGAAATTTTTTGGGTAGACCTACTAGGCTTTCAGGAGGTGGTTCAATTTTATTTTAACTTTCCAACAAACTGTCAAAACAGTGCCACTAGACTCACTGCCATTCAAAAACTTGAGAAGAGGACAAACTCTGGAGCAGGCACATCTCTCAGCTTTCAACTGCTATTCACAACAGCAATTAGGTCATTCTTTTCGAGGATATTTTAGAAGAGCAAAGACCATTATCACGACCTGAGTCGAATTTTAGGAAAATAATCAAAAGTCATTTGCAGCAGTTGTTGCATTGAAAACATATTTACCGGAAGAAAAGATGTACATTTTGATGGGCCAAATTTGGAGATGAAAAATACTACATTTTAAGTACATCTATACTTTCCTCTTTAATAAGAATACACTAATCTTAAAGCACATGAAGAGGTAAGTAATATTTATCCACCATTCATCGTACTTTAAAAATTGTGCAAATCACTGTTGAGAATTTTCATGTAATGGCCATAGAGAGGTATAGAAAAAACTCGATTGCGCACCTTACTCTACAAGATGGTCATGTTGTTTCTTAACATCAAGAAAAAGCCTCGGCTATTTGGACAGCTTTCAAAGCACGTATGGGAGTGACCTCTAATCGTACCATGCATTTTGATCTTGGTAATCTTATCTTTCGAGTAGAAGGTTTGGAGATCTTATCGGAGGCATCCACCAAGGAGGACATAGATGATGCCATCAAACTCTTGCCAATAGACAAAGCACTTGGCCCAGATCGGTTTTTCCTGAAAAAATGTTGGGCTCTGGTGGCTAATGATTTCTATTCTCTCTGTAGAAATTTTTATCATGGACAGGTTGATGTTAGAAGTTTGAATGGTTCTTATATAACCCTTGTGCCCAAGAAGCACTCTCCCGAGACTGTAAGTGACTACAGACCCATCTCTTTGATGAACTCAATACTCAAGTTGCCCACTAAAGTTGCTAGCAAACAGATTGCAAAAAGCCATTCTCAAGTTAGTGCATCAAGACAGCCACACGAGTGAAGCAGTTGTTGTCAGTGAGACAATCTCCAAGTGCGGTTGTTGAATGATTATTGTCAGAGATAGAGGTACAAGCCTTGCGGTTATATCAGTGAGACAAGGGCACACATTTTCTTTTACTACCTCACATAGTCAGTTACAGTAGACTTACTCTTCGGTCGGAGGTTCAAACCCACATGTCTAATACTGAACATCTCTAACCAGGGGGTGATCAACGGCCAAGATGGTATGAGCATATTCTTCCCGGTCAGAGAAATATATTTGACTAAGTCATATTTCGACGGTAACTATAGACAATAAGCTATTTATTATGGTCTATTCAATCCTCGTCACAAACTTTCCTTGATGGAAGTAACTAATTATGTTCTTGTCGGTGCAATTTTTTATGAAAATAACACTGTAGCGGTCGCTACCTTTTTCAAAGGTATTCAATTCAACGAAAATGAATAAAAATAGGAAAAATAAAAAACACTGTTATATCTTTATAGATAATGCAAAAGAAAAAGAAAAAAGAGAAAGAAAAAACCATGTTAAAAAACCAACATGTTCCGAACGGCTTTTAATTTCTAAAGGTGCTTGGAACGGGGCTTTAACATGCTTGGCTCTAGCTTAGCTACCTATATCCATTTCAATATTAGACGTTATGCCTTCAACAAACAACCAAGTTTGATAAAAATACAAGCATTGGTCCTCAACTCCACCTTTTTCTTGGAGCAGAGTTTTAGAAGCTGGAGGTGTTTGGCAAGATAAATGTGGAGCGGAGCTGTAAAATCTGGAGTGGAGCAGTCCCAAACAGGCCCTTAAACGCTAGTAAGCATTTGGTTCATCGCAGCTGGAGGAAAGAAACAAACGAAGAAAGAAAGCTTTAGGTAACATTCTGCCAATGTTGTTCATCATGAGGCAATTTACTGGAAACTTTTTGTTGGCAAAAGCTATTTGCTAACATCAATATTGCAGATGGTACTAAATTGGGAGTCTTTGAAATTTTATCTAACCTATCGATATTTCCTTTTTTTCGAGGAATACTGATATTTCTTAAAGAAACAAACTGAAATGTGCGACATATATAGTGATTAGCTCCATGGAAGATTGATCTATTTTTCACAGATTCTTTCACTGTTCCTCACTTATATGTTTATTTACTTAAGTACTTAACTACAGAATCATTACCTTCTATATGCAAAATTAAACCATCCATATTCTCTCTCTCACACACACACGTGCGTACACACACATATATATATAGTAAAAATAACAAATGTTCCTTGGTGTCTAAGCACCATAGTCTAAAATATGTATGTATCATGTGCGAATTTTTTTTAAATTTCTTGGATGCCAAGTTCAACTAGTTTACTAACTAGTTCAAACTTGTTTGAACTAAATTTCGAATTGTAGTTACCTTTTTTGATGATAGTTTGATTGTAGGTATATACTGATTACAGCAAAGTATATGATCTAAATTCGTTCAAAACTTTGAATTTGAGTATATTTTTCAAACTAATACGTTTTACTTAAACACTAATATTAAGATACTTCAATACGACTTAGTTAATGGTGACTTATTTAATGTTACTAAATTTAAAAAAATAAAAAATAGATTAACCCATCACGGATAACACAAACGAACATGAAAAATGAACCGAAAAAGGTCAAAAAAGTAAAAAAACAAAAAATGACAAATTTTAAAAATAATAAAAATCATACGTTCAAATCGAAATAAACCGTCCCAAATCCCCTAAAGAGACAGGAGTGTTTCTTCTCAAATTTCAAAATCTCAAGCGGGGCCCAGCCGTTGTTAGGGCATCTCCAACAGTATGAGCTAGTTACTAGCTCTAAGACAACTTCTCCAATAGTACTAATTATAGCACATAGCTCATAACATAAATAGCCTTACATGACACTCTCACATAATCTTGGAATGTGTGTATGAGACTAGCTCTTGATCAAGAGATAACTTTTCTCTCTCTTCTATTAAAATATGAAATAATATGCTTAGAGCTAGCTCATAAGTCACTGTTGGAGATGCTCTTAGTTTCTTTCTAACGCGCCGTGCGACGCACTCCCCAAGACGCACAAGAAATATCCGAACTCTCCTCCGTCTCTGTTAGAAAAACAGTGACATACTGACATCCATCCGGAACAGAAAAACAAAGACGCACCAATTGCTCCTGGTGACCGATCCTGCGGAGAAGCTTTCTTGCTCGGCGATGGCTGAACCAGCGGAGGAGATGCCCGCGGTCCCGCCGGTGGACGGCGTCTCGGAGGAGAAGGCGTCGCCGCCGGCGGCGAGGTCAAGGGGGTTTAGGTTTCTTGGGGAGGACAAGTCCGTGCACAAGGCTCTCGGTGGTGGCAAAAGTATGGGTTTTTTTTTTCTCTCGTTTCTTTGTGTTCTTGTCTCGTTTTGGTTAGTTAATTGCTTGGTAGGACCGGAATTTTGTGTTCTTGTTTCGTTTTGGCAAAATTACTGGATGGTTAGTTTGTATAGGTTTCTAGAAATAATATGAACTGTACTGATTTCATTCTTGAGTTCTTTAGCAGAGTTGTTCAGTAAATCCAGACCTTCAGTTGTTGATGTTCGACTGTTTGTTGCTATAGGAAGTGGGAAAGAGAGTAAGCTGGGTTCTTGCGATGTTATTTTCGGGGGCGAGCAAGGGTACGTTTGGATGGTTAGTCGAGGAGCAAAATTGGCACTGATAATTATTAATTAGCCACTAAGAAATATTCTTTTTAATAGAAAAGAAATCTGTTGGTCTTAGTTAGTAACTTACTCACCTAGTAATCGGTCGGATTGGTCGAGTGCGAGTGTCATGTGAGAAACCGTCGCTGACGACCAGTTCTATCGATTCCTCTGCTAATATAAAATCAGATCAATCACAGAACATAGAAAATAGTAGATTGATAATACAGAGAGGTAGAGAGAGCTCCTGATCTTTCTTTCTTGCTTTCTTTCTGATTTCATCTACAAAACAGCCAACAGTACTCTCTATTTATAGCCTAGTGTTGAGGTGCTCATCATGGGCCAAGGCTTTAAGCCCAGGCCCAGGTTTCCTAACACCCCCTTGGGCACTCATCCGATATGTTCATGCCTCATCAAAACTCCATAAAAACTGAGTGAGAAAAATTTGGAGAAAGAGTACATGATACATGTTATGCTGCGTTGCACGAATTGCTTCATTAAAAATCTTGGCCGAGAAACTTCAGGAAAACTCGTCAAGAGAAAAAGAGTACAATCCACCCAATTCATTTAATCTTCAGAATTTATTCTTTGGGTACTCGATCTTTGTGATCAAGTTTTAATAACGAGTTTGAGAAAAATGTCCTCCTGAATTCTGCATTTCTCTAAGTCTAATCATTCCAATTCCTCGTACGCATATTTCAAAGCTAGATGTAGGAAGCGACTTAGTGAATAAATCTGCAAGATTCTCACATGATTTAGTATGCAGTACTTTAATTTCGTCCATCTTTTGCAATTCATGAGCATAAAAGAATTTGGGTTGATATGCTTTGTGAGATGACTTTTCACGTAGCCTGTCTGTACTTGTGCAACACAAACTGCATTATCTTCATAGATAATTGTAGGAGCTTGCATAATATTCATTCCACATGACTGCTAGATGTGGTGAATCATTCGTCGGAGCCAAGCACATTCTCGTACGGCGTTGTACAGTGCTATGATTTTTGAGTGGTTCATCGAAGTCGTTACAAGATTTTGCTTAGACGATTTCTATGAAATTGCAGTTCCACCACACAGAAATATATAGCCTGTTTGTGACCTTGAGGTAGCGGGTCCGATAGGTACCTAGCATCAGCATAGCCAATCAAGTTCAAATCTTAATTCTTTCTGTAGAACAATCCAAGGTTCTTGCTTTCTTGGAGGTATCAGAAGATGTCCTTTATTCCCTGCCAATGCCTTTTGTTAGATTCTGAACAATGCCTTGCTAATAAGTTTACGGCAAATGTAATGTCCGGTCTAATGCAGTTTACTAAATACATAAGTGCTTCTACTGCACTTAAGTATGGGAATTCTGGTCCCAGGACTTCCTTCCCCTCTTCTCTAGGTCGGTATGGGTCTTGTTCTTACTGTAAAGACCTCCCGATCATCGGTACTTTCGATGTGTATGCCTTCTCAAAGTCGAACATTTCTAACACCTTCTGGGCGTAGGTTGACTGATGTACTAATGTTCCTTCAGGGACATGCTCGAGCTGCAGGTCTAAGCAGTATTTGGTTTTACCTAAATCTTTCATTTCAAATTCTGAATCCAGATAATAACTTGCTTTTTTATGTCTTCCATTGTTCCGATGATGTTCAGATCATCTACATATACTGAGATTATACAAAATCCATTCTGAGATCGTCGTATAAATATACAGAGATAATTTTCATTGTTCGTGTAGCCTTTCTTGCATAGAAAATCGCTTAAGCGATTATACCACATCCTGCCTGATTGTTTGAGTCCGTCCAGCGATTTCCTGAGCTTAACACTGTACAACTTTCTATTTGCTCTGTCTTGGTTTGGGACAGGGATACCTTCAGATATCTTCATATAAATTTCTGAATCCAAGTTTCCATAAAGGTATGCAGTTACCACATCCATCAATTTTATTTCTAAATTCAAGTTTGCTGCCATTGAGATTAAATATCTAAAGGTGATTCCATTCATGACTGGGGAGTAGATTTCTTCATAATCAACTCTTGGACGTTGAGTGGAATTAATTTACTGCAGATAAATAAATGGTACAAACGATTCTCGTAATGTTCCAGAATTTTATATGCATTTTCTATAAATTTTACTGTTAATTTCGGGGATTAAAGACAATTTAAATAATTACGATTAATCAAAATAGTAAATTAAATACAGAAAACATAGAAAATAATAATAACAGAAATAAACATGCTTCAAATGCTAAAAATAATTCAAAATTTGGATTCCCGAGGCTCTTTTATGCCGGAATATGAATTTTTAGTGAATTATGTAATTTCCGAGGGCCTATACGCAAATTTTCAATTCAGAGACAATTTTCTCATAATTTTTTGATTTTCTGAGGGTCTTTCTGCAAAATTTGGGACCCATCTGAAAATTCCGAGGACCCTTTCGTAATTTTTTGGAAATCAGAGGGCTTTTGTGCAAAATTGCTGACGCCTCCTCCCAAGTCGGGCCTTTGGCCCGTTTTCTTTCTTCAGTCGACTAGTCCAATCAGCCCGTTCAGCTGGCTTAAGAGGTCGGGTTAGGGTTTCCCCCTCCTCGTGTTTTGCTAGTGGCGGCATTAGGCTGACCCAACCGGCGGGGTCGGCGGAGTGGCGGCACTGGCCGGTCGAGCGGAGTGGATGGCGTGTGGGCTAACGCGTGAGGAGAAGCCGTCGGCCGGCGTCGGGTGCGGGCGGTCGGCTTCGGGTGCGGCCGGTCGGCCGTGCGGAGTGGGAGGCGGCTCCTCGGGCGCGACGGCGGGCGGCGCTTCGAGGCTGGAAGCCGAGTAGGCGGTCGGCCGTGTGGGGCTCGAGGCGGATCGGTCGGCGGCCGTGTGGGACCGAGGTGACCGGGTGGCGGCCGTGCGGGACCGAGGCGATGTCAGCAGCCGTGCGGGAGCCGAGGCGGCGTGGTCGGCGGCCATGCGGGAGCCAAGGCGACCAGGCGGCGCGCGAATGGCGATGCTTTCGCTGCAGATCCGGCGGCTGGCGCTTCGGGCGGCGGAGCCTGTGGCTGATGCTTCGGGCGGAGGAGCCGGCGGCAGCGCTTCAGGTGGAGCCAGCGGGCGCCCTCCTTGGGCGCGATGGCACGCACGTCGGTGTGTGGAGAGGATGGCCGGCGGCAGTCCGGCGGCCGATCGTGCGTGGATTTTCCTTTTTTTTCAATCTACAGTGTAATCGTCATCCACTCTTTCATATAATCTACCGATCGACATTGTGCCAGCGACTTCATGTCTGCTCGCGGTAGATTAGAGCGGATTTGCACTGCAGAAAAATAATCTAGAAAACAAAATCTGCGAATTTAGAGCGATCTAGATACAGACAATTCAATCTACTAATGCTTCGATAATTACCTTTCAATTCACCAAAGCGATTTGTGCTGATAACGTGTTGAGGAACCGTCACTGGTGACCAGTCCGATCGATTCCTCTGCTAATGCAAAACCAGATCAATCACAGAAGATAGAAAATAGTAAATTAATAACACAGAGAGGTAGAGATAACTTTTGATCTTTTTTATTGCTTTGTTTCTGATTTCATCTACAAAACAGCCAACAATACTCTCTATTTGTAGCCTAGTGGTGAGGTGCTCACCATTGGCCAAGGTTTTTAAGTCCAGACCTAAATTTCCTAACAGTTTTTTCGATGTTCGTGGACAGAAAATCTTGAATCGTCTTTTCCTTAACAATTATTTTGATTTGTGTGCGTGATCATATAATTAACACCGAGCTGGTCATTCTGATTTCCTTTAATGTTGAGATTTCGCATCTTCTGCAGATATTGATTGTGGATAAAAAGCATTGGGGAATGTTGTGGGCTCACTAGTTTATCTAGTCAAACGCTGTATTACCCATTAGCACTCAAAAGCTTGTAATGAACATATAGGATGCTTTTGGCAAACCAATGGTGAATGTTACTATACTAGATCAGCACCTGAGATCACGAATATATCGTTTCTTTCCAGGTGGATTATGGGGATTCTACGCTTATTTAATTAACATTCTACTGGCAATCAGCTTTGTGGTCTCTGTTCATAGATAAGGGAACACTAAGACATGCTTGTTGAGCCAAGAGAACAGTGCTACTGCTGTTATTCTTCAACTTTTAAAATGGAAGGGGAAATTATAGCAGGTCCATAACACAGTCACTGATTGTTTCTATTTCAGTTTTTTTTAGAATTGTACAGTCATCTATAAGGCAAGAACCGAAGCATGTAGCAAAAAGCTCAATATGTCTTTCTGCATCATACATGTCGTTGTTAAGATTCCATTACAATGTTGAATTTTGACAGCAAGTAGTGTAAGAAAATGTCAAATTGAAAAGATGCACTCTCTTTTTGTTAACATGATGACTGGTTTTCTAATTTAAGTGGGTGGAATTGAATATGACCATTCAGAATGGCCCGAGCAACATAAGAACCGCAAAGGTCAATATTTTCCATGAAGAAATGTAAATTGTTTCATACAAAACCTGTAGAACATGTAGAGGACTTCTGGACATGATTCAATAGACTCACCGACTTAAACGAACTATGCAGAAAAATTCTTCTGTAATGTCCGCAAGGTCAAGATTATTGTAATTAAAGGATGGGAAAATTTGCTCAGCAACACTGCTAAGATGTACAAATTGGAAAATAACATCCAATGTGAGGATGGTAGGTGGACCATGCATGAGGGCCGCATGTCGGTGACACATCGATGTTATTTTTTTACTCGCGTGACTTGAAGGATTTAAGAATTTGGAAGATATGCCTCATGATTCACTTGTTTGTTTTCATTGTATTTATCAAGTGAATGAAATTTCAACATCCTGAATCTCTAGAACTAACAGGTGAAAATGGTTTGATGGATGTGAAAATTTTAGGTTAAGAGTGTGAGGCAAGGGGTAATATTTCCTTTTCTGTTAGGTTGGGTTGAAAGGGAGTATGCCAGAACAGAGGTGGGGAGGGATAGGGGCCTTAATTCATATTCTGATCCCTTAACACTCCCATGCGCCATGTTATAAATGATCCTTTTTATACACAATTAATTATAACAGTATTCAGTTATGCAAATGAGTTTCCAAAGCATAGTTGCATATGGTGTAAGTTGTTCTCCCGGTGCAATTCCATTTTTGTATATTTGTTTTGTAACGGGCATTTGTCTGTGCAGCTGCTGATGTACTGTTGTGGAAAGACAAGAAGATCTCCGCCGCAGTGATAGGTGGTGCAACTGTCATATGGGTTCTGTTCGAAGTTGTTGATTACCATTTCCTGCCTCTGATATCTCATGTGCTGATTGGCACACTGGCCATCTTGTTCTTGTGGTCAAAGGCCACTATCTTTATGAAGAAGTGAGGAAGAAATACTATGATTGTTATGTAGTTAAGACTTGACCCACCTGGTTGACGTCAAGTATTCCACTTTCAGGAGTCTGCCTGATATTCCTGAAGTGCAGATATCTGAAGATGTTGCTGTGAACGTTGCACTAGCTTTGCGTACCGACATCAACCGAGCACTTGGCTTGCTGCGGGAGATTGCTCTGGGGCATGACCTGAAGAAGTTTCTAGGCGTATATTTCTACTCAAAGAAACAATTTTGATTTTCTTTTCACTGATAATTTAATAGTTTATTCTGTTTGAATATTTGCCGTTCCTATGTTTTCAGGTGATCGTTGCTCTCTGGATTCTTTCTGAATTTGAAAGCCTCTGTGATTTCCTGAGGCTGATATACGTTGGTAATGAGTCTTTCAGCTCGTACAACCCTCTTGCTGTGCCTGTGATTCTTTAAACTCCCAATCCAGTTAACTAAACAGCATAAGTGCCAACCAGCGGTCTTGATGCTCCACACGGTGCCGATCCTGTACCACAAGTACCAGGACAAGGTGGACCATTTCGCTGCGAAGGCGCACGTCGAGCTCTGCAAGCAGTACGAGGTCCTCGACGCTAAGGGCGTCCGCAATGGTAATAGCTAGTACTAGCTATATAGTCAGCTGACGTGGAGGTGAGAGACAAAAGCAAAGACTATTTTATACTGTTGGACCCACATGCTCCTCTCTCATGTTCTTGGACTACGTGAAATAGATCAGCTATTTGCTCGTCGCTAGTGACTACTCTCTCTCCTACTTTTTCCTTGCCACATCAGATCTAGCTAACTAAATAGCCAGCTGTTGGAGACGCCCTAAGGTCCTGAGCAAGATACCCAGGGGTCCAGCAAAGGACAAGAAGCAGAACTAGAACAGAAACCAGATCACCCTGGAACTCGACTTGGGAGGGTTGGCATCTAGCATCTTACACTACGTGCATCTTGACTTGGTTTGGCTCTGGCTGGTACATATCTGGCTTGTCTGTAGATTATGTAGCAAATGGTCGAATGTCGATCTAATGTGGTTTGTGATTTGGTGTGGGTGACTGTGCAATGTTTTGTTTGTTGTAAAGTTAGATCCACCACCATGTACCTATCTAAATTGTGGTTGTAAAGTTAGATCATATTTCTATTACTTAAAAGGAGTTAGTGAGTGATACATTCTTTCTCTCGTCTCCCTCACAAACGAAATTGCGCCGCCAAGTGGGCCACCATGCAACTATCCCTCGCACCTCTCCACACCGAGCATGGCTGAATCCCTCACGCCGCTCATCCCGATTCTCCTCTCCGCCATTCCCACTACCAGCGCTGGCGACGACTCGGCTCCAGAGGGCCCTCACGGGGAAAGCTCAGAGGGGAGGGCACGAGGAGCAAAACGGCAAGGGGATGGAGGCTACTTTGGTTGGAGATGTGGGGGTGAGGGGTGGAGATAGCTGCATAGGAGGAGGAGGCGGCAGCAGTGAGAAGGGAGGAGGCGGCTGCCATGGGATGGTGGAATTGGGGAATGGAGACGGTGGCGACGGTGTAGGGTGGTGCATGACTTTTCTCCTTTCCTCGTGTTCGTCGTCTGTCCTTCCATCTCCTCAAAACCCTAACAAAACCGATCGAAACCACCCATCCAAATCCAAGCCCTCCGAATTATGCAAAATTCCCCGACATCCTAGTGCCCGATTCCACTGTCGGAGTCATCCACGACAGTTGTGTCGCTTGCCCCTGGCTTCCGCTTCCACCCCACCGACGAGGAGCTCGTCTCCTACTACCTTTGTCATCGCGTCCTCGGTTGTTGCCTCCGAATCAGCGCCATCATCGAGGTCAACCTCTACCACCTCGAGCCTTGGGACCTCCCTTCCCTCTCCCGCATCCGCAGTCGCGACGCGCAGTGGTACTTCTTCGTGTGCCTCGACCACAAGCTAACTGGTGTAGGCATGGGAGGGCGCAGCGGCCCTGAGAACAGGACCAACCGTGCCATGCTGCGTGGGTACTGGAAGACCATCAGCAAGGACCATGAGATGCACCACCGCGGGAAGCCCGTCGGGATGAAGAAGACGCTCATCTTCCATGCTGGCAAGGCACCCAAGGGCGAGAGGACCAACTGGGTCATGCAAGAGTACCACCTCCTCAACACCGATGGCACTTAAGTACCCTCGCATCCACACCGCCACTCGTCGTCCTCATCTGCGCCCCTATCCTAGCCGCTGCCACCACTCCTCCCTCCTCCCCTCGCATCCACACCGCCGCTTGCCGTCCTCGTCCTCTCCGTTTCCCAACCAACGCTCCTCCCCCTCCCCTTGCATGCTTGGATCTGGACACGCCATCCCTCACTGTCACATATCACCCAGCCAAGTTTTCTAGGCAACAGTAGACACTTGATAGCAATAGACCACTCCGTGAATTCAGGTTGACCATCGTTACGGACTCAAGAGAGGTAACACGCATTTAGTGCATTTCTTAATATATGAGAAACTGTCAAACTCTTTAGAGACCACCTCCACCAGGCACTTGCAAATGCCTTTCCAGAATTTCGACATTCTGAACACTTTTGGTGCAGGTGCTGGAGACCTCACTGGAATGTGCTGGCAACCCATGAATATGCAGATAAAGCATGAGACAGGTATCTTTCCTTGTCTACACACTCTAACACTTTACTTTTATGGAAAAAGAATAATCTGTTTCGTTATGTGCACATGAGTCATCTTTGGTGAGAGGTCCTGTACTGACAGTCCTATTAGTGAGATTGAGATTCTTTCAACGTCAAGGGTTCAGGAAATATTTGTTCTTCTAAGGATGTTGAGGATAACCACATACAAAATTACGCTGCATGGGCTATTTGATTTCTTAGAAGCAGGTGGTTATTAAAGAATCAGAGACATTACGATGACGATTCTTCTCAAAGAAGTTCCTGAAGGAGTATGTGGTGGTAATCTCATATCAGTGATGAGTATTTGCATCGATCGTATATTGATTTCATTATTTGAGTTTGAACCTTTAATTTTGTGAATTGAGTTGGTGCAGTGTTGGAAAACCAGTCAAACCAGGTAGTTTGACTGCTGGGACCAAGCGGTCTGACTAGCAGCTGGTTGGGCGGTATGACCGGCTTGTGTGCCACGGTCAAACCGGCCTCAGTGAAGTCTGTGCTATTTGAGTCTGGTTTAGGTATTAGTCACGGCGCGTGTTGTGCAAAGGTTAGTCATGGGGGAGTCTATGCATGCGTGAGTCATGGCGTGTGTCCAGACATATGGTTTACTGTTGGAGAGTCAAATGCATGGTAGTGGTTCAACCGCTCGGGGTTAGCAGTCTCACTGCTGAGACCAAGCGGTCAGACCGGCATGACAGGGATCTTCTGCTAGATTTTGAGCTTTAGGATTTTTGAGTCGTGAGATGAATTTGGTTTGACTTGGGTCGTTGCTTGTGTGCACTTGAGTTTATTATTTGGTCCTAAGTTTAGGATCAGTGATTTGGTTGCATACTTTTTTCATGGTGCATTGTATGGATTATTTATGTCAATTAATGACTTTGTGTATTGTGCGGTGCTATGTGATGATTTGCTTGTTTGTGTTGGATGCAGGACTCCAGAGCTACGTCATGGTAAAGCGGACAAGACCAGGACTAAACTAGGAGAGCTTAGATCCAAGTGGTCAAGGAGCCACCGAAGATGACTGAGGCTTGCGGGGTGGTTGTAAGCCGAGACGATGAGAAACTAGAGCGGGGGCTACCGGTGGTGGACATAACGGGCAACGGCAAGGTGGACTGAGACTAGTCTCAGGGAGGAATCGAGGTCCTGTGCGGTCAAGGAAGCTAAGTGCCATCATGTGCGAGGAGAAGCATGTGGTGCACCAAGTGATTTGGGTCATTTACAAGCGATGACGGTTTGGTGGGATCTGGATACGTGAGAGGTTTTGGTTGCAAATCATTGGGGCCACGTGGAAGGTGGCAAAACATGGGCTATGCTTTATGGCAAAGGAATCGGGAAACTTCCTGGAAGGCGGTAGATGGGCATTTTGGTAAATTATCTAATATCAAAAAAGTGTTGGTGTGCAAAATCGCAACATGGCCTAAGTGGTTTAGATCTTTGTTGTGCTGAAAATGTGGAGTGGATCAATTGTTGATTCACTAATGGGTTAATGGGTGTGTGCGCTTTGAGAAGCGTGCTTGAGTAAGTGTAAAATTCAAAATTATATTGGGTTAATAGGCTAGCCTATGTAAGTAGATAAAACCCAACTAAAGAGGCTGGTTAGGGTTTCTCATATGCCTCCACTATAAAAGGGTTGAGATGGTGGTTTAGGGTTAAGCCATCCATGTCAAGTAAAGAGAGAAGTTATGGTTCTTTTAGAAAACTTTTGGGAGATGTGAGAGGCTCTTGTGGTCGATCCTTTTGTCATCCTTAGGCTTTTTGTGACTAGAGATTGGTTATAAATATTCATCTCCAAGTATCAATAGAGATTAAAATTTGTCCAAGTATTTTCCTCTTGTGCTCAAATGATAAAATCTTGATTTGGGTTGATTTTTAGTGTTTCCTCTTCTCCCCTTGATCTTGTTATGTGCGAAGAATGTATAAGTAATGAAGATGTGTTTTGGACACTAGATCTCATCTATGTAGGGACTTGTATTTGCAAGTTCTTGTGTTTGCCCCTTTTTTGGCTCAAGAAAGGGTGATTTTGGGGTTTTGATGTTCTAGGCAATTTGGCTTAAGTTTGTGCTGTGATCTAGCTTGCTATGATATGTGAGAACCCATCCAAGATCATCAAGAACTCACAAGTAAAAGCAGATCGAGATTTTCTTCTTTTGATCAGTTTTGGTGCACTCTTTCTTGGATTGCAAAAAAGTTAATTAGAGCTTTAACAACAATTTTCTTGATTATTGATTGGAATAGATTCCGGATATCCTAGGGAAGATTCATACTAAGTTTCAAGTTATTTTGATCGACCAATCAAAAATCAACATCCCATAGGGTCACCCCTCATCCAACTCCGACTCGCTTAGCAATTGAGTTTCCAATCGATCAGCAACCATTTGGCCTTTTCGTTCTTTCTTAACTTCCACCACTTCCTTTTATTCCTAGGGACTAGCTACTATTTATCTTCTCTAGGCTCCGCTCATTTTAACTTGAGCTTCTGACTTATTTTTCACTATTCCTAAATTTCGTCTTTTTCTGACTTTTTGGCTTTTTTTGAGCTTTTTTACTAGTTCCTTTTTTCTATATTTATTTGCATTGTCCGTAATGGGCTAATTTTTTTTTCTATTTTTAAAATTTTAAAATTTAGTTACGCCAAATAAGTCATCATCAGCTACAGTGTAATTTCAGCCAGCTACAGTGCAATTTCAACCATATGCCAGCTTATTTCAGCCTAACCGAGCGGCACCAAAAATCCAATAGACAGCAAATCACACAGACAGCCATGGCTTCGACTTCTCCCTCCTCTCCATACCATTTTTCAAACCAAGCCTCATCTAAATCTCGTGCCAAAATGAAAAATGCTCCAAATAATGCAATCAATCAATTCGTATACATTTCTTAGCCATCAAAACTTAAGTTTTTCTTGCACTAAAACCAAGAAAATGACATGGACGTAATTTGGTTGTTTCAATCCGTTTCCTCTTCCTTCGAGCTCTCAAATACAACCTGGTGATCTCTCTTAACCCTTCCCCACTTTTGCAAACTTTTTAGAACATCCAAAATACCTTTGTCACCACCAGCCATCATCCCCGAAATCGATCATATTTTCAACCTCGCCATCTTTCACTCTGGTGAGCCTTTTCGAAATCCTTTCACATCAGATCGTGTTCCCAAGTTTCATCAACCCTCATGCCAAATTAATTTGATTTTTTTGCAACAAATTGCCCGAAATCGAGTTTTCCCAATCTAGGCCGAAATTGCTTCCCGTCGTCGATTTGTCGCCTTCGATGAATTTCAGCCCATGCCATCACTCTGTTAGATTTGTCTCGTTGCGTTCTACGCGATGCTTCCCTCCTTTCCCCGGAAACTCACCACAAAATTTTACTTCCGATGCCTAGCCGTGGCCGCCTAGGACACCTCGCATTCTCATCTATGCGGTGATGTTTTCTTCAATCCTTTTGCGTCAAAATGTGTCATACCACCCTAGGTAGCTACCTCCAAGTAGTTTTGGTTTTCCTTCACTGAGCACGATATCAAGTTTTCTTTTTCCCTACCGTCGTCGTTCAATCATCGATTGTGTCATCTCTGGCGAGTTTCCAACTTAGCCGATAATTTTTCTAGCTTCACCATGTTACGTTATTGCCCGTGCTCATGCTATTTCTCCATGTTCCATGCCCGAGTATGGTTTCTCTCTCCCACCCATGTCCTTGTCGCCACCGTTGCCGCTATGGGCCCCGCTGACCGGCGCTGCCTCTGGCCACCTCTTCCTCTGGACCGCGTGGGTCCCATTTTGCACCTTGGCCAACCTCCCTTTGGTCTTCCCTTGCATGCACGAGCTCACGGATAGAGAAGCCACCATGACTGCACATGCATGCTCCTTGTGTGCAGAAGTTAGTCTATGTTGTTGCCTTCATATAAATTGTTTTGAGCCTAAGTTAAATGCATTTGCAAAGCCTAGTGGTGAGAGCATTGCTCTTCAATTGGGAGGTCGTAAGATTCAAATCCATGAACCGCATGCACTGTGTTGAATATCCAAAATTTTTCCCATCATAGACTAGAAAATTTCCAAAATTCTAGTAAAAATAAGATTCTAGGGAATATTCCCCGTTTTGCATTTTCTGGAATTTTTATTCCATTCAATTTTCCAAAAGTCTGTTCTCCGTCGCCCAAACTCCGAATCAAGTTATTAAAATTTTCAAATTCATTTAAAATCATAACCTTCCTTCCAGTATATTTTTGTATTTGTGTGATTTTATTTGAATTTATTTATTTATGTTTGTCATTTTGCATGTAGAACCCGACGTCGCCAAAGAATTTTCTAACCCGCGGTAAGAAGGCCTAGTTAACGTCCAAGAAGGCAAGTCTCCTTCCATCATCTTGTACCTATGTTTATCAAAATTATTTTATTATTTCAAATTTAAATGCATTTCTATGTTGCATAAAATGTTAACTTTTATCTTTAAGATAATAGTTAATCCAATTATTGTTGTACCCTCATTTGATATATATTGACAACCATGTACCTTTGTCACCCTAAGCTTTCCTTGTCTCAATATTGAGATTGTAATACCATTCGATAATTTTAGAATGGTAGAATTGCTTAGACAAGCTAGTTGGTCGGTATAACCCTGCGGGTGGAAAAAATTGTTATCACATGCTTTAAATCATTTTAATTACTTAGCGGAAATAGTTATTGCTGCTATTTTTGAAACAAAATAAAATGGTAAAAATGATTTAGACTTGGGTGGAAGGCAAGATTGGGATGGTGCGGATTTAGCACAAGAACTTGTTTGGTGAATGTACCGCTCTAATCGATTCAAGACCGACACTTGTGATTGTCCAAACTGAGATCTACTGTATAACCATAAGTCTAAATGGGTACGACCTAGCTGATTAACTTGCAAAGATTTAGTTTAGATGGGTACTAAGGTTTACTGGTTTTACATATAGTGAGGCACAAGGATTTATTATATTCGTACGGTGCAAGAGGGAGCTTCTGACTATAGTGGGTTTGAACCTTCAGCGGTGAAATCTCAACGGGTGGTGTCTAACTAGTTTGGAGTGAGGTAAAAGCTTTGTGATAAATTATCTGGGTTTCATGCCTAAGAAAGTATGTTGTCTATTAAGATGACTTATCTCTTATGGGTAAAATTATACAATCTCTATAGAGTATAAAACTATTTGAATAGATGTGCCCATGGTCAAGGATAAGCAAGGTGCGCTTTCACATGGTAGATTTTTTGTTTGGGTTTTAAAGTAAAAGTTTTGGGAACTCGGGAGTGGATAGAACTCTCTCGGGTGTATGTCCTGACGGATAGAGCCAATGTGGGTGAATAGAACCTATATTTCTTGAACCTTGGCATATAGAGCCTTAATACTAGCATTAGTGGCTAGAACCTTCACTAGAAAATTTATCTAGTTTTAGTTATTGTAATTATTTTGTTAAATTGATGCTTTCAAAAATATATGATGGTATTTGAAATAAAATATTGCATTATGCAAAAGAATCATATTATCCTTTCTTTGTTAAGCCCAGCATATTATTACATTTTTCCAAGACTTGCGGAGTATTTTATGTACTTATATGCTACACTCAAACAAACCTCAGAAGAATATGAAGACGTGGAAAGAGGAGTCTACGATTACCATGCGTGTGGATTCGAATTCGACAAAGGCTTTTTAAAGTTCTAGGTTGTGCTTCCCTAGTCAATTACCTGTGGTGAATTGATGGGCCATCATCAGTTTCTTTTGCTTCCGCTAAGTTTGTAATTTTGTTAGGTTTTGTAGCCTCATTTGTAATAAGTGGTCCGAAGGCCGATACTCTCTATTATTGTAATAAAACATTATTGGTTATGTAATCATCACTGTTTATGTGCACTAGTTTTGATTGTGACTAGTGCGATATTACACAGAGGGTTCAGATTCAGAAATCTGGCCCCGACACAATAGCCCTCAACCGGTATGACCACCATGGTGTGGCTGATTAGACCGCCAGTCCAACTTCAGTCGGACCGCCATCCTGGCTGGTCATTCTGCATGGCTTCGACTAGAAAAACACTCCTATCGAAAAATACCTATTGCCACCTAAACTCCGATCACACTACAGATCAGTGCGATCGCCTCCTTGGCCGGTCACACCAGCAACTGGCCAGACCACCGCCCAGGCTAGTCCTATCGGCCATGCTAATGGTAAGACCACCTGGTCCCCGTGGTCAGACCGCAGAGGCCTAAATTTCTAGATTTTGCAGCCCCTGTGTAAACCTCCAAAACCAACTTACCCCTTGGTGCCAATTATTCATCATTGCTTGACCATAACCTTCGCACATGGTCTCTCAGGATTTTAGGCCAAGGTGTTACATCATCGCCGTGTCTTCCCTCTTGCTACTTGTTGACTCATCACCCCTCCCCATCGCACACTCTCCTTCTACCGAACCGAAGAACACCACCTCAAACCCCTCTCCCCCCCTCCTCGTTCTCTCTACTAGATCAATTCTACTATTGGTAAGCAAGGCCTAACTCACTTGGATTGAATTCAATTTAATCTAGAGAAATTTTTTCTAGTCATTTCTTGCTATGAGCAGTCCAATCCAAATCTTTTGGAGATACTTATCAAATTTGCTATTTTAAATAGAGGATTACATTGAAAAGTTAAGTTAGGAACTGATATGTTACTTTTTCGCTGGCTGCTCTCTGAGTTGTGACATCGATGCTGCTAGGTTTTGGTTGGCACTTGTGATAAATCAAGCACGTAGGTGATGTAGTTAGGCTCAAATTTTGCTCGTTTTGATTAGGTAAGAATTTGTGCATTACCATTTACGTGCTCTCTAGATAAAAACCATTACCATTTACCAACTCTCCGGCATGAAATAGAAATATTCTAACTGCCTAACACTCATCAACTCACATATTTCCATGCAAAGCCAATCCCGACGATGTACAATTTTAGCACTACTACAGCAGCAACCATGCTTGGTTTGTTATTGTCAGAGAGATAATGTGCAAAATAAAGGTCCAAGGATGTGGCTATAGTCCAGCCGTGCGTCCTAGGGGTCACCCGCACACACACCCAAATAACTAGGCGACAAAATATGTGTTCTCACTATTGTTCCTTTTCTATCCAACACCCTCGTGCTAAAGAAAAATATCTTTCGTGCACACCACGTCACACGATTGGACTATAGGCAAGAAAGTATGAGATAATTTGAAAGCAAAGTCAACATAATTTTGAGAGTAAATAAATATAAATTTCAAAGTAAATTTTAGATAATATTTAGAGAAAATCGATACAAGTTTTAGAGAAAATTAGAATAATTTATAGAGCAAATTTAAGATAAATCTTAGAGCAATTCAACATAATTCTGGGAGCAAAGTCAAGATAATTTTGAAAGCAAATTCAGTATAATTCTGAGAGTAAATCAATATAAAATTCAAAAGCAATTTTAGAATAAGTTTGAGTGTAAATTCAAAATAATTTTGAAAGCAAAAGGTCAATGCAAATATCTTACAAAGAAAAACCCCCGAAAAAATACTCAGCTTACAATCGAGAAACTCTATCACGGTTCCCCATGACACGTTGATCCCCTACACTGCCACCTTTCCCCCTCTCTCTCTCAGCTTCAATCCCACCAAAAGCAATCAACCCATTCACATAGATAAAACTATCATGAGATCCCGCGAAAATTCCCAATAAAATCACAACAAAATCCCTGCAAAAAAATGCAGGGCTTACCGATGTGAATCTGTCATCACTCTCCATGGTGCGCTAATCCGCACCGCCACCACCTCATTGACACTCTACTACCCTTGGTTTGCACAACCAAAGTGTGTCTCCTCCCTTAGAAACCCAATGTGATGAGCAAAGAGAGAGAGAGAAGATGCTTGGGATAGAGAGATAGAGTATTAACAGGAGAGTGTACAACTCCTGAGATTCAAAATATACTATTGAGTGTTCTCATCTTCCTATCTTAAACTAACAATAGAATCTAGTGTACCTATTAGGCCCTACCTATCATTGTTGCAACCAAGTGCACGAGCTATGCAACCAAAAAGTAACTGCACTGCTTTCCCTACCTCACCACGCACCAACGGCTCACAATGATGTTGCTTTGATCATATGGCTCCCACAGGTGTGCGCACATTTGTCCATCACGTGAACGTGCGGAATCAGGATTTTTTTGAAGGTGCAAAGCTATTTTATTTTCCAGATGGTCCTATTTTGCCAAAGAAATGAGGTTTCTTTCAATCGTACTTATAGGGTGAAACTACACACCCGCATGGTAGTTTCAGCATTAGCGTCAGTGTGGCCATGCAGTGGGTGCGATGCGCTCGCGAAGATAGGGATGAGAAGTGAGGTGAGGGTGCCTTATCTTGGTCATATTGGTGTGTTTGCTTATGCACTCTTGTGCAACAATACTATAATCCAACATTTGCCATTTGGGGAGGGAATCTACGTGAATATGGATTTTGCTTGATGCCATCACAGGCAATTCAAGTACCATTTACCATACCTTACATGAGTTATCTATGTACATCGGAGTTTTATGGCTCTCTTTTTCAGCTTGATTTATGACTTATGGTTTCCTCGAACAAATAAACAGGACAGCTTCTTCGTCACCTTTTTGAAACGGCTTATCGGGATAAATTTTTGAAGCAGCTTGTCAGTTTTCAATTCATTCGCACAAGCACTCATGCTAGTTTTAAAAGCCATCAATCGTAGCCAAAAAGAACCCAGGCAATATTATGACCTCTCAGTTGTGTGTCTTAAAAGTGGCTTACAAATTAAGTAGGAGTGATCCCTTTGTGGTGTTGCCTTGTATATATAGCATGATGAGTAAGTATATATTTTCTTTTTGAAGATTGAATTTTGTTTTAGCATATAGAGGTGCTTTTGGGGTTCAAGAATGACTTGCTACAAAAAAGTACAATTCAAGATAATTTCAAGTCGTAAGTTCAAAATTTTATATACCTTCCACGAGTAAACTAATCTAGGGAGACCAATGACTCATACTGATCACAGGTTGAAAACATACATTGTCAAAAAAACTCATCATGTTGCTATGCATACCACGTTCTTCGTCCGAAGGCCAATACGTAGTGGCAGAGTCAGGATAATTTGGGAGCCTGAGTGGGCTTAACAATAGCCAATAAACGTGAACAAGTGAATATATACATGACAAAAGAAAATTTGACAATAACAATAGTTTTAAACTAAAACATGATCCAATACATGAAAAGATAAGGAAAATACGACAGCAAGTACCTTGCTATGACACATGTGAAGCTTGCGATTTGTGCTAAACACATGTGAATCTTGCAGTTGTGCTAAATGTATGCTTCCATGAGTTCTATCATTTATGATGCTTCTTGTATCAACCAAAAACCTTCTCATTTCTAAAAATTGATAATTCAAATATTCAATATTTTAGGAAAAATGGATCGGCACTGTTAGGACGGATCAATCAATCTCTTAGCCCAAAAATACCAGCATGACAATATAACATTATGACATGACAAGAACATTAACATACATTACCACAGTCCCATTCAATTATCACCTACATGAATGTACATGTGGTTCAATCTTGATAACTAGTATCAGTATATCACAATCTACAAATCACAAATATCATATCTATGACTATGAATCTACCATCTATCTCTGATCATCATTCATCAACTCATCAAGACATCAACTACTTACTCAATTGAGTCAATCAGTCAATTCTTAGCTTGATTCTTTGCAATGCAGCCTTAGTGTAATGCTTTATTGCTTCTAGATATTTTTGCTCCTTGAAAAACTCATTCCTATAAAACTATAAGTTAACCTATTATGAACACAAACAACACATTAAAGCTCAAACCTGTAATAGATAAAGATAACCATCATAATCAAGAAGCATATAAGAAGATAAAGAAAGGAAAACTCTTCCCAATCCCAGGCAAGGCGACGGGCAGGGTGCCAGGCATAGCGGTGCCACCTTGCCAGCTACCGCCCTAGCACCTTTCGGCCTCATTGCCTTCTTCCCTTTGGCCCTTGACTTGTTGCTCACTCAGGCTATTGCCCTGTCCACCCGGCACCTACCCTATTGTCGATGTGTCATCCACTAAGGCCCAAGGCCTTCCCCTTGTAGCCTTGCCAGCTGTCGTGTACCGCCTACACCTGGAGGAGGGAAGCAACCAAATAGGGAACCGAACTGGCCACTTGGTCTGGGAAGAATGGAAATGAGGAATTAGGGATCGGGATTGATGGGCTACATGATGGGTCACCAACTGCATTGGTCCATGTAATGGCCCAGGCTTGCTGGCTTGTTGATGATGTGACGCTTACCTAAGAAACTTGCTCGATGGTGGTATGCCAGCGCGCTTCCACTGCTGATCACCGGTGAGCCCAGGCAACCACCCAGGCTTGCCAAGCGATGCCTCCGCCACGTATGGCACACTGAAGTCACATACATTCTTCGAATTTATGAATGGAATTTTGGGCTCATATGTGTATCATTTTCTGGTAAAAAAAAGAGAGCTTATTATGTAGTTATACCACCACCACACCACCTGACCACACTGGCCTTTGCGAAAAAAATTCTATGGGGATGGGCCTTCAACCCTAGCAACTAGGGCCCCTTCCCGATTCATGCCACGTAGCAGCATGCATCTAGAAGCAAAACAAGAGAGTCTCCTGCTCAGATGCTTATCACTGCGCACACTCCCTCATCTCGTCTTCCCATCGCGCTCCATTGTCTTGTCTCCCCGTCATGTCCCCAATCCGATCGACGAGCAACCACGCCACATTCCACAGCCTAATCCAAGCAATTAGCCCTTGATTCAAGCTAGGCTCTAGAGGAATCGGTGGATTTTGAGGGGCGACAAAGGTTGGAGGGGTGTGGATGGGAATTCTACTCAGATGATGGTGGGGTTCATGGGGAAGAGGAAGGAGCTAGAGTAGGCTGTGGTCAACAGCCTCTGGCCCCATCGCCAAGTGCCGCAGATTGGTCTGCACCGTCACCTCCATTTTTTCTTCCTTCACTATTTTCTTTGTTCTAGCTTCCATGTTTAAGAGTTGTGTGCAATCAATCAATCACTAGTGACCATTTTTATGGCTCATCCTATTTCATTGGAATGTCAGACTTGAACCTGGCACTAGCGCTGCCCGCTCCATCGAACCCCATGCTGCCCTGGTCGATGCCCTGGCTTGGAGCGGGGTGGAGGAGAGCAGAGCACATGGCTGCCAACTTTAGAAATATCGAAAGCGGTGGTAGCATAGGCTTTAAAAATGCCCACATTGTTGGCTTCAACTACATCAGTACCCCCTGCCGAGATAATACAAAATATCAAATTGATGCTCATACAATCTATGTGTAATAAAATTTCCTTAGTGTAATTAGACCAATTTAATTTATGTCCTTTATACTGCAGGTGGATGATAAAAATGATGAATCTATACTTATTTCTAAAGTTGGGATGAGATTAAAATTAGAGAAAGATGCATATGATTTTTATAACTTTTATGCTGGAAAGGCTGGGTTTAGTATTCGAAAGAGCCACTCAAAGATGAGACGAGGTGGCACTGTATACCAAAAACATATAGTTTGCAGTAATGGAGGAGAACGAGGTATTCATTCATCACATGACACCATGAAGGAAAATGCTATTACAAGGTCGTTTTGCGGTGCTCATGTCCAGTTTAATATTTGTTGAAAGGGCATTTGGAGGGTCCAAAAGGTTGTCATTGAACACAATCATTATCTTGCAAGTCCAGATAAAAACACATGCTGAGGTCACATCGCTGTCTAGTAGAGGCTGATAAATTTATGATTAGCCAGATGCGTGAAGCCAGAATAAAGCCTATCGAAATGTACAACTTTTTCAAGCAGTGGTATGGAGGAGCTGATAATGTTCCTTTCTTGCGGGTGGATTGCAATAATCATGTGGGTCGTGAGCGCAAGAAGTATTTGGAAGTCAATGATACACAAACATTGTTAGATTACTTGAAGAATTAACAGAAAGAGAACCCTTCTTATTTCTTTATGCCATACAATTAGATGAGGTGGATGTCCAGATAGCTAATTCCTTTGGGCAGATGGTCCAGCTATCGTGGATTATGGTTGCTTTGGTGATGTTGTCGTTTCGGACGAATAAGTTTGAAATGCCTTTTTCTCCACTCCTTGGAACTAACCATCATAAGTAGACAATTCTTTTTGGAGCCGCATTGTTATATGATAAAACCATTGAATCATTTATTTGGCTATTTAACATGTTTATAATAGTAATGTTTGGCAAGCAACCTTAGATAATTTTTACAGATCAATATGCTGCCATGTCAAAAGCAATTAGCATTGTATTCCCAAGTACAAGAAATCGTCTTTGCTTGTGGCACATTTTATCAAAATGCTGCTAAACATCTTAGTCATGTAATTTTGAACCATCCTCAATTTCTTTATGACTTTAAGAGATGTGTACAAAGAAATGTCAATAGCATACCTTGACAACAAATGGGATGAATTATTGAGTACTTATCACCTTGAGGGGAACTCATGCCAAAAAAGTCTATATGATTTATGTGAGAAGTGGGCTACTATGTTCCGCCATGGTTCATTTTCCGTGGACATGACCTCTACTCAAAGAAGCGAAGGTATGAACAATGCGTTCAAGAAAAGGTTTCACAGGAAACTCTCTCTTTCTAAACTTCTAGAAGAATACGACAAGTAGGCATTAAGGGAGTAGGCATTCTTCTACAAGGTTGGATGGAACTAAGCTATTGCAGAGCTTTTGTTAGTACTTCATGGTTGAGCAAAACATCAATGGTAGCAAGGATTCCTAGTAGCTTTTGTTGTGTGTGGGTTTAGTAGAAATGGCATGTGTTCTGTACGCACGGATTAAACTGAGAATGGCATGTGTTTTGTATGCATGGATTAAACGGAGAATGGCATGTGTTCTATACTGCATCTTTTTTTCGTTATGTGTAAAGAGAAGATGTTTAAGGAAATGTGTCTGGTAGATATGCTACAAAATCTTTGCCTGGTTGCATTCTTCTATAACATTCAAGCCACAATGCTAAAGCTCTTCCCGGATATGCTACAGAGAAGAACCTTGCTTGCAAGGAGGCTTGTTGTTGGCTGTTGTGGCAACTAGAACCTTGCTTGCAAGGAGGCTTGTTGTTAGCTGTTGTGGCAATTAGTGCTTTGGTATATTGTCTGAACAATATGAGGTCCACAATAGCATTGAGCAAAATAAGCATAAGCTACCTAGGCCCCGTTTGGCACATGTTTTTTTGTTTCAGCTTCACGAGCAGCTTCACCGATGAAGCTAAATCTGTTTTGGAAACTGTTTGGCAAAACAGCTTCACCAACAGCTTCATGCATGGCTGAGAGAGGGCAATTGTCCAAGATGCCCCTGTCTACCTGACTTGTTCTAACATTTGGAGTTGTATGTTTGTATATGGTCATATTAATTAAAAAATAATATATTTGAATGAGTATGAATTAAAACATTAAAATAAAAAATAATAAAAAAATTAAAATCATTAGGAAGCAATATTAGTGCCTTGTTTATGTTTCGTGAACGGGAGAGGTGAACGGGATGGACTAGTGGCAAATGCGTGTAATTTTGGTGAACCAGAGGGGCAGTGGATTCTTAGGACTGCGGGCCTGAGGAAGAGAGCTGTGAAAAGCTACTTTTTTCAGCTTCACCTCTCTCCATTCCTTTGTGAGAGCAGAAAAAAGGAGCTTCACCCATGAAGCTGTTTGCAAAAAGGGTGTTTGGCAAAAAACAGCTCACAACAGCTCATGAAGCTGTTGGTGAAGCTGTGCCAAACGGGGCCCTAGTGCCACCTGATGCTGTAGTTGAAGTCAACAAAAAAACAAGCCGCTGCTGCTACAAAACACTTGAATTCATTCAAGACATAAGCAATCACAAAATATTTGCCTGGCCGTAGAAATTAGTAGTACCAGGGTAGCACAACACCATGTCCAAAACTCCACAAGGCATCTTTACAACAACAAAAAAAGAATGCTAGTACAACACTTCTAGAAAACCTTCTCATTTAATACATAGTACATAGAACAATCTTGCTGGCCTAAATTTCGCTTCGGGGGCACAGAAAATGGGATAGGAGGGTTGGAGATACATAGCTGAATGGACTCCATCTGCATATACTCGAGGCTATGCCAAATTCTTACCTATCTTCATCTTGAGCAGCAGACAGCGAGGCAGGTGAAGAGCTTGATGAGGCGGCGACGAAAGGAGCGGAGGGAGCGATCGAAGGAGGTGATAACGGACTTGAGAGGGCTCCCATAGGCCTAGTGGCGCCTGGCCACCGGCACCGGCGACGACACCGCGGGGCTGTCGGTGGTGGGCCTCATTGACAACTGCTTCATGATCATCTGTGACACCATCACCTAACATGTGTTTAGCTCTTTCTGTTCTGCTATTGGATTTGGATTTCGTTTCGCGCTCAGGAGTTGGAAGAGGACTTAGGGCCTGTTTTGGGACTGCTCTGCTCCAGTTTTTCCAGCTCTGCTCCACCAACTCCACCATGGTGCAGCTCCACTGTGGAGTTCCTGGAGCAGGTGGTTCTGTTTGGCACGCAGTCTAACTCCAGCTCCAAAAATATGTGGTTTCCCTGAGAAAGGTCGAATGTGCCCCTGAATGATGTTTGGTGTATGTTTTGATGTCTGCGGAGCATATATAACTGAATATTTTTTTGTTGTTAATTGAAATATGATGTAAAATATTATAATCACAATTAATTTATTGAGAAAACCAAAAAACAAATATTTTGGTCAAATAATTCCATCCTTTTGTCCCATAAATTGCAACATGCATGATAGATAATTAACAAGGTCCATCATTCGAATACAAATAATTGTCCATAGATAACTAGAGAGTAGTTTAAACCAAAATGACTACGAATGCAAGTGTTCCGATGCAAGTGTTCCGATACATAATTGCCCTCTCCAGCTTGAAGAAATAGATGCAATTCCCATTGAACCCTGTGAAATAGATGCAAAACCTTCTGGCCCTCTCCAGCTTGAAGAAATAGATGCAAACCCTTGTGTGCTCTTCTGATTGCAGTGATTGTTCCCGTCTGTCGCCATTTTGAACATAAAGAAAGTTTCGTCCATTTGCACAACTGGCAGCTCTGGAACATTACCTTTACAAGAATGAGTTCCGTGTATCTATACAACTCAATTTGGCAACCTAAACATTAGAAGAACTAGATTTTGCAGAGACTGTTAACTATGCTGCCAGATATGAACTTATGTGCATAATTCTCCAGCAGGTTCGACAAAATGGGCAATGTGCACAATTGTTCCCTCTGCGCTAAGAGAAGCACAAGTATATTTTGTGAAAAAATTCTTCCTGCCGAGAATATTGTGATTGTTCAGGCGATCCTTGGGCAAGAGCAGAAAAACAATTCATGGTTGACCATGCAAGATGGCTTCCAAATCCCAGAAGAGGCAAATAGACCTTGGACAACAAAGTAATATTTTCTACAGATTATGGACATGTGGCAATTGATTCAGATTCAAGAATAACTTCAGCAAGAAACATCTGTGATTCTGAAAATTGTTCAAAGGCGAAAAACAACAATATATGGCGGTTGAAACAGATCCTGTACAACATCATTAAGTGACAAACTTGGTTCTAACACAAAAAAATGAAATGTAGGCGTAATTTACTCTGTTTCTGTGGTATTGCAGATTTTAGCTTGCATCAGTTCAGAAACTCATGATTCATATGTAGCTCCATTTGCACTACTGTAAACACTACTAAACTACTAACAAAACACAATTGCACTACTGTAAACACTACTAAACTACTAAACTACTAACAAAACACAATTTTAGCTAAACATTACAATCTCTACCAACTCATATCACAATAGCACTACTGTAAACACTACTAAACATATCACATAGATCACAAATCAACAGGCAAAAATGAGAACAGTAAATGGAGATGGTGGAATGGATTCAACCGAAGGTAGTTGAAGCAGTAGAGGATGGTGTGGCCGTCGGTGAAGTGAAGGCAGAAGAAGTCGATGTCGCGGTCGCCGGTGTCGGTGATGTAGTGGCGGCCGGCGACGGTGGTGAAGTAGAGGGCCCGGTCGCCGAGAGTGGTGAAGAGGTGGCGGTGTGGAAGAAGGCGGCGTCGGTGTCAATGAAGCCGAGGTAGCTGGCGACGGCACTGAAGGGGAGCAGCGCAAGAGGGGAAGAAGGGAGTGACGACGTGGTGGATCTGGAGGGGCGGCGCGCCGGAGGGAAGTGGTGGCCGGGGAAGGAGCTGTGTCAGGTGGAGAAGGAAGAGAGAGGAGTGGCGGCGCCGGAGTAGGAGAAGAAGGGGAAGGGGAAGACGACGCACGGGAAGTGGGGTGAGGCGGCGGTGGCTCGGTGGAAAAAGGAGGCGGAGGGAGGCGCACCGGAGTAGAGCAGCGGCAGTGGATGGCGTAGCGGCGGAGAAGGGGAGCAGAAGGGAGAGGTGGCGCGGTAGAGGAAGAACCGGGAGGAGTGTTTGGGCGCGGAGGAGGATCCGGAGGCGTGGGCGGTGAGAGGTGGCGGTGGAGAAGTAGCGGCCGGAGGGGTAGGAGAAGAAGGGGGAGAAGCTGCCGGCACCGGTGGTGGAGATGAGGAGGGAGGTGAAGGCGACGGGAAATGGAGAGGAAGGGGCGGCGCGGCAGAGGTGAGGTGGAGGAGCGTTTGGGAGCGGCGGTGGAGAAGTAGCAGCGGAGAAGGGGAGCAGAAGGGAGAGGTGAGGAGAGAGAGCACGAAGCACTTCGGCTGCAGGGGGGCGAAGGAGAGGAGCGGCGCGGGTCGGGGGAGGAGGAGAGGAGCGGCGCGGGTCGGGGGAGGAGGAGGCGAGCGACGCGGGTGGGTGGGGAGGAGAAGGAAAAGATCGAATCGGTACGGAGATGAACTATGTAATGGTAGTGGTGGGTAATTTTATCCCAACTCCATGAGACAGTACAAAAGTCCAAATCCTGGAGTACCCCTTGAGGTGCTCCACAAAAAACGTGGAGTTGGTCCTCAACTCCATTTTTTTCTTGGAGCGGAGTTTTAGGAGCTGGAGGTGTTTGGCAAGACAAAGGTGGAGCGGAGCTGCAAAATCTGGAGTGGAGCAGTCCCTTGGCCCTTAGAAAGATGCTTGCTGGGATGCGTGCTCCTACGTGGGGCTACGTGGCATGAATTGAGAATGGCCCATAGTTGCTAGGGTTGAAGGCCCATCCCCGTAAATTTTTTTCCGGCCTTCGCCTTCACCCGTTCACCGCATCCTCCGGCGTTTCGCTCCCGTGCGGCCACAGGCGAACGCGCCGCGCTTCCACCTGGCCATAGCCCATAGCGCCTAAGCTTCCCCTCCTCCGGCCTCACACTCCCCGTCCGTCAAGTCCCGGAACCGAGGCGGCGAGAGCCAGAACCCTAAACCCCTCGAGCACCTAGCTCCTACTCGAGCGCGGGCTGGTATGGACGCGCTCGTCTCGGCGGCGCTCGAGGAGGTGTGCGCCCGCCTATCGCCGGGTATCCCCGTCCCCGACCTCTGGCAGGCGCTACGCGGCGCGCTCGAGGCGGCCGGCCTCCCGTTCGGCCCGCCCGTCAAGCGCGCCCTCTGGGCCCGTCTCCTTGCGCTCCCAGTCATCAGCCTCGTCGTGGGGGAGGGGGATGGGTCGCCTGTCGCGGCCGGCGACTTGGCTGAGAAGGATGTGGAGGAGGCCGAGCGGCGGGGCGTGCGGCTGGTGGCGAGCGCAGCCCTCAGGGACAACTTCCTGGGGATGTATGACCGCCGGTTCTCCAAATCAGAGCTGAGTGCAGTCCAGAAGGCTACGCTGGAGCGTGTCGGGGCAAGCAGGTGCGCTCCGGTGTACCATTTGAGCAAATTATCATATGCTTCCTATATCCCATTCGTTTTATTAATTAGTGCCGATTTACTTGTGAGATGGTAATTCTATGGAATTGGGAGATTTTGAGTACTGATTCAGTTACATACTTAAATTACATGTCTAGTTATCTCGGCAAAGGAGAATTTGGGGTGTTTACAATTTTGCATAGAAATGAACGACGTTTTGGGCTCGAATTTTGCTGTATATGGGGTTATCTTTGGCCGTAGGACAAGAATTTAACACTGTCTACATAGAAATTTACTTAGAACTAGAAGCATCAAATATTGGTCTTATTTCTTTGTTATCAGTAGAGTAGACATTTAATACTAAGCAATGATCATCTTTCCCATTTTAGTGCTGGCACCTGTTCAATTGATAGTAGTTCTGTATTGTGCGTTGCGGTCCTTGTGGAGCTATTCTTCTTTTAAGTACACTATAGGTCACTGGTCTTGCATACTTGTGTCACTTGGGTCCCTGAGCTGAACTTTTGGACGGTCCAAGCCTGATTTAGGTGTGTTCTAAAAAAAACTGATTTAGGTGGTGATGGGAGTTGGCATGGCAACCTTGACTTGATCCAACTTGTCATTTGACTCATGTAGCTACGATGTCGGCTGATCAGGCCACAGGGGCTATAAAACTCATATATTTTTATTTATTATTATTTTTACTTGTGAGTCAGTGTATGAGAAGATGAGGACTTTTACTGCCCCCCAATCAGCCCACATGACGAGCACATAGGTACAATGGCAGGTTCGGTTTATGAGTTGCCATGTCATCTCCCTTTGCTAGCTTAATAAGTTTCAGGCCCACATTGGCTCACTTGTACATTAGGGACATTAAAGTGTATTTATCAAGTTTAACTGTGTGGATTTGTTAACACGCTGCACATGTTTCTGAACACTGGCACGTATTTTATTTGTCTGTAAATTAGCATAATCAACATTGTCCAACAGAATTTATTAGCCTTTCTTGCATTTATTTTCTAGTGCTGGCCATTTATACTTTTCCACAATGCATATGTACATGGGCAAAGAAGATATCATGCCGTCGATATAATGCGTGCAATAATTTACATTTTGTTTTTGCCATAGGACTTCTGGTGTAACACAGAGTGATCTGTGCAAAAATTTTCGCATGAAAGGAAACAACTTCCATTTTATTGTAAAAAGCCTTCAATCACAGCGGTTAATAGTTAGACAATCAACTATTATAAAGGTGAAGGACCATGGAGCTGAGGGGGAAGATGCTTCACACAATAAACAGGTTATCAACACCAACTCATTATATCTCTCCCGATATGCCAAAGACCTAAATATGAATTCACACCAAAGAATTGAGATTATAAAGCCAGAACTACTGGGGAGCAATGAAGATACCAATGTAGATGCTTTGCAAGAAGATGGGGCTTTTGGTGTAAATTACAAGAATGATGTATCTATTCATGATTTTCTTCCAGCAATGAAAGCAATATGTGATAAACTTGAAGAAGCTAGTGAGAAGGTCAATCATTCTCCCCCCCCCCCCCCCCAACTAGATGCACTGTTGCGTTTTATTTTCTATTTTCATGTTTGCTAACTTTGTGCAATTATGGCCCCTATAGGCTCTTGTTGTGTCAGATATAAAAATTGATCTCGACTACAGAATGGCATATGGGCACAGAGCATGGAGAAATGTAAGTTTGCTTGGAATCGCTTAGCGCATATGTTCTCTACTCTCATGTTGCCCACCTTGTGGGGTGTTATTGAGACAACATTTTCCTCAGGTATTGCATAGGCTAAGGGACGCACAACTTGTTGAAGAATTCGATGCCAAAATTGATGATAAGGTGTTGTCAATGTTTTCTTCTGTTTTGCAGTCATTTTCAGTTATTATTTTATGCCCTTTCTAAAATATTGTGGTTCATTGTTGTGGTCAAGGATCGAAAAACCGGAACCGGGTCAAATCCCGCCGGACGGGCGGTACCGGTTACCGGCCGGTTACCGGAAAACCCGGTTACAAACTGGATGAAATTTGGCAAACAAAATTTGTGCGGTGGCGGGAGGGTTTCCGGTAACCGGCCGGTTACCGGAAAAACCGGAAAAAAACCGGAAAACCGGAGGAATTCGTAGAGTATTGTCCTCAAAAGTTCACATGCAACACAAAAAGCCATGACTTTCTCATGCCCATGGACCCACCATGTCTAAATTGATTCTTAAGCATCCAATGTAGCTATAATGTCCCCTGGAACCCATCCAAACATCTACAATTTCAATTTTTTGAATATTGAAACCCGGCCGGTTTTCCTCCTCCCGGTCGGGACCGGTACAACCGGTAACCGGCGGTAACCGGCCGGTTACCGCCGGGATTTCGATCCTTGGTTGTGGTTACCGGTGCTTTCTGTTGACTGGAATTTTAAATTTGTATTTAAAAACCGTTCAGAGTGCATAAGGTGGTGAAGTTGAGACTCCAGACATTACAATCCAATTTAAAGACATGAAAAGTTGGAATAGAGACCTTCTGAGAGAGACAACCATGGATGTACAAGTACAACCAAGAGTTCATGCATAAGTAAAAACAACAAAAACCTCCATGAGATAGATATCTAAGACCTCATCCTTGTAGCAAGCTCACAAGTTGTTGTAACAATGTAGCAGTTCCATCCACCCTTTGAGCTTCTTCCAACAGCAACAGCTTCTTTCAGAGTTTCATTCCATGAAAAGATGGCATGATTTTTATGTTGGCTTGCTAAGCTTAATACAACCCTCCTCCTTTTTCCTGGCTTGGGACAGGCTATATAGAAAACTATATAGGCGGAGCTCAATAGCTTCTTTCAGAGCTGCAAGAAAAACCATACGCAAGAATACAATGGATGTTACGGTGTCGCCTAGGCGACGCCTAGGCGTCCAGGCGGGACTGTGCGGACGCCACGACAGTTCGCCTCGCCTTGGTTTTCTAGGCCGCGCCGCCTCCCTCCACCGGCGCCGCCTCCCTCCCTCCCTCCCTCCCGCCGTGTCGCTTTCCTCCCTCCCGCTGCGCCGCCTCCCTCCAGCCGCCGGCTTCCCTCTCCAGCTTGCTCCCGCCGCCGAGGGGAGGGGAGGCGACGGGGGGAGGCGGCGGCGGGGGGAGGTGTCGGGGAGGGGAGGCGTCGGGGAGGGGAGGCGCCGGGGGGAGGCGGCGGCAGGGGGGAGGCGTCGGGGAGAAGCTTCGAGTCGGGAGAGAGAGAGAGTCGGGAGCCGGGAGAGCTGAAGCTTCGCGGGAGAGCTGAAGCGTCATGGGGGAGTCTCGCGGGGAGAGCTGAAGCGTCGTGGGGGAGTTATATCGCTGGGAGAGCTGAAGCGTCGCGAGGAGCCAGGGAGACTGCATCGCCAGCTGAAGCGTCGCGGGAGACTGCATCGCCTGCATCGCCGTGCCCTCGCCTAGGCGTCCAAGCGCCTCTCACTCGCCGTGGTCGCCGACTCCGCCGTGACAACCATGAAGAATACAATATATTTGGCATAAAACCATATGGCTAATTCAGTCTGAAGCAAGGTTCCAAATACCGGCAGTAACCGGCCGGTTACCGCCGGTAACCAGTTTTACCGGTGCCGACCGGGAGGAAAAAAACCGCCGGTTTTTTATTTAATTCAAATTTAAACTTTTGAATGTAAAAATTAGTTTCTCTAATGATATTTATATTGTTTAACACTAATAGAATGTATTAGGAAGATGAATGTATTTCCCGTGCTTGACTTCATACTTGTTGACATAAATGTATTAGGAATTTTCAAATTTTGAATGTGAAAGTTAGTTTCCCGAATGATATTTACATTGTTTAACACTAATATGATGTATTAGGAAGATCCATACATCTCCCGTGCTTAACTTCATACTTTTTGCCATGAATATGTTAGGAATTTCCAATTTCAAATTTGAAAAACTGGGTTTTAGCAGTTTTTCCGGTTTTACCGGTTTTTTGGGCGGTTACCAGCCGGTTTTTCCGGTTACCTATTTCAAATTCAAATTTTGACACGTGAAATTCGACCGGTTTTTTTCCGGTTACCGGCCGGTTTTTCCGGTTACCGGCCAGTAACCGGTACCGGCCCCCCGGCGGGATTTACCCCGGTAGCGGTATTTGGAACCTTGGTCTGAAGTGCCTCAGTCGTGCTGTAATCTTTTACTCTGTCACATATTTTGTCACCAACAAGCTATAAAGATATTCCTTTTTTTTAGGTTGTCCGCTGTTTACGTCTGTTAAAAAATTTTGATCCAAATGAGTTTCAGCCAAAAAGTACAACCTCAAGCTACAAACTTGGCAAGAAAGGTCAGGCAACTGATGAAGTTGTGGAACTCCCATTAGAGAACTGTATATATGATATGATCAATGATCAAGGGCCAAAAGGTATTACTCTTGTTGAGGTACTTCTCTAAACCTTTCAACGGTGCAACTTTGGTGTATTATATGTTTTTCAATGATATGCTACATTCCTTCATAGCATCAAGAGTGCTTTTATATTTCTTGTCGTTGCAGTTCTATTCTGCTTCATTTCTAGTGATACATGTTCACCTACCTTCCTCTTTGATAGTTGAATCTGGTTACCGTTTACAATCATATTAAAAATATTGGGCTTGCTTTGACAGATTTGGTTGTTAAGCAACTGGTTAATTAGGTTAGCAACCTGGTGGACAGTCATCATTTCCCATGCCAAGATAAGAGACAGCTCCTGATGTTGGAAATTTTAAGTTGGTTGCAACTGAACAGTGAAACTGAAAACCATTTGTTGTAGCCTAGCTCTGGTTTTAATCTAAAATTTTGATTTGTTATAACATATTGGATAGAATATTTCCCCCACTTTAATATCATTCTCAATATCTATATGGTCTGCATTGTTACCACTGTCTAAAATTTCCCCCTTTTTTTGAATAATGGAGCAAATCCCGCAAGGAAGCAAGTGAGAACTTCCAAGTGAATTTCCAATGTCAGTAATCATAGTCAATCCATCTTTCAACCCTGACAGTTTATCATGTCAAGCCTAGTTATTTGGCGGTTATTCTACTTAGGATATGACCTTTAAGGCAGTCATAGTCCAACATCTGCACTATCAGTAATACAACCTGTTATACAAGCCTACAAACTATCCAGTGTGTGTGTTTTGTCTCTAGCTGCATGGCCTTAGCAAATTTATTTTATTGGAATTTCATTGATTGCGCAACTTAAACGAGATATGGTAGCTTCTTTATGGTATAACATTCTTGCCAATACATTATCCTTCTGGATTGTATTTCCTAATGAAAAAATAGCTCCGTGAGCAAAACGCCTTGTCACTGTGAACCCAGCAATGTATTGGTGATGAGTATATAAAGCAGCTCGAGTATACTTCATTATGTAATATGGATTGGTGTTGCTTATGTCATCTAGTGTGACATATTAGTTTTTTATATTTCTTGTAATTAGCAACTCATGTTCACATATAAACCCCAATTAGCTTGGCAAACGTCTTGGGCACAACAATTCGAGAAGGCTTCATAAACGAGTGTCATCCATGCTCGAAAGATTCAATTTGATTTGGGAGGCTGAAGTTTCAGACAAGACATCACAGTACCGAGTTTGGACTTCAAAAAACTTTTCACACTACAAAGCTGGTACTGTTCTGCAAAATTTTGAGGCCCTCCCAGATGATCATGACAATTGTTCCGATTTGTGGTCACTAGTTCCATCTAAAGGATTGGATTCTCCTAGCCCACAGGATGATTTATTTGTTAACAACAAGCTCTTGTTCGAAGAAGAATGCCATGATGAACCAGTTGGACATCATCTCCAGAGCAACCTTGATGCTTGTTCCGGAGTTTCTCAACTAGTTAAAGAAGGTACAGTGATCAAATTCCCATCGCTATCTGTTTATTATGTTAATATTTTGTGCTTAATATCTCTTTGGGAACTGCCATGCTGCTGTAAGAGCTTACGGTATTTGTGCTGCCTAAAAATTACTTATTTTGACTTTGACTTTTGAGCACTCATAGAGCCGATTGCACGATGTGATTCCATCCTAGCAAATATGCAATTATATACCCCATTTGATGCACCCATAGTTGGGTAGTATGATCTATTTCAAACCCTGCATGTTTTGTTTTCCTTGAGGAGTCCATGTCAGATCAAAACTAAGGGCAAGTTCTTTGATGATTCATACCTCCAGAAGTTATTTCAGCTAATTAGCACATCTCAATTTTTTAAGTACTATTGCGCAAGCTTGATTTTTGTGAACTCTTCCTTTGAGTTATCCGTGAAGCTTTTGGTATTTTTATGTGGAATTAGTTAACCTTTTCCTCTTTGGCAAGCTATAACCTTTTCCTCTTTGGCAAGCTATGTGCTCCTTCTATTGGTTTTTGTAAGGTGTGGTTTGACTTGTCACGGTCTCCAAAATTGAACTTTGACTGTTAATTTCTTTTACAACATGTTTTTTAATAATCACAAAATTGTCATCATATGAAAGTTCTTTCAAATGCGAATCTAATGGTATCACCTTTGTGCCACTAAACCTATATATTTTTAAGAGTAAATTTCCAAACTCCAGGTTTTATGGTCGTAGTCACAGAAAACCCCAGGTTTTATGGCTTGCGGCACATAACTCGCGGTTTTATGGTCATATGGTTTTAAAAAAGGCTCACGCTAGCTAATTCCTGCCAAGACTGACATGCTGGTCCCACCTGCAATGCCACTTTGTACTGCTAGTCCATCCACCTTAGCACGCCGACTACAAGAACAACCCTTTTCATCCATCAGCAATGCAAGTGGGATCGGCATGTCAGATTGGGTAGAATTGGTTAGGGTTGGTTTTTTGAAATCATATGACTATAACACCTGGGGTTTTCTGCAACTGCGACCTTAAAACCCGGGGTTTTATGAAATTTACTCTTTTTAGATTAATTGGTAGTAAAAAATTACAGTTTGAATCTTGAAATACGTGGGTGCCTTACAAAAATCGATGGAGTGAGTAATATAGGTCGCGAGACAAAATGTTGCTCAACTCAATGGAAATAATCCCATGTTTTCTCTTTTAGATAAACTTGCTTTGGGTCAAAGGAAGAGGCGCCGCTGCCCTCCTTCAACTTCTGATGATCGACGGCATAGAAGGATTCTGCATATGTTAAAGGTTGCTTGCTGAGTATTCGTCAATATTAAGTTTTTCATGTGAACGGTCTGTCCAATACATGTGTTCTAATTTACTGTTCTTTTATATATGGCCTTAACTTTCTAAGAGCCTGTTTCATGGCACAAAATCTACTCTGTAGTTCGCTATCGACTTGATGCACTTTGTAGGAGTATGAAATCATCTTGGCCTGTGTACACACTGTTGCATTGCCTGTGCATACGTGAGCTTATTTAATTGTAAGTGTTACTTTGTGCAGTTTGTTGCACTTTATGTAACATTGTTTGTGCCTCTGTGGCCATTGCATTGTCTATGCATATATGAGCTGGGTAAGTGTTACACTGTACAATTTGTAGTCTACAACAATTGTATCATAAGCCACTAACTCCCCTTGTTCCTTTTACCATTTTTTTGTAGAGGTCTTCTATCACTTACTTTCTGCACCAATCATTTGAAGCTACAGAAATTTGTTATGTGATACTTTTTTAATTATACGAGTGTGTGGATTGTGGTCTCTGTAGTCTGTATTCCTTAGACCAGTATGCTTTTTTCTGGACAGTACAATTCTATGGTACAGAGAAATAACCCTATTTCTTTGTGAATGTGAAATGATGCTATGGTAGTGACGATTAGTTCAGTGTTTCATGTTTTTCATTCAAGTAAAACTAGATTAACAGTTCTATATCATTTTATTGCTTCAAAGAAGGCTTGAGGCGGTGTGTATTTTATAGGCATGTATGTTTTTGTGGGTATGATGACAAAATTTCTATTTCTTGTTTTCATTGAGAAATTTTGACATACGATCTTTTTCTTTTCACCCCAGGTAATAGCAGTTACTGTTTAAATAATTTGCATTTTTTTAATAATTAATGAAAATAATTTACAGTTTTATCTTAATCAGAGTTGCAAGGTGCAACCTTATTTTTGTTTTGATAATTCCTTTTTTGTGTGCTCACGGTCACGGTCATGTGCATAAGCATGGTGTTCATGCGCCCTTGCATGTCTGATTGCATTTCATCGTTATATAACACCTTTCCTTTTTCTCTCTGCAGAAAAAGAAATTTGTACTAAAGGTGGAGTTACATAAATGGTTAGAGAGACTTGAAAAGGAAAATGGAAAAATAATGGATAGGAAGACATTGACTCGCACTTTGAATAAGCTTCAGCAAGAGGGCAGCTGCAAATGTATCAAAGTTAGTGTTCCTGTTGTTACAAACTACACTCGCAGTCGTCTCATTGATGTAATACTGCATTCTTCTGTTGGGGACTTGTCACCGGAACTTGTGGATCAAATTAGGATCAGACAAAGGAACTTTGATACTGAAACTCGTACAGGTGCGGCAGCTAAACTGAAGCAAAATCAACATACAACTGCCATACCTGGTCTGAGGATTTCACACAGAGTTAAAGATAACAAACCATTAATATTAGAAGCTATGCATGCCAATGGATTCATAGGTGCAAAGATGATTCGGGCAAAGCTGTTCCATAAATTTCTGTGGGTATACGTTAGTGGTTTGCCAAATTGGTGCAACGCATTTGATTTTGCCAAAGAAGGGTATCACGACAAGAACCTTAGTCAATCATGTCTGTTATTTTCAATGGCGGCAGCTACAAAAGAAATGCCTCTTGAACTCTTTCTACAAGTTGTGGGGTCAGCAAAGAAGATTGACAACATGATAACTAAGTGTAGGCTTGGAAAATCACTTTCAGAAATTCCTACCAAGGAATACAACCAGCTCATGGATACTCATGCCAAGGGCCGACTCTCACGCTTAATAAATATTTTAGATAAGCTCAAGGTAATGTTCTTTGTCTTTGAAGTTTGCATTTAACGTTGTGAGTGTAGAACCTTAGGTGTCTTCTTAAAAGTAATTAGGGTACAAATCTGAAGTGCTTTTAGGTTGATATTTGCCTGCTGTATATTCTGATTTAACAAGTCCAGTTCATGTTTATTGCAATTCAGCTATCATGCAATCTTAAATTATTAATTGACTAGGGTGTAGCAGACTTAAACTGACCTGTTTTGTGGCTATGTTTGCTAGTTGGTCCAACTTGCAAAAGACCTTGTAGAGGATTCCGGTGTGCCATCAGATGCTGTGCCTACACATTCAATGGAGTTCAGGCCTTACATTGAAGAACCTATACCAAGAATTATTCCATCATCCCACGTTAGTGCGAACCATCGTCCAAAAATTCGGCATGATTTTGTGCTTTCAAAGCAGGAGTTTGTCGATGATTACTGGGAAACATTAGAGTACTGTTATTTAGCAGCTGGTTTGGCTGACCCGTCAAGTGCCTTCCCTGGCTGTTCTGTACCTGAGGTTTGTCATCACTGCTGCACATCGTTGTACTATTACCTAATAATAACATCGTACTGTGGGGTTTACCTGTTATCATCTTTGTCATGGTTGTTTTCTTTTTTTATCCCTCCATGCACTTAGAAAACAATGTGTACATATTTTTATCAAATTTTTAGTCTTGTATCATTGTCTAAACTTCAGAGTGATGTTTACACTAACCTATGTTTCATTCGCTACATATCCTGCATTCCATAGTGATATATTTTCTCTTTTCTGGTTGTGGTAAATGGTTCTGCCTATAAGATCCTTTCAGCTTTAATGTCCTGTGTGCATGTTGCATTCGAATGGGCAACACTGGCCTGTATCCATACAAGTCCATGATTTCATGGCCTCCCACTTTTGTCCTCTGGGTATGATTTCAATATCTTCTTTGGGCCATTTGGCTGCTCCTTCTGTTAACTGTTCCATTCAGCCAAAATCTAGCTGCCAGTGTTAGAGCTATTTGAAACACTAATCTCCTGGATCTTGATATTGATATGTGCTCTATTTCTTGTTTGTACTTTTTTTTACTATATATATTGTCAGCTGCAAGCATTTTACTAATTTTTAACATTTTCCAACATCTATTCTGGAAGCCCATTATCCCCACCGAAGACAATATTGGCTGGCATTGCCTATTTTCTAGCTTATTGAGCTGTCAGTTAGGCCCTAGTTGTGATTTTCATTTGTAGAAGGTACTATATAATGCCCTGTTCCATGTAGGTTTCTCATCCTCGTTCATGGAGTTCACTTAGAGTAATGACTACTGAACAACGACTGGAATTACATCAGCGTGTTATGAATGTCAGTGAGAAGGGGAAAATTCCTTTTAAAGATTGTCTTAGGATTGCAAGGGAGTTGAATCTCTCTGTAGAGCAGGTATGTGTTTGAGATTTCCATCCATCTTCATCTCGTGATCTGAAGGACTGTTCTGTTTAGTGTTGATCTTATTCTGCATTAATGTATTTGTTTAACCATATCGAGGAAAAGAAACAAACAGATATTGATAAATTTAACTAAATCACATGAAAAGAATTAAAAGAATTGATAAAGACAGCCATAAACAGATCAATAGAACTTCAAATTAAGATGGGAGTGCTTAATGTCTTAGCAATTACAGAGTAAATATGTTCCTGGGATCATCCTATGTTGTACATCCTTTTTCTTACACGGGGTAAATTGAGATGGCAAGTTGCCAAGTTGGCCACATAGTGAGTCCCAAGTCAAGAATCTCCTCTATCGTGGAAAGTGGACCTGAAAGAGCACAAAGCGTCCAAGGAACAAGTCTGAACGTGCTCATACAAATGGACAACACGAATTGTTGAAGGAACAAGTTTTTGAGACATAGAAAGCCAAGAGCAGCAAGAACTTAATCCAAAGCTCTTAGGGGCACAATATCTAAAGGATAACAAGAACAGTAGTTCCGTACTTAGGGGATCTGAGTTTCTTTTCATTAGGGTAGACATGGATATCTAATTATTTATACTTGGTGAAGATCCATCCAGATTAGGTGTGAACACAATATGGCTGGGACCTCAGTAGAACTAAGAGGTAATAAATTTGACAACTGATGGAAGTTGGAACCATGAAATGTGCAGGCTGCCACTTTTTATGGGAGTAGGTTCCACCAGTAGTCTTTGACTCCGCAAATTCATAGCTAGGCTTGCATTTTACACACTGCACCATGTTAACATTGTGTTTGAACCAAAATCATGTATTTGTACTGCTGTGTTGATGGTCTTAACTTTGGTCCTAATGTCTCGTACCATCAGTGTGGAAGGTCCTCTTCAGTCTACCTAGTCTCCTTTCATTTAACTGTTATTTTCAGCCATGCACATTCTTGCTTGGTAAACTACCTCATGGCATAAATGGAATTGAACAACCAATCTGAGCTTAGTGTTGATGTGGATGAAACCTCAAGATGAGATTGAATCCAAGGGTTGCCCGATCTTTCACGGTGGTAAAACAACTAGATATAAATGGAGCATGAATTACAGGATGCAACTCGCACTAAGATAGATGATTTCACTCCCATACACACCACAGCATACGATCGATAAATAGAGATCAAAGATCAGCGGGCAAATACCTACACCACAGTAGGAACCAACACGCCAAGATGAAATCTTAGATTGGAATTCATAAGAACACAGTAGAACAGGGATGAACTCTAACGCCCGAAGGCCAACACAACACGCACACGCGTTTTAATTCATCTTCTCTAAAACTCCCCTCACAATGGGCACTGCCCGTGGCCTTTTATAGGCATACATATGAAATAAGCTTGACTCAACTCTGAACTACTAAGACTTAATGCACACACACGCAACTCCTAACCAATCCATGCCGACTAGGACTCAAAACTCACACGATTGGGTCTTCCTATAAAAAAAAACCAATCGGTTTCCTTGAGAAACAAATAAACTGACTCAAATTAAATTATCTTAATGAACTTCTGATATGCCATCTTTTCCCGGTTGGCTCGGACTACATGCAGGTGGCCCCCATCCCATTGCTCCGAGAGAAAGAAACAAATACATAGAAAATAGAAATAAAATGCTAACTTTCCATGTGACAGTAGTTCGGCCAAAAACAAAATATACTCCTTGATTTCCTGCATGTTTAAACCAGTAAGCTCCTTCTTTAGCTCCAGGACGTTGCCTTGTATACTTGTAGGAGTTGAATTCTTCTTCGGCAAAGACTTGGAGCACAGGGCGTAACATCACACGGCCGCTACGCATGCTGGTCATGCAAAAAGAATTCATAAGCCATCCAGACTCTCCTTTTGTTTGGCATCCAACAATCGAATCCAAACTGATTTGGATTCCCCTTTTCCATTGAACTTCCTTCTTGATGTATCCTCCTGGCTCCCAAGCAAACTGTGTATGACTTGTGTGAGATTAGGCATAGGGAATAGTAGATTGATAATGAGAGATATGGTGTTACATATATATAGGCAAGGATAGCCTAGGGTTTATAGAAATAGAACCAATCAGCGGAGATCCTTGCCTAATATAGATCAATCTATCTATCCTAGCCATATAGGCACTAGGCCCAAATATAGACGAGCAGGCCCAATGGGGGGCTGCCGTACCCTCTGTCTAACACGCCCCCGCAGTCGAAGCTGCAGCTCTGCGAACGTTGAGACTGGATCTGAACTCGTTGAAGACGGAACTTGGAAGCCCTTTGGTGAATATGTCAGCGAACTGCGACGTTGTGGGAACGTGCAGAACCTTGGTCTCACCTAGAGCCACACGCTCTCGGACGAAGTGGAGATCAATCTCAATGTGCTTGGTGCGCTGGTGCTGAACGGGGTTGGTGGACATGTAGACCGTGCTGATGTTGTCACAGTAGACAAGTGTTGCACGGCGGAGGGGCGTCTGGAGCTCAAGGAGCAGCTGGCGCAGCCAGGTGGCTTCGGCGACAGCGTTGGCCACAGCACGATATTCTGCTTCAGCGCTGGATCGAGACACTGTGGATTGGCGCTTGGAGGACCATGAGATGAGGTTGTCACCGAGGAACACTGCATATCCTGAAGTAGACCGGCGTGTATCTGGACAACCGGCCCAGTCAGCATCCGAGTACACCACCAAGTCGGACTGCGCAGACGGCTGAAGAACAAGGCCCAAGTCAAGAGTGCCTTGAATGTACCGAAGGATGCGCTTCAGAGCAGCAAGATGGGGTACCCGAGGATCATGCATGTGAAGGCAGATCTGCTGGATTGCATAAGAGATGTTTGGCCTGGTGAATGTCAGATACTGGAGGGCGCCAGCCAAGCTGCGGTAGTTGCTGGGATCCTGTACAGGAGCGCCTGAGTTTGCAGCAACCTTGGGCTGAGTGTCAACTGGAGTGCTGCAAGGTTTGCAGTCGGACATGCCAGCCCGAGCAAGAATGTCCACCATGTACTGTCGCTGAGATAGGAACAAACTGTCACCAGAACGCTGAACATGCATCCCGAGGAAGTGATGGAGAGGCCCCAGATCCTTCTTGGAGAACTCGAGCTGCAATGCCTCAATGACACGCCGAAGGAGGGACGCCGAGGAGGCAGTGAGAACGATGTCATCGACGTAGAGGAGCAGGTACACTGTATCAGTTCCGCGGTGGTAGACGAACAGCGAGGCGTCAGACTTGGCCTCAGTGAACCCCAGGGTCACAAGGTGAGCGGCGAAGCGGCTGTTCCAGGCCCGTGGTGCCTGTTTCAGACCATAGAGTGATCTGTTCAGGCGACAGACGAAGCCAGGACGAGCGGGGTCTTCGAACCCTGAAGGCTGGGAGCAGTAGACCGTCTCAGAAAGCGTCCCATGGTGGAAGGCATTCTTGACATCGAGCTGGTGGATGGGCCACTACCGGGACAAGGCCAGAGACAGCACAGTGCGGACTGTGGCCGGTTTGACAACCGGGCTGAAAGTCTCGCCGAAGTCGACACCGGGTCGCTGGGTGAATCCACGAAGAACCCAGCGCGCTTTATAGCGCTCCAGAGATCCATCAGCTAGAAGCTTGTGCTTGAAGATCCACTTCCCAGAGACGACGTTGGCGCCTGAGGGACGCGGCACCAAATCCCACGTGTGGTTCTGAAGAAGGGCAACATATTCCTCCTCCATAGCTGCCCGCCAATTGGGGTCGGCAAGGGCGCTGCGGAAGGTCTTCGGGAGCGGCGAAAGGGGCGAGGCGTGGTATACAGCAGGAATGCGATACCCAGCCTTAGCCCGAGTCGTCATGGCATGCTGGTTCGTCACCGGAGGGACAGGGACAGCGCCTGCAGGTACTGTAGCAGGTGCAGCGGGAGCCGGATTGGCTGCAGATCCTGGAGAAGCAGTGGGCGCCGGTGGTGGTGCAGGCCGGCGTGAGTAGACGAAGCGGAACTCACGCACTGCCGGGGCAGCAGCCGGCTGAGCCGCACGTGGCTGTGCGAGCTGTTGCAGGGGTGCCGGTGCCGCACGTGGCTGTGCGGGCTGCAGGGGCGCCGGTGCCGCACGTGGCTGTGTGGGCTGAAAGGCGTCATCCAGCGCCGCCTCCGACAAGGGGAGGCAGGAAGGCGCTGCAGATGGCGGCGTTGAACCTGCGGGAAGCAAAGAGCGAGCCGGGCCTATGGGAAGCGGCACAAGATTAGTGAAATCATCCAAAAATGAGAGGTCCGCCGGAGCCGGAGAGGCAGACTGAGTCGCGAAGGGAAAGCAATGTTCATCAAAGATGACATGCTGAGAAATAATGACCCGGTTTGAAGCGAGGTCAAGACACCGGTACCCTTTGTGATTGTCAGAATAGCCAAGGAAGATGCACAACGCGGAACGCGGAGCCAACTTGTGGGCGGCAGTGGCGGAGAGGTTAGGATAGCAAGCGCAACCAAAGACACGAAGATGATCGAGCACAGGCGCAGAGCCGAAGAGGGCGTGATGTGGGGTGCGGTCGTCGAGTGTCTTAGTGGGTAGGATGTTGCGGAGGTAGGTGGCGTGGTGCAAGGCCTCAACCCAGTACGAAGGCGGAACGGAAGCCTGAAAAAGCAAGGAACGAATGACATCATTCAGAGAGCGAAGCATACGTTCAGCCTTGCCGTTTTGAGCGGCGGTGTAGGGACATGACATCCGGAGGTGTACGCCACGGCTGAGGAAGAATGTGCGGGCGCTGGAGTTGTCGAACTCGCGGCCATTGTCGCACTGGACTGCTTTGATGGTGCCGCCAAACTGGGTGGAGACAAGCAAAAATGTTAGAGAGTTAAAAAGGTGTCAGACTTGAGTCGCAGATGAAACGTCCAGACATAGTGAGAGCAATCATCAAGAACAACCAGGTAATATTTGTATCCGGAGATGCTGGCTACAGGAGAGGTCCACAAATCACAATGAACCAGATCAAAATTATGAGTTGCTCGTGACATAGATGTATGAAAAGGAAGACGAGTATGGCGACCAAGTTGACACGCATGACAAACTGGACTGGTGTCTTTATTACAATGCGGAATTAAGGAAGCATGCATAAGACTGGAGAGGGCCTCGGGTCCAGGATGTCCGAGACGGCGGTGCCACAGGGACGCGGAGGTGGAGGCATGAAGAGCACCAGCAGCAGGAAGGCGCAGCGGGTAAAGGGGCCCGGAGCTATTGTACCTGACGATCTCGTTCCGAGACTGAAGATCCTTCACAGAACAACCAAAAGGGTCAAATTCCACAGAGCAATTGTTGTCAGATGTGAACTGGCGAACGGAAATAAGATTCTTAATAAGTTTTGGAGAGACAAGAACATTATTAAGATGAAGGTGACTCGGGAGGGTAGTTGCGCCAGTGGAGGTAACAGGAAGAAGCGAACCGTTACCGACAACAATTGAAGATGGAACAGGGTACCGGGGAGGGGCGTGAAAGAATACCAGCATCGGAAGTCATGTGCGAGGTAGCCCCTGAGTCGAAGTACCAGTCCTGTTGCGGCTGCTGTGGCAACGTCATAGTGTTGAAGGAGCGGGCGAGGTCCGCCTGGTTCCACCCTGGGGCAGCCCAAGGATTGAACCCTGGTGGCGGAGACGGTGCCCAGGCGTTCTGTGCACCAGCCAGGAGAGCGTGTGGAGGGGCCTGCTGGAAGTGCGCCTGGGCAGAAGCCTGCTGGGGCGGTCCGGTGGGGATGGGCGCCAAGGGAGGACGGGGTCCATACATCTGTATGGAACTTGCCCATGGGTGGAGGTAGGAGGGCCAGGGCACGCCGGCCCTGGGCGCCTGTCCGCCGGTAGGCGCAGCAGCGAGCTGTCCACCCCGTTTGCCGCCACGTTTGCCCCGCCGAGTACTGGGCGGAGCGCCCCCGGAACTGGCGGGAACCGAGGGTGGTGGAGGCAGCTGTTTCGGACGCGGTGCAGGTACTGAAGGAGCATGCGGTGCGCTGGCAGCCACCAGAGCAGTGGATGGCGCGGTCGAGCGATGCGCCTGGTTCAGTTCCTCTAGCAGCAGATCGTTCCGGGCTTCCAGGAACGTGGGGAAGGGACGACCGCGCTGGAGGTGGAGACCAATGGAGGCAAACTTCTCGTTGAGGCCGTGAATCAGGGTGAGGACGAGAGTGCGGTCGGGAATGTGCTCGCCGAGGTCCTCGAGGGCGTCCGCCATGCCCTTGAGGCGCCGGCAGTAGTCGGTGACGGAGAGGTCCCCCTGGGCGAAGGTCCGAAACTCGGCGTCGAGGTGGAGGGCGCGCGTCTCCACGTTCCCCAGAAACTGGGATTCCACGGCCAGCCACACCGAGCGAGCGGAGGAGCGGGAACGAGGCACCATGTCGGACAGCTCGGGGGAGATGGCGCCGTACAGCCAAGACTTGACCACGCAGTCCATGCGCGCCCAGTCCGGGAAGGCGGGGTCGGGGTCGTCTTGAAGAACATGGTCCTCCAGGGCAAACTTCCCCAAGGCGAGGAGGAACAGCTCGCGCCACCTGGTGTACTGGCTGGAGGAGAGCTCGAGGACGATCGGCACGAGAGTGCGGATGTTCTGGACGCCGACGGCCTGCGAGTGAAGGTTGGCGAGGACGGCAGCTTCATGGAGAAGCAGGGCGTCGTGGAGGGGGGGCGGAGGGTGCGCTGTGTCGCGGTGAGGCGCGCGCGAGGCCTTAGCCTCAGCCCGCGCAGCAGCCGCGCGTGCGCGAGCGGCGCGCTCACGCTCCCGTTCCGCGGCGGCGACGCGCTCAAGGGCAGTGGCACGCGCCTGGGAGGCGCGCTCGCGCTCGCGGTCAGCAGCAGCGGCGCGCTCGGTGGCCGCGCGCTCGCGCTCAGCAGCCGCGGCGGTCTCGCGCTCGGCAGCGGCGGCGGCGTGCTCGCTCTCAGAGAGAGGCAGGAGCGGTGGCCGGCATGATGGCAACAAGAGGGAGGAGATGGCGCAGGGGTGCGCCTAGGCAGCGAAGAAGAGCCGGAAGAAATCCGGGCGTCTGATACCATGTGAGATTATGCAAAGGGAATAGTAGATTGATAATGAGAGATATGGTGTTACATATATATAGGCAAGGATGGCCTAGGGTTTATAGAAATAGAACCAATCAGCGGAGATCCTTGCCTACTATAGATCAATCTATCTATCCTAGCCATATAGGCACTAGGCCCAAATATAGACGAGCAGGCCCAATGAGGGGCTGTCGTACCCTTTGTCTAACAACTTGGTCTCACGCACGGCTGCACATGCATTCCATGCATAGTTATCTCTCTGAGCCTGGCCACTGCAAATCACATGTAGCCCATGCAAGGTTCCAAAAACCGGAACCGGGAGAAATCTCGGCCGGCGGCCGGTAACGGTAACCGGTCGCTTACCGGAAAAACCGGTCACAATTTAAAAATCAAAACTTGAATTTTTGGATGTTTTGAAACCGGTAATCGGAAAAACTGGGAAAAAACCGGCCAAAATTCAAAAATCAAAAATAGATACCGGCCGGTTTTTTTGGTTACCGTTCTCCACCGGTAGAAACGGTAACCGGCGGTTACCGGCCGGTAACCGTCGGGATTTTGAACCCTGGGCCCATGCACACATGTGCAGGCCCATTCTCTTTCTATCTTTTGGTGCATGAATCTTCCTGGGTCGAAAACATACACGAATGCATCTCCTGGTCCACGCGCACGCGTCGCATGTGCAACACCTTCATCTTCTTTCTCAGCAATTTTTGTAAATAATTCATGTGAAACAACCTGTACACAAGAATTAAATTCAGAAACAGGGTTAGTAGTCTGGGCCGCATCAAGTGTCCTGCATCAATATCACATTGCTGTAGTGAGTCATGTATGGCTTGGTAGATGTTGTAGGGTTCATTGGATTTCTACGGAAGTTCAGTTACTTGATTACTGAGTATGAAACAAAAGCACTACAGCAGTAATATCTTGGACATTTTAAGTCTATGCAAGTTTGCTGCTATGCAACACCATCTTCTATCAACAAAGTTCACAAAATTTCTCATTATATGTTATTTATTTAACACTTAGTCATTATTTGTTATTATTTAACACTTAGTCATTATATGTGCCACCATTTGGTAGATTGGTAGATGTAAGCAGAATTAAAACTAAAGTGATTGAATCATGGAAGTTTTCCATACACTCATAAATGATTGCTGATTTAAATTTAGAATATCTTTGTACCTTTTCTCTTACAAACTTTGGAAGCCATAAAAAAGAAAAAAAGGTAGACCTGCGTTGGGAGACATGCTGCAATTGTACTATTTATTTATGCTTTGTTTCCTCTTGATAACAAGAGTGATATCATCAGATGGTCTTGTCCCGTTCAACCTTAAGCTAATGTAAAGAATTTTTTTTATCATGGAAAGTGGAATCAACAACATGTTCAAGATTATATTGGCATGAAGGGAATTTTCTTGCATATGGTCTGCTGTTTCAGTTTGTATGCTTATCCTACCAGGAGTGATTGCTTGTTTCATTAGTTATGCTTTTCTAATCAAGTACTACATTATTAGCCTGATTGTTTCATTATCATAGTTGCAACATTGTTATGGCTGAATTGTTTTGTGTACTTCTGCTATTCTTTTCCTACTGTGTAGCAATTTTATTTTTCTATTCTGTCTATGGTTCCTATTCAGTATTACTGACTGGCAGGATTGATTTCTATTTATGTAGGTGCTTCGTGTTTCTTCCTCTCAGAACAGACAGCTTCATGGACAGCCTAGTGATCCCACTACACGAAAGCAGCGAAGAGGTAGTTCTGGATCGACCTCTCAGAAAAGGAAGAGATCTGCTGACGAGATTACCCTGAAGTTTATTAAACAAAAAGTTGAAGCCAGTGGATCCACTGAACAGAGATCGGCGCAGTCTACCCTGGATGAGGAAGTACCAGAGAGGATCTATCCATCATCCATTGACCTACCAGACCAAAGTGATCTATTGGTATCCAGAACCAGCAGCACTCCCACATGCCACATTGATTCTCCCTTGAATGCAGATGAAGATAAAGAAAGTAGTCCAATGATCATTCGATCTACCATCTTAAGAAAAAGCTGCATGAGAAGTAAAAGATTCTTGTGGACATACGAATCTGACAGGTATCCTTTCGTTGTGGATCCATTTTTGCTGGTCTCAATTTCATTTATAAACCTTTAATACTAGAGTTAAAAAGTTTTCCATGATTCTTAGGCCTGACTGGTTATTATTGTTTGCAGAAAATTGCTGATGATGTACACTAGATTCCGTGCAATACTTGGAGCAAGATATTATCGAGTAGATTGGAGTTCTCTCTCTGACCTTCCAGCTCCACCACTTACATGTTGTAGAAGGATGGCATTATTAAATAGAAACATAAATGTAAGAAGAGCTGTGCTGCGAATCTGTAACCTTCTCGGGAGACGGTATGTTAAGTACCTTGACAAGGAAAGGAGATGGAAAGAGAGAGGATTCCTTTCCCAAATCTCAAATACTAGTCATGAGAACTGTTCGGATTCAGACTCTGAGCAATTCAATTGGGATGATTTCGAAGATCCAGAAATAAAAAGTGCACTTGATGAAGTCCTTGAATTCATTCGAGTAGAGAAAATGGACCAGGCCAAGAGAGTTGGGCCAAAGAAAGAAAAGAACAATAATGATACTGATGTCACATACAAAATTCCAAGTGAGCAGGAACTGCCGGTAAGTAAATTATCTATTTAAACTGAATTGCCAACATATATTTAACCTCAATTTCCAACATATATTTTCTCTAATACCTATTTTCACCTTAGAATAATCAGGTTATGCAAGGTGCAACCAGCACAAGCACTGTAGGTCCAGAAAGCGGATTCCGTGAGCATGCAAAATTGTGTAGACGTTCAAATGGAATCCAAACAAGTAAAAGCATGGACATTCCCAGCAAATCTCATGACAAGGTCATTAAGGTCAACAAAGATGAAATGATTAAAAGAGATGTATGCAAATCCCTGGCTGTTGCAAATGCGTTGGAGCTTCTGAAGTTGGTTTTTCTCAGCACATCATCAGGGTCAGAAGTACAAGCTTCATTAGCAGCAACCCTCCAGCGTTATTCAGAGAGCGAAATTTTTACTGCCTTTTCCTTTCTCAGAGAGAAGAACTTCACAGTTAGTGTTTGCTAACTTATGTTTCCACGATACATCCAATCTCTTTTATTTCTTTCTTCAGTATGCACTGCCCAGCTCAGGGCTCAGACCTTTTGGTCCATATTAGCTCCCCTCTTTGGAACATGCAGTATGAAAAAGAAATGAGTATTAATAACATACCACTAAATCTGAGATTTTACGTGCAATATTCAGCTTCATTGTCTGAAACCTAGAGGGATTGTTTTAAAAAAATTTATTGCAGTGAGAGAACTTTTCGTACTTACAAATAGCAGTCTCGTAGGACTCGATTTGCTCAAGCATGGTATATTGGTATGCAATCACACAAATAATACTTTATCTGAAGCATGGTTCTATTACAAACCAGCAGTAGGAAAGTAACTTCATGGGCAGTCCAGCCCAGTCTGATTTTTCCGGGCTTGGGCTTTGATTTTGTGGCCCGCAGGCCTAAGCCTGGCCCAGCTTGAGCCCGGAAATATATATTACTGTATGTATTTCATATAGATGTATGCATTTCCCACTGAAATTTAATATAAAATAATACTCCGTTTTACAATATTTTTATCCTAGACTCACTATGCGCACAAATCAAGGAAACACTAAGTCTAAGAAAAAGTTAATGAGAAATGGCCATACATACCTTTGTTAAATGACATAGTACAACAATTTAGCCTTATCCAAAGCATTTAAGTAGAGACAGAGTGAAAATATTGCAATAGTTACCCTCTTGATTTTCTCAATGGACAAATATTTTGAAATGGTGACTCTTGAGGCTATGGACAAACATTGTGAAACAGGAGTATTTTATTTCGGGAAACAGGAAAATAATAATATAAAAAATTGATCTTTCTTGGGCTTCAGACCTAGGTTGGTCAGGCTCGGGGCAGGCCAAGTGGAGTCGTGCCTGAAGCAGGCCCGGCCCAACATTAACACCTCTAGTTGCGTTCTGATGTTGTTGACTGGAAATATGTTGTTAATGCAAAGTGAAATGTTATATGATTGCCTGTTTGAACCGTGGTCTGGATTTGTTTAGATGGTGCTCAGAACCTACACACACTTATGCTTGTGTTGTGTAATTTCAAACTTTACAGCCTTTATTTCCTTGTGGTGTAAGAACCTGAGTTTGTGGTGGAGCTATGTTGAATGTTCTTTAGAGATTTTCTCAGCATGTGCTGCAAAAGTTGATTGGTCTATTCAACATCTTCACCGCCATACTGTTTGTAATCATGTTAGGAACGATAGTATACATTCAATTCTGTACCTAGCCGGAGAAGGCAGGTTTATTTTTTTAATGTGATTTGTGATTTAAGGTATCCGTTATTCTTGAACTGTTGTTTGTATTTCCCCCCTGTTTTGTAGGTTACTGGAAATGGAACGAAGCCATACACTCTTTCTGGAAAATTCTTCTTCAATGCTTCTCATTCGCCCTTCCCATTTGGTTCAGGGAAAAAAGCTTCCGAATTTTCGAAATGGCTTATAGGGCAGCAAAAGAATATTACAAGCGACGGAGTTTATTTGTATCCCGATCTACAATGTGGGGAAATTGTTCATCTCTTTTCTCTGGTGTTGTCAGGAGAGTTGCTCATTTCACCTTCCTTGCCAATTGAAGGAGTTGGTGAGGCTGATGAGCCTAACAGCTCTAGTCCTTTGGTTGAAGATACCAGTGGATTGGATGACGGTACTCACAAACGCAAGGCTGATTCAGTGAAACTGAAAAGCAGTAAGACTAAGAAACACAAGCCTTTGCCCAAGATAGAAAGCGACTTTTGCTATCGTCGAGAGAAAGGGTTCCCTGGTATCCAAGTGACTTTGAATCAAGAGAGAATTCACACAAGCAATCTCATGCAAGTGTTACATGATGAAGAATGCCTTATTTTTACTTCAGCCAGGGAAATGAGGAGCAAGGATGTTGATTCGCAGGTAGAAATCAGCAACATGCCATCGTTTTTAAACAGCTCCAGTTCATGTCGGCGTTTACTGTCTGAAGCTCAGTTGGAAAACTCTTATAGTGGATGGCCTTGGGATGCTATGGAAAAATATACCGAACAGTTACCATCGGTATCTAGTAATCAAAATGAATCATTCATATTGTCTTCTGAACTGTTTCGAAATGCATTTTGTGTTATTTATCAAGCTGGTGAACAAGGAGTTAGTCTGAGAGAAATGTCACAGGCACTGCATCCTCTAGGTACTTATTATTGTCATGAACAAAGATCTGCATAGTTTTGTAGAACTTAGTTGTTATATAAAGCTAAAGTCTTTGTTTTGGTAGGTATAGTTCATTTTTGTTTGGTCTTATCCACTGTGCAGGCATGCAGTTGGTCGATGTGATTGTTGATACGCTCAAGAGATTTCAGGTGGCCATTAAGGTAAAAGCTGTAAACATGCATATAGTAGATCAGTAGTGCACTTATTTGTTTATACTAACCAAACTGTCATTTGATTACTGTCTACCAAGTGAATTATTTAAATTCACTTCATTCTGCACCTAGTTGTGAATAAATCCACTGTGTTTTGGTTTGTTACCAGTTATCCATGAATTTCAACACAGTTCTTGTTACCTGCATGCTCTTTTTTCTTCTTCCATATTTAAAGAAATCTATGTAGGACAATGAAAATGCCAATAACATAGTTAAGAATGTAAGATCTGCTGATGGATTTATTAGGACTCTGCTACAACTTATGGTCATGCCAATGGGATAAATAATGAGAAAACATGAAAAAAATAAAAACAGGGAAATTTTAGCTACTGATCCAGATACTGTTGGCATAATTGGTAGTGGTTTCTTCTAACCTGAGTGGTATGACTATTGTTTTAAATATCGCGCTATAGCATCACTGTAGCGGTCAAGGTACCCCGACCGCTACATATTGGTGGTGGCTGCGGTTTGGTGCAATATTACTGATATATCAGACTGATACACGCGCTATCCGCTGCAAGCTATATCAGCGCTATTGCCCAAGAACGTTCAAATTGTTAGATATGTAAATAGTCTAGGGTCTTATTTGCATATTTTCCTGTACATTTGTATTGGCCTTTGGTCTCTTTGGAAAGATAGAATGTATCATTCTTACATGGCATCAGATCCAGGCTTGGGCTAGGGTTTGGCTGCCGCCACCGCCCCACCCATCTGCTCTTCCCTCCTCTCCCCATGCACATGCACCCGTATGCCCTTCTCCCCCTGCGCGCCTGGCTTCGCTACCACCCCGCAGCCCTGCAGCCGGATTTGCCGCCCTACAGCCGGATCTGTCTCGCCCTGCCACTAGATCGACGTTGCCGCCGCCCTGGTCCATGCTGCAGCCACCTCCGCCTACGCCGCAGTCACCCCGGTCCACCCCACCCACCGTCACCTCGGCCACACCTCTGCCCCGGTCGGTGCCACAGTCGCCCCTTTGGCAATGCCCCACGCTTGTTTTTCCCCTGCTCCCAGCTCCAGCTCCCGGCTTGACGATGTTCTCCCCGAACTTGCCCACATTGTTCAGCTTCGGCCGCCCCTCTGCAGGCCATCAACCCAGCGGGCACTCCTCTCTTGCCGCTTGGCTCGCCTAGCTTTGGCCGCCGACACCATTCCCTACTGCTGCCTCGGTCACCCTCGACCGGCGTCGCAGCCCTAGCCTTTGGCCAACCTCGGCTGACCACACCATCGCTTCGACTAGCTCCTGCCGTTGGACGCCCCAGTCACATCCGGCCTTCTCTGGCTGTCTTGGTCCTAGCTTTGTCCTAATCTCTAGATGGCTACCGCTGGTGGCTTCTTCGCCATCCCGCTCCCCTCGATTCGTTTCGACGGAACGAACTTCCGGGAGTGGGCTGTGCACCTGAGGATTCACCTCAACAGCTAACATCTGTGGGGTTATCTCACTGGCGAGCACCCCTGTCCGCCTTGGCCGAAGCTGCCTATTCCGCCCGCTCTTCCTGCTGGTGTGAATCAGGCAGCTTAGGAGGAGGCCACTGCTTCACTGGAGGCTCTAGAGCTCTACCAGTCTGAACTGTACGCCTACGAGTGATAACAGGAGGTCGAGGTTCGTGCTATCGCCATCCTCGTGGGTAGCATGCCCGTGGTTGTCTCCATGGATGTGGCGGAGCTAGCGACGACACAGCTTATGTAAGAGTGCCTCTGAGCTCACTACCAGCCGACAAGTGATGCTATGTATCTCTCAGTTGTGCACCAGGCGCACTCTCTTCAGCAGTTTGATGCCACCGTCGATGACTTCTACTTGCAAATATCTGCGGTGTGGTTTTAGCTTGACTCTCTGGGGCCGGATGTCTGCTGGACCTGTCCCTGCTGTGTGCAGTTTCGAGCTCACCAGGAGACCGTCTCTACGACTTCCTGACGTGTCTCCGACCTGAGTTTGAGATTGTGCGGGCTCAGCTCGACTCGTCACCCACGCCCGAGCTTAGTGGAGTCTCTCACGGCTGTGCGTGCTGAGGAGGCTCGTCACCGTGATGCGGTTCAGCTGCAGGCTGTCTTGTCTGCTTCAGCATCTGCCATTTCGCCTGTTTCTTCAGCACCGGCTGTGTTCTGTTCGCCAGCTCCCAACGCACCAGTGGTCTGCTTCAGCACCTGCCACTCTGGTGCTTCCTTTCACATGACACCAGATTCTACCCACCTCACCTCGCTGCATCCTACATTTCTCTCTTCCACTGTTTAGACTGCAAACGGTACCTCTTCCTGTGGTAGGTTGAGGCACCCGTTCCACTTCCTCTTTTCATGCTTCTGCGGTCTCACATGTTCCTTAGCTTATGCAGCTTACGTCGGCTGGTCAGATCACTGATCATGATTGTCGTGCTGTTCCCGAGTCTGACTATTGTTCTGTTCAGGACCGCCGCACGGAGACATTACTTGATACTGGCCCTCGGCGCTGTGATTTGTAGCGCCTTTGGTAGCTCAACTGGCTCCATTTGCCTTCCGCTGTCTCCACCAGTCAGTCAGCCTGTGCCACTACCTCTGCCCTAGCCGTGTCCTCCACCACTTCCTCCGCTCGGTGGCACCATCGTCTTGGTCATCTTTGCGGAATGCGCCTATTGTCACTAGCTAGTCGTGGTGTTCTTAGGTCTGTTTTTAGGGACACGTCTTTACATTGTATGGGTTGTAAGTTGGTAAGCAGTTGCAGCTTCCCTATCCCTCAAGCGATTCTATTTCTACTCATCCTTTTGATCTTGTACTCTGAAGTTTGGAGCTCGACTCCCTTCGTTTTGAAAGAGAGTCATCGATATTATGTGATCTTTATTAATGATTATTCTTGCCATACTTGGATCTACTTTATGCCCTCTCGTAGTCAGGTTCTCTCTATTTACCATATGTTCACCACCATGGTTCACACTCAGTTTGATTTGCCTATTCGTGTGTTTCATGCTGATTCTACTGGTGAGTTTCTCTCTGCTGCTTTGTGTCGCTTTCTTGTTGAGCAGGACACTCTTCCCTAGTACTCTTGCCCTGGTGCTCACGCTCAGAATGATGTCTCTGAGCATAAGCATCGTCACTTGAGATCTTGTGCTCTCATGTTTGCCTCTGTCCTTCCCCTACTCTTGGGCATAGGCTGTTTCCCTCGCTGCTTTTCTCATTAACATGCAGTCTTCCGCTGCCCTTCAGGGTTCCACTCCTGGCGAGTGTCTCTGTGGTCAAGACCTAGAGTACGGTCACCTTTGTAGTTTTGGCTATCTGTTTCGTCCTTTCACCTCGTAAGCGTACCAAGCTGACCGCTCAGTCAGTTGAGTGTGTTTTCCTTGGCTCTAGTCTTGAGCATAAGGATTATCGTTGCTATGACCCTGTTGCTAAGAGGATGAAGATTTCTCAAGATGTCACTTTCGATGAGTCCCGACCTTATTACCTTCGTTCCCCGTAGTCCGGTCAGATTCTCTTGTTGAGTCGATCTCTTTTCTGATTTTTCCTGACTCTTTGCCTTCCACTCTTGTTTCGCCTCATCCTCCTCCTTCGTCTCCCTCTCCTCTGGCTGCACCTCTTCCACCTCTGTCGAAGTTTGCTTCCCATTTTGTTGTTGAGATATGTAAATAGTCTAAGGTCTTTTTTGCATATTTCCCTCTGCATTTGTATTGGCCTTTGGCCTGTTTGGAAAGATAGAATGCATCATTCTTACAAAACTACCTTTGATATAGGGATGCGCCTCTTGATTTACTAAGTTTCACTAATACCGGCATTTTCATTGAATGGGCTTCTATATCCCACCTAATCCAATTAATTAACCTTCCATATTCCCACAATCCTAGCTTTGCTAGTTAATAACATTCCATGTCTTCTTCTACCCATTGGAAATTTCTCTCCCATTAGAAGAGAAGGGAAGGGTCCATGCACACCTAAGGGCTCAAACATGGTAAGCCTAATGATTGATCTATTTCCTTGTATGATTTACCAAATAAGGCAAGTATGTGTATCAAAGAATAACGAGAAACCAAGTAGCAAGCACATATTCTTTATGTGGACAGAAAAGAAGAAACAAAGGAGACATTGATTTCTCATTTTCTTTATCATTGGATAAAGATTAATCAACAAAACACTACATGACTTTTATAATTTTGATGTTATCACTCATTTTCTTTATCATAGGATGAAGATTAATCAACAAAACACTTCATGACTTTTATAATTTTGATGTTATCTTAGTCTTAGATACAGATATGTGGGATTTGATATTTTGGATGTTTATTCAAATTATGGTTGAGACTTATAGTTTAATATTAAGTATCTTTATATTTGAAGTGTTTTATAGCTCAGCATGTAGCGCCCACTTTATCTCCGATATACGCTATCCGCTATGAAAATATTCCACCGCTATGCTTCCGCTACCTGCTGTTTAAAACCTTGATGACCAGTCTTCATTAAAAATTGTCTGCTGCATGTGAGAGGATGTAGTGCCTTGCATACTGGAATATATCCATGCACTGCAGCTGCTGTAAGATGGAGAAAGGCAAAGTGTAGATGATGTGGCATTCTCAGATTGCTCCTTTGTGCTTACCTTCTTTCGTATATAGAAGGACTTTTGTGGTTTTATGCACTCAGCTGATCTTAAGGAGACAATTCACTGTTCACAGTTTGGTGTTCAAATCCATTGGTGCTTGCACGCGCACATGTGCTGTATGCCTTTTCCTTTTTGAGATGGAGGCTCGAGTTGTTGGGAGAGGATGGGGTTAAGTGCTATCATGATTTCCTCTGATTGGCAATGTATTACTTGTGTATTAGAAGTTATACTTCATGCTGCTTTCTTGTCCACAACTTGTGTTATTTCTTCCCCATTAACTCATGGATGGGAGTCACTGTGCTCAATTGCTTCACAGGTCAATGCGTATGATGGTCTGCAGATTGTTGACTCATTACATAAGTCGAAGTATCATATAACCACACTTGCAGAATACGATCCTTGCAGCTGTTCGCGAGCTCCAGCTTCTCAAATAGTGGATAGTGGAGACACCGAAAATCTACTGAAAGAGAAGCATGCCATGTCTGGTAATTTGCAGGGAACTATTAAAATGCTTGGTGATGGGCACACGGTGACAGTTCTTAATGTTCAAAGTCCTGAAGATGAGGAAAGGGCATCTACTACAAGAAAAGATACCAGGGAGAGTAATTGTTATCATGCTTGTGAAAGGCATATTTATCACCCTATATTGCCATGGATAAATGGTGATGGCAGCATGAATAGCACTGTCTATGAAGGTTTATGTCGTCGAGTTATCGGCTATGTCATGCAATATCCTGGAGTAGTGGAGGTGTGTCTTTGTTTTTATTATTTATATCAGTTTGCATTGGGAAATTTTTTTATATAACCCTGGAAAGTTGGGAATTATTGGTCAGCCATCAATTTTTTTGCTCTTTCGTATATACCACTGAAAGTATTGCATTGCGTTGTACGACATTCTTGACCAAATTATCCTTGTTTTAGAAAAAATAACTTCCATTTTCAGGAGGATTTTATGTATATAAAAGCTTCAAAAATTTAATCTTAGGAGATGTTAGACTTTTAAAGCACTAATGCGCTATATGGAACTTTCAAACATGAAATTTGAATTTAAATTCCTGATATTCAATTATTTTAGTTTAAAAATTCAGGAATTCAAAATCAGACATGAAATTTTCATATAAAATATGCCCTTTTTTCATTTTGTATGTTTGAATGTTTTGAAATCTGAAATTTTAGTTTTATTTATAAAAATCTAATTGGAGTACTTGCTCATTTTTGAAAAAACAGTCAGAAGTAGCACTGATATGGTATTCAAAATTTTCAGTGGTACATATAAACATGGAAAACTCAATGATAGATCCAAGATTATATAGCTTACAAGTATTCACCAGATTTTTCCCCCTTGTATTTGATGGTTTTAGCATGTTCAATTTTGTTTATGTTAAGGGTGCTTTTACTGTACTTGATTCCTGCGTGTGTGTTCTGATTCTTCCCTTTCCTTACTTGAAGTCCCATTTATCCTGTTATATAGGTAGTTTGTCCCAAATTCATCAGCGGTCCTTTTTGTGTTATTTACTGAAAAATGGTCTCATTCCCACATGCTTCTGAGTTATGGTTCCACTTATCATTATCAACATGGTTACTTTTAGAAGTTTTATTCTTTATGGTTTGCTTTTATTGTGTCAGGAGGATGTCATCCATCGGATGGACGTATTGAATCCTCAGGTATGGTACCTACTTTAATTACTTTCTCCTATCTGTACTTGTATCTTGGATATTCAAGTGATAGTGGCTTCAGTGACAATGTCGTACATTTCGCCTGATAGGTTTGCTTTCTCATTTTGCAGACTTGCAGGACCTTGTTGGAAAAGCTAGTATCTGATAAGCACCTCTACGTTCGGGTGTCTGCTGAACCTGTGCCCACGGCTCCGACCATACTGCAGTCTCTTTTCAGTCAAGACCGCTGCAAAGAACCACCATCCAAGTGTAGAAAGCGCTACTTCGCCAATCCAATGGGTACATCCCTGTTGTAAAACGGACATTGATTTGTTCTACATTAACTGGCATGTATGATTGAATGAATCATCATGGTGTATATATTTTGAGGGGTACAAGATATCCGTACACAACCCACGTATGCGCTGTCTTTCTTAAACTCTGTAGCATGGGTATGCGTTGTCTTACTTAAAAGTACGCTCATGTGTACTCTAATTATCAAACTCTAGTTATTAAACGATGAGGTGAACCGAATTCGACGCGGAGATGAAATCCGGGCGGGCAGCATGGTCACCTGGCAATGCCAGCCAACCGAGCCGCAGGTGGTCCTGTATCATCACGGTGTAAATTGCTTTACATGTCAGCTCTAATCTAGTCTCGCTCAAGCAAAGTGCGTGAAGTGGATCTACCTAGTAAGCTAGCTGAACCCTGTTGGTTTGGTCCTGATCTTTTACGATACGCCTTGCTGGATGCCCTCTTTGTTTTGAAGTTTTTGCACATCCAAGAACAGCGAACACCTCGAAGATAAACCTTTTCCCGTGCACACCACAACACGTCAACAAAGGGTAGAGAAATCGAAGTTTCAGCGAGTAAAATCCAACACAACAATTGAATTCAATACACTAAGAGCAATTTCTCGAGGGAAATCTCAAGAACATGCCAACAATGGCCACCAAACCATGGTGATTTTCTGGTTTCTATTTCTCAATTCATATCATAGCCTAAGTTACAATGGAGCTAAGCCCTGACCTTATAGTAGTGCACAATGCATGGCCTTTATTAAAACTTACGCACAACTTAGCCTAAGGCCAAAACAAACTTTAATACGAACGAAAAAGGAAATATCTAAACTGCTGCCATCAGATTCTTGCTCAATTTACGATGAGATCATGAGGATTCCGTGGCTGACACCTCATCCATTGTATGGGGCTTCGAATTAGCTTTCCAACGAGTCCAAGAACATCCAAACCGGACTCCATTTGTGAAAGTTATGTGCGTTTTAATGTTGGACTTCCTGTCTTATCCGAACCGAATCCGAACTGAATTCAAATCTTTATATGTTTTATTTTCTTGTTCAAGGGGCTTCCAAATCCATTTAGAATCTGAAAAGGGATCCTTCTCAACCTTTGGAAAACTATGGTGTGGTCGGATTTTACCCTTACTTACATTGCAATACTCGGACTCTTTATATTTGGCAAGTCTCGCGCGTCTCTCCGAACAGCTCATGCAGCATCCAATAAAATTACCATAACTTTATGTAGGAAGCTCCAATCAAGTGTCGTTTGATTCGTTGGAAAGTAGACTTCATTAGCTTTCCAAATATGTGTTTTGTGCGCATTAGAGACCTCAGAATTAGCATTTAAAGCTTCTTGAATATTATGCACAGAACTTCAAGCACTAACACTTGATTGATGTTGTGTCTTCCTCTTGAGCCAAACGAACTTTCTCTCTCTTCACCATGATTAGGCCCACACAATATACGCATAATTCCATCCAACCCAAAGTTCCAAACTAGGGTTTTCTTCCCGCGGCCGGCATGGTTCTTCTCATTGCCTTCTTCATGCCCACAGTGATTACATTCTTTCTGTTTTCGCCATCCTCACTTCCCTTCCCCTTTGCTTTATCTTGTCACATCAAAACAGCACTAACCAAAGTTGTAGTGCTACTTGGTGCCACATCAGTATGCCCACCTCCTCTCGGTCGGAGTCTAGAGCAAGCTCTGTGCTGGCCTGAAAATCGCGGGTGGCCGCCACGGTACTACACTAACACCCTGGGTCAAACCTCTTTGAGCTTAGAATACTACCGCTACTCTGTAACAATTTAATTTGTATCCATCGCTACTAAATTTTGGTAGAATCTGCTTCAGTTATATCTTAATGATATGGTAAACAGTATATATTTAACAATAAGCATTAAAATAATTGTGCTATAACCAAGGGTACATACATCACAACTGAAACTTAGGATCTCACGTCTGAGAATCTTCGGGACCTCGCGTCGAGAATGCTCAAGCCACATGCCTGAGAACACCTAGGATCACGCCCTTGGGAACACAAATATACTTGTATGAAAGCCAAACAATATAAAGCATTACCAGATAGATAACGGCACCAATTCTTGTAATAGTATCACGTTTGCTCCTTTAAGCAAGTGGGGCCAACCTTACCCTACCTATAGCTTTACAGTCACAAGCACACTCTTAACTAAAGTTAAACACTAGTACTAAAGGTGATAACTAAGCTTTTTTATTTAATGAATGTGGTGCAAAAGTGCTACTCTCATTTCCTACATATCGTCATCACGGTCACCTAAAAAATAGTAACAAAACAAGCGTGAGTCCAAGACTCAGCAAGTACATAGCAAAACAATAAATATCGTTTTACATATATCTTCATCTTGGACCACATTCTCATCAACTGTTCATTACCCATTTACTTTTCTTTTCCATTAACTCTTTCTTATGCATTTACACTTAGCACGGAAACAATGCAAATGCACATGCACACTTCTTCTCCTTAGCTTATACATTACTAAAGGTGATAACTAAGCTTTTTCATTCAATGAATGTGGCGCAAAAGTGCTACTCCCATTCCCTGCATGTCACCATCATAGTTACATAAAAAACAGTAATAAAACAAGTGTGTGTCTAAGACTCAGTGAGTACATAGCAAAATAGTAAACATCATCTTACACATATCTCCATCTTGGACCACATTCTTATTAACTGTTCATTATACATTTACTCTTCTTTTCCATTAACTCTTTCTTATGCATTTACATTTCTTTAGCACGGAAATGACACACCTCTTCTCTTTAGTTTATACATTAATACTCCATTCTACATTACCTTTTCATTACCCGTTAATGCAATGCAAACGCACATGCACATCTCTAATCTTTTTTCTAGCTTGTATCGGTATAACTGGATGGACACTCGTTGATGTGCCACCCTCTTATTCTAATGCAATGAAATACTCATACACATGCATATATCTACCCTTTTCTCTAACTAATATCGATACAGCTGAGTGGATTCCTATCGATGTACCACCCTCTCATTATCTCCCTTTCCCTCCATCCTATGGAGATACCTACTTAAGTAGGTCTTTCATATCCACCAAAGTGGGTCGTTTTTATGTGATAAATATGCACAAGTTTGAGCATTATTTACCATTCTTTTTGTTCATCACTTAGCCAACAAAGCATGGTAAATATGCCATCAAGTTTAACTTAGTAACAACCATCAGCTTAATTTACCCTTTTACCATGCCTTTGCCTAAGGATGATGCATGGACAACACGGAGCCTGAACCTTCACCTGAGCAAACATCATCCATCTCAATACATCACAAAAACAATACATGCACACACAAACAAATAGTATTCCTCCTATGCGTAAACTCGGCATATAAAGCCCCCTATCACCAGACGCCTTCCCATTGTCCCGGTGATTAAACAACCATAACTTTCAATCCCAAAACCTAACATAGCAAACAATATGAGTTCTGGAGTCTACATAAATTTACTAACATAATTCTAGTTATCAAAATTTAAAGGTTACATCATCTACACCCCTGAGTTCAGCCCCAACACCGTGTTCTTCCGTACCGGACAGTAGCCATCTTGGAATCATATCTTCCAAACTATTATGCCAAATTTGGCATTCCAACACTCTAGAAAAAAGCTTAAATAATTATATACATTATTCCTATTGTGTCAAAACCCTAATTTTGATATCTTCTATTTTTAATTTATGAAATACCGTAACACTATCCAAACGCAATGATTCACTGGACAACAGTGTTAAAATCACCGTAACTTTCAACCTACTCCACCAATCAAGTGTTCAAGCACTCAACGGAAAGCTAACAAAATTATCTATCTTTTCCTAGTACATCAAATTCTCGGATTACCCATTTAACATGCCAACAATCTTTGTAGAAGGCACTGCACATGGAAGCCATCTTCTAAACATGTTCTAGTTATTCCAAATGCACAAATCTTGCTAATTCCAACTCTAACCTCTACACAAATCAATAAAACCATTCAAATTGATAAACTAGGATGGTAAAAAGGGATTTAAGGCATTACCCTATGTAACAACCCAATTTTGGATTCACAGTAAACCATGTATAATTTTCAAGAATTTTTTTTAAAAAAATTTTGGTGCATTTTTAATTTTTTTCCCTAATCCTTTCTTGGATTTTAATATTTTAAAAATAATCTCCTTGGCTCAAAAATATGATATCAAAATTTCTAAAAGTCAATTGGATGCTGAGGCATTTTCCATTAAAATATTGTGCAAATGCCTCTTGAAATTCAAATTACAAATTCAAACTCAATTCAAAACCAGAATTAAAGTTTAAATCCTTAAATCTTTCCCTCCATTTCGAGCTGAATCCATCCAGTCGGCCCAACCCATCTTCTCTTTTCTTCCCCCACCGGCCCGCGTGTCACGCCAACCTAGCCTCTCCTGCGCACTCACTCGTGCTTGCGCTCTCTCTTGTCGCCATTAACATGTGGGCCCCAGACCCACCCATCAGCCAACCACTGTGCATATTCCTCCTCTCTTCTCTCTTGCTCATTTTGAGCTCTCTCCCCTTCTTGCGTGTGTTCTCGTACAATAAAGCATTGAAGAGCTCTACCTTTCAAGCCTTGCACGCCGCGACATCGTCCTATCATCGCGACCTTGTCACATCGCCAGCTTGCCCTCTATCTCCCTCTCACGTGCTATCTCTCGTGATCCCAAAGCCAAGCCATGGAACACATGCCTATCCCTTAGCTTACCACTATTTAAGCAGTCCCTTGTGAGTTAGAATCTTTGCGTTCACTCACTCATTGCTTCCCCTAAGCTCATGTGCCCTCCTCCGCCCTCGGAGTGGAAGAATTTCCTTTCTTCTCCAACATGTGCCGCAAGCTCCACCGCTCGATTTCTCATCATCCGATGAGTCTCTGATGATGCCAATGTGTGCTCTGAGTTTGTCTCATCCTCCTCTACATCTTGCTCACCTATTGTAGGGACCCAGATATTAACATCCGGATTCCTCTGTGATTACTGCGCTATTCCCTGGATCAGTAGATAGTGCTCACAGTTACAGTAATGAATATCAAAATACATATCATGCGGAAGCGTAAAATTTAATAGTAAACTTACTCATGGGCCGATTAGGCCGAAATCACTAAATTGCAGCAGCGGAAGAACGAAGCACACAGGTGGGACCTTCAGGACATGCCCACAGGCAGCCAACTGGAGGTTTGCGACCTAACCCTTGACATCTTCATATTCTCTGCCAGCTTGTCCAATCTTGTTGCTGCGGCGCAGTGATTTGATTCCTGATTCTGAATTTTGTCGCAAAAGCGAGCGTGAGCACTCCGACCCCGTGCTCCGCGAGCCAATACACAGAATGCAAATAAATAGTATGCATAGCTTAACAAAGGAGAGGCTCGGGCTATTTTATTTTGCGTAGAGTGCTTTTGAATACAATTAATTAAAAAGCCCTATGACTTAGCAATTTTGGAACAAATCATAATGTACAAGGAAATGCATTATTAATATCGATTCAGATTCCATCCACCGTTACATGGCATCTGCACCATATAGCAATTTCTTCAGCGTTATAGCCGCTTAACTTACCACTGGGACGACACCCAGGACAACTCAAATCAGGGCCTTTCACTGCCCTCCACTTTTCCATCCCACCCACAAAATATTTTGAAATAGAACTATATCTGGTTAAATTCCCATGTCCGCCCTTAACCGTGGGCACGGCTATTCGAATAGTTTTGACTCTGCAGAGTTTGTACACTTTCACCACAAGAGACAATCAACTCATTGCCCCACACGATTCCTTAGAAGTGTGGTTGAGCAGACCATCACAGTGACTTTTCAAAGTATCTAGTCCCTTTTCTCATCTCACTTTATGGGCTTCTCCCACTTGCGGTGGGTCCCATCTATGCGCGGGATGTTTCCCCCAGCCACTACGCAGCTCGGGCTTCTCTCTTCCCGCAACGTAGGACAGCTGGGAAACTTCACCCTCCACTGGTGTCCCTTCAGGCCCCCTTGCCATAGCGTAGCCCCTTCACTCCCCTACCAGTGAGATGAGTCCGGGGATTTCGATAAGTTTACTTAGCCAAGTTGTATTTTACAGACTTGTGGTTGTACTGTTTTACATGGGTTGACAAGACAAGATTCGGTCCTTAGTGGTATCTGGGCGGTTCTACCACAAACCACACTCTCGTGCACACCTGCACCATACCCCCGAACCATCCGCCCAGATAATTAAGCAATTTGAGGTTTTGGGAATATAAAATAACCATATCCAACATACATCAGTCATTACCACCATGACTGCCCAACCAGTTTTTCTCAGGATTAAAATTGTTGCTTGGGCGCTCTCGCGCCCATGAGTATCTAAGCAATACCAAGCATGACATATAATTACGGACTTACTTTCGAAAGGTTACTAATATAAATTTTGCTAGAGCGACAAGGTTCACACATTCAAATATTCCAAAGGGGGTGTAATATTATTCAAGGTAAACAGTAGGCATGTAACTAGAATCTTAAATTATCATGTATTTGCATATAACATAACAGCATGCAATTTGATAATTTAAACCAAAATAATTTGCAAAAATGTAGGTTCAACATGATCAAAGTATTGACTCGCCTGGCGCGGTTTACCGCGGTCTTGAGCTCACACAATGCTTTCCCTTGATCTTTTGGGCCTTATCTTCACTTCAAGCTTGATCTCGCTTGATCCATTGAATCTTCACGACTTCCAATTTCTAATTACGCGACAAATGACTGAATCCAAATAAAAGCAAATAACTCAAAGGATCCAAGTAAAACCGAGTAAACACAATTTAGTTTTATTATGAGTTAATGGATGATTCGAGTGATTTGGGGCAAGATTGGTAATAGAATACGATAACTTGATCTTTTTATTAATAATCTCTTTTATTATTTTTGTATTTATCAAGGATGTTCCATGTGTCAGATTAGACTTATGAGCAGGTGTGGGACTTGTATGGAGGTGTTGAGGGTTATGTGCCGAAGGTCATCTTTTAAGAATTAGGTCAGGAGGTTTCCTCGTGGTGTACATTAGTTTAACTTATCGAATTAATCTCAGACCTGGTGTTTGTGGTATTTCACCTATGATATTTTAGGTGAGTTTTGCTATCAATTAATCAGTTGAATGATTAATATCCTAATTTATTATCACCCGGGACTATTTATTTAGTTACTACTATTCAAATGGTTAACACTATCTGATTTCTATTGTTCATTGACCCACGACCATTGAACTATTTAAACACAGCTCAGATGAAACACCACTCCTAGCTAAGCCTAGTATCACTAGACAGCATACTACACATTAGTGAATTTATTGATGACCCGCGGCTATTATATACATATATATGTATACAGAGATAGTCGTACCTTTCTTATGCACATTTTTATATGCCTAATTTCATTTACAAATGACCTAGGGATTTTAATACAACTCGTCCACCCGAATTTAGTTAAAGATGCCCTTTGATTTAGGTATCGTTGATATTTTACGTGCATTTTAGCTTACCATTATAGTGTCATTAGTATTATTGTTGTTGCTATTTAAATTTACTTATCTAGGACCGAACATGCTATACCAGGTTATACTTTACTATCAATAATTCTGCTGAACCTATGGTTGAAATTTATTTGTCGATGACATACCAGTGATGACTACTATTCACATCGCTGGCTTATGTAGATTACTTGTAACATCTGCCGACCTAGGGTTACTTTATTATAATGGCCATATAAATAATTAACTACATGAATGTGTTTATATACATACATATATGTATATATATCTTTCTATCAAGACATCACTATATAAGGATGTCCTTTTAGTTAAAGGTTGTTATCATCTTATGTACCCTTAGTTGTTATCTAGCGCAACTTAAGTCTTAAAGGAAATGATTGTCTATATATATATATATATATATATATATATATATATATATATATATATATATATATATATATATATATATATATATATATATATATATATATATATATATATATATATAGGTGATAGCCTAGCTTGCTTGTTGGGTTTATATTTTTAATACCGCTACTTATCAAAATCTACCACTAGGATTTTATGGCGGCATGGTAATTGTTAGGTCGTGTATTTTACTTACAATCAGAGATAACTTTTAATTTAAGGCCTCACTTTTATGACTAAACATGATATCTAAAATTTTTATGCAATCTGTAATCATTATTCAAAGTCATCTTTTGGTAATACCCCTAATTTAAAACTTAGATTTAAATCTATAACATTAGTCACTTATACATAACACTTAACCTAATATTACATTCCAAATAACCTGATCTGATATCTTCTTTAAATTTTTATTACCCACCCTAGATTATTCCCTAATTTTTCTGGATTTTAAATGGGTTGCAAAAATAAAATAAAGATTGCATGGAAAAAGGGCGGCCGACAGGGATCGAACCAGCGACCTGTAGCTTGGTAAATGCTTAACGTTTGCTCTGGTAACCAAGTGGACAGTCGGCCTGTGCTGCCTTAAGAAGGCACGAAAATCACTTGAGGCTAAGTGCAACTATGCAAAACAGAGGAAGCGGCTCGGGCGGCCGTGGCCGACGGCGTCGCCGGCGAGGCCCGGCCAGGGAGGCTTCGGTGCTAGGCGAAATGGGTTGCTTGGTGTGCGGTTAGGCATTCGGTTGTGGCCAAGCGGTCTGTGGTGGCGCCGGGGGTGGCCGGCGTCGGCGTGAGCGGCCGGAGGCGGGGGCGGATCGGGGCGCCGGCGCTGGAGTGGAGGAGGGCAAAAACGCAAGGGTGCATGAGCATGAGGAAGGTGGAAGCATGCTTACCCAACACTTGGCCTGGCCGGAGAGGCTCCAGGGAAGGCCGACGACGTGCTTGGGCGGCTGCTTGGTCACGTCGCCGTGGAGGAGGTGTTCGGGCGATGGAGGGATCCGGCCGACGGCGGGAATAGCTTCGGGGTGCCAAGATGTCGCTCCCACTGCGGGGAATCGGACTGGGAGCCACCGAGAAGGGCGCGACGCTGGCGGCGGCGGATTTGGCCGGTGTTGAAGGAGATGACCGGTGCGTGAGCTTCGGTGAACGGGAGCTCGATTAACCTGGGAAGGAGGCAGAGGGATGGTGAAGGCACAAGGTGACGCACTCGTTTCGTGGAGGGGTCGCCGGGGTGGCCGGGATGGTGTGGAGGCGCGGCGGTGGCTCACGGGCAGAAGAGGAAATGAGGTGGAAAGGAAAAGAAATGGCACGTGAAGCAATGGGAAGGGGAGCCGGGGCTGTTTTGTAGTCCCAAAGGTGGGGAGGCGCGGAGGACCGGGCGCCGGGTATGGTCCACCAGGCAAGGCGCCGCGCAGGGCTCGGCGCGGGAGGCACTGGGCTCGACGCGCTGAGGTGCAGGCGATGGAACAGGACGGAGGCGGAGCCTGGCGACGCTGCGCATGGCAGAGAGTGGCGCAGAGCAGTGAGCAGACGAGAGAGAAGAAGAAGGTGACGCGGCGCAAGCTTGGCCATGAAGGGAGGAGGAAGAAGGAGAAAAGAAAGGAGCGCAGCGCACGGGCAGAAAAAGAGGAAAAAGGGGAAGAGAGAATAGGGAAAGGTGGGGCCCACCTGGAAGTGAAAAAGAAATGCCAGGGCACTGATATGAAATTTTGATTTTTAATTTGATCTTTAATTTGCATTAAAATTTACTGATCTTTGGAATTTTGCATGTTATTCAAAATTTAAGTTTTTATTTAAATCTTGTATCTAATTTTGGATCTTCAATTTAAATCTTGGTTCAACTACAAAATCTAATAGTCTTCTATTCTCAATTAAATTTTGTAATGAATTGTTTATACAAATTTTTGAATGCCCGATCTTGGGTTTTTGTATGCTATTTAAATTAAAAGATGGAATTTTTGGTTTCATTTTATTGACTTGGATTTGAATCCAAGATTTTTGGTATTTTGATCCTTGGAGTTTTTTTTAACTCCCCCAAAATTATTTCTTATCCTTTATCATCATAATTCTTATTTGTATTTGAAATTTATTCCCAATTTTTATTTTGCTCAGCGCAAGATTGGGGGAAAACCCAAATAAGATTTTGAGCCAAAAATTCAAATGCCAACAAGATGCCAATAAAAATTTTAAATTACTCCAAATTTCAAACATCCAATTTTTAGGATGTTACAAACCTACCCCCCTTAAATGAATCTCGACCCCGAGATTCCGGTAGAGCAGAAAGAATGGTGGCGGGTTATATTGGCTAGCAATGGGTTTCGGGGTGTCGCTCGATGTATAGTTCTTTAGCTCCACAGAGAGATGAAGATCTGCACCATAGGAGTTAGCACTTGGAGAAGTCAAGAGGGGAGAGATATACCTTGTTCTCCTGGATAGGTCATAGACTTCTGATTACTTGCTCTTTGACATTGTGGTCTTCACGTCTTCGTAGAATGGCGTAGTTGCATCGCCTATTGGACATATGGTCGTAGAGTTCCGTATTGATAGGTGGGTAGCAATGGTCTGTGGCCTAGGGGTAGAGGGCCTTAGGAATACAGAGGTGACGATGAATATTTCTATATGGTGGTCTTTTGTCCTTATCACTATAAGACTTCTGGTCTTGCAAGTCTTCTTGTACTGGTTCGATTAGCTCTGAGTCCAGGTTGTCGCACCTCCAGAACATACATTGTGGTAGTGCTTCGACATTCTTGTCTCTTAATCAAATGCCAAAAAGATGCCAATAAAAATTTTAAATTACTCCAAATTTCAAACATCCAATTTTTAGGATGTTACACCTATTGTGCCCATTTGTCCTCAGGAAGTCTGAAGTCAACGCCCTCACCATCGTGTGTAGCGCCATCGCCAACCTTGCTGTCCATTCCATTTGCTCGGGTGAGACTCAACCATGGCCATCATGCCATTCTTGTCTGCCTTGACTACCCCGTGCTAATGTGCCATTTACTTGTCGTTTCGTGCCCTAGAGCTGTTGGGATATGTTCATCTTCTCTGACACCAACCAAGCTTCTCATCGTCGTCGTTCTCGCACCTCGCCCGAAATCTCGATAAGCCCTTCCACTCCCTTGCAATTCAATTCAAGGCCAAACTTATAGGCTATCCAACGAACCCTAGAATTGGCCACAATTCCCTAGCCACGTTCAACCTTTCCTAAATGTCGTCAGCCACTGTGGACAACACAGCATACCGTGCAAAATCCTAAGAGCATTGCTCTGTTAGCTTCACCTTTGCTCATAGAGCACGAAACCACCATCAATTTGAAGAGCTAGAATAGAAAACTTAGAGTTCACTATTGTCGGCCATGCCGCACGCTGCCATGCTTGCCGCTGACTCCAATCCGACGGCCCTAGGTCCCCATGCCGTGCCTGAATCGCTCTAGGCAGCTCCTTGAACCTTTCCCGTACTTGGCTTTGACCTGAGCATGGCTCTGTGCTGTTGCCATCATTACACTGACTAGCACCACTGCTTAGCCACTACTGTGATGCATCGCATCGAGCGCCTTTGCCACCAATAGATAGGTCTTGGCCCACGTTCCATTTTGGCCCTTAGCCAAGCATGCCAACCTTTCCCTCGCCACCGACAAGATCGCGCAAGAAGCTCCATCATGAACTCCTCAGTGACTTCGTTAGGACTCACTAACCAGTGGGTCCCGCTCATCATATTGTTAATTAAGGTGGTAATTAAGTTAGTTGTTAAGTAGGTAATTAGTATTAGTATGACATGTGGGCCCTGCGAGGTTAGAAATCCTAATTAACTCCAGTTTAAACCCATAACTCATTGACATGTGGACTTGCACCCTTAATACCACCGCTTGGACCCAGTCCATGGACCATTGTCTCTAGCACGTAGGTCTCGTTGACAGCTGCGTGGATCGAGTCCATGTGAACTGTGACCCCACCTATTTTTTCAGAAAGAAATTAAACACATGTCAGTCACTAGAGGTTTTCTTAAAAAATAATAGGAAAAGAAAAGAAAATTTTGGTCGACCCCACTTGTGAGGCATTTACCTTTTCCTGAATTTTCACTAGATTCAAACTTTGAAAGGCCATAACTTATTCATTTCAAATCCAATCTAGTGATCTTTATTTCTAAATTTATATAAATTCAAAACCTTTCCATCATAACTAAAATAATAATTTTGAGAGTTAATTTGAATTTTTATTTGAATATTGTGTTGAATGTGGATAATTACGTGTGTATAGATTTTGACGCTTCGAACGCTCCCATTGCTGATGAACAAGATCCCAACCTAGCCACATTTGATCAAGGCAAGTCCTTGTAACTGATAACGTTGAACCTAATTTCTAAATGAAAATATTTTTCTTTCAAATACAAGTGCATACATATTATGGTTATTTACTTAAATGTTATGTTAAATGTTGATTTTCTAGCTGTAACATCCCAAATTATAGGGCATGCAAAAATAAGAAAAATTTTAAACTTTCTGAATGCATTTTGTTTCCTTGGCTCTTTTATTGGAGTTTCTTTGAAAAGTTTGATTTTCAAAAATCAAAAGTGCATGCAATATAAATGAAGTTGAATTCAAATTAAATAAGTATATTTAAATTTAATAAGGAGTCTTCTCAGATTCTTCTAGAAAAATCAAGAGACGATAAAACTCTAAAAAATTTGCACAATCATCAACTCTATATCAGGAGCATTCACAAATATTTTCATAATCTTTTGAGCTCATATGATGTGTCTTAACTTCTGCTCAAACCTCTCAGCTCACCCCTCTCTCACTCTCTCACTACCGAGTGTGGCCCACTTGCTGTACCTATCTTCCACCTCCAGCTTGCATGAGCACAGGCCACTGGTTTTTACGCCATGCTCATCATTCTTGATACCATACCCATCGTTTTTCCTCTCTACTGATAGCCATGTGCGACACGCCATGCCGTGCCACCCATCCCGCCTCTGTGCTGCGTCGACATGGCCATACCTTGCGCCACACCTTTCCTCCATGCATCTCGGCCTTGAGCCTCGTGGGAATTTAGAGAAAAGAAAGACAATTGACGGGAATTTCTTCCCTTTAATTGGTGATAGAACTAATTCTTTGAGACAATTCATTGAGTAGTCAACACGCACAGAAAATTGCAGAGTCAAATTCTTGGACATAATTTCGTTTAGGATTTAAGCAGTAGACACACAAGCTAACTAGGTGCATACTCCACGAGCAAACAAAGGGGCACATCAGATTCTAGTTATTTGGAATTTGTTTGGGGCAATTCACCAAGCATGTCAACGTGCACACACAAAAACAAAAAAAAATAATGACCAATTTATCATCTTGTCTGCACATAACGCTTGTGAGAAATAAAACTCATCCTAATCATCTCTCAACTAATTTTGGGTGAAGAGTAAGTATAATCATTACAATGGTTATGTGGAAGGGATGATCACAATTCAAAAACTTTTGCGGCAGGGGGGCTGCAAGAGAGATGCGTTGTTCTTGCATGCTTGCATGTGTGTGATGGTGATGTTAGTCAATTGGGGATGATGGTTAGTAATAAGGGAGGAATCCTAGTGGATGGCTTGTAGGTCATTAGGACACATCCTCAAAGACATTAGTGGGAACAAACCAATTGATGAATGAAAGATTCGAAAACTAAAGTGTAAGGTGAAAGAAACAACTATATATATTGGCTGAACCGGTGGATTCCAACCAAATCAATAACTAAGAAAAGTAAGAGAGTTCTGACCTCAGTGGTTGCTTCTTCCACCTATTGCGTTTCCAAAGAGGTCGATAGGACAAACGTGTCTTCATTGTAGGCAAGTGGTCGCTGCCACCATCATGGTGAGGTGGCTGAGGAGATCCCCGGTGGTGAGTACCGCTGTAGTCAATCCCTACCTCTAGAGTGCCCCCGGTCCCCTCTTGTTCCTCACCACCGGTCACCAGCTTGCGAGGTCACGTCGAGTCCCATTGGGATTTAGTGGAGCCACTGCAAATTGGGCTCATGCGTGTCCACAATAGATCTAAAGCCCCACCATCGATCCGTCTCCTCCTCTCGGTCTCTACGGCTACCACCACTAGTGGCAACTTCCATTAGGGTCAGGATGATGCAGATTGTGGGGGGAAGGGAGAGGACTGGGCGGGAGGGACAATTGGATCGGGGTTGAGCGAGAACCCACTGCCAACATCGTCCAGCAGGAGGAGAATGCATATGATATCCTAGATGAGAGGGGGGGATTCCTTAGTCTTGCTTTGTTTGGTGGAGCGTAAAAGTGAGGGAGAATGTGGGAGATGTGGGGGATCGAGTATTTCATGTAACAAAGAGCGATGAAAGAAGGAGCTTGACGACCGGGCCCGTATATCAGTGCTCGTTTTTTATCAGAGGAGGGGAGATGTGGGGAATAGACAAACTCCCTTTTTTATATCAGTAGAGATTAAAACTCTGCACCACTGTGTCCTAGTAATATTTTTTTGGGTGATCGTATCATAGTAAAACAGTACCTCTTTGCAGAGTGGATTACACACTGTCCTTTTTTTATCTGACTAATATATCATAATAGATAGGTTCTACAACATATACGGATCACCCTCTCAAAAAATATGAGCAGTGTTTCTATGTTTTCCTCTCTAAAAAGACTGGTACTAATCTCAAAGTAAATGAAGAGGTAAGTAACATCTATTTACCATTCATTATACTTCAAAAATTGTGCAAATCACAGTTGAGGAAAACATAGAAGCACCTCCCAAAAAATATACAGAGTACATTTTTAACTAACATGTGAGATTTTTTTTAAATATATTCTTTCTCTACTCTAGTCAACGTGAGGACTGAGGACTACTTGTGTAAGTCCACAATTTATACTCCAATTTTAGGTAGAGTACTACAGAATAAGTGATGTGATGACCTAATAGAGTCGTTAAACCTTATTGTGCCATTTAAGACCTTGAAATTGTTTAGCACCGAAACTTAGATTCTTGCTATGACATTTTTTCCATCACTCATAGCTTAAGATTGATGCACTGTCATAGTTAAGAAAGTGACTGTAACACCCCGTTTTTGGGAATAGGAACATCATTACCTTCTATAACAACCCAGGAGTTCTGTTACAAACAATAGTAGCACCATGCCTTCTTACGAATATTATAAGTATGATTAAAATAAAGACCTAACGGTCAACTTTAAAATTTAATAATGGACATCCAAACCCAAAACTTAACTTACATTCAGAAGAACCGAAGAAAACTCCCATATGAATGCTTGAGTGCGGTCGTAATCCTAACACTAATACTTGTAACATCTTTCTTTCTTCTGATATCTGTGTTGGTGAAAATGAAGCAAGACTGAGTAACCGTACTCAACAAGTCACATGGGAAAATGCTATATAGCTACTTGCTAGGATTTCCAAGGGATAGGATATAGTGGTTTTATTAAAGTATTTGTGGGTGCAGTTTTATTTGCAAATATACTTAAACGCAAAAGAACCATAACTTCTTAAAGAGAAATGGGATTTCAAAACTTGATTACCCGATTTCAACATTCACAAATCATTTCCAAATGTACTTATGCTTCGTTGTTGGATTCAACCATTAAACATAGCTTCGTTTATCGGAAGTACGATGTATTCAAATACCATTATTTCATGACTCTGCAGAGCAGCCCAACTTTACCCACAAGATCTCTTAACTCCTACGTCTGGGTTCAAGAAAATAAGGCTTTTCACTGCTTAATTCTTTATATAGCCTTTATCCAGTAGGTTCTTGTTCCCAACAAACTCAAGTGGTCCATGGCCTTACCCGATTTGTTACAGTCCTACCATTGTATAGTTAACCACCTCCCCATACGAACTCTCCCTTGACTCCCCTACCCTTTGTAGATATTCAATCGAACTTGAGCAGTTACTAGACCAGGTTTGACAAATCAACGCTTATGGTTGGGTGATCGCTATGTCCTTTACGTGGCATATGGGTCTAGTCCTTAATTTTCACTGAGGTAGATTCCACCCACAAACCCATATTTCAGTGCCCACTGCACTACCACATTTCCAGTTCAAGCCTCCTTCCTAGGATAAGGTCATGGGACCCGACCAACTCATGGCCTCCTGCGATTCTTTCTTATCTTAGAACCACTTTTAAAATTCTATCAGCAAAATACCAAGTCTCTTAGTAGTAGAAAGTTTTTGAGTTCCTGAACTACCATGATTACATTAATAATATATAATATTACTAAGTCTTGTTAAGGTAAATATGGCCATCAGATTAAACAGGGCTTTTTCGGGTGATAGGACAATAGTTAATATCATATCATTCTAAACAGTTATTGTACATGAAATAGCAACTTGTAAATAACATAATGAAAGTGCTGATAATTAAATAATTAAAGGAATGTAAGTTCAACATGATCATGGACATGTGACTTGCCTCTTTATCCATAGTATCTGTGGTCTTCAGGTTGGACATTTGACTTCTTGAATTGCTCTTATAGCTCTTCTGTTGACCAACTCATGTGGTCCGAATATTAGCACGAAAAATGAATACAAATAAGTTACTGCTTTGCAGAATGCAAGCTAGTAACAAAATACAATAAAGTAATCAAAAGACATAAAGAAAATTGGAGTGGTCATGGTTTAGATGGTGGGTGGTTTGGCTTATCAGAGTTGGAAATGGAGTAGACGAGATCAAGACAACCAAAATAGGTAGGTAGGTATGTATGTATGTATGTATGTATGTATGTATGTATGTATGTATGTATGTATGTATGTATGTATGTATGTATGTATGTATGTATGTATGTATGTATGTATGTATGTATGTATGTATGTATGTATGTATGTATGTATGTATGTATGTATGTATGTATTTTTAGGGTTTTGGTGAACAGTAACGAGTCGAGTTTACTTTTCATCGCAGATCTTACCATTCATTATGAGTCGGGTCAACAGGCTATTGGGTCGGGTGAACAGTGACTACCCATCACTGTTTTTCTTCCTCACCCGCCCGCGCGCGATGGCTGAAATAGAGGAAGAATGCGACGGTGATTGGTGGGGCTAGAGGGATTCGTGACAGAATTAGGGGCTATGATTGGGTTCCTGGAGGTATCAATGTTCCACTTTTGGGTTTGGCTGGGGCAGGAAAGGCGGCATTCGCGGCAGTGAGACCCTTCTTCCGCGAAACATTTGAATGTCACAAGAGCGATCGGTGGGCTATCTGAACTGTAGCGTTCGCGATTGAGCATCTAGAGAGTTAGGGCAAGCTCTAGGTAATGGTGGTTTGGGTAGGGGAGGCTTGGATTTGGCTGCCCATGGCAAGATGCCATGGCCGTGTGGCGGTGCTAGTCACCATGGCAATAGAGGCTTTGGGAAGCTTTGGCAGGGCTTTGGTGGTATTTTTGGGAGTGTGAGGATGCTACGGGCAAAAGCAATTGGAGTGCAATTGACTAGTTACCGAGAATTGGAATACGTCATACTTTGAGGTCTTCGGGTGGTCGTCGATGAGGCTCCGATCGAGGGCTTGTTCGGGAGTGTGGAGGGGTTCACTGGACTCCAATGCCATGCTCTGGGGGGTCTAGGCTTTAAATAGCCACCTCATGGCGATTCGGCATAGTGGTGGGGTTACGGCGGCGGCACGTGGCAATGTCAGGAGGGCATGGGAAGGTATGACGCGGTGGCTAAGAGGAATGAATTTACCAGCTAGAGCGTGATATTTCGGCGGTCAAAGGTGGTCTAGGGCGGGGTTGTCGGCAAATGGGGAGGAAGAGAGCAGAGGCGGCAACAGGGGGGCCGGCTGTGCTGACGCACGGCAAAGGGTTTAAGGGAGGGATACGGAGGAGTACGACTCCTAACAGCATGCAGAGGCAAGGCAGTGGTGGGGAGACGTGAGAAGACGCGAGAACAAGCAAGAGAGATTCGGCAGCAGCAAAACAGGGGTGGTGGTGATTTTATTTTCAGGTGATAAACAGTGCCGGTGCAAAAATTGGCCTTTGAGGCAATGTAGCATGGATCTTAAGGCTTGGATGGTGAGATTGGGTGAGGAAATTGGCTAGAAATCACAAAGGATCAAATTCAAACAAAAATCTCAAATCTTTTGAAAATCCCATTTTGTTTCAGTGACATAACCGGACAAGTTCTGTATGGGCATGTTAGGTTGGGGTAGCTAAGGTGGATCATCGACATACAGGTAGAGGAAAGGAGGCACACAAGGGTGGGAGTGATCACGGTAACAAGTTAAGGTTATATGTTGGGAGGGAGTGGGCATAGGAGGGGGAAGGGAGATCGATGGGTAGGCAACCCCTAATATTATATAGAAACCATAAAACACTATAATAATAATCACTCGCAGAGACGTTTAGTATACGACTTTTGTGGAGGGATTTTTCAAAGCGACAGACAACATCTCTACGAACATCATCCATCATCGCTAGCTATGATCGAAGAGACCCTAAGGCGACACATTGTTAAAATGTCTCTACATTCTATAAGGTGTTTTTTAAGTCTTAACGAGATTTGTTAAAATGTCTATATTCTCAAAGGATTTTTGTAAGTTTGTATGGATGTAGACACATCTCATATAGACACTATATTAATACTTTCGTGATAATTATAATAAAAAGGGACAATTAGCTCCCAAACACTGCATCTAGTTTGTATTTGTTGAGACACATCATAAAATGTATATACAAAAATGCATCTCCAAGAGGTTTTTGTTGTAGAGAGAGGTTGCATATTATATGCTGCAGTATTAATTTTAAATCTTACGGCACTAACATTCTTTGTTATATCCATGCATAATTCTGGGTTTGATTTCTATCCGTCATGAAGCGGGTTATAATTCAAAGCCTAAAGAAAATTGTGCACAATCATACGGAAACATGATCGAGCATTCCATTTCCATATGGGCTTGAAGAAGGCTGCAGCTTCGCAAACAAAAACTTTCGGCTCCACTGCACATCAAGCAATCTCGCTGTTCTCGACCGAGGATATGCACAATTTCATGTGACTAATGTGTCATTGGATGATGGGTATTTGGTTGTTACTTGTAAGCAACATGCTGAATGACACAAGCTCTAACAACGAGATCTTAATCGCTAATACCGGGAGATATAACGACGACAGATACAATGGCGAGAGAATGGGAGACAAAGCTGTACAGTTAGGTTTCCCTCCAATGTGTAAATTAAATGATTGGAAAATTGTACACAACATAATCTTGAGATCGTAAACGCGGAGGGCATGGAGCAGTTTATAAAGGAATTTTATCTGATCAACATGTGGTGGCAATTAAAAAAAATCAAAAATTGGGAGTAAACTGAGATAGATCAGTTCATATAAATGAAGTTGCTATTTTTTTTTTCTCAAATTAGTCACCACAATGTGGTGAAACTTTTTGCTTGCTGTGACTTTGCTGTTTCATATCAATGTGAACATCTTCACATTGATGGAAGTGTTAAATGCTTGCTATTATGGGATGATCGAAGTAGGATATTGCAGTAGAAGTAGCGATGGCGCTTGCTTATCTCCACTCAGCTGCAACAATACCGATTTTTTATGGAGATGTGAAGTCTTCTAATATACTCCTAGATGATAATTTCACTGTGAAGATTTCTGACTATGGTGCTTCAAGGTCTGTACCACTTTATCAAACTCATGTGGTGACAATTATACAAGGAACCTTTGGCTATTTACATTCAAAGTACTACCGCCCGCACTGGCCAATTGATCAAGAAGAGTGATGTCTATACTCTATAGCTCCTTACAAGAAATAAGCCAATTTTGATTAATGGTCTAGGTGCAAAACAAAGCTTGTCCCATTACTTTGTTCAAGGACTTTGACAAGGATCTCTCATGGCAATCCTGGATTCCCTAGTTGTGGAAGAGGCAGACCAACAGGTTTAAATGGTAAATATTTGCTCCTCTGGCTGGCTAGGACAAGCCAAGGACCAAGCATTTACGTACTCTTTTCTCTTTTAGCGCAAATTTGGATGTTACATGTGGTTTGAATAAACTTGTAAATATTTATGAACTACCTATTTTCTCTCTGATTATTGGTCATTTTTGCAAACACATGTGATGTTGTGCCTTGAACCAGAACCTGCAACATATAGATTTGTTCCTGCAAACATAGAAGAAAGGAGTAGCGCTTGGAAAATTCAAGCCTAATTGAGGATATTTTCAAATGTACAGACTAGACTACAGATCTGAGTTTTGTCAGAACTTTGAATTATTATGCAATTTAGACTCAACAAACTTCAGGTGGTCATAGCTCTGATTGGTGGTATGCCTAAACTTAAATCAAGCCAAATAGATCCTTAATCACACCAATGTAGCATCAACCGAAGCTCAAAATAGTTTCACACAAATGTTGAGCACATATCAAAAGAGGCAATGTTTGCCATACAAGTAGTCAGCCCAGTTGACAATTTAATAAAGAACCATATCACAAGAATTAGGAAGCATGTGAATAAGGCATTGAAATGAAGATAACTTTTCTAAGTCGTCAATAATGAAGAAAATTTAAAAGAGATAATGTGGATAAGGTATTGAAATGGCATCCTTGAGTAAGGTATTTAATCCTCGTTGAAGTTATCAGTGCTTATATATATTTGGCATCCGTTCATTTGTGCATAATGTGGTTAGTGATACCTAGTAATATGGTTAGAAGCTTGTAGAATGTCATGCCCTCATCAAACTTTTGTCTTCTAATGTGTGCCTTCATATGGTGTCTAATGTGTGCCTTTATGTGGTGTTAGCATTTTCTTTTACTAATGTTCATTAGTTAGGCATATGGCTTCTTATGAATGAGTCTGTCTGAGTCAATTCATGCTTTTGCCATGCCATTTGCAGTTCAGATATAGATAGTAGTTTAATTTGATATGATCTTTGCTAATTTGATCTTTTATATATGTTTGATTTTGTACTTTCGTTATATTACTTGAGATGTTGTCACTAGTACAAACAATTGTACCTTTTTTTTTTTGCTATTATGGACTTTTATATTTTCTATTGAGCAATATTTTTGCAATTTCGAATACCCATTCTAAAATTCCTGGATCCGCCACTGCAGACCAAGAAGAGGTTGATGACATTGCCTCACTTACAGGAGTATGCTCGAGGCTCGTAGGAGGGGACAGACCCACGATGGAGGAGGGCGAGATGAGGCTACAGTTTCTAAGAACTAGAAGACCGAGAAAATGCAATTTTCTTCTAGGAGATGAAGAAGATATTGAGCCCTGTTTGCGCCCGAATTATAGTACAGAGTAATTTTGTCAACGCTGTTGATTTACTTCCTTTTGAAGGCGTCTGCGGGAGCTACAGGCTGGAGCAAGAATTATCATCGCCAATCAGTTGGCAGCGCTAATCATACATGCCATAGCGCACGGTCCGGTGCTTGCTACTAGAATTAATGCATTATGATATTATACATTTGCCACGAAACCATGTCATGTAGTTCCCTCCCTTTGACGGGAGTTTGTTGTGTAGTTGCTTGCCTATTTATGCGACTTACGGTGTATCTATCCTCTTTTAGTACCTGCATTAGATGTGCAACATGTTTGTCAATTCTAGTTATCACTGTACTTATGTTTTGATTGTGAAATAATGAAGCAACTAGTAGAATTCGACGCACAATTGCGCCAAAACAGAAGTGCGTATCAAATAAAAACCAACATTCACATAAATGAGTACAAGTTACTGATTTTGGCAGACGGCTCAAATCAGTCAAAGCCACTGATATCTCTCCAAAGACCTCCTAATTTATCTATATTGACTCTTATGCCCTTTCACCTTTATTCGTAAAACAAAGCACAAGTATCCAGTTGCATAGCTCTTTTCAAAATCCAAAACTACTTCTTTGCCGTGTGGCATGAAAAATCACCCGAATCTTGATTTGTGCAACTCAAGTCCATTGCAGTGGAAAGGCTGGAGGTCATCTTTCTTATATTTTAAAATAAATACATATATTGTAATATTGAATAGTTCCTTGTACTGAAACTACAACCTCGACGAATCATAGACAAGTCAGGCTTTAGCAATACGCAAGACAGTCAGAAGTCAGAACGGCACGAAGAGTTAGTGAAGTGTCACCGGTGATGCACACGTTATGTAACAGAAACCTGGAATTCAAGGCAGAATCATTTTTTCTGCATCATTAGGACAAGAACCTTCCAATTGACGGAAGATAAATATCAATTTTCCCTGATATACAACAAGGGGCAAAAGCAAGCAGAAACCTTGAAACAAAATGGTTTCTACGCTTGTTACCAACTTTACCATTCTTTCTGATTTCAAGGAGAACCGAATTTGTTCCCCTTTCTGATTTCTAGGAGATCCGCTGTCAAGTATATTCCTCTATGAGTTTCTACAGAGAGGAATAATCTAAATAGGACCTGAAGCTTGCACTTCATGTCGCAATAACTAATTGTTGAACTTCTACTTTGCCAATTTGGCATCAATAAGCGAGCCTAGTTTTGTTTCAGGGTTCAGGCAACCATTGGTAGTACCCCCTATTCGACCAGGAGGCCAATACCGAAAAACAGATCTCCCCAATATGTTCTTCGAAGGAAGAGGACCCCTGAGCAAAAATAGTGCAATGGTGAAGTAAGCATTAACATTAGAAAATCAGCAGAAAGAACCATGAAATTTACAGCATTACCACACATGTGAATCATAACTGTTGTTGCGGTTATCACCCATTACAAAAACTGAGTTTTCTGGTACTTGCTGCAAGGAAAATGTAGAAACAACATGGTTAACTACATAAAGAGAACATGACCAAAAAGAACCAAATTGCGTGCTTTCATGCACATGTAGACAACATGCATGCAGCATTACAGCCCAAGGAACTTTTATTTCTTGTGAAGGGCTGTTCATAAAATAATATATCTGTGCATGGTGGTAGGCATATGCACCTATGTAATGTGTGGCTGGGTGGGTGCTCCGTGCTCTGCAAGAGAGATGCAATTCTAATTTCTGAGTTGTTTGTGGGGTACAAATTATTTGGATTTAGTATCATTCATACTTTAAACAGTTTACTCAAATAAAAAAAACTTTTGAGCAATAATCTAAGAGTTTACTCTAGGACCATCAACAAAATTTTTTTCTAACGACACAATCTTTCCTCTACCATGTCACAAAATAAATGGTTTGCAAGACAAATGAACACCATCTCCTAGAAAATTGTGATAAAAGGGATGTCAACATATGAAATACATATATCCCACAATAAAGCATACAAAAAAGTTAATGTTGGCTGTTATTTATGCAGGCAACTCACATATCGTTCATGAGCGGCTCAGAAATATCTTACCACTGGGTTCATGTCATAAGAAGGTGGCTCAAGAATGAATTGTTCATTTCTAGCCTCACCATTCACAACTAGTTTTCCTTCATGAACCTGCAACACATCAGACAACAAAACATGAGCAAATTGTTATTTTGAGGATGTTTTGCTGTTTCCATGAGAATTGCCAACAATAAGCACATCAACTACTCCAAAATAAGAGTTTAATCAAAACTAATACTTGCATGGTAAGTAGAAGGCTACTGAAATGAATTCATAGGGTAATGTTTTTTTCCTATTACTCTAATCACAAGTACTAAAGTCGAAAGCATTTCATGAGATATGACATCCTTTTTGATAATTCTAGCATGGAACAGCCAACCAATTTGGATGGACAGTAGTGGATAACATCGATGCACGAGAACAGGACAAACAGCGGCAGTGGAGGCTAACATGGGAGAGTAACTCTCATTTGTTGGTGGAGCATAGTGTGGGGCGAGCGAGAAAGGTGTCTTTTTCGGTTTATTCACTAATCTGAAATAAAACTTAGCACTTGTTTTTTTATTCATTCCTGGGGCTAGGCGTTCACAGAATAAGTCTATCCGAACCGAAGACATGCTTTTCAGATCAGTGATGGCCTCTTCAGTGGAGCTGGGCATTGGGACCCTGGATGCGCTAGCGATGAGCGCATTAGGAGAGTACATGACCGGGTTTCTCAGCCAGAGACCTCAGACTCGACATCCACAGCATAATTGGCAACGGCATCACCACCCCAGTCACTGCCGATGTGCGTGATCTATCCTCCATCTCCACACTCATCATCTTAAAAACCCATTGCATCATTTGCAGGTTCCCTGGTGCGCAAGGTTATTGATGGTGGGGATGAAGGCTAGTGGGCAGCTGAATTCAACATCCACAAAGTGGAGTATAGCCAAATTCCCAGGTGTACAAGGCTGTAGAGGGCCTATCAGTCAGCTTGCTGCAGCTGAGGTGGAGTTCCATCATGCCGCGAAGCAGCATGTGGCACAGCGAGCACAGGGAGAATGGAAAGGGAAACAAGACTGCAAAGCTATTTTGTGATGGCATATTTAAAATGTTAGTTTTTCCAATAGTATGGAGTAAATTTTTCTTAATTTTCATGAATTTATCATGCTGAAGTGAAACAAAAAAAAGAGAGTAGTTTTCCTGTTGGCGCCAACTTGGTGTTTTCAACAAGAATAACTTATTATAGGAGAAAATGCTCTAGTTTGAGTTTCTAAGGGTGCCTATTTTTCTAATTTATCTTTTGTGCATCTCATCTAGTTTCTAAGGGTAACATTTGGCTGTACTGAATTTTTACAAATAAATGATCACTTTGTGATTCTTGTATTTATTTGATCTAATTATTCTTCTCTGTTAACATGTGTTGTTCACATGAATAACTAGAACTGTGGGGGGGGGGGGGGGGGGGGGGGAGGAGGCTGTGCTGAGATCAGGAGGTAATGGAATAGTTTCTTGACTGCACTTCGGAAGTTTATACATCGAAATGACATTTGATTCAGCCTAAGTTCATCGAGCTAATTGAAGAATATCAAAATATGGCATTTGAGAAATTCTACTAAAATTGACATATAGAAATGAATACCGCCACTGGATCACTTGAAGCAATAGGTGAATCAAAAAAACAAATAACAACATCTTGCCGCATTCTAACCTATCAGCTGGAAAATTTAACTTGTTCAACCTTAAATAGAATAGCGCTACATAGAGGAATTCATGGATAGAAAGAAAATAACTCAGTGAAAACTGAAGAGATTTAGCTATACACATAAAAGCATTATTTTTTTTATTTTGAAACAAACCTCAACAACATCTCCCTCCTTGGCAACTACTCTTTTGATGAAAACATCATTATCAGTATAGCCGGCCTCCTGAACAGGAATATTCACAATTTAGAATCAAGAAATAATATATATCATCCAGAAAAACTGCACATGTGGGTAACTTGTAAGTACCTGTAGCACTGGAGGGCTTTTGAAAATTACGATGTCATTTACACATGGTTTTCTAAAGTAGTATGTAACCTGAGGAACATCCACATGGTCAATTTACACAATGAAGTGAATACTGAATATCAATTTTTCTTACTTTATAAAATATCAAATTTCATCTTTGACAAAAATACGAACAGACCCAGCATGAATAAGAACATAAAAATGAAGGTACGGAGGTGTCTGGTAATAGCGGTCCATAGTATTATCTTATAAACTTGAATCAACTAGACAAATTATGGAACTTACGAAATTCTAAAGGCTAAAGTGAACTAGTCCACAGAAGAACATATTTAACAACCACAACACATTTGGTATCATGATTCATCAATCATCTTATCATCATAGCTCAAATTATGACAAGTGAGCTAAAGAATAATGGCCTGATCAATTAACACAACAAGAAAAAGAAAAGTTCGATAAAGCCAAGCAATACTATATGCAAAATGCATTAGGTACTGCTCAACCAACCCAGACATCCTGCTCATGGCAACCACCATGTACTTTGGACTAAGGATCATGTATCAAGCTTTGAAGAGGATTCTTATTCTCGTGTTTTTTGCACTGATTTTTTCATAGAGTTATCATATTTTTTTGTTCATTCGCAATATGGTCAAAGTTTGTGATGTGAACCGTATACCAAATCAAATAGCCTCAGCTCAGAACTTTGCCAACAGGAGACATAGCATATTAGCTCACTAAAAAGTGATTTGTTCTTATAAATTTCATATACACACCTATAATTTCAGTCCTTTGCCACAAAAATGAAATTTTGCACTTATCTTATATATTTAACCATTAATAAAATCTCAGATAGATATGTTATGTCGAAGGAAAACACTAAGCACAATGCCTAATTTCAAGAAATACATCATTTCTACAAAGTGGAACGCCCAGGTCATGAACCCATGGAGTAAATAATTTGACCCTTTTATAAATAAAAAAAAACAGAGTGGTCAACTTCAGACCAAAAACATAAATCTAAACTATGCCCAAGTTCAGCACGACATTGTTGTCCTGCATAAATCCTAAAGAATTCACAAGCAGCTACTACAAAAGTGAAATGAAGAACTTACATCTTAGGTTATCCATTTCCGAACCAAAATAAGCCCGACCATGATATGCTAAGCAAACAGGCAGTAGCTCAGGTTCAAACTAACAGATAAGCACAAACCAAAAAAAATCTGGCAACTAGTTATTGACCAGTGACCACATTTTCATTAAATTTGCAATACTGAAATTAACATGGGTAAAAAAAAAGCACACATGTATCAGGCATATTAGGCATTTGAGCAACCAGAGTTCCAAGTTCCAACCAGAACTCATCACACGACTAAAATCTGAATGCTCCACCGACATAAAGAACAAGTAAGGATGGAAGAACGGACCTTTTCTGCGACGATTCGGTCGCCGACGTCATAGGTGGGGAACATGGATAGCGAGGGGATGAACCGCGGCTCGGCGACGAAGGAGCGGAAGGCGAGCGAGATGGCCACGGCGGCCAGCACCGTCTTGGCATCCTCCGTCGTCACGTTCATCCACTCCGGAAGCAGTCCCTTCTTCTCCCCCTCATCCTCCTCGTCCCCTCCCCCTCCACCCCTCGCCCCTCCGCCCCCGCCGCCGCCGTCGGGGCCCACAGGCGGCGCGTCGGACGGCGCCGCCGCGGACCGGACTCGCCTCCGCAGGAGGATATGCGGGAGGCTCCGGGCATTGCTGCGGTGGAAGGCGGCGGCGGCCAAGATGGGGTTGTGGAGTGGGGGTTTTGGGGAGGGTTTGAGGAGGCGGCCACCGGCGGGAGGCTGGGAGGTGGCGGGGAAGAAGTGGACGGAGGACATGGTTGCGGAGTAGGAGGAGGAAGTGGTGGCCCTCTTGCCGCGCGCCTCGCCGGCCGGTGTGGTTTAGGTAGTGGGAGGGAAGGGAGGGAAGAAGGCTACAGGAGGATAAGCCTAGGGTGAAAACGGGTCGGATTCGGATGGATATTGCTATTACCATATCTTAACCCATATTTTTTCTGCGGATTCGGTACCAATCGGATTCAGTACCAATCGGATTCGGTGTCGGATCGGTCGGGATTAACCCAATTCGTTTGCACCCCTACTTGTTTGTAAGGAATGCATACAGTGCAGTAAATGGAGTAGGACACACTGACTTGATGTTACTATTTAATAGCTGATGTGGAAGATTTTATTTTACCATTGCAAAAGAAAATGAAACGTCAAATAGTAGCACTAACCTGAAATCAAACTTGAAGATGTATCGGATTCGGACGGATATTCGGATTCGGACGGATATTGCTATTACCATATCCTAACCCATATTTTTTTCTCCGGATTCGGTACTAGTCGGATTCGGTACCAATCGGATTCGGTGCCGGATCGATCGGGATTAACCCGACCCGTTTTCACCCCTAGATAAGCCTGTGGCGGGAGGACGGTGTTTGGGCGGCGTGGTGGGATGGGTCCAGGTAACTGTGCTGTGAGAGGAAGGTTTTTTAATTAATTATTTCATTTTCTTTTATTTTTCTCTTGTTTTGTTTTCGAACGGTCAAACTTTGTGAATGGCGTCCGGATTCCGATCAAAACGAGACGAATTGCTCACGGCATGAGCTGTTTTGGATGTAGGAAATAAATTGTCTTACATACAATTCTCGTAAAATTTTTACATTTCAAACGGTCTTAAGTTTTCCCCCTCCACCGTATCTAGTAGCCGTAATAGTCATGGTCGACCAGAATCTGCTCTGTTCTCTACGGCTTCTAAAAATGACTTTTAATTTTTGTCACAGTACCTAACTTTCAAACGGAGTATTTTCTCAAGACTAAGTCTACAAAGTAATTGTACTAAATGTTAAAAGTCCAACATCTGTATCAACCAAAATCGCAAGCGAGTATCTCTCTCCGTAATTTTTGTCACAAACAGTTAAAATTCAAAAATTTTAGCTAAAAGTCATAAACTATAGCTATATCAAACAGGCCGACATTTTTGCTTGTTATCTTTCACAAATGGTTCTACCGAAATCGTTGCACACATCGCGCAAAAAAACTGAAATTGTCAGATAAGCAGCTGGAGAAAGGGAAACTACAAGCTCAACAGCCAGCATGCACGCAGCCGTGGCACTTCGTTGGGCGAGTAAAATCTGACCCTGATGCATCTTCCCTCACTCAGCACTACCTGATGCCTTCATCCTTTTCTGAATATCCCTTAACGATCTGACCTGAGTGCCACCTGCCTGTTGGCAAAAGTGATATTGCCGTCCTTGATAGACTTCTCAGCGGCCTAGCTAACAAATCCTCAGCACCCCTACGGTGCCCTCATTCCCAGCTGCCTAACGTCCGCGACAATTGGAGCTGAAGTTGCCATTGCCCCAGAGGCACCCGGTCGACATTGCCGAGCCACGGAGCCAACCATCAGATTCCAAGCTTCATCGCCCTAGTGTTTAACAAGTTTCTAAATCAAATCCACTGTAGCGTCAGGACAGCGTCACCTCTAATTGTTGTACCGCAGCCTGGCTATTGTCATGTACAAATTTCACTCATCAAGCTTGGCAAAGCATGTGTTCCCAGCTATTGAACACCTTTTTGACGCCCATGCTGGGGACCGACCAGTGGGTCAGAGAAGCTGGCGCCTATCCTACGTTCGGCCGAAGAGTGGGTACCCCTTAGCCCCCCTACCTACGGCTGGGGCGCCACTGGCCATCGGCCGGCCATGCGCCATGCCTCTAAAGCCTGGCTGAGGGAGTAGTCTGAGTAAGCCACAGATCACATATGCACTTGGGCCAACAGCAACAACAGCATTGCATTGCAGCAAAGGCCGAAGCAGCAAAGCCCCCACCAAAACGGGAAAACAAAATACCGAAGCCCACATCACATATTCACATGTGCAGATTGGCTAGTTCCAATTCGCTAATTCGATAACACCGCAGCAGCAACATCAATACAACAATCAATTCGATTCTATCCCCTTACCCCATCTCCTCCTATGGACCTGTGGTTGGAGACGAGCGGCGTTGGCGACAGCTGATGGAGAGCGAGTGTGTGGCAGGTGATGGACGGCTTGGAGGCGGGTTGATTCTTGCACGGCGCTGGCGGCGGTCGGGCGGTGGGCCACTGGGGGCATGGTGCCAGTGCGCCAAATCTGGAGTGGGACTGCGGGAGAACCGGCCTAGAGAGGAGTCACCGCCTCGCCAATGCTAAGAGGGACCCAGCTTGGAGGGACCTGCCACGCCTGAGGGAGTGCGTGCTGCCAGAGGGATTTGCTACGCCAAAGGGACCTACCACGTCAGAGGGAGTGTGCGTTGCAGGACTACCGGAGGGAGTGTAGACCGCCAAGGTGCGGTCCGTGGCTGGTGGCCGTCTACCTCCACGGTCCATGGCCGATGGCCGTCTACCTCCACGGTCCATGGCCCGTGGCCATTTGCCCGAGAGAGACCAAAAGAAAGAAGTGGAAATGAGGATTGCGGGTTGCGGATGTGGAATGAAATCAATTAATCTGGACTTGGGGGGAGTTGTCCTTGGGCGTGGTAAGTGGCTGTGGACTATGGTGTCTGGTGTGGTGGCTGACTTGGTTAAATGCTATATGGTCTCCAGTCTCCTTTATGTTATTATGTACAATGTATTCACGTCAATACTTCACTATTCAACAGTATTCATGTATTAATGGTTCTTGACACTTGACAGCAATACAAATTCATGGTGTGGACTCAACTGTGATGGCCTGATCGCCTAGGGGGGACTGTCGGCTACGACTTTGCATTAATAGGTATAAAACACAAATCTATTTTTCAATTAGCGCAATTGTGATTGATATGGTATTTTAGTTTCATCTGTTGTCATTTATCGATTTGTAGAGTTGCAAGAAAAGGAGAAGCAAACATAGCATAAATATTTTTCAAGAAATACAAGTAGTACTTCTCATACTAATGAGAGTCAAGCAAAGAAGGCTTGGGGTGCATAAATACTTGTACTATTGCTACTCAATCTTAACTAGTGGTATGTTTCATCTTTTTTTTCAATCTTTATAACTATTCATAATCGCAATTCCTGATTTCATCACTAAGTTTGCTAATTTTAGTGTATTGCTGCTTACATATATTTACGAGATTTAGGAGGCGCATTACCCATTACTGAGGTACAATCTTCAACGTATTTTATATTTTTACTATGACATTGTTCTAATTATGTATGATTTTACATTACAAAAGATAGTTTGATCTATATTTAGTTTTTTTATTTTTATTAGTCATGTCCCACTAGACTCTCTAAAATTTTGTTTTGGGTTTGCCACTGCTACAATCTGCATATGAACAAGCATAAGCTTGTTTCAAGTTCCACGTTTGTCCGCACAATAATGTGGCATGCAAAAGCTGTTCCACGTTCGGCAAGGTTTGGACAGTCATTCAGCACCTGAAATTGTTGCCTTTTATTCCCGATCTAGATGGCGCACTTCCAGAGACATGCTCTAGTGCCGTCCAAGCTTTTCCTGTACGCGGAGAACAACACGCCTCACCTTCCTCTTATACACGAACAGCAAAGCCTCTGCTAACACGTGATGGTTTCTTTCCTTCTCTCATATGCTGCTTGCTTGTAGCTTTTCGCCTTGTATACACAAAGCAAACGCCAAGACTGCACACAACTTTACTTTCTCTCTCTCATTTTACTACTCTGTAGATTCTCTACTTCCTCGCTTCTCTTCTTACCTCTTCTAACTTACATTGCTCCTGAGTACACCACCCATACTTATATACTCATAACACCAAAAACCAATCAGACTCGAATTAGGAATCCAAGTTGTACTCTGCACACCAAACTTATACATGTATATGTATACGACAAACCGACGAACTCGGATACGACTCGCAAACGGACTAGACTTCTATGTATACGGCAAGCATGCATACACGTGTATAATTCAAATACGTCTAAAAACAAGATTAAACTCTAACAGAAATATTAAGTTGACATGAGAACATATCAAGATTAGCACAAGCACACATATGATGATGGACGGAGGGAGAGAAATGACCAAAATGTTTTGTAAAAGGAATTACCTGCAGTTGCTTATATCCCAACAGCAAATATGCACTCGACGTTTCATTTTGTCAAAAATAAATATCGAGCAATCATAAATATGAAGTGTATCCTCCACCAAGGGGTACTCTTGGACTGAATACTGCTTTGATTGATAGGCTAAGGCAACATCGGAAGCAAATACTCTAATAAGAAAGAAAAAATGTTAGCTCAATAGTAGTAAAGCCTTTCTCTGTAGGAAATTGATCCATAAATGTATCATTTATATTAGTGATATGCCCTAGAAGCAATCATAGAGATGATTGTATCACTTATATATTTATGATATTTTGAACAATATGCTATTTTGTCTCTTAAATAAATGTCTTTCAAATTGGTCAATAAATATGTGATTTATTTGTATAACTCTTTATTCATGTTTTGATATTATTTTAAATTATCTCTGATCTTATGTCATTATGTGAGATAATTATGATTTATAGATCAACACATATATTGATTGATTATCATTTTTTACGGATCATGAATATGGAAATATCTAATCAATAATCTGTATATGTGTTAGAAAATATGATGTTTGATTGACTTATAGAGAACATGATGTTGGATTGACTTACCATAAGATATTGCGGAAATTGTTATATTCTTAAGTGTTATCAGTTGGTCTTATATATAGTGTATATAAGATCTTTAAACCTAAGATCGTCATGGTTTTCTACATATGTAATAGTTTACTTAGAGGTTATCAAATACTACGTCATAATTGGGTTATCATAAAGGTAGTTTTCATATTTACTATAAAATATGTAGAGGAACATGAGCGATCAAGATGGAATTTGCCATGCTGAATGTGGTTGAGTCAATCACAACTAAGTAATCTACTACAGATTCAAGTGAAGGATCGAGCTATCATAGGATAGCACGTTTCTTACCTTGAGTTCGATCTAATATCATAAGGCAAAGAGATCAGTACATAAGCACTACATAGGTTCGTCTGATATGATATTTATGTATATTTGGGAGTTGTTAAATACTACTAGGGACCGCTACTGACTTATTAACCAGAAAGGAGTTTTCGGCTCATGGCCAAATATACATAAACCTATAGGGTCACAACCTTAATAGGTCTGAACGATAATGGTCTGGATGATAGACTCTAAGTAGAATATAATCTCTACTCATATTGGATCCGGTTGGAGGTTCTTTGAGCGGGATACAATCTTTAATTGTATTGGATAAAGATCTAATCTGAGTCTTTCTAAGTTAGATATGATATCTGATCGTATCTGATAAGGATCCGATTGAAGGCTATATAAAGGGAGGTGCGGGGGCTAAGGAAGGCATCCTGATACACACCCATTGAAACCCTAGCCGCCACATCTCATAACTCCTACAGTACGCATTGGTGCTAGCACACTGACACACAGCATTCTATCCTTGGACTTATGGACCTCGGTAGAGGTGCTACTACGACTGTGGTGCTAATTAGGACGACACGAGGAGGAGACGGTTGGCCAGAGGACGATCAACTACTTTTACTACACCAACACGTACTTTGTTGAATCAGCCGCTTTAACTGTACTTTCACTACACTACATGTCTAGTGGTAATGATCTATAATCTTTTACTCGTATGGCTTTCTAGTTTATGCGGTATAAAATTTTAATCTATGCTAGTGCAGTCTACCCGTATCCCGACAGTGATATCAGAGCCATCATGTATAGTATTTGATATGGATTGGTGGCATATAGTTCATATGTGGTGGTATAGATTGGATTTATTACTAGTCAGATATGACAGCTTAGATCGATTCATGTTAATAATTGCTTTAGGCACTGGTTGATAAGATCAGTCAGTTTTGATGATAGTAGATGGGTACGGAGGAGGTATGAATTGATAGCATCGAGTTGTTGTTCTTTCTGGAAACCTCCCGTGCCGATCAATGTGATTGTTCAATTAAAAATCAGACCAATCAAACTAGTTCAGAATTGGGTTAATGTGATTAATCCAATGAAATTTTCAAGGGTGAATTTGTGAATAGGATTCATGTCCTGAAAAATTTTGCACCGTCGGGCTAGGCAATCATAATGTGCATTATAAGTGTTATGTGTTCATACCGCATGGTAGAATTGGATTATGAACATAATTTGTTTGTGCATGGTTGTGTGAATAGTATGGTCCATTGTGTATGTGATGCATGTATGAATTTTTCATAGTCTACGTGTCATACCGATTTATAGCCATGGGCTGCATATTATTGTATAATTATGCGCGTGTCGACTTGTGATACTTGATATTTTCATGTGTAATTCATTGTTAGCTGTTAGAAGTAATAACTAAGTAGACGATTGATAGGAAGCATGGTGATGGAGATTACCGTGCTAAGGGCCATACTATCTCACAGTTTAATATGATTTAACTGTAAATATTTTTATGTTCATATTATACTATTATTCATGTCGTTATCTTGGGTGTTTTTAAATATGATAGAATAGTATCTCTCTAGAAAAAAATTAAGTAAAACTTAATTCCAATTATTGCACCTATCAAGATTTTGATCATTAACTGGTAGGTCTACCAAAGTAGGATGACATTAATTGTCTTAATAAGACAAGGTAAAATGTTGGACACTTCATACGTAATATTGGTTTAACTTGACTAGGCTATCAAAATAGTTTTGGGCCTAGGGACATAGTGTTGAGGTCGGGACATATGAATGTCACTCAACAAACAAGAGTTACATGTGATGTAATTAGCAATGAATTGCTTACCTATGTCACTAGGTTTCTAGCAGTAATACCAAAACTCATGAGGATTTAGTGAAATATGGGTCTTGACTCACTATATGTTATTAGAGGGTACATAGTTTTTAAACATATAGTGGAAGTTTCTTTTATTAAATTATGTAGTAGAAGATTTCATATAAACATAGTGATAAATTTTTAATATACTTTTTATGTTGTAGACAATGCCACCATCTACTTTCTCCACACTCAGTTTTAACATACGGTCTATTCTTGGGAAAGAAAAACTAAATGGAACAAACTTCATTGATTGGTATTGTAACTTGAGAATTGTTCTTAAGCAAGAAAAGTAAAAAATATGTTCTAGAGGTTCCATATCTAGATAAATTAGCTGAAGATGCTACTCGTGCTCAAAAGAATGAGTATAATAAAACATTGTAATGACTCACTTGATGTTAGTTGTCTCATGTTTGCCACTATGAACCCTGAGCTTCAGAAGCAATATGAGAACATGGATACCAACAATATTCCCGATCGCGCTACAGTAACCGGAAACAGGGGATTTTTGGTGACGGCAATTTCTGGTACTACGATCAACACTGGCGAAAACCGAGGGCATGGATGGACTCAGGGGGTTGAGGAGAACCCATTTTTGGCCTTGGGCGCGGTTGGGGTTAGTCGGAATTTCGCCGGCGGAGAGGGAGCTCCACGGTGGTTCTTCATGGCATGGGAGCTACAAGGAGGGTCTTTGTTCTAATTGGCTACTTTTTAACCATCTGGGGAAGGTCACGGTGGCTTGGGAGGCTGCGGTTTGGGTCGTGAGGGCTTGTAGTGAGCTGTCCACGGTGAGGGGCTTCGGCCGGGTGGTGGTCATGGTCGTTAGTGAAAATTAGGGCATGAGAGGATAGGGCGGCACTTTGGTGTGACTTTTGGGAGTGCAAGGAAGCTACAGACCAAAAGAATTGAAAGGAAATTGACTGTAAAGGGGAATGGAGTTGGCGGCTTACTTGGGGATTTTTGAAGGTCGCTAGTGATGCGATGGTCACCGGAGCAATTGGGGTGAGGGTGGTCCCGGGCATCAGTGCACCTCACGGAGGGGTTTGGGGGCTTTTATAGGGGCTGTGGTGCAATTTGGCATGGAGAATGCCCTACTTAGGAGGCGGCGTGTGGGTGAGGCGGAGCACGGGAGGCTTCGGTCAGGTTTGGCGGCTGTAGGGGCGAGGTCGGCAAGGGCTAGCACCTCGGGCGCTGTGCTCCTTGGGCGAAGGATTGCGGCTTGTCGGTTGAGATAGATGGGGAGTGGCAGTCGAAATATCTAGGGCGGTGGCAAAATTGGGCTTGGCTTCGTCCGACGCCGGTCAGGGAGCTTCGAGGTATGTTAGACAAGTCGCAGAAAAGTGGCGGCGGTGAGAAGGCACGAGAATGCGCGAGAGCAAGAGAGAGAGAGAGAGAGAGCTCGAGCGGTGGCAAAAACAGGCAGTGGCGTAAAAAATCTGATCGTGAACAGTGCCAACGCAAGGTTTAGTCATTGAGGCGATGCAGCACAAATCTTGAAGCTTGGATGGATAAGGTTTGAGCTGGATTAGGCTAAGGATCAAAAGGGAATCAATTCAAAACAAAATTCCAATCTTTTCCAAAATTCGGTTTCATTTCATATCCCGGTGATATTGAGGTGTGCACGGAAACCAAGAGGAGTGGAGAATATGATGGCGAGGTCAGATTGGGCGGAGACGCACCGTGGATGACAAAATCAAAGGCGGTGACTCACGGATGGACTTCAAGAAAGAGAGCCCGATCTATGTGCATGGTGATGTAGATCGGGATGTGGAACAAGACGTGGTGCGAACTTTATCGCAATGAACTCAATGAGGAGATGGGGAACGCGATGGCGATGTTTCGGCGTGGTGGAGCACAACCGGAGGTGGAAAAGACAACCGCGACAGCGGCGAAGGGTGGAGCTACGGGTGACGGTGCAAGAGTTTTTGGAGGCAGCGCGACGAGGCAAGACGGATGTGGAACGCGAGGATCCCTGGATTACGTGTCTAACACAAAAGCCGAGGGTGCGTGGCCGCTAGGGTTAGGGTTTTGTGGTGTTGGGATGGCCTGAGAGGGTGGGAGAGGAGATAGGCTAGCGGTGAGAAGTAAGGGTGGAAAATGGTAACGGATAATCCATTTTACTCGATATTCGTATGCGAGAAAACGCGAATGTGATAAGTAAAATCAGTATTCGAAAATATTCATATTCATATTTGAGAATATTCGTACTTGTATTTGAGAGTATTTGTATTCGTATTCGATCTGTTTCCTATGCCTATCAGTAGGGATGGCAAAAAAGCTCATTAGTGGGGCTCGTTGGCTTAGTTCAAAATTGCTTTAATTATACTCATTAATTGGTTAAACATTGAAATGAGTTGATTTTAAATAAATTTGAATTTTGCTCTAGCTCGGCTCGCTCGGCTTGTTCCTAAAAATACTTCCAAATTATATGTAAAATGATATTAAATCAAACTGTGTCAATTTTAGGAAAATTTCGTTAAGTCGAGAACTTGGCTCGATATCCACCCCTACCTATCGGCCGGTCGGCCCAGGCCAGCGGCCAAGCGAAAATCCCAGGAAAAACCTGGACGAATTTTGTGATTCAAGATTTGAATTTGGACGGTTTGAAACTGAGCATAGTAGAGAGTATAAGTATAGGAGATGAGGTCAAAAGAAATTGTAGCTGACCGGTTATAGTGACAGTGATATGGCAGGAGATATTGATGATCGAAAAAGCACGATAAGAGTAATGTATGTGCTGGGAGATAGTCCGATTAGTTGGCAATCTCAGAAGCAAAGAGTGGTGGCATTGTCATCTTGCGAAGCAGAGTATATAGCAACAAGCGTAGCGTCATACCAGGGATTCTGGCTTGCTCGGTTGTTAGGAGAACTGTTGGAAAACGAAGCCATGAAGGTTGTACTTAAAGTAGACAACAAAGCAGCTATATCATTAAGCAAAAATCTGGTTCTTTATGATAGAAGCAAACATATAGATACAAAATATCATTTTTTTTCAGAGACTGTGTTGAAGAAGGAAGAATCGCTATTGAGTACACCAGTACGGATGAACAGGTGGCTGACATATTGACTAAACCGCTTGGCCAGATAAGATTCTTGGAGATGAGGAGGAAGATTGGAATGATTGAAATCACACAACAAGATTAGGGAGAGAATGTTGGAGGTAATCTTGTCGTAGTCGAGATTGAGTCCGCTTCGTAGTCGAAACCGAGTACGAGTCATAGTCGTAACCGAGTTATAGTCGTAGTCGAACCCGAGTAAAAGTCGTAGAGAAGGGTATAAAAGGGTAGAGTCATGTAACCAAGAATTGTGAGAAGAAAGAGGAAAAAAGAAATAAAGAGAAGAGAAGAAAGAGCAATTTGGCTCTGGGAAACTATCGACTATCGAGTATCGAGTTCGTTGTGTGATTGCAGACGTGGTCGTAAATGACTTAGACCACGGCAAACGAAGGATCGCAGCCGTAGTCGTAAACAGAGGTATGACCACGGCGATCGAGCGGAAGAGTCTGCAGGTGCTGAAGACGTGATCATAAAACATTACGATCACGGCCATACAGCAGGAAGGCGTGGTCGTAAAGAGCTATGACCACGACCGTGAAGAAGTGAACATGGTCATAAAGAAGCTACGACCACAGCGAGAAGGCGTAGTTGTAAACGACCACAGCGGGGAGACGTGGTCGTAAACAGGGGCGAAGCCAGCGGGGGGGCTTGGTGAGGCTCGAGCCTCACCTCCCCCGGCGGTGGCAGCACCCCCCCTCCGGCGACGAGCGCCCGCGGCGGCCGGCAGCATCTAACAACAAAAACCAACCAACCCCCTGTCCCCCGGTTGAGAGCCTGCGGCGGCCAGCAATGTCGACAATCACAGCGGCCCAACAAACAAATAAAAGCATAGTCAAGTAGCACTATGGCAGCCCACTGCAAGAGGCCCAACAAATTCATCTCATTAGCCCAACAAAATACCCACTCCAACTCACAACCAAGAAGCCATTGGGCGGCAGAACCAGAAGCCAGAGGGGGGCTGTGGCTGGGGGCGACCTGAGGGCGCGCTGCCGGAGCAGGAGCCGAAGCAAGATCTGGCGGCGAGCCGCCGGCTATTCGCCAGATCCGGCCATCCGGGGTCGGGGTTGCGAGGCTGGTGGCCGGGGGGCGGGCCAACGGGGGGAGTCGGAGCGGGGCGGCGGCGCGGCGCGTGGAGGCCGGCGCGGAGGAGCACCGGGCGGCGGGCCGGCGCGGAGGAGCATCGAGCAGGCGAGCACCGAGCGACGGACCAGAGTGGCGGAGACGGCGGAGTGACCGGAGTCCGAGCGAGGAGCGACGGGGCGGACTGGCGGAGTGACCGGAGTCCGAGCGAGGTGCGACTGGGCGGAGCGAGCGAATGAGATGAGTCTTGAGCGAATGATATGAGTCTTGAGAGGGACAGAGAGTGAGTTGAGTGAGCGAATGAGTAGACGAGTGGCCAGAGGAGGAGGACCGAAGTAGAGATAAGAATCATCAGATCAACAAAGGAAATAGCCAAATAGGGTCGGCCTAATCTGCAGAATAAGTAATTTTTCTCTAGATTTTTTTATCAATTGAGTATTTTAGAGTTTAGATTTTAGACTTTCACATTCAGTGTATATCACAGAAATTAATAATTTATTTGCATAGAATATATTTGCTCCATGGTTCAAATTTGCCTCATGATTCAAATTAGTTTATTTATGGTATGTTTCATATGATCTAAATTTTCATTGTTATTCACAATTTTCTATTATATCACTAATTTTCATATATTTCATACACAGGTGATTTATCGCTACTCCGACTCAGCAGAATAATTATATATTCTTGGATATGCGCTTTCTATTGTCGAGGTACCTACTTTGTATATCATTAATTTTTTCGTTGTCTGTATTTCTCTGATTTATCGCTACTCCAACTCATAGCAGAATAATTTCTATATGAATTTAAAATTCTATAAGAGTAAAAGACTATATTTATGTCAACTTAGTTTAGTCCGATAAATAATTCAGCCCACCCTCAATTTTAATCCTGGCTTCGCCACTGGTCGTAAAGCATTACGACCACAGTGATCGGCAGAATCACAAAGTGTTCATAGGGAGCTACGACTATGGTGATTGATCGTGGCCGAAGGAAAGCCAGCGCAGCGGTGGTGAACGTGGTCATAACTTCTTGTATGTGATGATACGGCTACAGAAGGTGGTCGTAGTGGTCACAGATTGGTCACAGGTCATAGGAGATGATCGTAGCCTCTTGTATGTGATGAAACGGCTACAGAAGGTGGTCGTAGTGGTCACAGATTGATCATAGAGATCCTAAAGTAGTCGAAAAATTTACAACAGCCATGCTGCTAGGGTTAGTGTCTTGGTGAGGAGTGGTGGCCGCTGTGGTTGTGGTGCTGCACGCGGCCTGCTCCACGTTGGCCTGGGTGCTGGAGAAGCTGGCCTTGCGCCTGACGCGGCTGACACTAGGGTTGTCGAGGATGGAGACGACTAGCTACTCAAGCTTGATCTTGACGGCGAGCATCGACTGCTGCTGGTTCTCCATGGATCCCCACCACTGGTGAGCCTACGCGCGCATGAACGCCGTGACGAGCGTGTTGGACAGGGACGGTGGGTAGTAGTGGTGGTGGTGGCTGTGCCTACCAAGTAGTGAAAATGAGGCGACTGCGATAGAGGCTGACAGGCGGTTGAGCGCCACGTTGAAGCAGAGCTCCAGCGCCTTGCACTGGAGCGGATGCGAGTGCGACCGAAGGCACGCCACGTGCAAGAGCCCCCTGGGCGCCGCCAGCATCGCACTCGCCACATTCAGCGGCATCACTTGCGCGTTGCCCCTCCGCCACGCCAGGCTTCACCGTCACCGCCGCTTCCCCCGTCAGTGCCTACTGGACCGTGCACTTGCCTTGACAGAGATGAGAAAGAAGAGAGAGATGGGTGAGAGGGGGAGGAAGAAGAAATGAGATGAGAGGATGACATGTCTCATAATTTTTTTTGTTTTGCCTATACACGTGACGGTCATATCATCAAAAATGAGTTTATGTCAAAAATCATTGACATGTGGACACCACGTCATCCAAAACTAGGATGGTTTTAGAACAACAGGTGATTTGTTCTGGTTTCAATAGTCGATGGGTGCAAACTGAATGGTTCATAGTTGAGAGAGTAAATCAGACTCGAGGCATAAATTAAGGGACCAAAAGTGAGCTTGCGTATCTTGCTTTTAGAAGATCCCTTGTAATTGGCTTCAAATATTTGTTTGTAGACGGAGACTACGCTAATGGGTCATAGGTCAGCTACCTCTAATGAGCCTTCGTTTAGGTAAAGTGTTGACACAATCAGTCCTTTGTAAACAAGCCAATATACAACTGATTCACAACTCAATCTGGTTAGAACTGATTCAAAATGCAAAAGCAACGCGGGACCAGCTGGTTTAACCACCTGCAGTTTCTATTGACAACCTGTGGATTATGCACTAATTTTTATCTTGGTTAGAAGAATGCTCAATCTAATCGATAACACATATCTGATCCGCGTTTACTCCGAAAGGAAAATTCAAGTTCAATGTATATATCGTAGAGGTGAAGTTCCATATTTATAGAATAAATATATTGCACTGAACATGCACTTGCAGTACATTTGAAGAAATGGGCTTTCTCTGACAAGGGAGAACATGGAAACTGCAAAAAGCCTTTTTCACATAATCCTAAACCAGTCAAAGGTATCAAGGAGAGGTAGACGAGTACATCATGTTTGTTACTTTGGGCCATTTCTGCGCGTATATACCGTTTGATTAACCCGCAAGTTACTGCTCGGCAATGCACCCCGATAACTTCACCTGATGACCTTGTTGAAAACTTGAATCTACTAGCCATCAATCGGTCATAAGTTCTTCTAAGTTAAATGCATGTCCATATACCCATTCATCCATCATGCATACCATATTCAGGACCACACATCTCATACAGGATCACATTGCACATGCACTACACACACCTTACCTAAACCAAAACGATAGATTAAGAGACTAAAGAACCAGCAAGAACTGAAAGCTCTGAAGACATGGTCAGACCTAAAGCTCCTCATTACCACAAAAAAAAATGAAGCTAATAAATTCTATCATGGCTGGGTAAGCCGGGCCTCTCAACTCTGAGGTCAACTCTGCTTCCGAACGGACTGTTATGTGGATTTCTCAAGGAGCTCGGACTCGAAGAAGCGAGGCCCGCGGGCACACAGTATGGTTGACTGCTTGAGTGCGTGTGCAGAGAGATTTTGCATTCCAGCCAGTGGAACTGTACATTCTATCAGATCCTACTCTTAACTTACAGAAACCAACAACGATTCAAACACAGAATTACATAAGGAATCTGGCATGCAAAGCTATCTCAGCTTGTAGTAGATCTGATCCTGTTCAATGGGTTCTGCTCTGTTTCCAGTATTGATAAAACTTGAGGTATTGACATGCCCCCTGAGACAACAATCTCTGCAACAACATGAAACAAAGAAATTATCAAAATCATTCAGATTATATGGACCAATATACAAATATAAATACAGAAAAAAGAAGATGAGCATACCAATGCCTTCACGAACAGATAAGTTTGGTCTAATCACATCACTTGAGTTGACCAGAAATATGTCCCCAATATAGAGATGATTGGTTGGAACGTATACACAGTACATCTCTTCCTCACTAGAATAACTCTGAGAGAGGAAATGCATCATCAATACGAATTTTGTACATGTGCTTAAATGGCCAAAAGTATGCAACTGACGAATGCAAGGTGAAAGACAAAAATGCGTAAAAGAGACAATATCCAACTAAGACAGTTCAACATCTTTGGGAATCAAATGCACAAATTGAAACTAGGCATTTAACTCCATGACAGACTAACAGTTTAGTTAGGGCTGTATATCGGATTTTCCAATTCACAAAGCTACTGCTAACACTTGAGATGACCAGTTGGTAGTTGGTACTAGCACAAATCGGGAGAATTGCCCAAAGTCCTGTTTACTTCCATGTGACTTTCCTAGGCAAATTCTACAGTTTACAACATCAGCACTCAACACATCAAATAACATTGGAATGTTGGGAATCTCTAATTTCAGACCCTACTCCAAAATAACAGCGTTACAGCACCCAAACATCATTTAACAGAATTCAAACCCTTTGAACTTTTCCATTGCAATAAACAAGATTAATAAATTGTTAATATTATACTTAACTTATTTTCAGTAATTTCTTCCAACATACCCAAACATCCCCTTTCTACCCCGTGGTCAGACGAAGCGTCTACGACCGCGAGGTGGTCGGACGAAGTCACAACCGCGGGAAGGTCGGATGAAGCATTTACGACCACGTCGTGGTAGGACGAGGTCTCGACCACGAGGGGGTCGGACGACATCACGACCGTGGGGTGGTCGGACGAAGCCACAACTATGAGATGGTCAGACGAAGCATCTTCGACCACGGTGTGGTTGGACAAGGTCTCGACCGTGAGGCCTTCAGACAAAGTGTGTACGACCACGAGGTGGTCGGACAAAGTCACGACCGCGGGGCGGTCGGACAAACCGTCTATGACCACATCGTTGTTGGACAAAGTCACGACCTCGAGGTGGTCTGACGAGGTCACGACGACAGGGCAGTCGGACGAAGCGTCTACAACCACGAGGTGGTCAGACGAAGTCACGACGACAGGGCGGTCGGACGAAGCGTCTACGACCACAGCGAGGTCGAACAAGGTCTTGACCGTGAGGCAGTCGGACGAAGTGTGTACGATCACAAGGTGGTCGAACGAAGTGACGATCGCGGGGCGGTCGGACAAAGCGTCTACGACCACGTCATGGTCGGACAAAGTCACGACCAGGAGGCGGTCGGACAATGTCACGACCACGGGGCGGTCGGACAAAGCGTCTACAACCATGGCATGGTCGGACGAAGCGTCTACAACAAAGTGTGTATGACCACGAGGTGGTCGGACGAAGTCACGACCGTGGGGCGGTCGAACAAAGCGTCCATGTCATGATCGAACGAAGTCACGAACACGACGTGGTCGGACGGGGTCAGGACCACGAGGTGGTAGGACGAAATCACGACCACACGGGGGTCGGACGAAGCATCGGACTAAGTAACGACCATGAGGTGGTCGCACGAAGTCACGACCGCATTAGCTACTGGAATCTTTATAATTATTGTTAAATGATTCCTTTTATTTAAAATATAGCTTTCTAGTTTATCCTTTAATCATTGTATAGCAATGTATTACCTAATGGAAATCATTTGTAATATTGAGTACAACGATGCCCATGGAAGGCCAGGGTGTTACAACCACTCCTTATACAGCTACCACCCCACGCACATCTACAAGCCCTCCTAGTCCTACGGCTGTCCCTCCTACATGCTATCCTACACTGCCACTAGTGTCACAAGCTGCTACTCTCAGATCAACTAGCTTGTGGCCAACACATACCCACACCCACTCCCAGCAATGCACACCTTTGCAGCACATGAACTCATCAAGGGGAATATTGGACTTTTGACAAACAAATTGTAACATTGGGAGTGTGATTTAGCAGAGTTCGTCTATTTTTATCTTGTTTTGCAGGGAAAATTTGAAATAAACAGCTTCTGCATGAATATGGAATGAGTGAAATTGGCTTTATGACATTTATCATTAGTACCAATTTTAAACAAAATGTTGACCACATCACCAAAAAAGTGGGGCAACATCTCAATGGTGAAAAATTACACAAATAGAAATCATGATAATTAAGTATGATAATATGAAATAAAGGGCCAGCAATACAGTTGTTATAGTGATGCTATTCAAACCTGAAGTAGAACTTCTGAAGTGATAAATCCAAATGCATATTCGCCAATTCTAGGGTGCCTTATGATGACCACTTCCTTGAATGCATGCTTGTTTTGATCTGCATTAAAACCATGTTAGCTATTGACAGTTGAATTGTGATTTATAGAATTGCAAAAGGTAATGAATATAACCAGGTGAGATGGCAGCACTGATTTGCTTAGATGCATTGTAAATATGGCGAACAAATGGCATTCGCTTTATAAACCACTCTCCCAGACCAAGAATAGATGCCCCTAGCCAAGATGACATGAACACTCCGAGCACAAAAATGAACAATATTGAAGTTACAAAACCAAGTCCTGCAAAAAAAGGTGAAAAATCAACTTCAGAATCTAGTGCAGATCCATACTTATATCCTGAGAATTCCCTGAGAAAGGTGCTCAACTGTATAAAGAAAAGGCATGCAAGAGTGGATTCTCAAAATAAACTGAAGGAGAATGAGTTCGCACAGGATGCGCACCAAGTAGGTGATGAACTTGGATAAATATACTCTGAATGTCTTTGACAAAGAGAGACAAAGAAAGGTACTAGTAGTAATACAAGAGGACAGAGATTAGAAATCAAGTTCCAGGAAGAGCTTTAGTCCATCATTAGATTAAGAAAAACAGCATCAGATATTTAAACTGCAAGGTACTACTAGTAACAAAATAGCATTCTAATGTCACCAGGGCACTGGCACAAAAGTGCACTGCTTATATGAAGGAGAAATAGTTGCATTATGAAATATGAGGCCCATTCAAGGAGAAAATTAAGCATTACTTGTTACATGTAGCAACATATGACATGCCTGTACATGAAGGGCCATGAAAAATTGCTAAACAAACAGCTAACTAGACCATGCTGTGCTTCCAAACTCCAATTGATGTACACTGTACCGAAATGTATGGAACTGTGCATAGAATAGATACCAAAAAAACTGTACATTGCAGTATCTGGAAACACAGACAAAAAAACAACTTGGTACCTAACTGTCCATCTACATCTTAATTTGTATAACATAGATGCACATCACATGTACGATAATTCAAAAAGGTAAGAAATTTTCAAAGAACCTATAAATCTACAGTAAAGTAATATTGTTGGTATTGGTAAGCTACAAAAGTAAACAGAAGTAATTCTCAAATAACCAAAATGGAACATGTTTCTAATAGGATTGTACAATCTGACATCTGAGGTGCATCATCTACATAGGTAGTAAACTGGAGCAACAATCAATATGTATAATTCAAGTATTATGCATACCAAATATATTGATTCCCAGATGAGCATATATTGGAGAGAAAAAACCATCCACAAAGAGAAAGAACCACCATGTTATATAGAATGTAACTGCAATTGGAAAGAGGATTACACTGAAACAAAAAGGGGGATATCCCATCAGTAATCAGCAATACAGGGACAACTTCACAAAGAAATAACCAACATTAATCTCAAGTTTCTTACTTAAGCACAGAAAACTGCAATAGCCATTGCAATATCTCAAAGAATAGTGAAGATTGTAAACTATTCACTCATCCAAACATTCTCTCATTCCAAATCTTATGCTCCAGATATCCTTTACAAATGTAAGTACAGAAAAAAAAGCAAAGATAGTATTTATGAGACCATGGTTGCTATCATCTAGATGCAGAGAATAGCTTGCAAAATTGCTCAAGTTTTATACTTCCAATCTGTTTGTTCTGTGATGATTTTATTTCATAAGAACCCCCTTTATCATTGACAATCAAATTAATACACCAGTTGCTTAGATATATATTGTAACATCCTGATTTTCAGAGCCTTGTTGAAGCTTTTAAAATAAAATTCACCATTTGGATTCTTCTGGAATTAATTAAAACTTAATTTGAATTTTTATGAATTAAAAGGATTTAATAAAACTAATCTAATCTTGAGAGTTTTATTTGGGTCCCTTGTGCTTCAAGGAATTTTCTGGAATTTCCTAAGTTTTATTCGGATTTATTTGCTATTTTCTAGAACTCAAATGATTTATCTGAATTTGTGGTACAACCACGCATGCCACTATAAGGAGACTTTAGCATAATAAGTTACCGCATTCTAGCAACTCAATCACATGTGGTAGATTGCAGGTGATTTGGGCTAGTGCAGGCATGGAGGCCATCCATGTTCGTAGGGGCCTTGCGTTCAAGTAAGGTTTATCAACACATCATATGAGACTTGGGGTGTTGGAGTGGCACTCCACATCTTAGGAAGGTATCACAGCGAGGTAATTGTTAGAACCGGTAATGTAAAAGTTTCGTCATGAACTCTCAAATCAGATACCTATAGTATCGTGTGATATGTATAACATGATGGGATGTTTATATCGTGTGGGTAAAATTGTACAACTCTGCAGGGTGTAAATCTATTCGAATAGACGTGTCCCTCAATTATGAACATCACTTGGTTATATCCCACAATAAGTAGCTTTATGTTTCATAAAATGATTCCGGGAATGTATAGATAGGAAATCCATGCATAACTTGGTTGGCAAAGGGAATTTGCCGCTATTTTGTCTTTAGGGCAGCAAGCCACTTGCTAAATATGTTATTTATGCTTTATTATTATTTGCTTATTAAATTCAAATGCTCTTATAACTTCCGATTGCAATCTATTACTTCCTATTGCAAATAAAAGTTTGCTTTGTGCAAAATAGTAAACTAGATAGGCTTAGCCTTGTATGTATATATATGTTGAATTTAGAACTTGCGAAGTACAAGTTTGTACTCACAATTGCCTGTTGAACATATTTAGAAGATATGGAAGAAGACACGGCGTATGATTACTTTTACGCAACAGGTTTTGACAATGATGACACCAATCTTTAAGGTTCAATCCTAGTCTGTTGTCTATGGTTGGGCTGAGGCATAGTTGCTAGCTTTTGTTGCCTCTTTATCTTTATTTCCACTGCAATTTTATGTCATGTGAACCATTTGGCTTGTCGGCTCTTTTGTTGTAAAACTAATCGTGTATGAATTAATTTTGGTTGTTAACTATATCATGCTACCCTATTTATTTAATCGTGTATGGATGTGATATGAATGTTGTCATATGTGTGTGCTAGCCACTAATCATAGGACTAGCACAGTAAACACATGTGGATTTCGAATGCAAATTCCGGGTCCTGATAAGATTATTCAGCTAGTACAGTGCACAGCACATAAGGGCAGTTGGGCTGAAGGTGCCTGAACATTGATGTTGCAGAGTTAAGAGAAGGTAAACAAATACAACTAATGCTTGCATGACTGATGTTACACATTAAATATGAAAAATGAAATGTTAACTGACAATTATGAAAAGGTTCTATAAAGTTTTTGCAGGGTCCTAACATCACTCTCAATAGCTGTCAATAGGAAAAAAATGCCTGAGGCACTGACACAGCTGTGCAAATTTCAGTAGGCTAATTTCCAAAACTTTTAAGGTCCAGCAACAGTCATCAATGTCTGTATAGTTCAGGCTAAGAATTTGAATCCTAATTCGCTGGTTGAGGGCAACACAATTAGAGTTAGACAATTCACAACAAAAATTACCCATGTAATTCCATTCTTAACACAGCAATAGCGTGCATCCAGATTCAGTTGTACCGATCTGAATCCAACAGCATACCCAAGAAACCTGCCCCAAGTTTCATGTTTCTGCAGTTTTATCGCCTAAAACAAAACATCAAAGCATAAAGATCCCCTTTTCCCCCATTTTACAACTACCGCAGCACCCCACCCATCAAATTTTGCATTGCACAAGTAACCCTACGAAAATTGGATCCAATTCTACATTGTACAGGTAAAAATCCTACGAAATTGAGGCGCAGAATCTCAGAATCCAAAGAGCAGACATACCATCCGGTCATGAACTTCTTGGACGCCCAGCTATGCACGACTTTATGGAACGCCTGAGACAAGAAACGCACAAGAGGTCATCAGCGTTTCAAAACCCACAGCAATTCTCGCTTTACTGCTCCCAAGATCAAATCTGACTCGATAGGCAGGAAGAGAGAGAAAGGGTGGGGCGGCGACACCTCGCGACCAGTCTGCGCCGCCGCCGCCGCGGCGGAGGATGGCTTGGACTCGTCGTCGTCGGAGTCCGCGCCGGCGCCGAAGGACGCGGACGCGGTGGCGACGGCGGCGGGCGGCACGAGCAGGTCGCGGTCCCGGTCGCGGCTGGGCATCGGGATTAGCACAGACGGCTTCGCGTCGCCCAACGCCATTCGTGGATTTCTCTCTTCCTCCCTCTAGCTGCTGCTGCTGCCGCCGCCGCCGCCGCCTCCTACTGCCTCCTCTGTCTTCTTGCGTGGGATTTGTGTGTTTCTGCTGTGCCTCGTTGTTCTGCTTAGAGCAAGTATTATAAGGGGCTGTAAGCTGGCTGTATGCTGAGGTGGAGGAGAGAGAGGAGGAGAGAGAAGAGAGGTGGGCTGTAAGCTTACAGCCAGCTGAAGCACAAGAACCAAGAAACTTTGTGAGAGGAAGGGGTAGGTCATACAGCCTTCAGTTGGCTGTAACTACTATATGAGTAGGCTGAAAAGTAAGCTGTAAGTATTCATACAGCCAGCTGAAGGCTGTATTATAAGACTTGCTCTTAGGTGGTCGATGGGATTAAGACTAAACCAAGGGGATTAATTAATCTGGGGAGGCGCAGCGGCTAGCGAAACGGAAAGCGCACGGACTTGGATTTCGTTTTTAATTAAATCGGAAACCGCGTGCATCGGCCGTCCGGGACGGTTCGGGGATTGGGCCTGAAATCCGGCGCAGCGTGCTCCCTTCGAGATGGCCCAACTAGTGGCCCCAACCCATCTTTGCATTAAAAAAAGTCAGAAACCATGTCCGTGACACTTTCATTAACTTTTAAAGTACAAAAATGCTAAAATTTTAAATACAAGTGTAAACATTATAATATCAAGTAAATAGAATAAGTTAGTTTAAAATAGAGAAATTGCATTGGAGCTACGTGTAGATGGAGACAGGGTTCTAGGTAGAGGTGGGCATTGAGTCGTGATTGTCTTCACCATCCTAGGTACAAGGGATAACCTCTTTTCTTCGATTATTCTCTCTACCGTGTTGAACGTCGCTTTTGAAGAGACAGTGGACACTGGCACTAGGAGAACATCCCATGTGAAATGTGACAGCACAGAAAATATCCGCTTGTTGTTCTTCTATCACTCGAGTAAGTCTATCTTGCCTTCATCAGTAAGATCAGGATCAATATTTACAAAATCATGCTCCAAGTAGTGGTTTAACTCGGAGACAAAATTTCACTTGGAGGCCGCCTGAGACTGAGAGGACGAAGAAGTAGACTTGCCCTTTAGCTTCTTCCATAAGTGTGATGTCAAGTTTATCTTTCCTTGTTGTGTCTGTTGTAAGGCCTCCGATCTTTCGCTGCTACCAAACTTATCATGGTATATACGGAAAACACGAAAAAGCTCATCTTTGACATGTGCGAAACTTCTGAATAATCAAGGCCAAGATATTCACATATTCCCTCCATGCCAACTTGTAAACCTACCGACTTTTTTTGTAGGATCGAAAATAATAGCAAATAATACAAGTGTGAAATAGAACCAAAATATTTAATAAATTTTTCCTCCATTGCTACGACGACATAGCCTAAAAGGGGATCCTCCCTAAAGTTGGTAATTTTGTCGGCAATTAACTAGATAAATTCTATAACTAGCAAGAGGTAGGATAATAAACACTAGATAGAACCTTTGTTGCTTTATAAAAAAGTCTTAAAACTCTCGAAAATGACTAGCAATTTACCAATCTGAATTATAAACTATCAATTCATTATTTTGAGAATTAGCGTTGACAAAAAATGGATATAACATGTTCGTACCCTTGTATCTTCTTTAACATGATATATGTCAAGTTCCACCTCACCTTCATGTCAAGACCAATTTTTCTTTGCTCTCTCCCATTGGTTGCGCAATACTCCACGAATCTAACTACCACTTGTGGGGAACTTGTAAGGTAACGAATGGCATGACGGATACTGTTCAAATATACACCAATTGCTTGCATACCATCTTGAACAACAAGATTCAAGATGTATTATACACATATCTTGTGGAGGACATAACCACCAATATATGTTTGCAATCTTGGGATGTTCATAGCCGTTGTGTTTGCCGATGCGTTATCAAGAGTTATAAAAGCAATTTATTATCTATCTTAAAATCATCAAGTACGTGTAGTATACGCTCAGCAATGGTCTTTCCCGTGTGTGATTCATATATTATTTCAAATCCTATGACTCTCTTGTTTAGCTTATAATTATTGTCTAAATAATGGGCTACAACACTAAGGTAGGCACTTCTCTAGCATGATGATGTCCAAATATCTGAGGTAATGGCAAAAGAAAACTGAACTTGTTAAAATAGTTCTTTTAGCTCTACCAGTTCTTTTTGATACATCTGTAAAATATCAAATGTAGTAGTTCTCCTACTAACATGTTGGTAGTGTGGGCATAAGCCGCATTGGATCATTCTTTCGAACGCGCGATTTTTCACCTATCCTAATCGGTTGATCTTTTAAAATAATATATCTAGCAATTTCCTCATGGGTGAAAAGCTAGTTATGTATCCAAGTACTTACAGAGCCATCGGTCTCAAAGTTTAGCTGCATTTGTACTCCTCCTCTGTCGCCTTGGCCCTGTTCCGCCATCTTCCGTAAGCATTATTTATAGTGCCGGTTCAAGTGCCCTATCCCTTTACCTGTACGAGTAGTTAATTTAGTATTGCAATAATTACATATTGCGATCTCTACTGTTTAACCGTCTCGGATTTCCTGACTCTAGGCCAAGTGCTTCCAGCAATTCACCTGCGTCCAGACCCACTAATGTTGGCGTCCGTGGATAAGGGAGAGAATTCTGGAGTCCCCGTTGGCTCTAGACTGCCCTGGTACTCCGCGTAGCCCTCTGTACCATCCATATGATGTTCATCCATACCGCAGTCTCCCATACTTGATGAGAGCCGACGAGCATCAACGGCAGTCAAAGCTGGAGGAGGACTAAGGGAGCGGCGACGAGAGCTTACACTAAGGCGCTCTGCTACCCTTTCCGTGCTACGACTCCTTTACATACCGCTCAAGAGCTCCTTGGTGCTCCGACTCCTAGGTAGCATATTGTATGGATGGTGAATAATAGGGAGTGTAGATGGTTGTTGAAGAAATGAGAAGTATAGAGGGATATTGAAGAAATGAGAAATTGAATGCTTGTGAACTAATGAGAGAAGAGAAGTGAATCTATAGCCATTGCTCTTCTGAAAGTTACTCTCCCGAAGACCCGAACGTTGTGCTCGAATGTTACTTCTCTGACCAGTGGTCTGACTGTTGGGTGCAACTTTCTACTCCATGTGACTTCGTGCTCAGCTTTATTCTTTAACTTTACTTCTTTGAAGTCTGAACGGTACTTTGCTCTCCCGACTTTATCACTTTATTCGTCCTCCGTCCGTCCGTTGGCTCCCCCTCTCTCAATCTCTCTCTGTCTCAGTGCTCTCTCGCCTCGCGGCTTGTGCAGTCCACCTGCACTCTGCTATCTTCGCATAGGTGCACACGCACTCCGCCAACCACTTCCCCCTCCCCTCCCCGTCCTCCCACCCCGACGCAGGCGCCTCCCTCCCCACCCCGGTGACCCCCTTCTCCCCCGGCCTCCCTCACCCACCCCAAGGTCCCCGACACCCCTCCTCCCCCGGTCGCCTCCCTCCCCCACCCCGACACCCCCTCCTCCCCTCCACCTCCCTCCCCTACCCCGACGCCCCCCTCCTCCGGCCTCCCTCCCCTCCCCCACCCCGGCGCGATGGCCCCCTCCTCTTCTGGCCTCCCTCCCCTTCCCCTCCCCACCTTGGCGCGGCGGCGCCTCTCCTCCCCTGGCTTCCCTCCCACCACCCCAACGCGGCAGAGCCCCCTCCTCCCCCGGCCTCCCTCCCCCCACCCCGGCGCGGCGACGGCCCTCCCCTCCCCTGGTCGCCTCCCCCGACCCCCAAGCCGCCTCCCTCTCCTAGTATCCTCCTGGCTGCCGCCTCCTCTCTCGGCCGCCCCCTCTCCGTTGACCTCCCCCAGCGACCCCTCCTCCCCCGGGTCCCTGACCCCCTTGCCATCTTCTCCATGACCAGTGCTAGCGAGGCCGAGGCTGATGGGGGTGCCTCACCTGCGCCGGTGAGTGGAGGCTCTTGGGAGTTGGGATGCAGCTGCTGGGAGCCTGGGATGGAGGTGGCGGCGTGGAGTATCCAGCTGCAGAGGAGGCAAAGGTGCTGGCACTGACACCAGCGGAGGCAGCGTCGCGACCTCACCCCTTCTGTCGACTCTTGATGCCGCCCTCAGCTCCGGGCTCCTGCTGCCCTGCTCCTCCTCCTGCAGTCGTCGTCCACTCGTCTGGGCTCCGGTGATCGGTATACGTCCTTCCCATCTACTCCCCTCTTTGCTCTATGATAGCCTGATGAGTTGTGGTTATGAGGAATCTGGGGGTGTCGATGGGAGGGGGAGGTGAGGTGGAGGCCAAGGCGGCCCGACCGCTGGCGCCAGCATGCCCGCCGTACCGCCTGTGCCTGCTATGCTCCCCGTGCCGCTCGTGCCCGTTGTGCTCTCCATACCATGCCATGCCATGGCACCCTGTGGGCTAGGTTTCTAGGCCTGGTCCGGTACACCGTTCGTGCCGTGCCGATATAACCCATCACGTTTCGAGCCGGGCCGTACTTGGATCGTGCCGGATCCGTCGTGCTTCGGGCTAACTTAGAAAAAGACGGCTAACTCCCAGCTCTAATATGGAAGCTTTCCACGTCTGCAACTCCTTTGGCTTCATCTAACGACCTGTCCATTGTACGGCTCGTTCGCGTTGTTTGGTAGAAGAGCGGTACAGCGTTCCTTGGATTCTCTTATCTTATAGCAACTCTCTCTATTCTAAAATATTTGACGCTGTTGAGAACGAAAAAGAAAAGATCGCCCTGACCTCTTCCCCCTATTAATTTCTCTCGTTTTGTCTGTCAATCTTATCCGCTGGCCGCTGCAATCTAAAGAAAAACTTATCCGCTGCGACACTACTGCCACTCCTTTTACGGATAGATGCCCACAAGAAGCAATCATCCAGCACCATCCACCGGACGTGCCCATCCCAGTTAACGTAACCTACGTTCTTGTCACAAGAAGTATTAACCGAGAAAAGGGTCAATAATGGATGGGGTTTTTGGGCTATAGTTTATAGATTTTGATTTAAAAAAGAGAATACAAAAATAGAGATAATCATATATGATTTTAGTTGACAGAGCCAAATACGGTACAATATCTACTACAATTAATTTATAGACTTCGGCTTAAAAACACACTGTTTAAAAATTAGTTAATATAGAAAAATAAAAAACCATAAACAACAAACCACAAATGGATCACGTTTCAGCTAAGACCAGCTGGGTGCTATGCATGCAATGGTCGCGCAAATGCATCAGCAACCCGCCAGCGAGTACGATTGGATGGATGCTGTCAGATATACATAGACACGAGTAGTGGTGGCCAATGGGCCGTGCCGGTACGAGTCCAATGGCAGCACGGCTCGTTTAGGCCCGTCAAATAAACGGGTCGTGTCGTGCCGGCCTATGGGCAGCGGTCCGAGCCCAGGCATGACCCACAACCGTGTTGTGCTGACACGGGCACGGTTAGGGCTTAACGAGCCATGCCGACCTAGTCGGCCCGTTAAGTCGGGGAAAAGAGAAAAAAATCAGAAAATTGTAGAAAATTAAGGAAAAATTATAAAAAAAACTGTAGAAAATTAAGAAAAAATTCAGAAAAACTATAAACATTGTTAATCATCAAGATAATTATTTTCAATGACATAATGAGCTTTATTAACTTGTTAAATTAAATGGGATGGCTATCTCGTTAAAAATTTTACAAAATAAAAACTCAACTTGAAAAAACCTTAGTAAAGAAAAAAGAATATAGCCTATAAAGCTCATTAGTGACTATATCTAAAGAAAAATATTGAAAATCCTATTCATTGTTATCTAGATATAAATTCTCAAAAAATTCTTCTAAATCTCTATTCTCTGCAATATGTTGGAATCTTGATTCAGCTTGTTCTCAGTCTTTGATGGTTAGAAGGATTTCGACCATCTCGTTCGAGAGACTTGTTCGTCGCTTCTCGATTATTCTTCCAGATAGACTAAAGGCTGATTCCGAGGAGACTGCAGAGACAAGAATAGTCAACACATCCCGTGCTAATATGGATAGCCCTGGATATGTTACTTTTGGGTTTGCCACATTGAGAGGATGTTCAACTCTTACTTGAAGCTGACATTATCACTGTTGAAATAGCTTGATAGGTCTCTAGTGCTTTGTTGCTTTCCTCCTCCTGACTGATGTGTACCTGAACCTGCATGAAAATCTCTAGAGGAAAAACCAAAAATCTTGCCCCATTGCATAGTCCCTCTAGAGGTGCTAGGGGCTATCGGGGGTCTTTCCAAATGCACGGACCCGAACTTATTTTCATATTTCTCATATACCTCATATAATTTATCATTAACTACTCTATAGTATGTATAATAATTTAAACCGATACCATCATTTAAAAGTTGTAATACATTTATAAATCCTTAGATTTTGGTCCTAGGATCCAAAATAAAGGCGAATGTATATAAAATAGGAATTTCTCTCCAATATTTCAAAAACTTAGTTTTCATAGCAACTACAGCATCCCGTAGTATAAGATCATTTTCAAAAGCCTTTAGGTGAGTGTCAATTTCAAGAATGTTATGAACAATTAGATGAGAGGTTGGATAGTATAGGCTAGAAAGACAAAGTATAGCTTTATGAAAAAGTTCTAAAAAAGAAAATATTTTTTCACCAACAATCCAATCATCCTCAGTAAGTTCAAGGTCTCGAACTTGAGTTTTACTAGAGGAGCTACGAGATTGATGACTTTGGGTGTGAAGGAAAACAGATAAAGTGCTCTTATATTGCAATATATTTTTAAGCATAAGGTAAATAGAGTTCCCTCTAACAGGTATGTCTAAGCCAAATTTCTAAGTCTGAATTTCGCACGAATTCTTCACTAATTTTGCCAAATTTGTGCAAACACTATCGAATTTTTCATAGCTAAACAGAGAGATGAGATGAGAGTGAGGTCTGAGGTGTGGAAAATGAGGCCGGATCCCCCCTATTTATAAAAAAAATTCATATTTTTTGAATTTTTTACACCCCAACGGCCAAAAAAGTGTATATTAGCTGGGCCAGATCGGGCCAGCATGGCCCGTTTACGACCGTTGACAATGGGTCAAGCCGTGCCGTGTCATGCCGTGCCGGCATGACCCACGACCGCAAATAGGCTGTGCTGTGCTGGCCCAGTGTGCCACGCTCTCGGCCCATCGGGCTGTGCCGGCACGTCCTGTTAGCAAAATGGACCAACAGTATTGAGTTGCAGGCCGACACGGTTAAGCCCGGTCCAGTGGCCACCTCTAGACACGAGATTCCATTCAAGTGAGCGCATGTCTATATATTTACAGACTACTTATGAGATTGAATATATCTCCTTCACTCAAGCAGATCAACAAAGTGTCACAATAATTTTTAAATAGAAAAACCAAAATTTTAAAAATTCCATCATTAATTAAGAGAAAAGAAAGGATCTTGCGCGTCCACCAGATGACCCACGCACGTCGTAACGATGAGGATCTTGCTTATTGAAAAAGAGACAACACAATTGAGCTATCCTTTTCCCAATCACGTACGCCAAAGAAACAAAAGGGAACTGCTAAGCTAAAAGAACACGCACAACCACATAGAAGGAAATCTCCGAATCCCTTTTTATTAGAGTTTCAAATCATGTATTGGAAAGAACAATAGAGCGCCTAGCGTAAGCAGGGTTTAATCTTTCGGAAGCAAAAAATTTCGGCTGCCGGCGAAAGGAACGAAAGAACGAAATTTCGTTTATTTCGTTCGAATTTCGGACGAAAAAAAATCAAACTTTTGATGAAATTTAACCAAAATTTGAGAAATCAAACCTTGGCCGCCGCCCGCTGCTCTTCTTCCCCGTGGAGGATGGGGATGGGGATGGCCGCCGCCCGCTGCTCTTCTTCCCCGTGGAGGATGGGGATGGGGATGGCCGCCGCCCGCCGCTCTTCTCCCCCACCTTGCCCGCCGCCCGCTGCTCTTCTCCCCCGCCTTGCCCGCCGCCCGCCGCTCGGTGCTCGGTGAGAAGATGGGGAGGAGCCGGGGAATGCGATTGGGGAGTGGCGAATAGGTGACAGCGTGGCCGTTGATGGACACCGTTGGCGCCTTGGCGATCTCAGCGCCGGTCCCGCGGCCGGAGAGGATGCGGAGGAGCGTCGACTTGCCGGCGCCGCTGGGGCCCACGACGGCCAGGATGCGGGAGGTGGAGGCGGTGAAGGAGACGAGGTTGAGGAGGCCCCCGGCGGCGGCAGGGTCGGAGGCTGGGGAGGAGGACAAGAAAGGGAGGAAGGCGGTCATGGAGGCGCGCGCAAGGGGCGGGGTAGGAGAGGTTGGTGACGGCGCGTACTGGCGAGGGGCGACGCGACTGGGGTTAGGGTTAGCGCGAGTGCGGCATTGCGGCGTGGGGGACTGGTGGGCCGGGAATTTGGGTCGAGGCCGACCGCCAATTTTGAATGCTGCCGAATTTTTTGACCGATACATAGTTTTTTCGTTGACCACCGAAAGCAACGAAATTTCGCCATTTCGGCGAAATTCCGGACGAAATATTATTCCCTGAGCGTCAGCACGTATGACGTTTCTTTCCACCCTTAGATTTAACTTGGATGAATTTTGGCCATTTGATTTGGTACAGCAGAGAAGTTTATCTCTATTCGATCTTCGATCACCGTTGCCTCGCCAGAGCTCCAGCTTGTCAGAGGAGGAAAAGACCATGGCAGACGGCCTCCCACAAGTACGAGCAGTGGTGACCTTAGACCATTGGCTGATGTTGTAGCTCGGGATACCAGTGCCGGGCTTTATATAGCCGGTGGCCGTAGTCTATTTCCAAAGAGAAGACACAGGGAGGGAGACTGCAATCTCCCGGCCACTACCAGCTCACTAGAGTCCCAGCTTAACAGAGGAGTGGGAGGGATGGAATTTACAAAAGAGGTGCATGTGCAGAAAGCAAAAGAGAGGAGGAAGAGTGAGAAGAATATGGATGCGACGGTGGCTAACTATCGGAGGAGGAGAAATTCTAGGATGCGAGAATGGGGATTGAGAGGCATAGACTTGTAGTTGAATGGATGAGGATAACATAACTAATTCGATCTAGTACAACCAAAAAATCCTGGAAGCACAACAATTAATTTCTAAGCTTGCAACAAATCTTTGATCTGGTTGCGACAAACATGAAATCAACAAATAAAAATGTGCATCAAATTTAAACTATTGAAGCAACAAATACAAGAGCATATTGCAACAAAAATTAAACCTTGTTGCAACAATAAAGAAAACATCGAAACATTTACAACATTTGATGTCTTATGCTGCAATAGTCGAAAATAATTGCTGCAACAACTCAACTTATCTATTGTCAACATTTGAAATGAGTATAGAGGAAGATAGGGACGAGCCACCCATTTACCAGCAGGTTTGGATCTAGCAAGGCGAGACTAGCACTTCTCACCCCCAGCTCCTCTAGTCTCGGCCCTATCAAATCCGGCGAGATCCGACCGCGGTGGTGGCACAATATCGTATTGCAGTATTATCGTACCTATATCATGTATCAGGGTATCCTAGATTAGCCCCCTCTTGCTTGATTTCTAGGTCGGCCACTCAGAGCATCAAGCTCCTAGCCGTCATGAGACATGGTGGAGCTTGGACAGCTGGAGAGAACTATTGATGCAAGAGGATAAAGATAATATTTGTGTGATAGTGATGCTTGTTGGAACCGTATCATTTCCCAAGCAACAATCCTGCGCATCTCCGACTTGTGTGATCGGACTGCCTAGTCCTCTCTTCGCCGTGTCAAACATCTTGTCCACAGATCTCGCCAAAAAAAAAAAAAGGATCTTCAGTTTTAGGCTTCGAAAGTTTAAAGAATGGACTAGTTACGCTACTCCTTGCACGATAGAACAAACATGTTCCATCTCGCATGTGCTGTTGCCTCAGCTAGAAGCCTAGATCGAAGAGGTCGACCGGTGTGGGCTTATATGCTGCTTTGCCTCAACAAGCGCCCATGTTAAATCGCTGTGCCTGAGCAACCAGGGGAGCTTACATTGCCGTCCAATTCTCTGTCTAACATCTCAATTGCTAACCATGTAGTTAGGGATAAATTTCAGAGAAATATAATCGCTGAGTTGAAAAGATAATAATACATGGGATCTTGGATTGCTGTCCATAAGTTTGACAGGCATTAAAAGCTTCATAACCATAAAAGCACAGGAACAAAATTTGTGAGAGCATAATGAGATTAGGAGACATCACGATTGGTGCCTAATAAGTAGGGCTGGCAAAAAAGCTCGGGCTCGTGAGCCAGCTCGGGCTCGGCTCGGGCTCGTGAAGGCTTGGCTCGGCTCGTGAATGAAACGAGCCGAGCCAACAAAAAAGCTCGGGGTCTAAACGAGCCGAGCCCGAGCCAGCTCGCGAGCAGCTCGGTTGGCTCGGAGGCGCCAGGCTCCCTCAGTCCCTCCGCAAACCGCAACGGGTTTTTTCTTTTTCTCGCCGCCCCTTCCTTCCCTCGTTTCTTCCGCCGCCTCAGCTCTTCCTCCTTTCTCTTTCTCACCGACGCCATACCGCCTTCTCCTCCTCTCCCTTTTCTCTGCACCCTCTCTCCTCTTCCTACTTCCCCCCGCCCGGCGCCAATCGACTCGACGCCTCAGTTCCTCCGACCTAGCCGCCGCGCCGGTCCCTCTGTGCCGCGCCGCTCGGCTTCTCCTCCCCTTCCCCTCGCGCCGCCTACTCGGTCGGCGCCGCGTCGCCGCTCTCACCGGTCCGGCTCCCCGGCCCCGAGTCTTCGTTCCCTACCGCTTGCTCTCCCGTTGCTTCTTCTCCAATGCTCCTCCCTTCGTGCTTCTGGTCCTAGCGGCGTCACCCCGCGCCGCCCGAGTTGGCCTCTCCTTGCCGTCCGCCCGTCGTCTGGTAAGTTGCGGCCAGATCCGTGGCCTAGAGCCCGGATCTGGCATCTCCTGCTCCTAATCCAAACCCGATCTACATGTTTTGGGTTGCTATTTTTGGATTGTGTTCACGGGTTGCTCGAGGTGTTGCTAGGCTGGGAGGCGAGTCACCCCGACTAGCCACGGCCGGCTAGCCGCCGCCCGTACGCTGGGGGAGTACCCGGTGGTAGCTAGAGGCGTGGCTCGGCCGGTGGTAGCACGCAGGCACGCAGCCGCCGCCCTCTTCGGTAAGCCCCTTTTCTCCTCTTCTACTCCTTCTCTTCCACCTCCAGTGGTATTTCTGTGATGGTTCGGCTTGCGGTTCGACTTCTACCGCCCCGTCGCCTTGCTCCCGTCGTCTTGCCGTGCCTTCGTCTTCTTGGCCGTCGGTTCTCCTCGGTGGCTGTCTTCTGTTGGTTTGCATTGTTAGCTCGCGAGCCGTCGCGAGCTGGCTCGAGCCGCACCACGAGCCGAACCGAGCCCACAAAAAAGCTTGATATCCTAACCAAGCCGAGCCGAACCGAGCCTCCATTTCACCAAGCTTTCACGAGCCGAGCCGAGCCAGGCTTGGCTCGGCTCGTTGCCACCCCTACTAATAAGTGTTCATTTAGTCGTACTACATGACCAATATTGTATTGTCCGCTTGATCTAAAACATCTCATTCACTTTACGAGCTAAATATTCACATAATAATATGTGAAAAAGAAAAAAATGACAAATTATTTTATTAATTAATTGGGAAAAAAGGACGGAGTACACTTCTTATTTTAGTAGGGTAAGATTTTAACAGTACAGAATAATCCTATAATAATCCTATAAAATAATATAAATTATCTCATTAATTGAGTGAAAAAGAAAATGATCTACACCACTTATTTTAGTGCGTCAGATTATAATGGTGCATGTTACACACACATATAGATATATACAAATATACACACATATACATATACAAATACAAATACATATACATATACATTCAATTAAATTAAGACTATTCGATCTGTTTCCATCCCTAATGGAGCGTGTGGAGAGTGATGGCACATATTTTAGGATATTTGCATTCAATTAAATTAAGTACATACTCGATTCGAATTCGTATTTGTTACGACATTCGATTTGTATTCGTATTCGAGAATGTTCAAATTTGTATCCATATTCATTTAAAAAAAATATGGATTTGAATTCTATTTAAGACTGTTCGATCTGTTTCCATCCCTAACGTTCACAAATGGAAACAAGCATACAAATGTCACTCTAACAACTTTTTTCAAATTTGGCTCTAGAATACCCCTTTTTGCAAATCTAGCCTCTTCGTGCACCTACCATGTGTGGCAGGCACCTGCTGAGCTAGGGGAGCTTGGAAGGAGACGTATTGAGCTACAGTAGCTCGGCAGGTGCCTGCCGCACGTGGTAGGTTCACGGAGGGGCTAGGTTTGTAAAAACGGATGTTTTGGGGATCAAATTTGAAAAATAGTTGCTAGAGTGCTATTTTCATACTCAACTCGCACAAGTGCTAATGTACCCTACCTAGAGTAGTGGTAGATGTAGAGATACAGGAGTAAAACTTACCAGGGACAATCCCCTACCCTGATGTCGTCCATTTTGCGCTATAGCGAGTGATCCGACGGTAGTGAAAAGGGCTCCAAGGTAGAGATGTAGCGGGACACTGCGAAGTGTTAAACTACTAGGAGGAATTTATAGTTGCGTGCCATTGGCTAGCCCACCCATGCCGCTTCTGTCTATGCGAACGAACTATATGTGGATAAGTTACTTCGAAAAAACTATTCATGGGATCATCGGAAAGGCAATAAAGAAATTATTCTATTTATTTGTTTGGAGAAGTTATAAGCTCAAAAGAAGAGGATAAACCAGACACGTACCTTCCTGCAAACCCAGAATTAATTGGAGAAGAGCAATAGCACTAGGGGTGAAAACAAATCAGATAGTTTCTGATCGATTCGGACAGAAACAAATTTGGATTGTCTCATATCAGATTTTTTCGAATCGGACATGAATATAGATTTTTTTGTCAAAAATGAATACGAATACCATAGACCTGTTATCCATCAAATATGAATACAAATACGAATTATCTAGATAATACGAAGGCTGGATATCTGGCATTTCAGCTCAACAGCTCAACTAGCCAGACAGCTGGCCCATCAGTCCATGGCTCCATTAGGGTTCCTACTCGCCACTAGACTACTACAGTCTCCACTCTCCACACCACAGCCACAACCCATAGGTGCCATCACAACTCACTTCCACCACTCGTTCCTTAAGCCGCGTGGCTTCAGGTCGCCCTCGCCTCACCGCCGGCCACCTCATCGGCCTCCACGGCCACGGGCGGAGCTATGTGGTTGGGCCCGGTGTCACAGGACACCGGGTCCAAAATTTTTTTCTACAGGTATTAATATCTCTATTCCATACGTGAACCCCCTAATCTAAACTTAGTGCACCCGGTATTTTTTTGAAGCCAAACAAAAGGAATACTAACAACCTAAATTTTTAGTAGCTAGCAGTAGTCCATGAGGAGTCTTCACTGTCCCGCAACACACGAGGTCACTGCAACACCCAGCCCAAGAGAGAGGATCGCAATAGGTCATGGTGTCTATTTGATCAATCCTAAAGCATGCCACTTCGCACAACCCTCTACACCTGTTCATCTCATAAAGTCATGCAGAAGATGTGCATCACGCCCGCTACAGCCACACCCAATCAGGCAGCAAATATTCACAAGAAAACGTGAGAAATCGATGCCACCGGTGGCCCTCGTTTGCCATCTGGCTACAGTGCCGCTTGGCCCTTGTTGCCATCTTGAATTGTTGAACATACAAATATCTAATTGACCTTTTCAATTATTTGATGATTATTCCATAAATGATAGACTTATTTGTTATGTGGAAAAAATAAGAATTATAGAAAATTACCAATGATATTGTGGTTCATCGCTTTATGAATTTGAAAGAACACAAATACTAAAAAGTAATGTTTTTACTTATATTTGATCATTCTTTTTTTACTTAAAAACTTTTTCTTTTTTATAGGCCAATGAGATCGGATGATTTATTTTACTAATGCTGAACAACTTTTTGTATGTGATTTCGTACTTAGTTAATTCAGTTTGCTGCAACTAACCAATATTATTATCAGGTTTATTTATTTTGGTAAGTATTTCGATCGTTACTTCTTTATTATCATATACTGCTATCGATCATATTGAAGTATTGATGCTAAAAATTATCGGACATATTACTATTAGGCATAATATTGATTGAAAATTATATATATTGTTATATATATATGATGAAGTGGTGAACCCCGGTTATTTTTGTTCTAGTTCCGCCCCTGTCGACGGCCATCTCACTCACCTCCATGGGCTCCCCTACACCATCTCGCCTGCCTCCATGACCTCCCTTGTGCCTTCGCTGGCTCCCCCCACGGCCCTAGTGCCTCTGCTAGATCCCCCTCGTGGCCACCTCGCCGGCCTCCACTGGCCATCTCACCCGCCTTCGGCGGTCCCCTGTGCCATCTTGCCTACCTCCGCGGGCTTCCCCTCATGACCCAAAGCCTCCATCAGATCCCCCTCATGGGCACCTCACCTGCCTTAGCTAGCTCCCCCGTGCCTTCGTCGACTCTCTCGCGCCTCCACTTGCTCCACTCGTGGCCCCTTTTGCGACCCACCTCATCGGGCTTCCGCCCTGTTCCCCACCAAAGGACATGGAGAGCATCGAGCGATGCTTCATAAGCTTGGTAATGATTTGCTTTTTTTACCTAACTATCTAGCTGTTTGGCTTAATTTAATGCCACCTTTGTACATGATACTCATTGAATTACAACTTGTACTTGCAGGAGCACGAAGATATGTATGATTTGGAGGAGGATGTGTTAGAGGACATAGATGAATGACCAATCACTATGCAAATCTTCAAGCTTTTAAAATTGACCTATTAATTTTTGCCATCCCCCTAAAAATATAATTGTTAATTGTTTATTCCTTGTGTGTTGTGTAATGATTAGTTGTTTAGGTTGAGTTATGTGAAGCGAGATAAGATCGGAAAAATGGTTTGGGTTCCACTAATATTGTCATCGGTCATGAACTTATGTTTGTACATTTTGACTTTCAGTCACTATCTAGAATCTAATCTAGTGATAACCATATTATATTCTTCTGCGGCCTTTACATAATGCTCGCTAGGTAGTACTTATTGATGATGCCATCTTTTTTTACTATTGAACTCTTGATCTAATAACCCTAAACCCTATTTCATGAATCGTCTCTAAGGGTCGTCAAGTAACAGTTCCCTTGACATTTGTTGGTTATCAATGTTTTAAGCTAAATTGAGTTGAACTTTTTGATAAGACATTGTAATATACTGAGAAAAGTTACAATATGTTCATGATTTTGGGAGCTTGATATTGTTGCTTCACATACTTACTTTTGGTAGCTTAGTTTGCTTCAATTTATATAGTAGTTTGGTGATGTGAACATTTATATGAATGACCCTAATGATTTTCCATTTTTAAATTTAAGCTTCTTTAGTACTAGTGGAAGACGAATAATGGAAGAGGAAGATGACGAGATGTTGTTGTCTTGCTACTTGTTTAGAAAACAGATATGTGATGAATTAAGTGTACTACTATGCATTTTTTTAGACATGGTATCTTGGTATTATTGAACTATGTATGTCATGAATGAACTAGGTATGAGCTAAGTGTAAACTAAGTTTTATGTATGTGATGAACTAAGTGTGAATGTATGATGACTTATAAGCTATTAGCTAAATGTGGTAAACTAAGTGTTATGTTTGTCATGAACTAATTACTGCAGCTTGCTAGTGCCAATGTTATGTGTGGTTGCTGAATATATGAACAATTCATGAATGTTTGCATCAAATAAACTAGTTATATGTTTTCGTTATACAATTTAAGAGGTTTTCATGTTCCAAAAAAATATTCGTGTCCGTATTCGTTTCGATTGGTATTCGCTTCGTATTTGTATTCGATATTATTCGTATCCGGAGTATTCATATCTGTATCCCAAAAAAATATGAAAACAAATATGACAGAGCTATTATTTGACTTTTAAGCATATTTGGCACCGTTTACCACTGTATTTACAAAAATGGCCATATGTCTAGTGTATCGACATAAATGACGTTTTTGCCGTCCGGCGGCCAGGCGGCAACGCCCGTGGGTTGACGTGTAGTGGTTGTCGTCCTGTGGTCGGACAACAGATGGCGTGTCGTCCTATCACCAAACGATAGGGAGCCTACCATCCTACTACCAGACGACAGGGGCCTGCCGTCCCATGGCAAAGTGGCGGGTGATTAAGCCGGTAGATTAGCTGGCTTAATTACCCATTCTAATTTATTTTTTATTTACTATTTATTTGAATTTTTAAATATAGAAAATGTGCTTGAAAAATTACTAATATTTACAAGCAGCCTCCTGACACAATGTCCTTAGCTATGTATTTTTTTGGTAATTTATCCACTATGAATGTTGCACAAAAATTTGTACAATTTTCATATTTGTAGGAGTTGTTACATATAGCAAACGAGCTCCAAAAATTATGAAATTTTGTGAGAAGCCTCCCGACATACTCATAGTAATTGAGTAATTCAACATAATTTCATAATTTTTGGACACAATTAATATGAAATTTTATATACAGCCTTCCAACACAACTTACTTGACTTTGCATTTTTTTTTGACAATTTCTATAGAATTTTTAATTACTTATTTTAGAAGCATTTATCTTTTATATGGATTTTCTATGAATTTTGTAAAATTTTCAAATGAATTTCAAAACGAAAAAGTATTTTTCTAAAATTTAAAGACCAACTTTAAGTGGAAATGTTTTTTTTCTAAGTCCAGAATATATTTAGGAATTTATGTGAATTTTTTATACTTTATTTGTTATTTTTCTAGCCTCCTAGTTTTTTTTTCCTGAAATTAAAAGTGAAAATTAAACACAACTCTCTCCCGAGACTGACACGTGTCCATCCCGGATTGTATCCATCGCCGCTGATCTGATCTCAGCCGTCCGAGAAATTTTATTGTGTCACAGTTGCACAGCGTAATTTGTGTAACGACCTAACCAATCATTGACACGTGTAAATGTAAGTCGTGGTCGTAAAATGTGGTAGTGAGCCGTGGTCATGAACCGTGGTCGTAAGTCATGGTTGTGAACCGTGGTAGTGAGCCGTGGTCGTGACCTATGGTGATAGCACTAGCGGTTCCGATCTTTCGATGAAAGTGGTAGATTTGATTGGGGATAAAGACAACGTTTACGACCCAACTACAACCCCCAAGGACGTTGCGCCTTAGCGATCGATACACCAACTCCAGATGTTGTTCGTGACCTTGTCGGAGCACAATCAACCTAACCACGAGGGTATTTGTTCCTGCAAGCAATCGAAGAATAGGCAAGAACAAGATGAACAACAACTCAATTGCGAATAAAATATGTATGTTTCAATCTGAATAAGAAAAACGGTGGGGTTCCGAAGACAAGTATTTAGATGGTCTTGCCGACACGCGCGAAAACAAGGCGAAGTAGCAAAGGCTAACTTAGTCTATCAAAACCCAAACCCTCGAAGAGGGTGCGGCTACCTATTTAAGAGACACAGGAGGTGGAGGGTCGGCCAAAACACTTGGAAGCCGAACAGGACTCGATTACAAGGCCCAAGGCCCACTTTGACTCGGATTGGAAAAGTAACGTAACTTGTTTGGCAGTTTCTGCCCGGCTCGGATGGAGTTTGGCGTTGAGACTGGATCCAACTGAAAGTAGACTTCAAGAGCTTTCCAAAGAATACTCACGGGCCCCGAGAAACCTTCTGGATCCAAAGTTATGGCCGTTTGAAGTATACGCTGTTAGGAAGGCCGAATCCGAGTCAAACTCGCAAACAGGACTTGGGTTGCGCTTGACGGTTCCACTTCTATACTTGAGCTCACGTGGTTCTTCCCCATGGTTCCTAAGTACGATTAAATCATCACAAGAATTAAGTAGTATTCCATTCTTTGAAACATTTGTATGCAAACTTAGGAACGCATTCACCTGATGGTTAAGTTGACGTACTCGCGCTCTAGTCATTGGTCATTGTATCATAATTTCAGTTTGTTGAGCTTTTTGTGGAGTCGGCACAGTTGTATCTTTGGAAAGGATGTCCTCATCATCCTTCCCTTCTTGCATTTGTGTCGTCCGCGACTCAAGCTCATCTTCTTCTCCCAAGTATGGCTTCAAATCTGTAGTGTTAAAGGTGGGACTAACCCCAAAATCTGCAGGTAACTCAAGCTTATATGCATTATCATTAATCTTTTCCAACACTTTGAAAGGACCATCCGCTCTAGGCATCAACTTATACCTCCTCAATTCAGGAAATCTATCTTTTCTCAAATGCAACCAAACTAATTCACCCGGTTGAAAAGTTAAATGCTTCCTTCCTTTACTACCAGCAAGTTTATATTTAGCATTCATGCGTTCAATATTTTCTTTGGTTGTCTCATGCATTTTCAACATCAAATCAGCACGTTGTTTAGCATCAAATTTTAACTTCTCCAAAGATGGAAGTGGTAGCAAATTAATAGGAGCACGAGGCACAAAACCATAGACAATCTCAAAAGGGCACATCTTTGTAGTAAAATGCAGCGAACAATTATAAGCAAACTCAATATGAGGCAAGCATTCTTCCCACATTTTGATGTTGTTTTCAAAACAGCCCTAAGTATGGTAGATAAAGTTCTATTCACAACTTCAGTTTGCCCATCAGTTTGGGGATGACAAGTAGTAGAAAATAACAGCTTAGTCCCCAGTTTAGCCCATAAAGTTCTCCAAAAATGGCTAAGGAATTTAGTGTCACGATCGGAAACTATTGTATTTAGCACACCATGCAAGCGAACAACTTCACGGAAGAACAAATCAGCAATGTTGGTAGCATCATCACTTTTATGACATAGTATGAAGTGTGCCATCTTAGAAAATCTATCAACGACAACAAATATGCTATCCCTCTCCTTCTTTGTCCTAGGTAGTCCTAAAACAAAGTCCATAGAAATATCTTCCCAAGGCACACTAGAAATAGGTAGACGCATATACAAACCATGAGGATTAAGTTGTGACTTAGCCTTTTGACATGTAGTGCAACGAGCAACGACTTTTGACATGTAGTGCAACGAGTAACGAAACGTTCCACATCGCGTCTCATCTTTGGCCAAAAGAAATGACCAGCAAGTATGTCTTTCGTCTTCTTCACTCCAAAATGTCCCATCAGCCCACCTCCATGCGCTTCCTGTAACAACAACAAACGAACATAGCTAGCTGGAATGCATAGTTTATTAATTCTAAACACAAATCCATCATTTAGGACAAATTTATTCCATGTTTTTCCCTCTTTACAATTCAGCAACACATCTTTAAAATCATTATCATGAACATAATGCTCTTTTAATTGTTTTCAATCCAAAAAATTTGAAGTCAAGTTGTGAAAGCATGGTATATGTCCTAGACAATGCATCAGCAATAACATTCTCCTTTCCTTTTTTGTGTTTGTTGACATAAGGAAAAGACTCTATGAATTCAACCCACTTTGTATGCCTACGGTTCAATTTTCCTTGACTTCTAATATGCTTTAATGATCGTGATTAGAATGAATGACAAATTCTTTGGGCCATAAATAATGTTGACATGTCTCGAAAGTTCGAACTAGAGCATATAATTCCTTATCAGAAGTAGAATAGTTCAAACTAAACCCACTCAATTTTTCACTAAAGTATGCCATAGGTTTACCTTCTTGCAACAGCACACTACCCAATCCAATTCCACTAGCATCACATTCTAACTTAAAAGTCTTACTAAAATCCGGAAGTTGGAGTAATGGTGCATGTGTTAACTTATCTTTCAATGCGTTGAAAGCGTCTTCCTGTGCATTCCCCAAGTAAACGGCACCCCCTTTTAGTGAGCTCGTTCAATGGCGCGGCGATGGTGCTAAAACCCTTCACAAAACGACGATAGAAGTCGGCCAACTCTGTATTGCCTCAACCTTGGCTTGATCAGCTTTAATCCCCTGTGGAGTAACAACATAGCTAAGAAAAGAGACTCGATCCGTGCAAAATGTGCACTTCTCAAGGTTACCAAATAAACGTGCATTACGTAAAGCATAAAAAACAGCACATAAATGGTAAATGTGTTCCTCTAGTGATCTGCTATATATCAATATATCATCAAAATATACCACTACAAATTTGCCAATGAAAGCACACAAAACCTCGTTCATTAATCTCATGAATGTGTTAGGTGCATTAGTTAAACCAAATGGCATCGCTAACCACTCATACAAACCGAACTTAGTTTTGAATACTGTTTTCCATTCATCTCCCAATTTCATGCGAATTTGGTGGTACCCACTACGCAAATTAACTTTAGAAAAGACAATAGAGCCACTTAATTCATCAAGCATATCATCTAACCTAGGAATAAGGTGACGATATCTAATGGTAATGTTATTGATCGCTCTACAATCCACACACATATGCCATGATCCATCTTTCTTAGGCACTAAAATTACCGGAACAGCACAAGACTAAGAAACTCACGCACATAACCTTTATCAAGCAGTTCTTGAACTTGATGCTGAATCTCCTTAGTTTCTTCCGGATTGGTCCTGTATGGTGCACGATTAGGCAAAGATGCCCCGGAAATCAGATCAATCTGGTGCTCAATCCATCGCACTGGTGGTGGCCCTGGCAGCACGTCCTTTGGAAAGACATCCATATACTCCTGCAGAAGATTAGTGACAGCAGGAGGCGCAGAAGAAGATACATCCTCGAATGAAAGTAAAGCTTGTTTGCAAAGTAAAGCATAGCAAATAAAAGTATTCGCATCTAGCTCATTCACATCAGACTTAGTAGCAAGAAAACATGCACCTTTTAATTTAATCTCATCTTTCTTCTCATGAACAGATTTAGAGTTTTTCTTTTTATGTTGCTCAAGTTCGTTTGCTACAATCTGATTTTCACTCCTGTTATGCTCTTGATTTTTCTCTTTACTAGATCTAGCAATCTCATCTTTGAAAATAGCTTCAAGAGACATAGGATGCAACACAATTTTCGTGTCATGATGCACAAAAAAATATTGGTTTGTCCTACCATGATGCAGAGAATTTTTATCATATTGCCACGGTCTACCTAACAGCATAAAGCATGCTTGCATAGGGACAACATTATGATAAGAACCAATTGCAAAATTTACTCTCACCATTCGTGTTACCTTCACCTTGCCGCTGCTATTGAACCATTGAATGTAGTAAGGTTGTGGGTGTGGTTTGGTGTTCAACGCAAGCTTCTCCACTATATCGGAGCACGCCAAGTTGTTTCAGCTCCCTCCATCAATGATCACACGGCATGAGCGTTCCTTCACGACACACTTTGTTTGGAAAAGGGTGTGCCGCTGATTTTGCTCCGTCCTCTCCATTTGTGCACTCAACACACGCTGCACAATGAGGCTCTCATAGCGCTCTGCATCTCCAGCACCAATGTGCTCTTCTTCTTGCTCCTTCCCACTACCTGCATGGTCAGCTGCAAGCATAGCATATATATATCCTCATCCAAATCACTAGCAGAATAATACTCACCATCATCTCTCACAATCAAAACACGCTTGCTTGGGCATTCACTCCACACATGGCCATACCCCTTGCATTGATGACATTGGATATCCCTCGTTCGTCCCGTAGATACAATGGATGAAGAGCTCTTTGCATGTGCTTGGGCTAACCCCTTTGTTGCTTCGGATACCCGAGATGCTAAATTTGACGATGAAAACCGTGGCTTGCTGTTGGAGGAAGAAGGTGCAGACAGTTGGCTTGATGGTGCAGCAGATGCACGTTGAGACCAAATGTTACCACGACCTGCAGAAACATTAGTCCTAGTGCTCGCGCGTCGTCCCTGTACTTCTCTTTTAGCTTTACAACTAAGATGAAATAAACGAGTGATAGAATTATATTTCTTGTAAGCTAAAATGTCTTGAATTTCACGATCCAAACTACCCATAAACCTAGCCATAGCAGCTTCCTTAGTTTCCTCCAAGTCACAGCGCAACATTCCTGTTTGCAAATCTTGAAAATATTTCTCTACGCTTTTACTACCTTGCCTCAATTGTTGCAACTTATTTAATAAATCACGTGCATAATATGAAGGAACAAATCGAGCTCGCATGATTCCTTTTAATGCATCCCAAGTTCTTGGTATGGTTAAAGGATTTTTCTTATAATATTCACTCCACCAAACAGACGCAAAGTCAGTAAACTCAATAGTAGCAGCCCTAACCCTTTTGTTTTCAAGGAATGCATGGCAAGCAAATTTCTGATCAATAGCCAATTCCCAAGTGATATAAGCATCAAGGTTATATTTTCCATCAAAAGGTGGCATAGTGAACTTAATCTTACCAAGTGATTCATCATCCTCACGTACCTCATGGCGTGGGTACATAGGACCCATGCCAATGCGATTCCGGCGTAGTTGACGATGTTGGTGAGTGTCCTCATCATCATCGATCTCAGTATCAATCGCATATTTGTCTCCACCATTTTCGTCCACCCTGCTGCCCAAGACACCAAAGTTGGCACGTGTACGCTGAGTTGGTGCAGCGGGAGTAGCCGCGGGAGATGCACGGCCCGTCTCATCAAGATGTCTCAAAATTTCAGCAAGAGAGGTGTTGACGGTGATAACGGAAGCCTCCAATGTTGCAAGCGTAGTGTTGGTGTCGATCTGCGCGGCTTCCAATTGACCAAGGCGTTCATTAGTGACCCGTACATCCTCATCAAGTCCTTCAGTGTGCAGCTTCACTTGGCGCTCAAAGTGTTGTATGATGCCCCTAGTCCGAGGGGAATGTGGCCCTGCCTGTGGGTCCATTGGTTCTCCTGACATTGTTAGAAGAACACACGAGAACAAACAAAGAGTAGAAAAAATAATAAAATTGCAAGTTATGCCCTCACAACTGCTGGGATGTGGCTAAATCAAATCGCACACTCTCAACCTGTTCTGTCAAGCTCTTACTAGTTCTTACCACATCGAGCAGGAGGTGATGGCAGTCGACAAGACAAAACAATAACTCCTGGAAATTGGGTGTATCGTTGCCACAGTAGAAGTCCCTGTGAGGTGGCAGCCAAATCTGTGGAGCTATAGGTGGGCTGAGAGTGAACAAAGGATAACTAGAACCACATTAGTCAAAACAAGTTGAATAATCGCTCAACGACAGTATTGTGCTGGTCCTAGGCTTGACCGTACTAGAGACGCGAGCCTAGAACACAAACGAAACCATCGTGCAGAAAGAAACTAAATGACGTTGCACACGGAGTTCGGGAGCTCGAAAAAGGATGCCGTCCTCACAGGAAACCTTAGAATCACGTGTGGAAGGGCTCCGTTAATTTTGAGCGAATTCTAAGAAACTTGATTTTTTTGGGACTTGTGGGCCCGTTTTGAGGCCCTAAACTACGTTTTTAGGGTCGAAGTTTCTGCGCGTGTACCTGGATGCTTACGCAGAGCTAAAATCTCCAGTTTTCCCAGACTATATCTTCTCGTTTCCTTTCCAACAGATCAAGAAATGCCTCAATCGGAGGTCGTATGCAAAAGTTATGTTTTTCTCTCTTTTTTTGCTTTTTTTGTTTTCTCTCTGTTTTTTTCACACACACGACGCGGTTGAATCGGAAATCGTGTCATACTCCGAGACCAACTAGGGCAAAGCCTCCCTAGAAACCGAGTCCTCCTCCTTTTCTTCCCTCGCTGTGGCAGTTCGGATCTAACTGCAACGGTGAGACCAAAACGTGAACAGAACTCGAAACTCTAGAGGAACTAGACACTAAGACCAGCAAAGGACACAACGATGCAACCGAAGACTCAACAAACAAAGACTAAGCAGCAATAGAGTAAGGCTCAAATTATTTCGGATTTTGGAGAAAAAATAACTAATCTACTTTTTTTTGGTTTTCTGGACTGTAGGTAGAAAAAGATGCAGAAACTAAATAAAATCTCTCACCGATCAACCTTGAGCTCTGATACCAACTGATAGCACTAGCGGTTCCGATTTTTCGATGAAAGTGGTAGATTTGATTGGGGATGGAGATAACATTGACGACCCGACTACAACCCCCAAGGACGTTGCGCTTTAGCAATCGATACACCAACTCCAGAGGTTGTTCGTAACCTTGTCGGAGCACAATCAACCTAACCACGACGGTATTTGTTCTTGCAAGCAATCGAAGAACAGGCAAGAACAAGATGAACAACAACTCAATTGCGAATAAAAGATGTATGTTTCAATCTGAATAAGTAAAACAATGGGATTCCGAAGGTAAGTATTCGGACGGTCTTGCCGACATGCGCGAAAACAAGGCGAAGTAGCGAATGCTAACTTAGTCTATCAAAATCCAAACCCTAGAAGAGGGTGCGGCTACCTATTTAAGAGACACAGGAGGTGGAGGGTCGGCCAAAACACTTGGAAGCCGAACAGGACTCGATTACAAGGCCCAAGGCCCACTTTGACTCGGATTGAAAACGTGACATGACTTATTTGGCAGTTTCTGCCCGGCTCGGATGGAGTTTGCAGTTGAGACTGGATCTATCTGAAAGTAGACTTCAAGAGCTTTCCAAAGAGTACTCACGGGCCCCGATAAACCTTCTGGATCCAAAGTTATGGACGTTTGAAGTAGACGTTGTTAGAAAGGCCGAATCCGAGTCAAACTCGCAAACAGGACTTGGGTTGCACTTGACGGTTTGACTTCTATACTTGAGCTCACGTGGTTCTTCCCAATGGTTCCTAAGGACGATTAAATCATCACAAGAATTAAGTAGTATTCCATTCTTTGAAACATTTGTATGTAAACTTAGGAACGCATTCACCTGATGGTTAAGTTGACGTGCTCGCGCTCTAGTCATTGGTCCTTGTCGTAGGGGTGGCCCTCACCTAAGCCCAGCGGGTCTGTTAGGAGGTTATAAGAACCAGAATAATATGTGTAATGACATAAATGCCCCTAATGGGGATGCATGGATGTAAGGGCATAACTGTAAAAGTATACCCCATGTGAATATATATATGAAGATGAGGGGGAGGGTGAGACAGAACACTCCCACCTCTCCGCTACCATCTCTCTCTCTGTTTGGTCTGTAACCACAACAGTTGGCGCCGTCCGTGGGGAGGACGAGGACAAGCCTGAAGACCGAAGAAGAAGGATGGCACCGAAAAAAGCTTCACCAGCGGTGGCGAAGGGAAAGAAGACGGCTGGGCCGGAGCGGCGCGTGAATACCAGGGCTTCAGCATCGGCCGTCGAAGGAGTCGGCGGCGGCGTAAGCGCAGTGGTCGCGGGCATCGACGCTCGCGCTACAACGACCGACCCCGCCAGCGCCGCTACCACGACATCCAACCCCGTCGCGGGTACTGCGGCGACAGCCCCCGCCACCCTCGCCGGTAGCGCGGATCAGACGGCCGGGGGTAACCGCGACGAACCATCCGGCGGATCTGGAGTTCGCGAGGCGATGGTCCCTGCACCGACCCGTCCGCTGGGCGTTCCGGCGGACCCGACAGCACCTGTGGTGGAAAGCGCCCTACTAGCAGCCCTGAACGCGTTCCAGCGGGAACTAGGAGACCTTCGTGGAGCCGTTCGCGATATACAAGAGGCTCGGAGCCAGCAGGTTGCGCCAGTAATCGCGCCCGAGCCCGCGCCGGAGAAGGCGGACAGCCGCGAAGCCTCCACGTCCAGCCGCGTGCCGTTGAGGCGCGTAGATTCGGAGTCCCCGTTTTCGGCCGGGCTGCAGCAGGCGGTGTGGCCCGAAGACTTCAAGTTCCCTAGCGTCACCAACCCGTACAAAGGCGACACGGATCCTCGTGAGTTCGTGCGCGTGTACGAAACCGCGATCGAGGCCGCGGGCGGAGATGACACCACGAAGGCGAAGGGACTCCCCCTCGCGCTGCAAGGAGTGGCACTCTCTTGGTTTTTTACCATAGAGCCGGGCTCCATCTACGCGTGGGAGCAGCTTCGCGACCGCCTTCAAAGCAACTTCCAAGGAAACTATGTCGAGCGAGTCGATGCGAACCAGCTCTTCGCTGTGAAGCAAGGACCCTCGGAGAAGCTCCGGGACTACTTCCAGCGCTTCGCCAAGATTTGATGCGAGGTGAAAGACATTAATGAAACCACCGTCGTTAATGCAGCCATACAGGGCCTTCGTCCGGGCCCGATGGCCGAGTACAACGCACGGAGACCAATCAAGACAGTCGTCAAACTCTTTGACAAAATGGACGAATATGCGCGAGCGGAGGAGGATGCGCGAAGACGCAGCATCACCGCCCTCGACCTCGTCCAGGGGGAGCGCCCCCCGCGCGAGGCGGGGGCGGGTGGGCCCCCCTCGAAGCAGGGCCGCGGCCGAGAACCTCGCGGAGGCCCTCCCCGAGGCGGCGACACCGAGGTACAGGAAGGCTCTTCAAGGAGCGGGCGTAAGCCTCGGCGCCGCCAGCGCAGGACACAGGCGGCCCATCATGTCCGCGACACCGAGGGTACCCGCCGAGGACCCGACCCCGCCTCACGGAGGGGAGACCGGGGGTCGGAAGGCGGACTCGATTACGGCGGCCAACCCCAAGCAGAACAAGAGCTCCTGCACTATGGCAAGTGGTGCGAGGTGCACGGCTACGGCGATCATTACACAAGGGCATGCGCTGCAGTCATGGAGCTGCGGGGGGTGACGGCCGGGTCTCGGGCTCCTCCTTAAAAGCTCCCGGGGAGCAGCCGCAACTGTGGATGCCGCCCCGCAACATCACCTTCGACTTGAACGACGCCAGGGGTGTGGAGTACCCTCACCAAGACCCCCTAGTCATCCAGGCCCACATAGCACGTTGTGACGTCAGGCGCGTCCTTGTTGACGGGGGAAGCTCCGCGAATATCTTGTTCGCAGAGGCCCTCGACCGTATGGGGATCCCACGAAGCCGGCTAGAGCAGCCAGGAGCTCCACTTCAAGGTTTCGGGGGTCAACCGCTGCAGGCCTTGGGGCACGTGTCCCTTCCGGTCACTTTCCGTCAGGAGGGCAACAAGGGTAACATCCGGACCGAGCATGTCATCTTCGACGTCGTCGATATCTCGCATTCCTACAACGCCATACTGGGTCGGCCCGCCATCAACTCTTTCGAGGCAATGCCACACTACGCGTTTTTGTGTGTGAAGCTCCCGGGCCCGGAGGGTGTTATCACCGTCTTCGGCGATCAGGACCTGGCCAGACGGGCCGAGGTCGGCAGCCGCGTTCCGCATCGCCCGGTGCACGCCCTCTCCGGTGCGCACGGCGACGGGCCCTCCGCCCCCGGATGGACGCCCAAGCCTCGGCCCGAGGGCGGAGTCATGAAGGTGCCACTCCAAGCAGAGGGGCAGTTTGTGTCCATCGGCGAGGGGCTCCCACCGGGGGTCGAACGGGATCTGCTCCGAGTGCTTTAGAACAACGTTGACATTTTCGCATGGTCCCCGGAGGATATCAAGGGCATAGATCGAGCAGTAATCGAGCATCGCTTGGCGGTCCGCCCCGACGCCAAGCCGGTCAAGCAAAGGCTTCGGCGTATGTCAATGGATCGGCAGCAGGCGGCCAAAACAGAGGTCGCGAAGCTTCTTCGTGCTGGGGTCATCCGCGAGGTCCACCACCCAGAGTGGCTCACTAACCCGGTGCTAGTCAAAAAGGCCAGCGGGGCCTGGCGCATGTGCATCGACTTCACATCACTCAACAAGGTGTGCCCGAAGGACAATTACCCCTTGCCGCGCATCGATCAGCTGGTCGACGCCACTGCGGGGTGTGAACTCATGAGTTTCCTGGACGCCTATTCTGGCTATCACCAGGTATACATGGCCGAAGACGACGAAGAGAAGACCAGTTTCATCACACCACTTGGGACGTTCTGCTTCGTCAAAATGCCCTTTGGCTTGAAGAATGCCGGCGCTACCTTCACCCGCCTCGTCGCTATTGCCCTGGCCGCCCAGCTCGGGAGGAACGTCGAAGCTTATGTCGATGACGTGGTGGTCAAAACTCGGCAACTTGCTCTGCATGGCCGGGACCTCCAGGAGACCTTTGACAACCTCCGGAAGGCGGGCATCAAGCTCAACCCCGACAAATGTGTCTTCGGGGTGCAGGCGGGCAAGCTCCTGGGTTTCCTCGTCTCCGGACGGGGCATCCAGGCGAATCCCGACAAAGTAGACGCCATCCTGGGTATGGAGCCGCCCAAGACTACGCGGGAGGTCCAGAGGCTGGCGGGCCGCATGGCAGCACTAAGCCGCTTCCTATCCAGGGCGGCGGAACGGGGCTTGCCATTTTTCAAGACGCTCCGCGGGTGCGACGGATTTCGTTGGGATGGAGATTGCGCGAAGGCCTTCAACGAGCTCAAGGAGCACCTGGTCAGCCTCCCCACGCTGGTCGCCCCAGCACCAGAGGCTCCCCTCCTGCTCTATCTGGCCGCGTCAGCCACCGCGGTCAGCGCCGTCCTCGTCTTAGAGGAAGGCGCCATGCAGCGGCCCGTCTACTTTGTCTCGGAAGCCCTCCAAGGTGCCAAGACAAGATACACGGAACTTGAGAAGCTCGCCTACGCGCTGGTCATGGCCTCCAGGAAGCTTCGGCATTATTTCCTGGCCCACCCGATCACAGTGCCTTCCTCGTTCCCCCTGGCAGAGATGCTGCACAATAAGGAGTCCACAGGGCGCATCGGCAAATGGGCTGCCGAGCTCGCTCCCTTCTCTTTGACGTATGCTTCGCGAACGGCAATCAAATCCCAAGTCCTTGCGAATTTTCTCGCCGAATGGATCCCGCCGGCCCAACCCGTCCAGACGCACGATGACCCCGTCTGGACGCTCACGATCGACGGCGCTTACGGCGTCGCCGGCGCAGGTGTAGGGGCGGTGGTCGTCACGCCCGAGGGGCAGCGTTTGCTATACTCGGCGCGCCTTGCCTTCCCCGCCACCAACAACACGGCTGAATACGAGGCACTGCTCTTCGGCCTGGCGAAGCTCAAGGCAGTTGGCGCGAGACGGGTGCTAGTCCGCACCGACTCGCGCTTGGTGGCTGGTCATGTGGACAAGTCATATCAAGCCAAGGACCCTGAGTTGGCCAAGTACCTCGCGGCCGTGAGGGCGAGGGAAAGGCACTTTTTGGGCGTCACCGTCAAGGCCATCCCCCGCGCGGAGAACGAGCAGGCCGACGCCCTCGCTAAGGCGGCCAGCCAGCAACTGCCCCCCTGAGGGGGCGTTTTACGAGATACTAGCGCAGGCGGCCATCGCGCAAGATAACCGGGACGTGGCACTCGTCCACCGCATCGACCGGCCAGGTGATTGGCGAGAGCCCATCTTCAATTTCTTGCAAGGCATCGCCGAGCCCGACGACCCCGCCGAGCTTCGGCGCTTGCAGCACCACGCAAGGTCCTTCCAGGTGTTCGAAGGGATACTCTACAAGAGGGGGGTTTGCGCACCGCTCCTGCGCTGCCTCTCGACGGAAGGGGGAAAGGAGCTCCTGGCGGAGATCCACGCGGGCGTGTGCGGATCCCACCTGGCGCCGAGGTCGTTGGTCGGCAAGGCGTTCAGGCAAGGCTTTTACTGGCCAACCGCCACCACCGACGCCCAGGACCTCGTCCGTCGGTGCCAAGGGTGCCAGTGGATGGCGCGCATCGTCCGCAGGCCCCCGACGAGCCTCAACCCCATTCCCCCGGTGTGGCCACTGGCACGCTGGGGCCTCGACATAGTAGGACCACTTGCCCGAGCTCCAGGGGACCTCCGGTTCGTGGTAGTCGTGCTGGAGTATTTCTCCAGATGGCCGGAAGCGGTTGCCCTGGCCAAAGTAACTTCTGCGGCCATACAGCGCTTCCTATGGCAAAACATCATATGTCGCTTCGGCGTGCCCCGGGAGCTCACGGTTGACAATGGCCTGCAGTTCGACGCCACCCTGTTCAAAGACTATTGTGACAGCATGGGCATCACCCTCCGATTCGCCTCGGTAGGGCATCCCCAGTCCAACGGGGCGGTCGAACGGGCGAATGGCGCCATCTCCGCCGCCATCAAAAAGCGCCTGATCGGATTGCCGAAGGGCAAGTGGCCAACCGAGCTTCATAGCGTTCTGTGGTCGCTTCGCACAACGAAAACGCGCCCGACGGGATTCACGCCGTTCAGGCTCCTTTTCGGTGATAAGGCGGTGACGCCCGAGGAAATCAAGGCCGGCTCGCGGAGGGTCCTCGTCCAAGCACCCGAAGAGGAGCGCCGTGTGTCCTTGGACCTCCTCGACGGGATGCGGGCAGATGCAGCCCACCATGTTGAGAAGTACGCGCGGCAGACAATGCGTACTCGGGACCGCTCTATATGCCCGCGGGGGTTCAAGCCTGCTCGTTCTCAGAGTAGCGCTCCAGGCGGAGACCGTTGGCAAGCTGGAGTCCAAGTGGGAAGGCCCGTACATCGTGATGGAGGCATTGCCGAAGGGGGCATACCGCCTCGCCACGCTCGAGGGACAAGCCCTCAGGCACACATGGAACGCGGACAGGTTGCGACGATACTACGCCTAGAAGCAGGACAGCAAGCGTAGAGCCACCACCCTTTGTTATGCGATACCCGCCCGCGCAAACGGGAGTTCAATAAAGGTTGCTGTTCCCAGAGCATCCCCTGTCCGCGCTGAGCAGAACAAAGTCTACGGAGTATAAATAAGACGTAGCGTTGAGCCTAGCTCCGCACGCACCAGTCCGCGGACTTTAAATAAGACGTAGCGTCGAGGTCCGCCTCCGCACGCGAGAGTCTACGGACTATAAATAAGACGTAGCGTTGAGCCTAGCTCCGCACGCACCAGTCCGCGGACTTTAAATAAGACGTAGCGTCGAGGTCCGCCTCCGCACGCGAGAGTCTACGGACTATAAATAAGACGTAGCGTTGAGCCTAGCTCCGCACGCACCAGTCCGCGGACTTTAAATAAGACGTAGCGTCGAGGTCCGCCTCCGCACGCGAGAGTCTACGGACTATAAATAAGACGTAGCGTTGAGCCTAGCTCCGCACGCACCAGTCCACGGACTTTAAATAAGACGTAGCGTCGAGCCTAGCTCTGCACGCGACAGTCTACGGACTATAAATAAGACGTAGCGTCGAGCCTAGCTCCGCACGCACTAGTCCACGGACTTTAAATAAGACGTAGCGTCGAGGTCCGCCTCCGCACGCACTCTACGGAGTATAAATAAGACGCAGCGGGGGGACGCCTCCGCGCGCACTCTACGGAGTATAAATAAGACGTAGCGTTGAGCCTAGCTCCGCACGCACTAGTCCGCGGACTTTAAATAAGACGTAGCGTCGAGGTCTGCCTCCGCACGCGAGAGTCTACTGAGTATAAATAAGATGTAGCGTTGAGCCTAGCTCCGCACGCACCAGTCCGCGGACTTTAAATAAGACGTAGCGTCGAGGTCCGCCTCCGCACGCGAGAGTCTACGGACTATAAATAAGACGTAGCGTTGAGCCTAGCTCCGCACGCACCAGTCCGCGGACTTTAAATAAGACGTAGCGTCGAGGTCCGCCTCCGCACGCGAGAGTCTACGGACTATAAATAAGACGTAGCGTTGAGCCTAGCTCCTCACGCACCAGTCCGCGGACTTTAAATAAGACGTAGCGTCGAGGTCCGCCTCCGCACGCGAGAGTCTACGGACTATAAATAAGACGTAGCGTTGAGCCTAGCTCCGCACGCACCAGTCCGCGGACTTTAAATAAGACGTAGCGTCGAGGTCCGCCTCCGCACGCACCACTCTACGGAGTATAAATAAGACGTAGCGTTGAGGTCCGCCTCCGCACGCGTGAGTCTCCGGACTATAAAGGAAGTCGTAGCGTCGAGGTCCGCCTCCGCGCGCACCAGTCTACGGACTTTAAATAAGCCGTAGCGTTGAGGTCCGCCTCCGCACGCGCGAGTCTCCGGACTTTGAATAAGACGCGGATGCCCTCCCTGCGCGCTCTACGGAGTATAAACAAGGTGCGGAGGTCTTCTTCTCCCCTTCGCATTCGGCGGCAGGTAGCGCCAAGAATAAGGTACTACTTGGATTCATTGCAAAAGCAAAGTGGTTACATGGTTACAAGCGTAAGAACCAGTACATCATCCCCTGCCCTACCCGATCAACCGCTCAGCCTTGGCGCGGTGCGGACGAACCTGTGCCGCCATCGCCGCGACGCTGAAGGACCCTTTCGAGCCACTGGAGGAGGTCCCCCTCCCCATACAGCGTCTGCTGCACGGCGACCCTCGCTGCACCCTCCCCCAAAGCCGCCCCAGATCCGTTGATGGAAGTTCTGCAGGCTAGGCCCGATGGAGCGGATGGCGTCCGACAGGACCTCTGGTCGGTCGGGAAGATCCAGTTGAGGATTTGCTAGCTCATGGGTATGTCTACACCCACGAGTGTGAAGCAGGGCGAGGGCGAAGCATGCACCAACGTAGCCGCAGTGCTCGCCAAACGTTCTGGCACCACGAAGAGCAACGCCGGCCCCTCCTCAATCAGCCCGAGCGTCTCCGACAGGGCCTCCAGCCCGTGCGTAGTGTCCGGCACCCTGATGCACAGATCTCGGAGGGCCTGGTTCAGAGCCTCCATGGCCCGCCACGCCGACATGGACGCATTTTCCAGGGCGCGGCTATTCTCGGCAGCAGACTCCACCAGCTGGGCGTTCCTCCCTTCCAGGACGGCGATCTGCTGCACGAAGGCGGCATGCTCCTCAGCCGCGGCACACTTGGCTTCCGTGGCCTCGAGTTCCGCGGCCGCCATGGCGCCTCCAGCGCGCGAAGTTCTTCATCCTTCGCAGCGAGAGAATTGCTTGCTTCACGAAGGGTGGCTTCCAGAACCCTCCGCTCCCGAACGCGGGCCTCTTCAAAGGACCGGCTGAGGGCAAGTGTCTGGCAAAAATAACAAATCAGCAGGCGTCTAGCAGTACCTTACAAAGCTGAAGCGCACATATTTACCCTCATCTCGGAGGCCTGCAGCGCGAGCGCTAGGAGGTCCCCCTCGCATGACGACAACACCTCTCGGTCGAGGCCGTTGTCGGCACGCTCTGCGGCTGCGGTGAGGTCGCAAAATATCTTCGGGCGAGGGAGGAAGTCCGAGCGAGCGAGCCCCGGCCCCAACGAGCCAGGATTTACCGCAGCCACGGCCACGTCAACAACAGCGGACACCTGCGGGGCACCCTGCACAAGGCTTCCGACTTCGCGCATACCTCCGCTGCTCGATCCTTCGCCACGTCCGGGAGACTTCGTCTCGCCTGATGTTGGCAGAATGAGTGAGCAGATTGGAGAGAGTCTCGCGAAGTCAAGTGAAGAAAGGGACTCACGCCTACCTTCTGCGCCCCTTGTCGCGGTAGGAAGTGGCGCCGGCTCGACCACCCAGGGGGAGGCGGGCGCCTCGACGGTCGGGGAGGAGGTCTTCTCGGCCGCGCCAGACGCCATAATCCCGCGGCAAGGCCCCGCAATGGCGTATCGACTCCTCGCTGGCGGCGGGGACTGAGTCCGAGAGCGCTTCGCCGGCGGTGGCACAGGCGATTCTTCCGCGGCAACACCGGCTACGGTTATCGTTGCCCCCGCGGCTTCCTCGGTGGGGGGCGCGCCCTCGTCGGCCGCTGCGGTTGGTAACGCACCTTCAACCGTGGTTTTCTCGCCCGGAACGACGCCACCCCCCGGGTTGACGAGTTCCAACTCAACGACGGCCGCGAACACGGGCTCGTGGGCGTCGGCAGAAGGTGCCGGGGGATCCGAGGCGGCGCGCCCCTCCGAAGCAGTATGGCCAGGCCCACCACCGGTCGCACGCCCCGTCTCAGCTGTGCTAGCCACCGAGGGGGCTCCCGGGCCGCATACGGCAGCCGGGGGACGGGCCCGGCGTCGCGAAGATAACACCCCCGTAGGGCTATCACTGTCCGAAGCACCCGGAGTCCCGGCGGGAAGCTCTTCCGGCACCGCGCGCTCGGGCACAGTAATGCCCAGAGCCTCGCAGGTGCGGTTTACCCGCCCCTGCTTAGCCGCCTTGACTGCGGCCTCGCGAGCCTGGTGCTCCTTAAGCGTATACGGGCCGAGGAGTGCCGCAACCGCGCGCTCCGCATCTTCTAGCCGAGCCACTGCGTAGGAGATCACGTCAGTCAGGCGGAAACCAAACAGATACAATGGCGTGCGTAAAGCGTGATGGGCGACTTACAAGGAGCGGAGGGCGGAAGCAGGCGAGACACGGATGGATCGAACCCGTCCCCGCGGGGGCCGTTCTGTCCAACATACTTCCCCCGGGAGGAGAGTGGCACCGCCCCATACATTGTGAACTCCTCGGCTAGGTCACGCACGCTCATTCGACGGGCGACACCGACAAGACTCTGTAGCTTTCGCGTGTCGTCGATCTCCGCCTTCAGACTCGGCGTGCTGTTAAACGAGATCGGCCCACCTCGGCACTGCATTCCGCTCTTGTCGGTCACGGTGTAATAAAACCACCGCCGAGTCCAGCCGGACGCCCATTGCCCCGACGAGGCTGGCACAGGGAACAACGTCGCGCATGACGCCCGGAGCACGAAGTCCACACCGCCGAAGTTGGACATCGCCCCGTTAACCTTTCTGGGTCGACACTGTGCGTCGTGCAGGGTGGCGAATAAGCTCGCGCTGGGACGCCACCCCTCTGTCCGCATCGCCCACGTGAAGACAGCTAGGCAGAATATCGCGTGGGGCGTCAACTGGGCTAGCTCTAACTTGTAGGCCCGCAGGACTTCGCCCACGAACAACGTGCAGGGCATTCGAAGGCTGGCGTCGAAGAACGCGACAAAAACAATCGCCTCCATTGCCCCGGGCTTCGGCTCCGTCTCGTCCCGGCGGGTAGGCGAGCCCCATTGCGATCCACGATCTTCCCCTCATCCACGAGTCGCTGCAGCATCCCTTCAGTCATGCGGCTCTTCTCCAGCACACGGGAGCAGCAGCCTCCCGAGTGCTCCATGGCGTTCCACCACTTGTTGGCGCGCGAGCTCCCCCGCGGCACCAGTTTGTACTCCTTGGGAGGCTGGGACACCTCGCCCTGGCTAGGCAAGGAACCGCTGCGGGGATGGTAGGTGGCGTCGTCATGGCTAGCCATCGCTCTTCGCGACAAGGGAAGAAGAAGCAGGAAAAGGAGCAACTGGCGTGACAATTAGCACGGGCCGAAGCAGGGCGGCAGATCAAAAAGCCAAGCAAGAAAGGGTGCCTCCACCTCAACACTAGCACCTTATAAAGGCCGCTCGCCTGTCATATGGCTCAACGCCCAGACAGATCAAATTCGCAGCGATTCGGCTGCCCAAGACTTGGAAAGAGGAACCGCCGGGGCCTAGAGGGCCGCGCCGGGTAGGTGGCCAAGCAGCGCACAACACCTCCACGCCTTCAACACGCGTCCAACTTCTCGGGGGACGAGGTGAACGACCGCGGTCACGCAACCGCCCACATCCCACGACGCACCAGTCGTGAGTCACCACGTGTCCCACCTGCAGAATGGCAGACTGCACGACGCGACAGCCTGACTTCTGCCAGGCCAGGCGTCGGCGTGATTCCAGCCGCCATTAAAAGCGCACTACCAGACTGCAAGGTCACAACAGCCCCGGAGCGCAACCATACCGGCGCCAAGCTCCAATCTCAGCGCAGGGGACGGAGCGCGCGCGTCTACTTCGACTTAGGCGCCAGCCTCCGCTGCCACCCGTTCGAAGGGTAGGGGACGGAGCGCGCGCGTCTACTTTGACTTAGGCGCCAGCCTCCGCTGCCACTCGTTCGAAGGGTAGGGGACGGAGCGCGCGCGTCTACTTCGACTTAGGCGCCAGCCTCCGCTGCCACCCGTTCGAAGGGTAGGGGACGGAGCGCGCGCGCGTCTACTTCGACTTAGGCTCCAGCCTCCGCTGCCACCCGTTCGAAGGGTAGGGGACGGAGCGCGCGCGCGTCAGCTTCGACTTAGGCGCCAGCCTCCGCTGCCACCCGTTCGAAGGGTAGGGGACGGAGCCCGCGCGCGTCTACTTCGACTTAGGCGCCAGCCTCCGCTGCCACCCGTTCGAAGCGTAGGGGACGGAGCCCGCGCGCGTCTACTTCGAGCTAGGCGCCAGCCTCCGCTGCCACCCGTTCGAAGGGTAGAGGACGGAGCGCGCGCATCTACTTCGAGCTAGGCGCCAGCCTCCGCTGCCACCCGTTCGAAGGGTAGGGGACGGAGCGCGCGCGGCTACTTCGACTTAGGCGCCAGCCTCCGCTGCCACCCGTTCGGAGGGTAGGGGACGGAGCGCGTGCGTCTACGACGGAGCGCGCGCGCCTGCTACAACAAGGCACCTTCCATCCCAAACCTCAGGCTCCCCAGCCACAAGCTTGGAGAAATTCACAGACCGCAGGGGACGGAGGGGGCCAAAGGACTCGGCAACATGGCTTCGGCTCTGTGAAGCCCTTCACCATGAGAAGCTCCTGTCGTAGGGGTGGCCCCCACCTAAGCCCAGCGGGCCTGTTAGGAGGTTATAAGAACCAGAATAACATGTGTAATGACATAAATGCCCCTAATGGGGATGCATGGATGTAAGGGCATAACTGTAAAAGTATACCCCATGCGAATATATATATGAAAATGAGGGGGAGGGTGAGACAGAACACTCCCACCTCTCCACTACCATCTCTCTCTCTGTTTGGTCTGTAACCACAACAGTCCTTGTATCATAGTTTCAGTTTGTTGAGCTTGTTGTGGATTTAGCACAGTTGTATCTATGGAAAGGATGTCCTCATCATATGGTCGTATACCGACTTACGACCACGGCTTGTGACCAGTAAGCAACTATTAAAAAATATTTTTCTATACAATTGAGCTCTGTAGCAGGTATTAAAAATTATTATTTTTGTACTGGGAGCGCTGTACTGATACAGTGTTGCTATCGATCACGTATAAATTTTCGACCACTATAAACCTTCGACCATTCTAAACATGCGATCGCTCTAAACCTTCGACCACTCTAAACTTCCAACCACTAAAAGCCTCTGACCGCCATAGCTTTCGACCACATACGGTGTTCGACCAAGCACTGTATCTTCGACTACTGTTGGTTCCGTCCACTGTTTGTTCCTACCACTGTTGCGTCGACTTCTAATGCTTCTGACTACAGCCGCTCCTTCGACCAACATATAGACTTTGATCGCGATAGCTTCTTTGATTGCCACTGTCACTCCCGATCACATTGCCACTTTTGACCACGCTGTAGCTCTCAATTATAGACTTCTCTGATCGCTGTTGCTTTCGACCACCGACCACGTTGCTCAACTGTGGCCACTCACTCCCAACCTTTGACCGCCGACCACTCACAAAACACTATAGCTTCTGACTACTTTTCCTTCACAAAATAATTTCAAAAATTTCTTTTATTTATTTCTTTAGAATTCCAACTTCTGGAAGCCCGTATTCCTTCATCCTAGCTCCTATTTGACCCGTTAAAATTTCTAAATTTTTATAAAAAACCCTACAATATCCATTTATAGACTTTGTTTTTGAATATTTCAAGTTTATTTGAATTTATTTGAATTTTATTTGTGTTTGGTAGGTTATTTTCACATGTAGACTATGGCGATTCTGAGGATTTCTTTGATGACAATTCTCACTAATTCGCGGAGCAAGGCAAGTTACACACTTTGGTCATGTTGATCCCAGTTTACAAATAAAATTATGTTGTTTTAAATTATTCTACATACATATGTGTGAAGGATGCAGTGGGAAAGAAAACATAGCAGCAACAGGCGGACATATGTGTGAAGAATAGAGTTCACGCACTACAAAAGATGCATCGTATATCGCTAATTGTGATTAAATTAATATGGTAAATTTGGAGTACATAAAATCTCCAAAAAAATACACAATTAGGTTGACTAGGTCGGAAGGCTTCACAAAAAAATTTATATTTTTTGGAGCTTGTTTGCTATATGTAACAACTACTACAAATATCTCAATTGTACAGATTTTTTAGCAATATTCGGAGTGGATAAAATTGTTAAAAATTACATAATGAAGTACGCTATGTTAGAAAGCTAAGTATAAAATTTTATAATTTTTTGAACTCATTTGCTATATTTAAAAATTTGAACAAATATAACATATTTAGATAGGTAAATTGTCACCAGACGACAGGCTAGCTGCCGTATTGTGGTGGGGCGGTAGGCCATTTGCTGTCTGGTGGTTGGACGGCAGGTGCGTGCCGCCAGTGGCCGAGCCACGTGTCACCGGCTGCCACCCGGTGACCGGACGTTTAAAGTGCCATTTTTGTCAATACTATGCGTATACGGCTATTTTTGTTAATACGATTGCATAATGGGTTATATATGCCAAAAAGTCGCTATTATCCATCCATATTTAATCCGTTTTCACGCCTAAATAGCAACCACCTCACCCTCCTCTTCTTTCATCCACTATGTCGTGACTCATTTGTTCATCTCTACCCCTCTATAATACACCAAAATTTTCTTTACTAAATCCACCCCCTCAATTACCCCCACAGTCATGCTAATCTAAGTCCACCCAGATTTGTGTACCAAAGTAATCCAACTTCATACAAATGAATGGTCTGGAACTCTCCTCAAGCCTTCTTCTCTTACTCATTGAAGATCCTAAGGCCAAAATCATCCGGATCATGCACATCATTGAACCAACTCCGAAGCCGCACAAAAACGGAACAAACAGAGCCCGTCCGGTCCGCCCGAGTCCTCTCCACCTGCTGCTGGCCAAGTCGATCCCTCCTCTCCACTCTCCCCGCACCCATGGCGGCTGCGACGGCGGTGGCTGCGACGGCGGCGGAGGAGGAGGCCCGGCTGCTGCGGCTGGAGGAGCAGGCGAAGCACGGCGGCGGCGGGGCGTGGGAGTACCTCTGCCTCGCCCGCAAGCTCCGCGCGCGCCGCCCCGCCCCCGTCGTCCACCTCGGCCTCTCCCTCCTCAACGACTCCTCCGCCCGCTCCCGCCTCGCCTCAGAACGTAACGCGCTCCCTGCCCTTTCCCCCCTCTTCCTTCCCCACTGATCCGTGCAATTCTGCTCGGTAGATAGATTGATAGATAGATCTCGTGGTCTCTTCCGGTTAGGTCTCTCTCGCCACTTCGATCTATCCGTGGGTGCGGTGCGGTGGATTTGGATGGGCAGCTGCTCTGGAAACTCTCGCGTTACATTGCAGTGCAGCTCTGTGGGATATGTTGAATTAGGCTTTTGTGTCTAACTTTGCAGCTCCGGTTATTTCTTTCGATGCAGAGTGAACGCTTTACGAGCAGGTGGCAGTAGCGGCCATGGATTGCCAGCGTCTTGATGTCGCAGAGGTGAGATTTTTCTGCCACTTAACGACATCCTTTTGTGATGTTTTTGTGGTTCAGTTCTTGTTCTCTGATTGAGCGCAGTTTTATTTGGTCCACTGAAAAATTCAGACCTTGGGGGGGGGATTTGCTATCGTAATTTCTTGATGAAGTGACGTCTTTTCATGGATTTGCAGGATTGTGTTGGAGTCCTCTCCGAGCAATTTCCTGGCAGTGCACGGGTTGGTAAGTTCTTTTGGAACATAGACATGAAGTTTGCAGCTTACTAGATCTTAAACCTTGTATGCGACATGTGAAACATGTGGTGGAGGAATGCTACATCATTTCAGAAGGGTTTAATATTTTTCAAATGGAAAAAGAGTATGTTTAAAGATATGACTAAAGTCTGACACGAAACTTTAAAAGATATCATCTATTCAGTCCGTAAATTTATGAAAAATGTTACAATTTGGGCCAACAATAGTTTGCTCCGTCAACAGCCTAAGAAGTGATATTGAAGGTGGCACATGTGACATGTTTGCTAATTAAGGACTGATGAGTACCTAAGTCCTGGTGTACACCAAAAGTGCTAAGATCAAAACCCCTTATTTTTCTATTTAAGTGCTTAAAGTATTGATATCTGCTAAGTCATACGATGTTGGTTCTTATGGCCATCTTTCTGTATATGTTGAACACACCTTGCTCTAAAATGCAGCCCGGCTGGAAGCCCTGCTGTTTGAAGCAAAGGGTGAATGGGTTGAAGCTGAAAGAGCATATGCGCTTATCCTGGAAAACAATCCATTTGATCAGGTACGATAATTTGTTGTTTTGGCTTCTTTTGGAACTAGAGGCTGGAGGGTGGATGGTTCCTCCTTGTGGTTCTGATGATGATACTGGTTTTCATGTTGTGAACTTGGTGCGCAAGAGGAATCTGATATCCTTGGTATCTAGAACTGTTCAGATGCTAAGAGTGATAGTTCTGCAAACCTTAATATTATGCCATTTTACACTATATTGAATATTTTCCTTGTGTATTTGGCAGATTGTCCACAAGAGAAAAATGTTGTTTCAATTTTTGGAATGGCTAATCAGTTGTATCATTAGTTAACATGTTTGATTATGCAAATTTGGGAATCATTTGAAACTGAACTGAGTGTTGGAATAAAGGTCTGAAGACAATCCTTGCTGTGGAGCTATATCGAGTTTGAATCAAGCTGGCTTGAGCTCAGACTTGAGCTGAGCTGAGCTTGCTTCTTTCTTATTTTTGTTCTCAAAGCCCATTGTGACATATGATGGTCCTTATATGTACCGACCAAATTATATTATTTTGGCTTTTCTCATGCTAATATTATAATTTTACTTTTGACTTCAGAGTGTGCATGGTCGCCGCGCTAATAATCAAAGAAGTTCCCAGTCTGATGCTGCAGATGTTGATTCTAAGCCATCTGTCCGTGCAAAAGGGAACTACGTTAGCATCGGAATCAACTGTACTGAAGAAGCTGGACAACCTATCCCACGTAGGCGGCAAAATAGAGGCAATAGAAAAGCGAACACCTCGTGTAAGCAGAGGTTCTTTGCTGGTAATTTTACAAATAATCCCAATAGACGATCTCACTATGGTGGTGTATCAGAAAGCCCCCCAAGCAATTCAATTGGATATTTCTACGGGTCTACTCCAGAAAACGACAGGTTAGATTAATAATTGAGGTTTTATTTTGGTAAAACCTATCCTTCTCTCTTTATCTCATATCGAGGTTATTTTTAATTGACTGTTTGTTGTTGTTTAGCTATAAAAGTTCAAAGCTGAGCTCATCTCCTCACAGAATTCCTACTGGGAGCTCACCTGTTGGGTCTGTGCCCAAATCTTTCCCACCATTTCAGCATCCAAGTCATCAGCTTTTAGAAAAAAATAAATTCCAGCAGCAAAGGTAAGTTTCTAAATGAGTAGCAGTGTACTTTAAAGTTCTAATGCCCTTTAAATATTTTTTATCAATGCCATCCATTCCGTTGTTTCATCCTAAATTGATATGTTGAAGTTTCTTTGTTTGTGAAGGTACAATAAGTTCAAAAGTCGATGCCTCACTGAACGCAAGAAGTTAGGGATTGGTTGCAGTGAGGTGCAGCTTCCTCTCATATTTCTCTTGCAGTGGCAACTTTATAACTAGACAGATATATAAAGCTGATCAAGTTCACTTTTTTATGTTCACTAAATACATTTTTTCTTGGCATGGGAATTGCTCGTCTCATTAATGTTTTGGTCATTGCTGATTATATTTCGCGTCGAACACTTATGTTTGGTTTGATAAATTGTACTCATGCCCTTGTTCTATTCTCAATAGCTACATCACAGTATTCTTTAAGTATTGTATGCATCCAATGGCGTGCAGGAAATGAATTCGCTCTATCGTTTTTGGTCATACTATCTGAGAGATAATTTTAACGAAGATATGTACAAGCATTTTAAGAACTTTGCACTAGATGATGCAGCAGCAAACTACAAGTATGGACTTGTGTGTCTCTTCAGATTTTATAGGTACGGAACATGATAGTTCTAAATAAGCTTCCAATTATCTTTTTACATTTTCTACAGAGCAGCATTGATTACATCCTTTTTTTTGCAGTTATGGTTTGGAGAAAAACTTCCAACGAAATGTATATGAAGATTTCGAGCGGCTGACACTCGAATTCTACCATAAGGGCAATCTTTATGGACTTGAAAAATACTGGTATTTGATGGTTTTATTATTAGTTTGCATTCCTCTGTTACTGGCTGCCTTCAGTAATGAAACTGCAATGCCCCCCACACTTTGGTGAAATTGTTGGCATGTATTTATTTTTACCTTTAGTGAAGGAACAAACAGTTGCCGCAATCGGCAATTCAGTGGTGTGTTGGCAAGTGCTTTTTTAGTTTATGCAAGTTGGCAGATTTCAAGATCGATCGATGGCATTGAGATGATCGACTATAACATATCGTCATAGAAATTACTTATTTCCAGGTTAGAAAGGCAAAAGTCATATGAGGTGCCTCTGATAATGTTGTCGTCTCCTCAAAGGATCAGTCGTTATGTGACATTCATTATGTGACAAAAATATTTGGTTATACAATATATAAGACGTGAATCTTAATGAATTTGATTGTTCGTTTTATTTTTTTACAAATTTTATCTTGTTTTGTATTTTACCGTAGCATTAGCATAGGCACACTACTAGTTATTCAGAGTTTCTCATCCGTTTTCACCCCCTAAATAGCACCCACCTCACCCTCGTCTTCTTTTATCCACTGTCTTGTCTCATTTGTTCATTCTCCGGAGTTTCAGACAACCGCCTCCCATTTCGTCCCATTTCTCTCCCGTTGAAGAATCAAGAACCAACTGCAAAGTCCAGGACCGAAGACAAGGAGGAGAATGCTGGAGGGGAAGGCGCTGGTGGAGGACACGGACATGCCGGCGCGGATGCAGGCGGCGGCGACGTCGGCCGCCTCCCGCGCGCTCGACCTCTTCGACGTCGCCGACTGCCGCGCCATCGCTGGCCACATCAAGATGGCACGTCCTCCTGTCTCCTCTCTCGTCCATCTCTCTTTATCAATGTGTTCTCGCTGTTCTTGATGTTCAAAGGTATATATCAGGAAGATTTGGTCTTAATTTGGGACACATGTGTGCGTGTGCAATCAACGTTTTTTCTGCAGGAGTTCGACAAGCGGTACGGGGTGGGGTGGCAGTGCGTGGTGGGCGCCAACTTCGGCTGCTTCTTCACCCACAGCAGCGGCACCTTCATCTACTTCTCCCTCGAGCGCCTCTCCTTCCTCCTCTTCAAGGCCGCCGCCGCTTCTTAATCCATCGGAGGCATCCCCATCTGCTCGTCGGAGATCCATTCCCCGTCGACGACGGATTCGGCCTCGAGCCGTAGGAGGCGTCCACCAGAAATTATTATACCTGTATGCTCGCTCAAATGTGTCTAATGTGTACATAGACAATGTTCGCTCAATTGTGGAATAATCTTGCCTCCTTGATGCTGTTCTTGTTCTTCGTTTCCATCGGCTTCAACATGTGAAGGTTCCAAATTTACTTCGATCCCTGCATTTTGTTCAGCATTAATTCTGCCTAAAATCAGGAAATATCCATAGATGGATGGGTCCAAGATTTTTCTTTCAGTGCATTCAGTGTGGATGTTTGGATGGAAGTGACGTGCGAGTTGCGAGATGACTCCTTTCCTTCCCTTTTTCCACTAAAGTGGAAAATGGCCCAATAATTGGGTCCTTTCTTTTTTCGTTGGTTTGATGATTGAGGTTCCTATTAAATCTCGCGAAAACGAAAGGAGAACGCCTGCGCCATGATTGCGATTGACATGACGACGTGCGCAAGAAAGTTGCTTGCTTCATGAGATTTTTTTTTCCTTTTTAAAGAAGAGAAGGATGAAGTTTTAGCAGAAATTGCTGTTAGTCGTATACTCGTATGACCAGCCAACAACCAATCTGTGATGATTCATTCCATCAGCGCAACGGAGCCACTGCAGCATCTTGTGGTTGTTTCTGCAAATTTTCCAGCCGAATTGCTGTGTCATGGCGTATTGTAGTTGTACATATAAGGGGTTATTATGTGCTTGTATCTCTGTTAAGACTTCAGACGGTTACGAAACTCAGAAGACAACGTTCCGGGTAAATATCGAATCTATCTTTAAGGAGCTTTTGACTTTAAATACATAAGAGCAACTCCAAGAGATTAGCCAAAAGAAGTATTTAAATTTAGTGATTTAGCTATTCTCTAAAATGAATCTCATAAAAAAAACAAGACTACTTCAACAGGCTATCTAAACTAGAGGGCGCGCGGTGGGTCGCGTACGCGCGGGAATAGGGCGCAGCGTGCGGGAAGGAAACGCCGACCGCGCCAAGAGACTGGATGGTGAGCGAGGTAGGCTATCCAAAAATAGAGAGCGAAGGAGGAGGGATGGAGAGCTACTAAATTTGGAGAGTCATTTACAGAGTCTATTGGAGACGTTTTTTCTCCAATAATAGCCAAATTTACCTTTAGAAAATGATTTAGCTCTTCTCTTGGAGTTGCTCTAAATCTATATACATAAAGAAGAGATCTAAGATTAATAAAGACTTTGATTCTCTGATATTCTCTCTTAATTGTTCTTTGTCAATTCTCTATTGATTGATTGTGTTGATTGCATCGGAGGTTATTGTCATTATTTTTTAATATGTTAAGGTATAAGATATGCAAACCCCAAACTAATCTATTACATATTACAATCTCATAGATCAATCTAGATCAAAATTCTATTCACTTGCAATACCATGATTAGAGCACATGTGATCTAGTTGATTCTAGCCTCAGATCCATATGAAATTTGCTAGTATGTTATATGAATTTACTAGAATCTAGATCGGTCTCAAAATAGATTAGAAATCGAGCTTGCTAGGGATCACATGCACACGGTTTTGCCTCTATGATTGGGGGAAGTCGTCGCCGGCAAGCCCGAAGCTGCGTCCAGCCGCCGCCACCTAAAACTGCGCTGAGCCACAGTCCGTCCGATGAGCGCCGACGCATTCCGCTCGGCCTCGGCCGCCCGGAATCGAGCCGTGGCCACTCGGTCTTGGCCGACCGAAAGTTGCGCACCGCCGACACTCGGCCTGAAGTCGACGCACCCGAAGTCACCGACGAACCTGCCAGCAACCGCTGCGCCGGGCCGACTCGCGCCAGTTGCCCAAAGCCGCCGTCACTCCCGAGGCCACCTCCACACCCGATTGCCCAAAGCCGCTGTCGCTTCCGAGGCCGTCCGTCGGAGTGGCCGCCGCAGTGCCCGAGGCCACCACTGCACTTGAAGCCGCACCACCCCGCCCCGCCAAAGTGGCTGCCGTACCCCCGTCCGGAGCCGCACACTGCCACCGGCGCTTGGCTCCGTCCGACGCCGCCGAGCCCGGTCGCCCGCCGCGCCCGGCCGCCGCCACGCTGGGGAAGCCTAGCCCCCGACATTTTGGGCTATCTGGCCTTATGGACCAAACAGGTCGAAAATCGACCAAAAATAGCGGAAGGAGAAAAAACAGCCGGCGGCAATTTTTTCAAATTAGCCCCTGTAGTTTCAGTGAATAAGAACATTTGCTGAAAATATGAAAATAACTATAATTTTACCCTGAAGTCTGTCAAAATAACAAACTATTCCAACAGACCAAATTTCTCCCTACAGAAATTAATTATTAGATTATATGACCTTCATTATAATATTTTTAGCACTTTAGTATTATTCAATTTAGTATTATTATGTGTTTTCTGGTTTTATTTTATTTAGTATTCTATTTTTGCTTATTAGTAATTCCAAAAATTGCTTATTAATTAGCAGAACTTCATTAAAAGGTATACGAGCTTCCGTAAATTTTGTGAAACTTTAGACTTAGTACACTTTGGAAGCATCATATTTATTTTATGGTTTATTTCCTGGCATTGTGTGTTGGGGATTTATTTAATGGGTTAGAAATTCTGAAAATTGCTTCAATGCCTTAATAATTATCAAAAAATTCCAAAAAATGCTAGAAAAAATATGGGAAATGATCAATTATCTACTGAATAGATAAAATTAAATCTTTACTATTTGTACTCATTTCGTGCACTTGAAATTACTTACCAGCAATAAGCATGTAGGAAATTGCATGAATATTATAGGGCTTTTGGCATCACTAAGTGGATTCGCTCGCGCCCGAATGGTTGCAATTGTATCACCTAGACTTATTTTCTTGTCATAACACTGCCATGCCTGACATTGACATAGCCGTACCCTTTTGCTGCTGAAAGGTAAAAACTTTGTAGTTTATGAGATATTGCCTTTACTCTACTCTAAAGAATGACTATATGATTTATATTGACTCGTTGGTCCTAAGGGCCTTCTCTGAAAGGATGGCCAAACCTGCAAAATGTTAATGGTGTTCCTCTAAGCACTTTGCCATGATCTATTTTTGTCTCTAGGACTAGAAGTCTGTATGCGAGTATTACTTCACCTTACACCACATTGTCTCTGGACTAAGTTTAGGTAATCCGTATATTACTAATAAACAGATGCATTCATAAGCAAGAATATGCCTACGGTGAATAATACAGAGACTAGTAGCATTCTCCTAGTTATCCCTTAGCTTTATTTAGATGTCATTTTCCTACATGAGTAGCATCAATAGTATAGATACAACTCCTATCGAGCTTGATCTTGCTCATGAAAAGCACCTCTTATATTTTGCTTTAGGCTGAAATTATGCATTAGATAATTATTTTCCTAGATGCCAAAAATATATTTGGTCTAAGTTGTTCTGTTAAAGTCTTACCCCTGCTGAACAGTTGCTTAATGGAATACATTGCTAGTAGCATATCTTACTTGCAGTGAAATAATTAATCATGCATAGAATAAAATTTGTAAATATTATGCCTAACATTTGAAAGGAATGATATGCCTCAGTTCACTAGCACCAGCACATTATAGACATTCTTGATCGTGCAGGCATGACTAACTGCAAACCCTGCACCATGCCGGTTGACACAAGCTCCAAACTACCCTCATCAGGCGTTCCTATTGAGAACGCCACCCACTACCGGAGCATTGTGGGTGCACTCCAGTATCTGACATTCACTTGCCCAAATATTACATATGTCGTGCAGTAGGGCTACCTTCATATGCATGATCCGTGCGAGCTACACTACAACCTTCTGAAGCGCATACTTCGCTATCTCAAAGGCACCATCGATCACGGTCTACAACTACACCGAACTGCACCAACTACTCTCACCACGTATACTAACGCTGATTGGGCTAGGTGTCCTAACACTCGCAAGTCCACCTCAGGCTATGGCATCTTCCTTGGAAACAATCTCGTGTCTTGATCGTCCAAGCGGCAACATATTATGTCTCATTCCAGCGCTGAGGCCGAGTATCGTGTTGTTGCAAATGTTGTCATCGAGTCATGCTGGCTCCGCCAGCCTCTTTTGGAGCTATGTCGACACCTTCAGAAGGCCATAGTCATCTTCTACGATAATATCAGTGCGGTATATCTCTCGATTAATCCTGTTCAACATCAAAGGATGAAACATGTTGAGATAGACTACAGTTTGTATGGGAACATGTCGCTCTTGGTGAAGTCCATGCGCGACGGTGATCTTCAAGAAATTCTGCTCTAGTTTGAACGTCCGCCCTACTCCCATTCCAACTATGGGGGGTGTTAGCCTACCATGATACCATGACGCCTCGGTTCAAGATGATATTAATTTGGGTTGCCACATGTATTCATATTAGCAGTTGCTGTATGTATTCACATTAGCGTCACCATTGTATATATATCCATGTATACCAATGAAGAAGTCAAGTGTTTCATTTCTATGAGCCTTCAACCGCTAGTCAGACCGCCAGGTTGTGACCGGTCAAACCACTGACTTGAGGTCGATCAGACTGGTCTAGTGTAGTGTTGTGCATCTTCGTTGTTTTGGGTTATTGCTTGGTTATAGGCTATGAAATCTAATCTTCTTATCTCTTTAACTCTAAAGTGAAAGATTTCACTTGGGGGAAATTTGAGAAGACACCATTCACACCCCCCATGTTGCCATTGCTGGTCTTACAAATTTGAAGGTATAGTGACTTTTATTAGCTAAAAGTGATTGCATGTCATTTAGAAGATGTGTTCAACTAATATAGGTCATTTTGGTCAATGATCAATGTGGAAATTTGATATCACATAACAATCAACACCATAGTCATATGTTTATTTCAGCGTAACATTTGCATTCTAGCTAACTTAGAAAAATTCGAAATGACCTAAGTGACACGGCTTTGCAAGTTTAGGGGCCTACTAGATTAAATTTAAAGTTTAGAGTCCTAAGAGGCACTTCACTATAAGTTTAGGGGCTCATATTACAATTTACTCATACTTAAACCTCTCCAAAGAAACTTTTTTTTTATGATAATAACTATTCTATTTAATATTTATTATGGTCTTAGGCATTGTGGAACAGGGCATGAAGTAAGTAGGTATACTATTTCAATATGAATGAAGAAGAGCCAATTTGCCACCAATTGAAAGTACCCTTCCCTTCCATGGAAAAATCCAACATTTTCTCTATATCGTTAACCAAAAATCCTACCTTTTCCAAATTTTCTCAACCAAAAATTCCCAACATGACAATTGAAGTCTATCATATGAAACATGAAAACCCAAATACTTCATTGGCATTATGACATACCTCCAACCTCACAGTCAATGGCTGTTGCAAGATAATCTCAATCGTATCACTCCGTTTTTCTTCTAGATGCTTACCAAATAGAATCTATCCAAGTAGTAAATTACATCTTACAGAGTGGTAGAATGTAGAAGCAAGGACGCAAATATACAAAATAGTGCTTGCTGATTTGTGCTTTTGGTGATTAGCATTTTTGTTTTATATATAGGATTTTACTAGATGTAAGTGGAGAAGTAGTGAGGCGACAAACTTTAGACTTGGCCTAGGACATTTTTAGTTACTGACATGTGTAGGATCAATGTTGATGCAGTCTCCATTACTAGTTTTAATAGTACGTTTGATTTTTGCTAGCATCTTGTACTGCTCCAAAGTTTTAGTTGTCTTAGTAGTGGCAACAGTAGACGAAATGTAACATCCTAAAAGTTAGGATGCTATACTTTTTAAAACTTTTTGAATATCATCCTATTTGCATTTGGATTTTGTTGAATCTTTCCTGTTTTTTATTGAGGTTCCAAATAAATAAAACTTCATGACAATAAACTTTTGAAGAAAAGATGCCCATAATGAACTTTTAATATAAATTATAATACGAATATAAAAGATGATCTAGCAATTAGGGCATGAGAATTTGCAAAAGAAATCCTGTTAAAACAAAGTCAGTTGAAAAAGGCTGAAAATTAAAATACAAGCAATAATAAACCAAAAATAGATTGTGAGCTCAAATTTCAAAACAAAGTATGAGGTTAAAAATCCTAGAAATAACGAGAGGGAAGGTCATAGTTGAAAATCAATAAATCTAAAATTAGGACTATTTACAAATATTGATTAAACCAAAAATTAGAATGAAAGCTCAACTCAAAATCTATAACCCCAAAAAGGAATTGCCATTTAAGAACTCTAATGAGTATTTTAGAAAAGTCTATGAATTAGGATAAGGCAAATTCATGTATGAATTTAGCCCTAAGATAATTTGACCGTTGCTTGAACTAAATGTTTGAGTGAAAATTTAAATCAAGAATTCAAGAAAAATCAAAAGAAAATAGGAAACCTATTTGGGCTTGGCCCAAATTGGCATGTGGGCCCATTAGCCCACTGGACTTGGCCTTTTATCCCTCCCTTTGCCCCTAGCTCGGCCCAGCCGAGCCAGCTCGTGCATAGCGCGCTCAGCTTGCGCGTTGGCCGCGTCCATGTCGCACCACCTGCACCATGTCCACCGCACCACTCCATTCTATGCACCAGTCTCACCTCAACCTTGCTGACCTCCTGTAGTGGCTGCCCATGCCAGCCTTCCTCTTCCATGCTCCGTGTCGTGCACCGCCATGCTGGCCATGTCGCACTAAGCCTGAGCTACCTCAACTTTTGACTAGGGATCACACTGCACTTTCTGGCTTGTGTTCACACCATGGTATGCCTCGTCACGTTATGCATTTACTAGTGTTCGGACTTCCTCCGCCGCACTGGCTCATCCCTTTCACCGTCGCATCATGACGACCATGGCACCGAAGACCGCCCGAGAGAGGAACCCCTTCAATCACACTGCCATGCCTTCGTCTGCCTGCCTCATCACCTGCGTGGAGTCCCCTACGTCTCCCTGTAGCCATGCTCAGCTGACACTGGTGCATTAACGCCAATGTGATTGCTCACTGCCACCGCCATGGCTCGCCTACTTCATCACGACTGCTCGCCGCCTATAAAAGCCCGAGCAAGCCCCAGCCAACTTCACCACACCCCAATAAACCTCCCCTTCCATGGAATCGATCTCTCTTGCACTGTAGCTCGCCAGGGCCAGTCTTCTTCCCTAACTCCAGCCACTGCTGCCTGTGCCATCTTGGTAAGCTATAGCCTGATTCCTTTGGCATAATAGACATTTCTAATTAAGAAATAATCCAAAAGGAAAATAAAATAAAGTGGATCCCACCTGTCATGCACAGTAGCTTTCTCAGTAAAGAAATAAATAGAAAACAAAAAGAAAACCCCAGTGGGTCCCACCTATCAGCGTGATGTTCTCTCTCTCTCTCCCTATTCAATTTTCGGAATTAAAACTAATTTTAAACTTCAAATGGCTCGTTCTCACTCATCGTAAGTCCAAAGTAAGTGAAATTTATTTATAAATTCATCAAGATCTATCCAATAGAACCAAAATCATGAATATTGGAGTACATTTAAATTTTCATTCAAATTTAGTTTCATTTTGCTAGTATTTATCCAAATTTTCATGCAATAATTTAATAGGATGTGAAGCCCAAGAAGAAGAAGCCAAAGCAAGTCAAGACCCACAAGATCAGGCAACTTGTGAGTAAGGTGAGTTAATACTTTGATCATGTTGAACTTACCTTTTATGCAAATTATTTCTATTTAAATAATCAAATTGCATGTGTTAATTATTATGCAAAATTATGTTCATCTTAATAAGTTAGTTACATGCCTATTGTTGATATGTTATTATGATACATCCATCATTGAAATAGTTGCACTCTTATTCATTATCGCTCTAGAAAATTACAAATAAACATATTAGTTTTACATTGTATCTAAATGCCATGCTTAGACATGCTTAGATACTCGGGGGCATTAAATTGCTCTGACATCAATTTATAAACATGAAACTAGTTTTGGGCAGCCATTATAGGGAAATAGCTGATATGTTGAGATAAGTTAGTTTATGTTTCCCCAAAACCACAACACATGCTTTACATATCTAGGTGGAAGGTAAGAGTGGTTAGTGTATATAGAGCACGAGTATGGTTGGTTTGTGGTACAACCACCTAGATGGATCTAAGGACTAAATTGGTAATGACTTCTCAATGTAAAATAGTGCAACCAGTCTATAATGGGTACGATCTGACCGAATAATTTGAATCACTAGATGTGCTGTAAAGGTATTGTGGCAACCTTCTTGATCTGCATGTCAAGGAAAACATGTGGAATATAATGAGTTGGATGTCTCTTGTAGGTAAAGTGTATGACCTCTGTAGAGTGAAAACTGTTCGAACAACAATGCCTACAATTATGGGTGGGCATGGGAACGTACTAGATATAGTTCTATTTCTAAAATATTGTGGGTGGGAATAAAAACTTATCAAGTGGATGGAACCCTGGATTTGAATTACCCTGGGTGGGTGGGACCCAGTGATTATATAAGGGTGGATGGATAGAACCCTGTAGACAAAAAACTAGCATTAGTGGATAAAACCATGTAACAGGTAGATGGAACCTACACCTTTAATATTATTGCACATTCTGACTAATGTTTAATAACATGATTTGGTTAAAATCACTAAGTCATAGGGCTTTGTATTTATGGTAGTTTTAAACTGAGATCTTAACAAATAAAATAACCCAAGTCATTCTTTGATAAGCTGTGTATCTAAATAATTGCATTTTGTGTATTGGCTTGCGAAGCACGGTGGTTTGTGCTCACACTCACTCACTCAATAAACTTAGAAATAGAAGAGCAAGATCATTACGCTTACAACGACGCAGCAATATCATTAGCATAGGCCAAGCATGATGGAAGAGGGGTAACGCAAAGTGGGGTGGAGCTTGGCTGGGAACCCTGATGGAGTCAATGGTGCGACGTAGGCAGAGCTTGGGTGGTGATGGTTTGACGTGCTAGGATAATATGATTTTATTATTCATGACAACACATGGGCATTCAACTATAAGAGAAAAAAGGTCTGTTAGTGTTATTATCACTTTGAATTTTTATGGATGGAATTCATCGCTCACTGGAACAAACTAACCAAGAGAGTTTTTTTTACTTTTCCTTCTTCCCCATATTTATGCTGGTGTTTAGGTATGGATCCTTGTTAAGGGCCTTGAGGCATTTGGATGGCTAGGGCTGTGTAAGTAAAGATTCGGTAAACAAAACTGATAAGGTTCCTTATTTGTTCCCCAGCTACCCATATAGGTCCTCACGTTTACATCGAAATAACAGGTGATGCCTTCTTACAAAGCTGTGCACTTCTTGGTTGCTACTATAGAGGAAACCCACTAGATTATATACATGCACAACAACTTCATCCAAATCATGCTAGAGTATGGAAACTTGAGGTGTGCATACTAATTACGCCATGCCCTTTGCTAGCATTGCAAATTACTATTGTTGTTTTGACAGATCATGCAATTGTTTGACTTGTAGTGCTTTGCAATTTAGCACTTGGGGATTGTGTGGAAATCCTTTGGTGTTCATTGCAGGATTCAAAGTTATTTTGCTTAATTTGTCTCAATTTCATATTGTTGGTTTGGTTGCATTTTGCTGGGCTGTTCAGAAGCTACACTATGCTTACAACTTTCTTGAATATTGGGCATATCACCAAAAGAATGAGCTTTAGGAAAACCTGCTATGTATAGAAATCCAACTTCCAACAACTGCAGTATCAGATGAAAGTAGGGTATCAGGGAGTAACGACACTTCGATTGTATAGCTAGAACACAGGCTTCATTTTGTAGAGAATAGATGATCAATCTCTCTTTTTTGTTGATATCTTTGTAAGGGTCCTCGAACGTTTGGTTAGCTAGGTGCTTTCTGTTCGAGGTTATTTTTTTTCATTTTCCATGAAATCCAGTTGTAATAACTTCTAATGTTGAGTGGAATGGAGCACTGACTTCTTAAAGAAATTGATGTTTGATGTGTAGTTGACATGAATTTGTTCAATATCACATTGCTTGATCATAACACATTTATTATTTGATTATATCTGTGTACTTTGATTTGAGTTTTAGATTTTGTATGTAGGAAAATCACTTTAGTTTGCTTTAGGAGAGCTTCGTAACATATAATTTGATATCCTTTGAGTTTCTTTGCAACTCATGAGCACTTTTTTTGAAGGGGAAATAGTAGGAGAGGCTCCTACTGTGGTAATATATAAAATAAAATTAAAGGGTTACAATATATACAAAGAAGCTGAACTTTAAAGACTATATAGCCAATTACAAAGGGGTTCATGATCAATGGCCTTTATTCTACACAAGTGCAGAATAACTTATCCCTTAAAGGAGTGCTTCCAATTCTCCAGGCTACTAGTAGAAGCTTCAAAAATAACCCCATTGTGTTGTTTTCAAATGTGCTAAGTAGCAATAGTAAAAATCTCCATGAAGCACGGCACGTTGGAGGTGCATTTGGTGAGGAGGATCATGTGCTCAATATTGGTATTTAGGTTCCAGGAAATCCCAAGGTACTGCCAACATTGGGAACTGAATGAGCAACCAAAGAACAGATGAAATGACGTCTCCTCCTCACCCCCATTACACATAACACAATTGTTAAGCCATCTATGTGAAATTTTTTCATTTTAACAGATCACAAGTATTAAGTCTATCCATGAATAAGAGCCAAGCAAAGACTTTAAGCTTCATGGTGCATTTACTTTTCTAGATAAGCATAAAACCTAGGGAATTATGGAGAGAACCATATTGCTGTGTGTATTACCACCTCGAAGTATAACCTCCATGACCCCGAATATAGGTCCAAGAATCATGACCATCACTCTGCTAAATCATGCTTAATCGATTATGAAGCTCTTCATATTCATTAAATGCCTCCACAGAGAGAGGTAATTGAAATTGAACTAACAGATCTGAAAGAGCAAGGAAATCGTGGATAGAAACATCCATCACCTTAGCAAAGGAAAAAAAGTATGGGGAATTGATGATTGAGCAAGTGACCTTCCCAACAATCCTTCCAAAACAGGATATCATGACTATTATCAAGACAACTTATAACAATACCTCTAAATTGGGTGATAAGCTTCATAACATCACGCCACCAGAAAGAACCACAAGCCCTAGCAGTATGATGTATTGAAGAGACATAGTATGTGGATAGGATCAAGTGAACCCAAGGAATATCAAACCGACCATAGAACTTATGAAGGTGTTTGATGAGTAGTGCTTCATTCTACAACAAACTTTGTCCCAAGCCGCGAGGGAATGAAAACGAATAGACAAATCCTGAGACCCTGTCCAGAGACAATGACGTCGTGCGCGATCTAAATGAGCAATGAACTTTTGTGGCAACTTAAGCAAACACATATAATAGATCGGTTGCAAAGAGAGAACAGCATTAACCACTGTTAAATGGTCACCATAGGATAAGAAAGCCGTAGTACTTGATAGTCTTCGTTCCACACGATCAACTAATGGAGAGAAGTCTTTGACAGAAGGACAGATGGTTCGCAAGGGTAAACCCAGGTAGGTGAAAGGCATAGTTCCCACCTAGCAACCAAATAATTGAGCCAAGTACTCCATCTTATCTACATTGATGTGGATGGGAATCATTTGCGACTTATGAAAATTGACTCGTAATCCCATAGAAGTTGAGAAAGTAGCTAAAATACCTTTCAAGCAATGCAACTGATGACCACACGCCGACATGATTAGCAATGTATCATCTGCATATTGAATGATTGGATAGTCAAGTTAGCAAAATTAGAAATGGGATGTCGAAGAACTCCTCTATTTGCAGCTTCATTGACAATCGACTGCAAGAGATCAGTACCAATCACAAAAGGCAGCAGAGACAAGGGATCCCGTTGATGAACCCAACATTTACATTGAAAAATCTTCCCTGGCATCCCATTCAGAAGGATAAAAGATTAACTTGTGTCGAAGATATGACTAATCTAGGAAATCCAGTTGTTCGAAAAACCTTTACTACGCATAACTGCTAAAATAGTAGAATGTTCAATGGCATCAAAAGCTTTTTTCAAAATCCAGCTTAAGAACAATAATCTCATGCTTGCTTTGCTAGCATTCATGTATGTATTCAAAAGCCCAAGTAAGACAGTCTTGAATTGTCTAACTCCTCAGAAGCCATATTGATTCTTGTGGACCAATTGTAGGATAACCTTTTGAAGCCTGTTTGCTAAAAGTTTTATCAACAGCCTAAAAACTGAGTTGAGGAGATAGATTGGTCTGAAGTCATTAACCATTTCTAGAACCGGCTTCGTAGGAACTAGGGTAATAAACAAACCATTGATACTACTGATATTGACTTTACCATGAAAGAAATCCTCAAGAAGTGAATAGAAATCGTTCTTGATGATGTCCTAGCACTTCTTGGTGAAGAAACCATTAAAACCATCCGGACCCGGTGCTTTATCAAAGGGGAGTAGGTTGATTGTATCATCTATTTCTTGTTGCGTCCAGGGGCACTTAGCTAGTTAACAAAAGTTTTGGTACTAGTATGTGAGCTAGTTAGGTGGCTCCTTTTTTTCTATTTTTTCGCTTATTTATGCATACATTTTATCTTCTTAAGTTTTTATTTATCAAAATTTCCCGATTTGCCTCTGTTAACAATAATAGAGTTAACATACATTTTACACCTAATAAAATTGTTGTTCGATTGCTGATGGACCATCGAAGTTAGATATCTACTTGATGTAAAAAAGTTAACGCTATAAATAGTAATCTTGCGCTATAAACTGATGTGCAATTATATAGTATTCGGACTGCAAGTTATTGATGTAAATTTGTCATTTGTTTGGGTTTAAAATTACACACCTAATAATACTATTGTTCAACTGCTGGTGGACCAGTGAAGTTATATATGAACTTAATGGAAAAAATTGCAGGCTATAAACATTAATCTAGCAGTCTTAATTGATGTGCAATTATGTAGTATTTCGACTGCAATTTCTTTCAAGGGTTTGCATCTATGTATCTGTTTTATTTTTGTCTTCTGGTAGGGTTCACCTAGGTCAGGTGAATTATGTCTTGCTTATATATTTTTTTTGTATGCCTATGGTTTTGAATTTGTTTATGTGTTTTTATTAGTCTTCTATTAGGGTTTACCTAGGTCAGCAACATTTTGTCTTGCTTAGAATCCTTTTTCCTATGTCTATGGTTTTTATTGTGTTTTAGTTGAGCTAATTTGATCTATGCCTTTTGTCTAGGCCATGCATCCATCTTTGTTCATAATTTTATTGAATCCAACTTCAGAGATGGAATCATTCCCGTGACTTTCATTGCTATTTCTTTTCTTGGGATATCGGAGCATGTGATCTTATATGTATAACTTTTTCTGGTCTTAGAAATTGTTTTGGTGCTGATGTATCATGGTTTTAATAGTTTGTTGGGCTCAAAAAATGATAACACTAAGCCCATATGAAAAAAATAGAGAAGAAGCCCTTATCTTCGGTAGGTTGTTTTATTATTTTTTCCTTTTTCTTTGTTTCAGGATGATTTACCCCTATCAAAAATGCATGCCAATCTACAACTTGCATAAAAATCTACTTAAAACTTCACTTTCTTGTGGTGTGTGATTTTAATACTACCTGCGTGCCAATTCCAGTATTGGCATAATATTTTTTGTGAGGTTTGTATTACAACAATCTAGTATTCTACTTCCATATGATTTTTCCTTGCATCCCTGGCAGTATTGGAGTTGCCTTTTGAATATCAGCACCAAGAACATGTTTTTCCAAGGTTTTAAGTCGCAGTATATCTTTGAATTGATGTGGAAATACCCTATCAAAATAGCTACAAAAATTCAAACTGTGTACAAAATCTAATTAAAATTTCAGTTTCAAATTTTGCACAATTTTAATTCAACTTGCATGCAATATCTGATGTTGGTATATCTAGTAAGTTTTTTTCTATGAGATAGGTATTTCAAATATTTACCATTCTACTTACGTCTGTTTTTCCATGTGGTCCATGGGGTATTCTATCTCTTTGTTACTTTGTTACCATCTGACCTCAACTACTAAAGCTTAAGTTTATTCAAACGAAAGATGTACATCTTTTTGAAATTCATATATTTTTATTGTAATTTTCTTATAAATTTCCGTGTTGTCCTTTGTTGGGTGACCAAAGAGAGGAGAAAAGGCATGTCATATCTTGTTGAGTCATTTGGGCTTTTTTGGGTTGTGGGTTTAGATTTTTGCTTATGGTTTTTGAATTTTATCTGTTTGCGAGAGACAGTACAAAGCGGCAAAAAGTCACATATAATTTTGGGCGGCACAGTTGAATTCGGTACAGTGTATACTACAATCTACCTGTAGACTTCATCTTAAAAATACACCGTTTAAAAGTTAGTTACTATAGCAATAGAAGCTAAAGTGGAAAAGAACTTAGCCATTATTTGGGCCTATTCTTTTTGGCTTCGGCTTGTAACTTTGGACTGTTCGTGTGAGAGATTACAAAGTAACTGAAGCTCACGTGCGGTTTTTGCCGATATAAATGTAGTTAGTACAATATGTATTATAATTAACTAGTAGACCATAACTTGAAAAGACACTCCGTTTAAAAACTAGTTACTATAGAAAAGTCAAAAGCTGAAGCCAAAAATTAAAAAAGAACATGCCTTTTGTCTTGTAAGGCTGTATTTTTGCTTCAGTTTATGCTGCTTTTGACAGGTTGCTATCCTTTTGTAATTATGGGTCATGTGTCATAAGGGTCAGAAACAAATTGTGGGCCCATTTGAAGTGCATCATCTCAAATGTGACAAATCTTCTCAAAGTTTGATAGCCCGATGACCTGTTCAGGCCAGGGCCTTGTAGTCGCTAAATAGCTGAAATCTCAAGAATTTTTTGTACGGATAATCCATTTTTTATTCGAAATTACATAAATATACCCGCGGGAAAATTTTTTACAAAAATAGGCTCCAGTCGCCTAATGGTTGGGCGACTGGAGGCGTTCGCCCAACCACACGGCGACACAATATATCTCGCTGCACAGTAGAGCGATTGCATTAAATCGCTCTTCCGTATGGCGACTGGCATGCAGTCGCCATACCGTTAGGCGACTGCCATGAAGTCGCCATCCCGTTAAGCGACTTCAGGTAGCCCCCCGTGATTGTTTTAGAATTTGTGAATTTTGTAACGTTGAACCGGTAAAAAATACGGTGAAGTTGTAATAAAAGTTTATGTTCATTGTATATTGTAGGTGTGTAAAAAGTTTTTTAATTTTTTTTTGAAAGATTGAGTAGAGAACGATCGATACATACACTGTTAAGTGAGATAGTTTATATGCGGAAAGAGATGATAGACTTATGTAAATATAAATAAACTTCATAATATAACTGTGAGTAACATGGCGCATGTATTTTCATTACATGCATAACATATATAGCATCTGCAGCACGCCTCACTGGTCACCCTGCTGTGCCCCGTCACCGCGCCCGCGTCCTCCCATACGGCCTCGCTTGGCCCTCCTCCGGTGCAACGGATTAGGACGATCCGAAAAGGTAAAACGAGGAGGAGGGTGTCTATCCCGCCCCTGCGCTGGTGGAGTCAGCTGCACCTCTGGCTGTGTAATCTCCGGTGCACCGGGGAGGGCACTGGCAGAAAGAACCTGCGGTGCGACGTCGGGCGACGGCGCGAAAAACTGGTCCACATCCTCCTGGCCTGGGGAGACGCCGTGCTGGTAAGTACCTGCAATATTAATATCGTTAGTGCGTTGCATGTCGTCTTCGGATAAACACGGTATAAGACCCTATGCGTACCCGTAGCTGGCGCCATGGAGGAGGCGTACACCCCCTGCGTGGGGAAGACAGGGGTCTGCGTAGGAGGCGTGAAGTGAACCGGTGTAGGAGGCCCTGCCCAGGCTGAACCCCCTGGCTGCTCCGGGTGAGGTGGTGGAGGACGTGTCCACGTAGGTGCACCATAGTAGTGCCACGCTGGTGGAGGTGGCACAGGTGGAGGTGGCACTGGTGGACGAGCAGTCGTAGCGGGGGGCGTGGAGACCGCCGGTAGCCTCGTGCAGGACAGTAGGCTAACGATACGTCTACACCCCTCGTGCACCCGACGCGCAAAGCTGAGGCCCTCCTCATGGGTCAGCTGCGCACCACTGGCGAGCCTCTCCAGTACTGTGCCGGACTCGGCGTATAGGTCAGAACCGACGTCAGCCTGGACACAAAGACATAAAATGGTCGATTATGGAAACGACATTACCATTTGGGAATCTTTGAAATGACATGTAACGTACCGCGAGGTGAGCGTCGTGCGCGAAGTGCGCGGGGTACGTGTCCGTCGGAGCGGCGACGTGTGTGGCAGGCGGGTCTACCACATATACGAGCCTGATACGGGTCTGCGGCTGGTACCAGCGCAGGTACTCCGCGTACTCCCTGCTGTCGTACGGTCGGTCCTCGTCCACGCGGTCGTCGAGCGCATCCTGCCACTGCTCGACCCAGGGCTGCATTCTCACCGACCAGTCCGTGCCTCTTTTCACTCCCTTCCCGCTGTGCCTGCGTATAAAACCATTACGTAATGTGAGATACTTGCGAACGCAGTAGTAAGTATGTACATATTTAGCACAAACGTACACTCACCCGTGCACGTGCCGCGGAAGCGATGGTCCGACTGGTACAGGAACCGGCTGCCATAGCCCGAACTGCCGCATCACCCGCTGGGGTGCGTAGTCCTCCACGTAGATGAGGTACACGAGCTTCCGGCGGGTGAGCCAGAAAGCCCGGTCACGCCAGCAAAGTGAAGACAGACCGCCAGGAGCACGGGCCTGCACTGCCGTATCAGCGTACGGCTCCCAGCGCACGTCGTCGGCTGTGATGCGGTCGAGCTGCTCCACAAAGACTCGGTACGCCCGCGTGACCTGCACGTGCGCGAACTGTACCTGCAAGAAAGACAAGTTGTTTACAATGACGATCGTCAATAAGAAAGAAATAGTTAACTGTGATAAAACTTACTCGGCGACGGCACCACATAGAACCCATCGTCGGCCGGTCGACTTCTCCCCCCGGATACATCTCGGGCCCGTACGGACCCACGTCGTCTAGCACAGGTCGTCCGACGCTTAAGCGCTCGAACGACCACAACTGTAGTAGCAGGGGACAACCCGTGAGGATCGAGTTCGGCTTGACCCTCGTGCACGCATCGCACAGCGCGCGGTACGTCGCGGCAAGTACGGCCGATCCCCAGCTGACCTGGTGGGGCTCGCCGTCAGCGATCGCCCTCGCATAAGCGATAAGGCGCGCATCCACCGAGTTGCCGTGGCTGGTGGTGAAAAGCACCCAACCAAACAGCCACAGCACGTACGCCTCCAGGTGCCGCGAGACCTGCTGATCGTCTGCCTGCGGAACCATGCGCTCCACCTGAATGCAAAAAAGTTGTTATTAGTACGTAATACCACAAAAAAGAGCTTCGAAGATACGATCGATTTTATATACCACGTACCCGGTACTGTCTGAGCCACCTCAGTGTCGGCCCATGGGTCTGCGCCTCTCCGAACACGTGGTGGTCAGCGGCCGGTGGAACGATACCCTCGAATCTGCCGAGCAGGTCAGCGCGCCAGTCGGCCGGGGCCTCCGGTAGGAAGGCAGCGTCTCCCGCGATCGGAAGCCCAAGAAGCAGGGACACATCCTGCAAGGTCGGCGTCATCTCCCCGAATGGGAGGTGGAAAGTGTGCGTCTCGGGCCGCCAACGGTCCACCAAAGCCGTCAGTAGGGAACGGTCGAACGGAAATCGTCGTGATCGATCCCCGCCCGCCTCGTCCCCGCCCTCGTCCCCGCCAGCGGCTCCATCCTCCTCTGTGGCCTGCACCATCCGGGCAAGAGGGAGTAGCCCGGCATCCCGCAGCCTGCAAACAAAGTGAAGGTCAGCACGGAACGAACTAACGGTCGCACTAAACGCTGGAATAGTGCTCACCTGGCAGTCCAACGAGGGTCGAGTCCCCAGGCCACGCGAGGTGTCCGTGTCCGGACCACTCCCAACTGAGGCGGCTCGTCCGTGCTCCCCGGTGGCGGCACTAGATGGGAAGCGCGATGAGAGCGGTCCACGTGCTCGTCCAACAGCGCGAACCGCCACTCCGAGTCACGTCCAGCACGAGTCATACCTGCAAAATTTGTACAATACTTTCAACATTCAATTTTCTGCATCTAAATTTGTACAATAATTTCAACACTAAATTTTATACATCTAAGACTGTACATTAAACTTGGTACATCTAAATTTCTACATCTAAACTTGTACATTATACTTTCTACATCTAAATTTGTACAATAAATGGTACACAAAATTTATAAACTAAATTTTCTAAACTTTATTTGTAAACTACATTTAGTACACAAAATTTGAAAATTAAATGTCTAAATTATATTTCTATATTTAATTTCTAAACTAAATTTTGAAACTACATTTTCTAAACTAAATTTGTAAACTAATTTTCTACACTACATTTTCTAAACGAATTTTCTAAACTAAATTTGTAAACTAATTTTCTACACTACATTTTCTAAACTAATTTTCTAAACAATATTTCTAAACTAATTTTCTACACTACATTTTCTAAACTAATTTTCTAAACTAAATCTCTAAACTAATTCTCTACACTACATTTTCTAAACTAATTTTCTACACTACATTTTCTAAACTAATTTTCTACACTAACAAAAAATATAACACGAAAAATTACCTGAAAATCGCGCACTCCCCCTCCTCTTCTCCTCCTCTCCCTCTCCTTCTCTTCTCCTCCTCTCCCTCTCCTTCTCTTCCCCTCCTCTTCTCCTCCTCTCCCTCTCTTCTCTGCGACGGCGGCCGAACGAAGGACCGCGCTCGGCGCGGTATATATCTCACTACAAGTCGCCGAACCGTTGAGCGACTGAAATGCAGTCGCCTAACGGTTGGGCGACTGGATGGAAGTCGCCCAACCGTGGGGCGACTGCAATTAATCGCCCAACGGTTAGTAGATTCATTAAATGTCGCCGTGTGGTTGGGCGAACGCCTCCAGTCGCCCAACCATTAGGCGACTGGAGCCTATTTTTGTAAAAAATTTTCCCGCGGGTATATTTATGTAATTTCGAATAAAAAATGGATTATCCGTACAAAAAATTCGAAATCTCAACCTGATTGGGTGGCCCATGAGCAATCTGGCCCTTAACGGGTTGGCTACAGAAAGCTGCATGTCCGACAAGGAGAAAAACAGGCCAGCCCATCCCAAAACACCTCAGCATTAGCACAACAACCGGTACGGAGAACATTTCCAGTGCCCCCACTGTAATCGTGATATCAGTGCTCCTGTTATTCGAAAATCACTCTAAATAGTTACGAAGAATTCCTAAAAGAAATTGCACATAGAATAAATTTCAAATCCAAATTCGATACACCAGCACTCTCCAATCAATCAAACAAGCCGAGCCGTCGTCAATTTTCGCAGACATGAACAGCAGCAGCCCACACTGTGCGTTCCGACTGATCACCTGCCAGCCACGTGGCACCTGCCTCTTCTCCTAGTTCTCGTCGTCAGGCTCGAGCAGGTCCCCGGAGTCCCACTCCCATCCAACCAAACTTCTCCAAGGTCCTCTAGTTAGGATCATCCATCGCTCGGTTCTCCGCAGGTTAGGCGCGATTCCTGAAGAGATCGCGTAGCTCGACCGCTAATTTCTCCTTTCCTGTATGCATTCCTGCCAGTTTTTTGAATGATTAGTGTGCGTGATGCCCGTGTATGTGGCTTGTCCATTCCAGCTTACGGCCGATGGTTGTGGTGGATTCAGAGGCTCTTCTCTGAACGCAGCCATGTCGCAGAGCAGAGATGGGACGCCGAGGCAGCGGTGAGTTGTCTCCGCGCCGTATTGCTGTGATTTCTGCATTTAAGTGGCATTGAGGCTCGGTTTGGGGGAACTTCTTTGAGAGGCCGGTGAGGATGCCCCATTTGGGGGAGCCATGGCGCTTCTCTAGTTCTCTATTCTAGGTTCTTAGCTTTAATACACACACACACACACACACACACACACACACACACACACACACACACTCTCTCTCTCTCTCTCTCTCTCTCTCTCTCTCTCTCTTGCTTGCTGATCAATAGTTTTTTGTTTTCTAGTAAAACATGAGATATAATCGATCTGGAACTCTGGATATTAGTCAGAAGAGGATTGACTGCAAAATGGTCGGCTCACTATTGCTTCATCTTTTAGCAGGGATGCCAGTTCAACAAGTCGCTCAAGCAAGGTTGATGGGGTTGCTGTGGATGTGGTAATGCCGCATCAATCCAGTGCTCCCAGATAGATGCTCTTAAGAGTTTTGATTTTTTTTTTGTATATGAACTTCTATTGTCTTTTTGCTGGGTGTTCTCCCTTGATAGTTCAGAACAAGTCTGCTCAAAATTTAAAGCAGCCATGTTTACATCAAGACAAGCGACTAATGAATTGGTGTGATTTTGGGCCGTCATCAGATGGGAGATGCTTAACTTTTGCTCATTTTATCTTTAGTAGTACAAAACACACTTCCCATTTCTTTATTGCCTTTAATGACGAATATGCAGGTTTAGGATTTCTTCAAAAAAGAATATGCAGGTTTAGGTAATTGAACGATTGTATTTTTATTTATTTGTACCAAACTACCAACAATGGCCTTTGCTAACTCATTGATGCAATATTTAAGGCAATAGAAATTTCTGGACCAAATGTTCTATTAAGTATAACCAGAGAAAAGCTTTGTACTCTGTCAAAAGCTTACAGTGCAGGCAACACTACTTTTATAGAACATGAATGGTATGATCGCCTGTTTGTGCTTTTTTCTTAATACATTGTAAAATTCGATTCAAGATTTTGTATAAATTTTGATTTTGTTATTCTCATTCCTGTGATCAACGGATCAATTAGTTAGCTTATTGGTAGTTTTGTTAATTGAATGGTATTCCAGTGCTTAGGTCAGTTTTTAACCATGGATGCAGAGTGGTACACCACATGAAACTGATAATCATTGCCAAGATGAAGAATTGGAAAACATAGGTAATTTGCTTTAGCCAAGTGCAAGTTCATTTAAGAAAATGAGAGTTTGGCAACATTCCGATTATTTTTATAGCTACACTTTGCATTATCTATTTGTATGAAGTTGTTTCATTGAAATTGAGATAGTGATTTTTGTTTGGTTAGTAGGCATTTTGCTAATCAGTATGATTGGTGGGGATTTTTCCATCGACTCTTGTTGGGGGTGTGCCCCCACCATGGCCCAGTTGGCCCATTGTGCATAAGCCTAAGCATGTATGTAAGCAAATGGTAGGCCAATGTAGGGCATGCGAAGGAAAAGACGTATATACCCTATTAGTAAAGACTCCAAGAGGGGTATTTATGTAAACATGCTCACCGATGGCTATAAATATAGCCCATAGGGTACCATGGGAAGGAGAGAGAGAAACACTTAAGAGAAGAGACTATTGTTGGCTTGAACACAGGGCATCCATTCTACACCTCCCTTCACATGAGTTTCAGGCTCCGGGTACCCCTCTTGGGTCTCTTGAAGCCTTGGTACATACTGTTTTGTGCGTAACCACAGCAGTTGGCGCCGTCCGTGGGGAGCGGCGTAGAAGCCACAGGTTAAAACCGAGCCACTAGCACCACCGAACCGACTGATTCCGATGGCACCGAGCAGGGAGGCGGTGTCGGCCCCGAAGCGAAGGAAGGGAGCCACGGTCGTGAGGTGATAGGGTCGATAGCCAAGGGCCCTCCAGCCCTGTGGCAGCGGCGCACCGGGGTGGCTACGTCCGGTGCCACAGTAGGCAATGAAGAAGGCCCTCCAGCAGCAGTGCAGGTCATGGAACGGACGGTGTCGCAAGCGGAGGACCCTGCCTCGACATCCCCCAGTAGTTCCAATGCACCCTGGCCACCGCCACGTTGCGAGCCGAGAGCGCTCTGGTGTCGACGCCGGGAGTTGGTGGTAGCGGGCTGGAGGCGATCTGCGGGATGCTGCAGTGGGAGACAGTGGACCTGCGAAGGCCCATGTGGGAGTTGCAGGAGGCGTCGAGCCAGCAGACCCCAGCCATCATTGCTGTGGAGGCAACCGTGGAAGGGACAGGAGTCTGGATGCCACCATCGGCGCTCGCAGCGTCCCCTGGTAGGTGGATTCTGAGTCCCCCTAAGTGCAGGTTTGCAGCGGTGCACTTGGCCGGAGGACTTCAAGATGTTCATGGTGGAGGACTACAAGGGCGACACCAATCCCTGTGAGTTCCTACACCTATGAGAAGGCCATCAAAGCTATGGGAGGGGACGACTCAACAAAGGCCAAGGGGTTGCTGCTCGCTTTGCTGGGAGTCACAGTGTCCTGGTTCTTCACGATCGTTCCCAGCTCCATCTACGCGTGGGAGCAAGCCCGCGACCGCATCCATAACCACTTCCAAGGCAACTTCAGGGAGTAGATCGACGCTTACCAGCTTTTCACAATAAATCAAGCTCCTGGAAAAAAGCTATGAGAATACTTCAAGCGCTTCGTGAAGGTTAGATGCCGGGTCAAGGACGTCAATGAGACGATGATTATCAACGCCGCCATTTGAGGCCTTCGAAAAAGGCCCCTCGCGGAGTACAACTCCCAGAAACCTATAAAGACGGTGGCACAACTCTTCGACAAAATGGAGGAGTATGCGAGGGTTAAGGAGGACATGGTGAGGCATGAAGTTGATATTGCGGGGCCTACACGGAGGTTAGGACCACCCCCTTGGCCCAAGGGAGGGCAGGATCTGCAAGCTGCGCAAAGGGCCTCGAGGCAGGTACATGTTCAGCATCGAATAGGGAAGCAACCGTCCCCAGTAGTCGGGCCACGGCAAAGGAAGGGGTCATGGCCTATGTTGCACGGATACTTCTGAAAATCGGTGTATTGGTATCGGATATGGATATGGTCCCAATGCAGCCAGATATGTATCCTGCTCGTATCAGTGATTTTCCTATTTTTCAAAAAAAGAAAATAATTCTCAACACTTGGTGGATACTTCCTCAATACTTTCCGGACACCTCTTAACCCTTACCTCTTATTCCACTCGTTACGAAGCTGTTTGTTCACTCGTTCTGTTCCCACTGATGCACACAATTCCTCTCACCCCCGACACCGCTCCCTTGCTCCCCTGCCCACACCGCTACTACTCCCATGCACTCGCCGGCTGCTGTCGCTCCCGTTCCCCTAGTCCCTAGATTCGATGACTAGATTTGGAGAGGGGAGATGGAGAAGTAAGAGAGTCTTAGTTTCTAGATGTCACCACTTGTGGGCATCATTGGCTCGTCACCACCTTCTCCTGGTTTGCTCTCGTCTCCCCTCTTTTTGCTCTCTTCTTTTTCTTTCTTCTTTGTGCTTGTTGAGGAAAAAGAGAGGGAGAGATCGAGATGGGATTAATGTTGGGTGACGGCTTCAGATGGGAGTAGAGAGATTGAGATGGGTAACCCCATGTGTCTCACTGTGGTGGCCTAGTATGCTAGTGCATTGTTTTGTACAAATGGGTTGGTGGGTTTGCCCTTTGTTGGTGGGCTAGTTGGTTACAATGTGGCAATGATCTAGTTGGGCTGTCCATTTTCTTATAAGAAATTAGTCATTTTGTATTTTTAATTTCTTATCATATATATACATACATGCCACATTGGTGTTTTGGAGAAATGGCGTATCGAGGTATCAACGTATCCAGGCAATCTAGGCCATGGTCGTGGGAGGGGGCGTGGCCGAAATGATTGGCGCCCCAAGGGTGTATGGTACACGATACGTGGCAAGGGAGAGCACACCACGCGCGATTGCCACACTATCACGGTGCTTCGCAAGAATGTGACCAGGGAGCCGGGTTAGGACGCGAGGGCACCAATACTGGCGCATGTGTAGCAGCCCTCGGAGGTCCTGCTCGCGTGAGCCCCTTTGAACGTGTTGTGCATCAAAGCTGTCGAAGCCGGACCACGACATGTGATCAACGCCATCACGGGGGATCGTCCCTCGAATTCACTTCTAAAAGGCAGCAGAGGGCCTATGTGCGCCATGTACTCCACGTCGCCATGTACCCATGTAGGTGCCCCTGGCGTGGGCCAATGTGGACATCACCTTCACGACAGAGGACACCTCCAGGGTAAGCTTTCTCCCCCAAGACTTGTTGGTCGACATGGCCAACATAGTGGGGTGTGAAGTAAGAAGGGTCTTGATGGACGGGGGTAGCTCCGCGGACCTCTTGTTTGCTGGCGCCTTTGGTCAGATGGGCATCTTGCGAAGCAAGCTTTAGTTGCCTGCGGACCTCTTGTTTGCTGGCGCCTTTGGTCAGATGGGCATCTTGCGAAGCAAGCTTTAGTCGCCTGGGGTCGCCTAGGGTCCCGTTGTAAGGCCTCTTTTCGTAATTGATGTCAATCTCAACAAAAATGAGATAATAAGTTGATTTACGAGTATACATCTTGTACACAACAATTGCATACTCTAGGATAATCTTGGAAGCAATTAACTCCTTTAAATGAGTATTTGACTTCAAATTAATTGCTAGCAAAGCTACACATTCGTTTGCCATTAATTATCCAAAATATTCCATAAACACATAATGGAGAGAATAGATTCTTCAATCTCTCACTTTTTGGTAATTGATGACAACCTTATTACAAATAATTGAATTTAAATTAACATAAATATATTTTAGCTACAAAAGCTTCATATACTCGTGGGATGTGTTTCAAAGTACAGATTCTCAATATATGTGGACAAAGAAAATTGATTAATACTAATAAAACAAAAAAATATAGAATGAACCCCTAAATATGCGCATACAAGAATATGTAATAATAACATATGCATATATATTCATATTAGACTTTTAGAGGTCAACCTATATTTTGGATCCGAGGAGTGCAACAAGATATAAGAATATGATGTCAAATGCATAGCTCTACGATTTTCACCTTTTCATTCAGACGAGACTAAACAATATCATACTCAACAAATAAGTTAGTCTCTCATTTAGATTTGTTATTAATTATCAAAACCAATTTAATGGAGCTTGAACTTACAATCTCTCCCTTAACATTTTCTTAATGACCAAAATAGACGTAATCAGACTAAAACATTTTTCATGAAGATACCATGCTCATTTTCTTAACGACCAAAAAGATATGTACATTTGAAATCATGTTGAGCTCAAAAAGTCATAGCCATAGCTCCTTAATGCATTGGAAGAAATGGAAACAAACTACGAAAAAATCTGAGATAAATTGTGGAGCTAGTCTTTAGTAACACACAAGTTTTATTTTGGGTGGCTTACCCAGATGTCAACCATTTTAAAGATATGAAAATCACAAAGTTTCCAAAAGATGAATGTTTTAGGTTTCCAGATTTTGATATTCCAATTGAGCTTCGAAAGATAGATGAAAAGATAATTAACAGAGTTCCAATAAATTTGAGAAAATGTAGCATCTAAGATCAACTATATAGAATCAAATCTTATAAGAACAATTTTCTCAAATTATGAACCCATTTGGAGATTTAAAAGTCACAAATCAGTACAAAACCATGCAAAAGTCTGAACTTTCAGCATTTGATCAAAGTGAAAAAAAAGTCATAACTTTTACCCATCAAATTGAAATGCTTTCAAATTTGGCAGAAACAAGATTCGGACTCGTAAGAAACTTTTCCAAAAAGAATTTTTGAAAAACGAGTCTCCATTCAAAATATATGCCAAAGTACACTTTGTATGCAAGATTTTTACTCAAAGCGAAGAAAAGTCAAAACTTCTTCAATGAAGTCCAAATGATTTGAAATTTTCCAGAAATTAACTTTGTCTATTTATAAAGATTTCCAAAAATAAATTTGAAAAAGAAATTTTCTTTCAAGAGACATGCCCAATTTCTTTTTGTAGGCAAGAAAAGAGAATGATTTTCCATTGAAGGATCAAAATGCAAATCAATTTGAATTTCATAGAGTTTTCACTTTCATGGATTTTTATAAGTTAAAAATACTATTTCAAACTAAGACACAAAGAAATCCTGCTCAAATAGCCAAACTTTGATTTTATTCTAGCACCAAAAAATTTGACATCAAAGATTTCTTTTTTTTCTCTATAATTGGTACTTTCAACCTTTTGTTGTCCTTTTATCTTTCATGAAGAGCATACACCACTTTGAAATTGATACCACTTATGAGACATTTGATAACACTTATGAGAATAATTGATTTTATTTGTAGAAACTTGATACTACTTGTACGGAGAACTAATATCTCTTATAAACATAAATTTTAGGTTCCACTCGAATAATGAAGGTATCACATATAAACATGGTTATTAAGACGGTGCGGCGCGGTGCCTCACCACCTTCACACAACAATATCGCTTATGGCGCGCGGTGTGACGACGCCATATGATGTGCGGCGTGGTGACACTATACACACATCTTAATTTAGTTTGGTAAATATAGTAGAACATACATATCTTGATTTTGTCTATTCTTAAGCTCATGTAGCACCATCATCTACCAATGTACTTTCTCCTATATAGCACCCATCCCCTTGTAACTTGCAAGTTGTAACATGTAACTTGCTACAATACATTACAGTAATGCATATTTGATATTACATTTAATTGAGTAAATATGAATTGAATGATATACCTTGTTCATACTTTTGATAATATGCCATATCTTTTCGTAACCCACAAGCTACATGAAAATGGGTCAATATGAAGTGAATAACTAAGAATTAAAATATATAATTATATGAACAATGAGCAACATGACAATTGACAAGCATGACATGACCAACATAAATCCACAGTCTACAAGCATAGAGTCATAATTCATAAGTCCAAAACAATAACATAAATACAACTCTCATCTCACAAAAGTCATCCAAGTAATGGTTCCCTTAGCTAATGGTAGCTGGGAGGTTTGTACCTAGAACCATACTGTGCAATGGCCTCCATAGTAATTTCGAATTGTCTTAAATTTGCGGCATTAAATGGTATGCCACACTCATAAAAGAACTTGGCTATCTCTATGTTGACGGCATGTCTTTCTTCCTTGGTCCTCATGCTGGATTGAATGCTACTTTGAGAAGCCCCTTTAACATATTTTTGCTCTACAACCTCTGCGGGTGTACGTTGAAGCATTGCACCAATGGACTTCTTAGTCTCGTTTGCCATCTTTGGTGGTGGACCCTTGAACTTCAAGGTAGATTGCTTTCTTTTGGTAGCTATCTCTGAACTTGGCTGCACAACACTCCTAACAACATCTGGGACTCCTTTGTCACATGATCTCCATCTTGTTCTCCTTCATCGTCATCTAGGAAGAGTGGCCTCTCCTCCCTCTTCTTTTTCATCAAAGCATCATGCATTTCTCATGTGATTGTTGTGGTTGTTTTAGCGCACTTTTGAACATCTCTAAACCCACCCACAAGATGCTCCTTGAGCCTCGTTATTCCTCCATGTACAATTTTGCTACAAAGCGAACATTGCACCGAATCTCGGTTGCCAATTATTGGCCAAAACACATTCTTTCATCTCGAATCATTTGACTTTGCCCTCCGTTTATGATCGGCCATTGGATCATATGAGGTGGCGTTAGAGCCCCCTATGCTTTCAATTGCCATTTGTGATATGTCGTGCTTCTGCACGTTGCAAACTAGCATTAGCATATGACTATGATTATTGATTGTAATTAGTAACTAGTATATAGCAGTACTGCAGTAGCCTACACATATGGTAATTAGCAACATAATTGTATATATACCAGACTAACTATCAGAGAGTGTATTCAGTAACTATTTACTCATTTACTGTTCAGACTGATCGGCGATCGCAACGCAATACATAAATCAGACGCCGCTTCATTCGTGAACCGCGATTCACTGGCGACACCGCAAGGTCCGCGACAGACGAAGGTGAGTCCGCGAGTGGCGAGGGGAAACTAATCGGTGGAGGTGACGAAGAGCCACTCGGCGAAGCAAGAGGCGGCGGCGAACCGGAGGAGGCAGCAGCGAACTGGAGGAGGCGACGGTGAAGCAGGAGGCAGCAGTGGACTGAGGCGACGGCGGATGCGGCTGCGGCGGATCCGGTTGCGGCGACAACGGTTGCAGCGACAGCGGATCTGGCTGCGGCGACAGCGGATCCGGCTGCGGCAACGGCGGATGCGGCGGCGGCGGATCCGGCTGCGGCGACGGCGGATTTGGCTACGGCGACGGCAGATCCGGCGGCAGTGGGACTCTCTCGCTTTTTCGCCTGACTGCCAAAACCCTAACCGTGAGGTATGTCAGTCTGACTAATACCTCTCGAGTCTCGACTTTTAATGGTGTTTGCCAAACGGCAACTTACTTCCACAATGCTGCCACGACGACGCCACACCGCCATATCGCCGCCATGGCGGACGGGATACGGCGCAAACTAGATATCGTAGATATCTCAACGCCATAACAATCATGCCTATAAATCACTTGTAATCCACTTGATACTACTTGAGATCTTCAATAATTGCCACTTGAGATAGGCAATCACTTAGGAGTAACAATCCAGGAGATACCACTTGTAGAGGATACCACTTATTTTTCACTTGTAAGAAGCACCACTTGAGGAGATACCACATATCGGAGAGAGCATGGTTAAGGAAAAATTTTACTCGGCAAGGAAGAAAATTAGATACCACTTGAAAGAAAAAATGATATCACTTGTAAAGACAAAGTTGAATATGAAGCCAATGTTAAGATGATCAAAAGTGTTATCACTTTCATAGAGAATACCATTTTTATGTTAAAAGAATGACAATATGATCAAAATGGCGTACGGACTCAAGAAAGTACTAGGGTAGCTAGCAAGGATAACAACGATCAGCTTTACTTTGGACAGCAAAGAAAATAGCTGATGGAATTAGAAATCAACAATTTTGGACAAATCAACCAAGTCTCATAGGTCTGGTCAGACCGACGGCAAAGGAGCGGACATACCGCTGACAATGTTGGTCCGACCGCTTAGCTAGTCTGGTCAGACACTGAGTTGGACCAGTTAGACCGCTGAGAGGGGCCGATTTGACTGCAGTGCAACAGAATGCACGCCGAGGATTGAAATTTTGAGAATTAGATACCATGTTGTAATTTGCTCCAAAATTTTTCACAAAGAATATGCAAACCAATTTTGGAGCATTTCGAATTATGTGCCATAAAAATCTCCTTTTAAAAATAGATTTTATCAAATTAAGCTTTTGTTTTGCAATACAAACCCATTTCCAAGAATTTTCTTTAAAAAGGTCAAAATAAGCATATGAGGGTATTTTTAGGATCCAATTGCATATATGAGCTATAAATACCCTTGTGAGCCAATATATGACAATAATTTTGGCTCAAATGGCAATACTCTTTTAAATGCTAGATTGTGACCATTTAGGTCAAATTAAGATTTTGATACGTTTGAAAACCAAATATCTTTTGATTGGTTGGCCTTTTGTAAAGCTTTTGAACACAATAATGTTTAAAATAGCCAACTCTAGATTTTTAATATTGAACACTTTTTAAATTCCTTTTAGAATTGTTTTTGGCTAATTTTTGAGTTCAAAGGTAAAATAAGATACTAAATTGCTAGTTTTGGGTAAAAACCCCATTTTACTTATAATGAGTTTTTCTGAAGCCAAAACCATTGGAAAACCTTTGAAATGCATTTGTATATATATTTTTCAACTAGTTTTTCAAAGATATACTAATAATTTCAAAAATTTTGACTTTTGGCTAAATTTCTCAATTTTGAAAATCAGTACTATCACTTAATCAATTTGGGGCACATTTAGTGATGTGATATACATGATTATAATTTAACACTCACTCAATGTATCACGACACATCTTGCTCAAGATTGCAATGATGAAGTTTTTGAACAAGAGCAATGACACTTTCGAAATTGATTTTCAAGCAATGCAACCTATACAAGGCTAGGAGCTAGATATTTCAATTTAGATACTTATTATCAAAATGGCATTGGTTCTTGATTGGTAAGGCCATCCTCATGCTTGGCTCCATTTTTGCACATGATAGAGTTCATCTTTTCATGAATGAACCAAGTCTCCAATGTCACTTCAAGTATATATTAAACATTTAAGCGCATTTTAGCATCCAATACTTGGTTAGATCCATGAATGTTAGTCACAATACTTTTAGGCACCCAAATGGCCCTAACAATAGTTTTATGTGAGCTAACACTTTTAGCACACACATTGTCAGTTTTATCCTTTCTAAGCAAATAATCGTTATTAAAGGAAGTTAGCTAAGGAGTGATACCTATGAGACAATTCTTGCTAAAATGTTCCTTCTCCTAGCAATTGTAACAAGTTTAACATTTGCTTCCATCATTTGTCTTCTTGTCTTGCTTATTGCCAACTTCATTTTTATGACTTTGTTTTGTCATCCATCTTGTTACGGCATACCGAGGCTAAGTAACCCTTGTGATAACCAAAGCACATGATGTCCTTGAAGTGTTTTTTCATTTTGCTTTGGATTTCTCTTCACCTTCTTGGAGATGAAATCAATTCCTCTCTTGTTATTTAACCTTTGTTGCTTGCTCAAAATTTTGTTAAGAGATGCTTTCCCTTTATAGCATTTCTAAAAGTCAAGGTTCAACTTTGTGGCTTAGGCCTTAAGCTTGTTGTTTTCCTCTACAGAATTAGTATCACAATGTATAAAAGAAATAGAAGCATTTTCACTAGAGCAACAAGGCATATCAATTATGTTCTTGTGTAAAGTGGATATACTAACTTTAGGTGAAATCCAAGAGTTAGGAGCTACACATGGCAAATCTAATAAATCACATGTGATGCCTATATCCACCATAGGCTTAATGAATTCCTTGAGAAGAGATTCATGTTCTTCTTTTAGCACATCATAATTGTTTTAAAGATTTAGCCTTCTCCTTCGCAAGATATTCATTAAGCGCTTCTAACATATCTGTCAACTCATCATATGTAGCCATGTAGGCTCATCATTATTAACATCGTCATTTACCTCTTTATTACCATTAGCCATAAAGCAATGGGTTGTGTAGGACCAGACAGGCAACATAGGGGGGGTGATTGGCGCCTTCATATTCTCCTCAAGTATTCACTTAACTCTTTTTTCCTCAATAGCTATAGAGTTATGAAGACAAGAGTTGAAAACCCACTTGAAAACTGCAACAACATAGAGAATACAGCAGGAAAACAGACCTTGGTCAGAAGCTGGCAACGTGATCGAAATTCGACAACGTAGTCGAAAGCTGACAACGTCGTCGAAGATTTAACAACATGGTCAGAAAACGACTACAGAATGGAAATCACCGTAGTCGATAACCACTGAGACCAAAACCGACGTGATAAAAAATAAGTGCAGTCAGAACCAACGTGGTCGAATACCAATGAGTGGTCGAACAACCAACGTGGTCAGAACCAGTCAGAAACCAAAATGATCAACATAGTCGGAATCGACGTGTAACCAACGTGGTCATAAACCAGTAGGTGGTCGAACAACCAACGAGGTCGAAGGCCAACGAATGACTGCGACCAGTGAGATCGATTCAACTCAAAAACCAACCAGAGAAAACAAGGATCCGTGAGCTGTCGGAAACTCCATGCAGTAGGAAAAAGCGAAGCGGTCGGAAGAATGAATGTGATCGAAACCGGTGTGATGCAGTCTCGAACTTAACCGTGGTCGAAACCAACGTTGTCATAAAGCTGATTGACGTTCTAGAGAGTGCACCGACTACCGACTGCTTCAGTTCAGATTCAACAGAAGAACACAAAGTAATCGAAAGATCTGAACGTGGTCGAAAGCTAATGCGATATGATCGAAAACCTAACCGTGGTCGAAACTAGAAGCGGTTGTAAATGATTCGGAAGAACAGAGCAACGCATGACCACAAGCTCTAAAATCCACATATCTTTTGATTAAAAGATCAACTAGCCATGAAACTTTGTACATAACATGGTTAAGGACTCAAGAGGTTGCTCCAATCTTTGATTGAAAACTTAGTAAACAAGTTTAGAGCTTTTTGCGATTTAACCGAGCGCGCACAAGACAACGACTTCCAGATCGAGGAAATGATCAACCGTGCTCGTGTGAGAAGAATAACCAAGATGGCCTTGAGTATGATTCCACACAATACAACACGTCAGAACATCACAAAAACAAGCAAGAACTTCCACTCGAATCAAGAAGAGAAAAGAACAACTGAAGAACAGAGGCAGAAAAAAGAGAAAGAGCTGAACCAAACCCAAGCCAACTCAACCAGACAACAAATACACAAGCTATAAATTGAAGATTGATGTATTGCTCAGATAATTGGTTTCACAGTCACTCCCCTTAGAAGGACCAAGCTCTAACCCTAGAGCCCACACTCACTCTCTAACCTAACATGGGAGGGAGGAGCTAGCCACCACAAGGCCTAGCTAACCGTCTCTTACCCTAGTTCTTGCCTCTCCTCCCCTTTTATAAGCTCACCAATGAACCCAAGACCAAATATATCCTACCATTAGTCAAAACCAGGAATAACACATTAACCTCACCAAACATCGGGTTTTACTCACACGCTTCTCAAAGCGGTTTACATCCATTAACCTATTATTTAGTGAACCAACACTTGATCCACCTCACAATTTCAGCACATATAAGACCTAAACCATTTGGGCCGATGTCGCGGTTTCACACACCGCCACTTTTCCCGGTATTAGGCAGTTTACCAAAATGCCTCTCTACCGCCTTCCTCGAAGCTTCCCGCTTCCTTTGCCATGAAGCTTCGCGCATACTTCATCATCTTTCATGTGGCCCCAATGACTTGTCGTTAAGCCTCTCACGCGTCTGGACTCTACCGAACCGTCCTCGCTTGCAAATGACCCAAGTCACTTAGCGCACCACGTGCTTCTCCTCGCGCATGACGGCACCCGGCATCCTTGACTGCACAGGACTTTGGCTCCTCCCTGAGCCTAGTCCCAGTCCACCTTACTGTTGCCCGTCATGTGCACCTCCGGTAGCTCCCACTCCGGTTTCTCGTCGTCCTGGCTTGCAACCACCCCGCAAGCCTCAGTTATCTTCGGTGTCTCCCTGACCATTCTGTACCTCAACATCTCCCTATACCTAGTCCTGGTCTTTCCACACCTTACCATAACCTAGCTCCGAAGTCCTGCAACCAACACCAACAAGCAAACTATCTCGTAGTACCGCACGATACATAAAGATCATCAATTTGCACATTCAAAATGTATGCACCCAAATTACTGATTTTAATCTTAGAACCAAGCAATAACCACACGTGCGCCCTCGCAAGATGCCGGTCAAACCCTAACCATAACCCCACTAATTCCAGTGAACAACCTCAGCACACCGACTGGTCTGATACGACTTACGAGTACTCGAATGCATAAGAAATGAGGTACTCGTAGCCCATGAGTTCCTACCAGCAGCCTATGACCGTACAACAGACTGCTACGACCATCAAACACATAGGCTACGACTTACCAAAACAGATCGCTACGACCGCCGCTTGCATAGGCTATGACTTCCACAACCGATCGCTATGATTACCGCTCACATAGGCTACGACTACCGATCACGACCAGGCAGAGCTACGTCCATTGATCACAGGCTATGACTATTGATCACACATGGTCGTTCAGGCACTAAAGCTTTCGACCACCACGTGGTCGTTCTGCCGATCGGACCGTCCGACCACACAGTCGTAAACAGCGAACACTCCTGTCAGATGAACTCGTAAACACAAAGTCGTCGGCCAGGCTAACTCGTAGACAGACAGAAAGCGATCTTTTGCAAAACTCCACAAAACCAAACTCAACCTTCATACATACTCTAATCCAAATGTCAATTACTCATTACAACCATGGGGTGACCTCCACATGGTCTGATAGGTTGATGTGGAGGGGCTTGTGGATTCTTTATTTTCGGAGCTAGTGATTAAGCATTTTTCTCTCAACACCCATTCTTGTATGCAATCCTCCGTAGTTGAGAGACATTTCATAATTATCTTGAAAATGTGTCCACATCTCATGAGTGCTCTTGAGAGTGCATATGGCGTCGAACTCCTCTACACTCAAAGCACTAAATAAGAGTTAATTGCTTGAGCATCATGATGTAAGCGTTTATCTTCAATTGTTGGAGCAAGAGGATTCATTGGAGGAGAAAATCTCACATCTACAATCTGCTATATTTTAGGGCTTATGGCCTTAAGATAACACGGACGTGGACATCATAGCCAAAGCCACGAGCCTAGGTCACGACACCGTCCGATGTGTTTTTCGAAGTCATGACCTCCCCGTTCGTCTCCCAAGAATAGGGTCCCGTGCCCAACATCCTCTGCATTGGCTAGGAAGATGACCGGAGAGAACCTATCGTCAAGTTCCTTTAGGGAAAGAGCCAAACGACCTGCAACAGCACCGGAGGCTGTCCTACCGCGCATGAGTCTTGGACATAGCAGACGGAGTGCTCTACAAAAGAAGTGTAGGCACCCCACTGCTCTGGTGCCTGTCACGACGCGAGAGCCAAGAGCTCGCAGAAATCCACCATGGGCTGTGCGGATCACACTTGGCCCTGCAAGCCTTAGTAGGAAAGGCTTTTTGCTAGGGCTTCTATTGGCCCACAGCCGCTTCGAACGGGGCATGACCTAGTGAAGCGCCAGCAAGGATGCCAATGGACAGGAAGGCTCACCCACTCCCCGCGAACCCTCTACAACCCATACCCTCGGTATGGCCATTGGCACTCCAAGGGCTTGACATCATAGGACCGCTCCCCTGAGCGCCCTGTGACCTCAGGTTCGTCATCATAGCTGTAAAGTCGAGGAGGCCAACTAGAGGGGTGTAAATTGACGTTTTTAAATTTTCTTTGGTTAAAACCAAGTCTATAATGCGAAAATGTAAATCCATTGGGTTTTGCACAAATAAGGCCTAAATCAACTAGGTTCACCTAAATGCACCAACACCCTTAGTCTTGTCAAAGGATTGCAATCCTAGAATGACAAGTAAACAATTTAATTCTATGAATGTAAATTGTATGAATGTAGATTGAGCACAAGCGAATAAACCACAATTGACACACGACGTTTTACCATGGTGTTCAGAGACTTGCGGTATCCCCTAGTCCACATTGAGATAAGACCAAACGAATTTGACTAGCTCCATTAATTAAGCCAATCACCTTAATTCTGTTATGAATATTGTGTGTATTGATATGAGACCCAAAGGCCCATATATATAGGAGAGTACAAGAGGATATGCCATATAGAGATAAGGCATATATGGAATAGAATACAAACTCTATATCCTAATACAACTCTTATCTCCTTAACACCCCCCTCAAATGCAAGGCGTATGCAATAGCATTGCATTTGAAAAAGGGCTAACACTAAAACAAGAAAAATCCGAAGTCCGAGTCTTGATGATGTCGTCGTTGCATGCAGCCTTTGAATAAACTGTCAAATCAAGCCGAAAAGGAATATATAAAAGCATGACGGCGCAGATCGAAGCCCGAGATGGCGGCAGCGCAATGCACAAGAAGCGCAACGGAGGCGCAGTGCAAAAGAAGCGCGGCGGCTTTAGAAACTCGGGGCGGCGGCTTAAAGAGAAGCGGCGGCATCATAACGACTTCTACGATCTGCACGCTGCTCAGAGAATAGAGCGGCGGCTGCTGCTATGCAAAAGAACATTCCTACACTTCTATAACCGACAATAAATTTGTGGACTCACACGATTTTGACGAACTAAAAGAAATCAAAGACTATGGACTTAGGTGGACGCAACGGAAGACTCCTGATTTTTTTTGACTAAATCCCCCTTAAAATCCCCTCTCTCTCTCTCACCCTCTCCCCACTCCCTCAAAACCCCTCTTCATAGCACCATTAAAGCGGCAGCAAGTCATCATCTATTCCTCTCCCCATCTGTGCTCTTCACGGTAGCCAACAGAAGCAGCCGATCAGCCGGCGGGAAGAGTCGGCAAGAGCGGCGGCGAGCAAGAGCGGGCGGACCGTTGAAGAAGAAGAGACCGGCGGCCCACCTGGCCCAGATCGATGGAGATCCGAGCGCGGCGGCCCTGGCGGCGAGAGAAAAAGAGTAGGCGGCCGGCGGTCAAGGCGGAGAGGTCGGCGGCAAAGCTCACCCCTGGCAGCGACGGATCCGGTTGCGGGGATCCCGGAGGGCGGCGGCAACCCCAGAGTGACGGCGGCGGAACACCCCGGCGTGGAGAGAGCCAGAGGTCCGGGATCCGGTGGCGGGGATCCCGGAGGGCGGCGGCGACCCGAGAGTGGCGGCGCGGACGCAGAGGCGCGGAGGCGGCGGTGAATCCGAGCAGGGGAGAGGCCAGATCCGGGCTTGCCGGCGGTTGAGACGGCCGGATCTGGACTCGGCGGCGTCAGAGGTGGCTAGATCCGGGCGCGGGCGACAGTGGAGACGGCCGGACCAGGCGGGCAAGCACACGGCGCGGTGGCCTCGGGCGGCGGAGACTGCCAGATCTGGCGTGGAGAAGGCCGGATCTGCGCGGCAGCCGGGAGGAAGAGCCGATGACCCGAGCGACGATCCACGTGAGCGACGGCCGGAGAAAACCGGATCCGGGCGGTCCATCCAGATCGAGGAAGTAGATGAGGGCGGCGGTGACCAGAGACGAGGAGACGGCCGGTCGGTGCAGCCCAACAAGGTGGCCGCCCCCGGGAGCGGAGAACTATCCTCCCGGGGGCAGCAGCAACAGCGGAAGTAGATGAGGTTAGGGTTTCAACCTATGCTCTGATACCATGTTATGAATATTGTGTGTATATTGATGAGGCCCAAAGGGCAATATATATAGAGAGTACAAAAGGGATATAAGGAAACAAATAAGAGTCATATTCTATCTCTAATACCTTATCTCTAATACCCTTAACATTAGCCTCCAACAAGGCCACTGGGATAAAAAATCATAGTCCCAATTCAACGAGGCCAATGGGATAGAAAACTACAGAGCTAGGTTAGCAGCTTACCTCGGGTAGTAGGCCTTCACTACTGGCAGATGGGACCGTTGATCCCGTCTTTGCGGGGTGGGGTGAGGGGACAGTATGCAGCATCAAACTTCGGGCCATGCGGAGCATGTAGAACACTGCGAGGTCCTGCTTGTTCATCCGCCACGCCAGCTTGCAATGTCGCTTTGCTCGCACCTCGTCTTCACGATCCAGCTTGACGCGTGGCAAGGGAACAAAGTCGATACTTTGCCTTGTCTAGCGAAGCCGAATCCTAGGCTCGACCAGATGGTTAGACCACCACCTCACCCAGTTCAACTCCCACTTCGTCCGAGTCGAATTGGAGGGGAAGTCCTTCGAGCAACCAGCCGAACCTGGAAGTTCACACTTGCCAGGCTGCAGAACTGCTCGTCGGCCACCCTGTTTGGTTTGCATGGGCATCATGCAGGGACGCGAACAGTGTAGCGGTTGGCACAGTAGCCTCCAAATGTGTGGCCTAGGAGAAGACAGCTAGCCGCGCTATGGCGTTGGTGGTCAACTGCGCCAACTCCAGATTGTACAACCAAGGACATTCGCCACAACACAAGCTTGGCACCGAAGTAGGCTGCAAACATGACAGTTTCGCCATCCTTTGGCCAGGGCACCACCTCGTCCTCTGTCGAAGGGTGAACCGACTGCTGGTAGGCAACCTTGTCGTCCCGAACTAGCATGTCCAGGAACTCCATCAAGGACCTTCGGAGTGTGTTTACAAAAACTCGAACGTGCTCAGCTCCTCTCCAATGCTTTCCAACAGAAACTCGGACTACGCATCCTCGGGGGACCCGCCGTCGTGTCCACCACCGGCACAACTTGATGCCACAGCCATGTCGACCCTACCACGATTCGCAGACCCACCGTCGCTGAGGCTACTGTGCGGTGCCGGATGGCCGAAGCAAACGCCATGGCTTGACCGCAGGACACGTTGTCCTGCCTGGGTCATGGTGGCTTTGGGGTCACTCCGGCAATGGTCAGGCAAAAGGAAATGGAGCCGCACTATCACCGGAAAAGCTATGCATCAACGACGAGATAAAGGGAGATCAATGCAGAGGCAAATGATCGTCAAGGTGTGTTGGGGAAGATGAAGCAGCAAGCATCATAGGAAATGGTGGGGCGCCCGTGTGCTTTTAGAGCGGCAGTACAAGCGTGTCTTTTTAGGGGGCATAGGCGCCCCCATAACTGGCGCAACCACCCACGTTCTTGCCGATGGATCGTGGCCATGTGGTCGGGATCAACAGCCCACGGCAAAGACCGTCACCACTTTGCTCAAGCGACGAGGCTGGCATGGTACCCCAAATAACGGGATGCACCCACGCGCATGCGCTACATGGGGAAGGTTTTCAAGATGAAGCCTACTCGCTAGCTAGAGGACTTCCACAACAAAGCCTGCTCTTTGACTCGAGGACTTCCAGGATCAAGCATGCCAACCAGTTCCAGGACTTCTAAGACGAAGTCTCCCCACTGGCTCAAGGACTTCCAACACAAAGCCTATCGGCTAATTAGAGGACTTTCGCGGCGAAGCCTGCACGTCGGCCCGAGGACTTCCACAACGAAGCCCACTCGTCGGACGAAGGACGTCCAGAACGAAGCTTGCCAATGGGCTCGAGGACTTCCAAGACGAGGCCTACCCGTCGACTCGAGGACTTTCGACATGAAGCCTATCCTCTGACTAGAGGACTTCCGCTGTGAAGTCAGCACGTCAGCACAAGGAATTCAACAATGAAGCCCGCCTGTCGGCTCGACGACTTCCAAGGCGAAGCCTACCAACCAACTCGAGGGCTTCCGACATGAGGCCTATCCACCGATTAGAGGACCACCAGGACGAAGACTAGCTATCGGCCCAACAACCCCACAGGAAGCATCGCTCTGTCTGTTTGACGGATCACAATAGTGGGCTGAAGGGACAGAGGGGGCCAAAGCGCAAAGTGCATGGTTTTGGCCTATCCATTGCGAAGTCCTTATCCATGAGAGGCTATTGTTGGGGGAGTGACCTCCACCATGGCCCTGTTGGCCCATCGTGCGTAAGCCCAAGTATGTATGTAAGCAAAAGGAGGCCCATGTAGGGCATGCCAAGGAAAAGACATGTATACCCCCATTAGTAAAGACCCTAAGAGGGGCATTTGTGTAAACATTCTCACCTATGACTATAAATATGACCCGTAGGACACCATGAGAAGGGGAGAGAGAAACACTTAAGAGAAGAGACCATTGTTGGCTTGAAGACAGGGCATTCATTCTACCTCTCTCTTGACATGAGTTTTAGGCTCTAGGTACCCCTCTTGGGCCTCCCGAAGCCCTGCTACCTACTGTTTGGTGTGTAACCCCTCTCAGGCCAATTGCAAGTTCATTTAAGAAAATGAGTTCACCAACATTCCAATTATTGTTGTAGCTACACTTCGCATTACCTATTTGTATGAAGTTATTTTATTGAAATTCAGATAGTGATTTTTGTTTGGTTAGTAGCCATTTTGATAATCGGTCATTTACTTGTTTGATTGGTGGGGATTTTTCCATTGACGCTGATTGAAAATTACTAGGAGATTCAGTTAGTGAAGCTATCTTAGCTACCACTGTTTTGTCAGACATGGGCTGCCATTTCCACTAGGTGGACCTATCTTGTAGAAAATATTTGGTTAGCCAGGATGTAGCTTTGAACAAAAAATATATAGGCCCTATTCTTTTTAGCTTCTAAAAGCTGTTTTTCGGCTTTTCTATAGTAACTAACTTTTAAACAGAGTATTTTTTCAAGATAGGGTCTACTAGTTAATTGGAGTACATACTTTACTGACTTCATTATATCGGCAAAACTCGCACGTGAGTTTCTATTACTTTGTAATCTCTCGTACAAATAGTCTAAAAGCCACAAGCCGCAGCCAAAAAGAACAGGCCCATAATACACTATAGCCACTTGTTGATTGATCATTAGCTCATGTGATGCCCCATGGTTCAAAAACGCTTGAGTTCTGCCCCCTACCCAAGAAAGATTATGCATGCGTCTCAAATCACATCCATTTTTTTATCGGGAAATAGTAGGGGAGGCCCTTAATCACATACATTTTCATTCTTTGCACAAAAAGATCAGCCCAAGTTTACCATATGTGATTGCTTAAATTTTATATATACTTGTTCCATGTCATCGACTAACAAGGTGAGACTTAACCACATTATGCTCATGCTCACCCACATACACTCATGGGCAATTCCAAAGTGGGTCGGGATATGGGTCATGTTGCAAATAATGCACAAAAAATAGAGATGAGACGAATTTTTACGTGGAAAACTCTTACGGGAAAAAACCACGGGCGCACAAAGGCAAATCACTATAATGAGTAGAGATTATAATGGAGCGCTTCATCCTTCCTTTTGACTACTGGGGTACATTTATAAGGCAAGGGAAAAGAGTCCCATATAGAGAGAACTGAATCAGAGTTGATTGCTACAGATTGATACCACGTCTGATACAACTTGTGCATGGCTCAGGCGTGGTATGGCATGAGACGATGTAGTGTCCTGTATAGACATGGTACGAATTTGGATCAACTTCAACAATCTCCACCTTGAGCCGAATTCCCTTCAGTAGTCGAAGAATGTGATAAACTCCAATAAAATCAGCATGAACACCTTGTGCGCCAAAAGTCCATCGGACTAATCTTCAAGCAAAAAGACTGGAACAGTCTTGTCCAAACGCCTCTTGCGAAGCAAAATTGAGTAAACCACCAGCAGCTCTGAACACACAGCTATTAACAAAGTAGACGAACAAATTTGGATCTTCAACAATTCATAACCCCAGCAAAGTCTGAGTTTGTGCAACTGACCTCCTGAAAAAATGCTCAATCGTCAAATGGCATAAACCAAAACATCACCTGTGACGCTGGATAGATAGCGAAGAATGCATATCATGAAATCTAACATGCTCCACTCGGAACACAAAACTCGTAAACAACGCTCATTGAAAGAGCAACTCTTCAACAAGAAAGACTGGAAAAGTCTTATTGCACAAGTAACCATCACGTATGCCAAACTGCCGACTTCAAAAGTAATTAAATTTCATAACATGGTTGAAATTGCTCCTGTAAAACTGTTTGGATGAAAGGAACTTTTGTGCCGTCAATGGAGTATAAACTGCAGTAGACCCTTCATATCAAGCTACGACAACTAAAAAACATTGTAGTTTCCATGCAAAAATAAACTCCTTGCACTTAAATCCTTCATCTCAAACTAAAATTGAAGCAAAATATTCACTTTCAAACAGCAAAACTCCAAAGAGTATCATGCTGGCTACCATCAAGGGTGTCATCAAACTGTGATTAAAATACAAAATTCAGTTGCCTTCACAACTGATTGATTTTTTAAATCTCCTTGATCAAGCATGGTCCAAATTAACTCATTATGTTGAATGCCTACAACTCTACCTTAGACTCCTCATCTATAGATCTTGCTGCAGTAACCAGTAGAAGACGATGGATCATCAATGAAATTGCCAATGATTAATCCCATATGGATGCCGCTAATAAAAGGCACAACGACCTGAATTGCAATGAACTCCATCAACAAAAAGCATGTAGAGCTGACGACACAGATTCAACGGAGATGGTGCAGTACGATACCAGGGCATGGCGTCAAGCGGTGCGAGCAATAATACTGGCAAACCTGACACTGGAACAGTCGCCGAGGTAGAGCGTAGAACGACGCTCAGGATGGCATGGGTCAGCGCCAAATTAGAGCCAAGGCTTGGAACAGAGTCGAGGCAAGTAGAATCGCCGAGTTGACACTACTGAATCATGTGCACAGCTGTGTACATGTAGTAGTGCAGGGCCTTCAAAATTTTCCTAGTCACCTTCTTGGGTCAAGCAATAATTTTTGGCAGAAATTAGCGAAATCTCCCTTCAACCACTGAATTCACATCGGAAACGCTGCTTGGACCGATGGACAAAGAATTGAGACGCCGCTTAGACCGGTGGATGAAGACTTGAGGAGCCGCTTGGACCGATGGATGAAGGATGTGTCGGCGCTTGGACCAGTGGATGAAGAGCAGGTGGGCGTTGTGCTGTCTTTTCTTTATTGCTGCATTCTCTCTTTGGAGCAGATGCATGTTGTGCTGCTAGCTACTGGATGTTGTTGCCGACACCTGGACCGAGGAAAAAAAATTGGAGAGACGCTGCACGGGATGACTAAAGGAATGCGACGCTGCTGTGTCTTCATGTCTTTGCTGACTATGTTGACTGGCTTTAGCTTCGGGACTGAGATGAGACCGCGACGTGTGACGTGCGACTTGCTGCCTCCATGATTGACAGTGTGTGCCACCTGGACATTGCCTCGATGCTTCGCAGGGCCGCACAATGGCCGCCTTGGGAGTCAATGCTCCCAGGGCACCGGGCAGTGGATTTGATCTTGAGTTGAGCTGTTCGCTTTGGATTTGTAAACGTCATAGTAATGAGACGACGAAGCTCCCTTGATGCCGTGCGGATGCCGTCCCTGGGAGTCGGCTCCTCCCAATGGCAGCGGTTAGGATTTTCAATTATAAGTTTTGATACCACTTGTTGCAAATAATGCACAGAAAAATAGAGATGAGAAACACGAATTTTTATGTGAAAAACCCTTATGAGAAAAAACCACGGGCGCATAAAGGCAAATCACTATAATGAGATATTACAATGGAGCACTTCATCCTTCATTTGGACTACTGGGATACATTTATAGGACAAGAGAAAAGAATCCCATACAGAGAGGAAACCCGGTTACAATAGATTGACACCACGTCTGATGCAATCTGCACATTGTCCTGGCACCTGTCATGCCATATCTGGCATGAGATAATGCAGTGTCTTACCCAGACATGATACGAATTCGGATCAACTTCAATATATCATTACTTTATTGCATGATTACTTGCATGCCGCCTAAACTCTCTTCATGCAGCATTCCAGTGATACCATTGTTATATCACGCATGTGCAACCCAACCATCTTCATCAGTTTGCTTGTACCCAAAAAATAAAAAATTGGCCAAAATCAATTCAAATCTGTCAAATATCAGTATTACTTGGGAGAAGTCAGTGACTCAGTGTTAAAAGTAGACAAGACTTCATATCCCGGTCCAGACCGGTTTGACCCTGATAACTACCACTTGTATTCCTATGTGTTCATTTTGGTTCTTTTTACATTAATATGTACATGGAATAGAAGTGGAAAGATTATGCATTTATATGACGCTTCTTGGTTTCAAGCAGAGGGCCCACCTGACAAGAAAGATGTCCAACGCTTCAAGAAGAGGTGCAATATAAAAAATCCTGAAAAGATCAGATGGAGATGGTCAACAGAGGAAAGTTGTTTAGACTATAATTATTATTATTCGCCTTGATGTCTGGTTTATTACTTTATTCCATCCTTGTGTCCGTTAACAAAATGAAATTGATCCAGGAAGATAAGATACTCATTCAAATGGTAAACAAACATGGGCAAAAACACTGGCCAAATATCGCACGTGCTATACCTGGCCGAAGCGCACGACAATGCCTAGTAAGGTAATTTATTTCACGTACAGTGTTTGGTTGGTTCCTTTTGTATTTTCTTGACAAGACAATCTTTGCTTATTTTGTGCTTGAGTTAATAGCGTCTATTACAAGCTATAACCTCTACTTGAAATTCGTTACTTGGTTGCTTATGCTTTAGCTTGCTGTGCCACCAGAAGCTGCGATCTGCCATCATATTGACCCTGTTTATTCTGCAACAATCTCATTGGCAGCTTACCACTTTTGTGCTATGAAAGTGCATAGCCTAAAGTGTTCATACATTTGCATGTTTTTTCCACTGCTTGTTTGGTCTTATGACATTTCTGTTTCAAGGAAAGAAACCAGATGCTTGCTTGTGGCAAAAGTTGTGCTTTGGAATCAGGCCTCTTTGTAATGCAACTTTTTGTGATAGAAATGATGAAAGGTTCATGCCGTCTTTTGTTGGCATCCTTTAAATCGAAAGTATGATGCCGTTGTTGTGACAGTAAAGAGAATATGTTATTTGGAACCTTATATGTTTTTCCAACACTCATGCTACCACGGAGCTTTTGTATGTAAGGGTAGAAAAATATGCTGTGTTACAAAATTCTTCCTGACAGCATGTCCTGGAACTCTGTTACACTATAATTTGGTTTCTTACTTTTATCATTTAGAAGGCTTTATGGTTTTGACTAGCGACTAGGGAGAATCCAATATTGCATGATCACTCTGCATTCAGATTTCATCAGCTACTACCTGTTTTTTCACTTAAGCATGGATGACCCTAATGGAAATAAACACAGGTGGAAATTCAGTCTAGACCCTGGAATAAACAAAGAGGCGTGGTCGCAAGAGGAGGAGCTAAGATTGATCCGTGCTCATCAAAGTTATGGAAATAAGTGGTGTGAAATGGTCAAACATTTCCCAGGGAGGTATGTTGGTATATTTCAAGACTAACAAAAAATGAAAATTGCCTCCCTTTCTTTGGTTTCTGTTGCATCCAAAATTGCCTATCTTTTGTTAGTTGCTGTTGTATGCATCTAATCTCTTCAAAATGCTTTGCATGTGACTAAAATTGTTAACATCGTGTACCAGGACAAATCATGCAATCAAAGAATACTGGAGAGGTCCTATGAAAAGAAAATTGGATTCATATTTAGCCTCAGGATTGCTCGACCAATTTCCAGGTCTGCCTGAAACTCCATCAGTTCCACAGAACAGTGACTCAGACAATCTGAAGAACATTGAAGGTTCATCTCATACAAATCGACAGTCATCCAAATCTAAACTAGGACTCAGAGAACTAGGTGAACATGCTGATACATCGGAGGGAGAAAGTTCTGACTTCATGTATGCTAGAGGACTTGATGCTCGTTCAGCCAAAGCCTCTGAAAGGATGATGGCTACATCGAAGCAGCGTGTAAGAACCAGAAGGAGATTGGATTTTCTGTCAAGCCCAGTGGAGCTCAAGGTGTCTACCGCTGTGGTAAATTCTCAAAGGCCTCTGCAGAAAAGAAAACAAATGAGTCCTGCTATTGACAATATTTCTCCATCAAATGTACTGCAAGATGTTTCTCCAGAAGTTCCATCAGAATTTACGGACACGGCCTTATCACCGGCAGATAGCTACCAACCTAGCGATGTTCATTCTTCGGAGACTTCAGATCCACTCTCACTGGAGGTACATCAGGCGAATGTATCAGATCTTCTGGACATGCCATACTGTGATGGCTTGATGATCATTCCCCCTGGTTCTCCTCATGATGGTAGTAACTCCATATAACATGAAAAGTGACAAGAGACAAAAAGTACAACTTCAGGTATTGCACTCTCGCTCTTTGGGTAGAACGAGGTGATGAACTAAACTCACTGCTGTGTTTCTGTGAACTTACAACTCTTGTATAAATTATCGTGGCATGTTCGCTGAAAATTTAGAGCAATGTTGTTCTGTTGACCGTTAGTATCCATGGCTGTCATTGCTTTCAACAGAGATGATATATTAGCCGGCGCTCTTGAGAGTGACCGTAGTAGATAGTACTAGCATAGTTCCTCATGTTCGGTTATTTTTTGAACCCTGAGGAGCAGCATGCAGAATACCAAACAGTCGCTCTCAGAAGTTTACGAGATCACTGACGATCAAAGGTAGAATTAATTAATTTTCCTTTCGAACTTATGAAAGCTAACTTATAAGCTGCACTTGCACATGTTTGTGTTTTTGGACCAAATGTCCCCAGGACCCCGCTTTATTAGAAAGCGAACACCGGTACAGGTTGATGTTTGCCGGGGTTACCGACTTACAAAAGAAAGCGTAAGAACTCTCACAAACCAACATGTCGGTGTTGTAACTTAGCTATATTCATAAATGTAGAAAGTAGATTAGAGATCAGTGGATCACTCCAGCAACGACGATTAACAGCAGTTGCTCTTTGGAGAACAAATTTTACCATTGTGGTTATACATGTCCGGGCACCCTGATGATCTCAAAGGCCAGCTAGAATTTACATGTAGAGTTTGGAAACAATCAAACAGATCAAGAGAATTGCTTCTACAGAGTAGCAAGAACAAGACGCTCTAGCTTACCTTAGAACGTGTGCCATAATGCAGATGAGATATGAAGTCAATGGCCATTGCCCAGAACCAGCAGACCGGATGATTGTCTTGTCTCCTATCTGCTCTCTCCGTCCTCTGTCTCATGCTCACCACCGTCCTCGGCTTTCGCAAAGAGCCCGAGCTTCTTCAACGGGCTGCGATGCACCGCCAGCACGATGCGAAGCACGCCGTCTCTGTCTCGGTGGTGCTCCGGGCTCACAATGTGCTCGACGGCGGTGATGCCCAGCACCATGAGGTCCGCGGGGTGGATGGTCTCCACGCTGAGCCCGGTGTGCCGTGCGTTCCTCTCCACTTCCTGCAACACCGCTCGGGCCATCTCCCTCTCGGCGTCCCGCCCACGGTACCCTTCTTCGTTGTTGGCGACTTGGCGTCGGCGACCGGCTGCCTCTTCAAGTTCTCTCTGTGGAGAAGGCTGAGAGTCTCTTGGGATTTGGCGATCAGGCCGGCGAATCGGATCTTCAGATACGTTGCGCGCACGAGCACGTCCGGTTCGGCGTTATGCCGGTCTGATGCACCGTGCGATGCTTTGGCAGGGTTCCTGTTCGTCGGAGGTTCTATGACAGGGATCATCTTCGAGGCCGCCTCCGGTTGGGGCTTCAGCGGCGGCCAACAGTAGTCCGTTCATGCCACGGGGAGCGGCCTGGGATGACGACGAGGCCGCCGCGCCGGTGCTGAGCTTGACTGGAGCTTCGCGGGCCAACAACAGTCCGTCCATGCCACGGAAAGCAGTTTGGGTGTGTTGAACTAATCTTGATATTTTATAAATGGTTGTAAGAGTTGTGAGTGGTCGTAAGAGTTAAGTGGTCCTAAGAATTGTAAATGGTCATAGGAATCAATTTGTAAGTGGTTCTAAGAGTCATGGTTGAAGCCACAGTCAGAGTCGTGTATTCAAGTAGTACTTGTGGTCAGAAGTAGTCAGAAGTGGCTATGGTCGTGAACTAGTGTAGCTCCAAGTACTGTAGCAGTCTTAGAGTTACTGTATCAGTTGTAGTGGGTAATGTAGCAGTAGTGCTTGGAAGAGTACTCAGAAATACCGTGGTCGAAGCAGCGTAGTCGAGAAGACGTGGTTAAGGCTAAGCGTCCGAGTAACGGCTGAGTCAATAAGTTGAGCAAGTCTTTCGAGTAGTGCACGATATGTGCGCAAGTCGTGGAGCCATGGCCGGTAAAACCGGATCACAGTGTCTATTTATATCTTTGTAATCAATCTGTTGAACAGCGGTGAATAATAGAGAAAAAGAGAAGCGACGCAAATCAAGTTCACGTTAGAAAAAATACTCTACTGTTTATCATCTTCCCCATGCAGTGTGCGACCACGGGCAAATCGAGTGTGTGATTCCTGGGTTGAGTTCCAACAAGTGGTATCACAGCTAGGTGTATGCTCAAAATCATGCCAAGAAGTATGGAAATCGTCGATACGGCGGCATCAGCATCAGCAAGCGCACCAACGAAGGAGAGTTCTGCGGTGTCGCTTCACTACCCTGTGCTCACGAGGAGCAACTACGTGATGTGGGCGATGAAGATGAAGGCGCACATGAGAGCCCAGGGCGTATGGGACGCCATCGAGCCTGGTGACGCTGACATGCGCAAGGACCGGTGTCGACGGACCGTGCCAAGGGATGCCCAAAACTGCTCATGCGCTAGGCCAAAATCACGGTGAAACCACCATCTGCCAGCCAAGGAAAACAGTGCCCCTCTCCGGTACCAATCATCCCCTGGGGTCCCAGGGCCAGGTATGGCCCTCGGGTATACTAGGAGGTGATGACGGGTTGCGCAGGAAACGCTTGCCGTGGCAGCCAAAATCGCCCATTGTGCGTCCGCTTCAGCTGCCATGGCAGGGTTTTGGCTGGAAAAGCCGGTCGCCGGTGTCGACAGATCGTGCCAAGGGACCCCCAAAAATGCCCGTGTGGCAGGGCAAAGTCATGGTGATTCCACCATCCGCTAGCCAAGGAAAACAGTGCCCCTCTCGGCAACGAGATTGTGAATGCCATATGTTTATTTACCGCTCATAGGTTTCAATTTAATTGGATACACGAAAAATTTAAATTATCTCGCATTTTATTCATTAGTTATTTAATTAATTTCGTTTAGCTTTGTAACTCGTCGCTTAAGATTACACTGGATTGGATAGGAAGATCCAGACGTGGAGCGCCATGGTTTCATGGATTGTAATAGTTTGTTGTCTCAAACGAATTGGGGCCTCAAGCCATTCCATCCCTCCCTGTCCCTTTGAGAAAATCTATTGTGCAACGGTGGCACAAACCAGTTTGTGTCAAGGACCAATCGGGCGTTTACATGTGGCAACAAGTATTAAAAAATTATTATTTTTAATGTTTTGTACTGTAGCAATCAATAATTTTTTGCTATTTTATACTGTAGTAAAACAGTAAAAAACAATTTTTTATTGATTTGCTACAGTACAAAACAATAAAAAATATTTTTTTCTTTTTATCTGCCACGTGTTAACACCCAGTTGGCCCGTGACACAAACTGGTTTGTGCCACCGTTGCACAATAGATTTTCTCTGTCCCTTTCCCATTCTACTTGCCATGTTCTTGTTAGAATAGTGTGTGGGATGAAGTTTAGTGGGATGAGGTGGTGGGATCATTTATAACCCTAACTTAAGCCACGAATTTGAGGTGGGTTTGTGACATTATGTTCTGCAGGCTAGGGGGCTGTTTGGTTTGCTTCCAATGGTTGCAATGCCCGTCTTACCAAAATTTGGTAGCATTGGCCGAATTTGGGAAACATTTGATTTGCTACCAGTAAGCTTCCATTCTCCCTTGGTTCTCTAGTCATTTTCTTACCGATCTTTGGTCAAAACATCGATAGCCAATCTAGTGACCAAAATTTGGCAATACTGAATTTTGGTAAAGCTTGGGGGGACAAATTTGTCATCAAACCAAACAGCCCGAGATCACTGGTGCATAGGTGCGCAGTGAGTGATCATGTAGGTCTAGCAAAAGAAAGCATCCAAGTTTACAGTGAGTGGCTATTATGGACTACCAGAAAGTCTAATTAGTCATAGATAGTAGTCAAAAGGGCATAGATATGTCACATTTGAAATGAATAGTCTGTGTTACCTTTATCAGAATGAATAGACTATTCCACACTACCTTTCCAAAGTGAATTGACTATCGCCCCACTTATTTCTATTTGAGTTTTTGACTTCTGACTTACTTTTTACTATTCATAAATTTTGTATTTTCTGAACTTTTGGCTTTTTTGAGCTTTTTTGCTGGTTCTTTTTCTGTATTTGTTTGCGTTGTCCATGATGAGCTAACAGATTTTTTTCTATTTTTAAAATTTTTAAATTTAATTAAGCCAAATAAGCCACCTTCAGCTACAATGTAATTTCAGTCAGTTACAGTATAATTTCAGCCATAAGCCACTATTTTTCAGCCAAACTGAGCGGGCTGTCCAAACTCCAAAGTATATGGCTGTCCAAAGTATTCTTGTGGATGTGGGTAAATTTGCTTTCGATAAAAACTCTCCTGCCTTTCGAAAACCAACCACCGGTAAGTTGTTCTATACATACTAGTAGTAAGCCCGTGCTAACGCTACGGTAAAATACAAAACAAGATAAAATTTGTAATAATAAAATTTGTAATAAAACATGGACAAACAATAGCTCCCATTACTTGACCAATCAAATAATAAATTACTGATACAACAAAATCTCTGGCACTTAATCATGCCTCATGGTCTCATTGTACACATTCTGCATTACGCATGGTGGCCATTAGACCGTAATATGAAAATCAAACACACCAGGGACCACAGTGCCCCGAATTATGAGCTAGGTTTTAGTGACGGCAACACGAAGATGCACGGTAACCGGTACCCCACATTTCATCAAACGAATGAGAACTAAGTGTTCTGTCAAAATATAAACACAAAATGGATCAGATTAGGTTGAATCCTAGTATTAAGCAAGGCAATGAAATGCAGCATGATTCATAGACGAGTATAAGAATGACTTTCAATACCCCATGACTGCCTATGTATTTTTCATTGAAACAATTGGATCAGCAAAATACAAAAACATAGTAGTTGTGAGGACCAAACCTTGCTCTACTCTAAGTAAATCTTGGTTGTGATTGCTGGGAGTTGCTTGCCAGATGACTCATGCAATTCATAGGTGAATTCCATATCCATAAGCCGGTGATTCTCTTTTGAGCGAACCATCGAGAAAGAAACTTTAACATTGTCCCCTTCATTTACTCTCAGAGGTGGAGTCAGCAAGAATACCTTGAAAGGGAAAAAAGAGCAAATGTCCGTTGAATTGTGCCAGACAACTACGTTCTATGAAATGGTATGCATTTCCAATTTTCCATAATGACATAATCAATTGAAAGAGTATATTATTTCGAATAAAATTTCATATGCAGACTGGTGCCAAATCAATTGAAAGACTATATTATTTCAAATAAAATTTCATATGCAGACTGGTGGCATTGAAATAAACATATTTCACTTAAGTTAGTCTCGAATTTGCAAGAAAATTTTGCTCTCTGCTCCTACGTAAGAAATTCACGAAAAGGGCTGAAGCTTCTTTTCCTTCTCTTTACATGTTTTCCTCTTTTATGTATCAGCACTCGCAAGTTAAAGAACGAAGAGTTTATCATTTTAAAACTAAAGCTATAGCTGGCAACAAATTTCTGCAATGACAAAAAAAACTGATTTATAACCCAGTGAGTACCACCGTTCTCATCTGGAGCAGTACTTAACTCAACTTCCTGAACTGCAGGATTTTGCATGCTACCCTAAAATGTATTACAGAGAAAAGTGAAAAGTGATCATCTGCCATTGGAGTAAAATGTAAGTCTGTCAGAACTCATGAAATGAATTGAATAACAATTCAGTTTGACATACCCGAAAATGAACATCAAACCATCCAGCTAATGCTGCTAATCTTGTTCTATCCTGGCTGATTGGCAATGTAACTTGCGCTCTAACTTCTTGAATCTCATCAACCGTTGCTGTCAAGCAATCAATTTCCTTAATGACAGCAGCTTGCCCTATAACTTGGTTTGGGTGAAGATTATTTTCCATTGAAGACTGCAGAAGAATACAACCATCTGTACATTAAGCTTGATGGCAAAGGCACATAAAAACATATATATACACAACACTTAGGACCAAATCCTTGAAAGATTATTCATTGATCCTATATTGCATATAGCAAACAAGTATAGACTTCAAAAACCTGAAATTTACATCCCAAGACTGCAGTCATGAATGATTAGAGAAATAATTGCGCAAATAATCTAGCTCTTAGTAACATCCAGAATAATTTTGGTGCTAATATGTTAAAATTGATTGGCACTATATCTGACAAAAACCAATAGAGTAAAAACTGATTCAGCCTTTTGTTAGAACTTAGATCCTCCAAATAGCTTGCTAATGCATTGAACCAAGTTATTCATCACTCTCTTTCTTTCATTAGTCTGAAAAACAGATGTATAACATATATAATCCTTGACCGTGAGTTTAGAATGTTGCAAAAGCACAGGTTACATCAACCAGTGCAAAAAGCAATTAAAAGAAATGAACAATAGACTTACAAACCAAGTGATGAATGAACGATTTCAGAAGGCAGACGTCCACAGAAGTTGTTTTCACCTAGATATCTAATGGTGAACGAACCAACATAAAAAAGGTGCGTGTTAACAAGGATACATTATCTGCGCAGAGGTACAATGTTTGGCAAGAAAAAAATGAATTGATATTATATGCATACCTTGCTGGCAATGTTGCTGGACAGCCAGTCCAGGCCTTCGTACAATCCCTCACCCGTCGTAGCACAAGTACTCTGGATGTACCTGTCAGCAAGATCAAGAAGTCGTTAGCCTTCTCGAAGCAGTATACACCTATATATACTACCACGCCAAAGGGCAGAAATACATTTCTTGTTTAAATAAAATGAACTATGACCACATTTCAATATAATAGATTGGGGGAAAAGGAGCCAATTAGGTCGACAGGGCCAAATTATTCTAATGACATCTTAAAATACTCAAAGGACAAGCAAGAACTACAAATCCATGAATAGTTACCAGTGTCGCTGGCAAAGGGAGTGCAGTCCAAGTTTATCAGTAATCTCAGCAGCATTCATAGCATTTGGAAGATCTTGCTTGTTAGCGAACACAAGCAACACAGCATCTCGTAACTCATCCTGCAATCAGTGCCATGTGTGTAAACCAGCAACTATTGTAAACAATTAAAATACACAGGGAATAAACAGTAGTATAAGACTTTCATTAGACTACAAGAAAGCCTCATAAATGTTTCCAATGAGACCATCAGCACCGACCTTCCCATAAAGTCAAAGCAGTGATTTAGTGATTCGTCAATAAATTTCTAATTTGTAGGATAGTATATCCTAGTGCCTATCTCCTCCATCTTACACAATAGCATGTTAGGAAAATGCTTACATGTTAAGACCAAATTGTTGGCTGCCGAAACAGGAGAAAGACTGGTCAACACGAGTTTCAGTCAGCTTAAGAGGACTTGAGTATAAAGCTGCCATTAAGTTAACAAGATATACTTGAAATGGCTTCTCAAACAAGTTTGATCTCACTCTCACAAAAAGACAAGCTTAATTTCAATATATTTTCAGAAATTTATAACCTATAATATACTTTGCTGGATTACTACGTAATACAATAGTAATGAGCCTCAGAGATCTTGGTGGTTCGAGATCATCAACTGGGAAAACCCATCAAGAGTAGCAAATATATAGCTCACATCACAGGCTCAATGCAAAACATCTGGGCAAATTGTTGAAAAAAATCAAATCCACATTGGGATCTTTTGAATCAGAGGTCATGTGCTCCTAGTGGTGTGCACCAAATGTAAGTGAAAACATTGTTTGCTAAGCACAACCAACCAAGTACTGCATGGTTCTGATACTCTTGACCATTCAACAACAGACATCATAAAGTATTGTAAATGAACAAAACAAAATGTTCTAATTTGTTGTAAAATGTGGCATGAGCTGTCAGAAGTAGCTGGTTGTTAAAATCATGTTGGAAAATCAATGGGAATCCGTCTGATTTTCTTCATCACCCAGAAACATGCACATCTTAACAAAAGAGAATATCAAAAGAATACTCTTAACCATCTCCACTAAGAAATCGGTAATAAACAGAAGACTTCATATAACAGAAGACCGGCAATCACAGGCACAGAGAAGTCTGATACTCTAAACCATTCAATGATAGGCATCATCATAAAGCATTGTAAATGAACAAACAAAATGTTCTCATTTGTTGTGATGAAGTCCGCCAATTTGCAATCTATGCTAATCTTCCCACCTAGCCCTAACGGACCAGCAGATCGGCGAGATGGTGTAGCAAATAATCCATTTGACCGTAGATTCCTCTGCAGAAGGCATAGCAGTGCAGAGGTATTGGACAACCAATAAGGCAATCTTCCATCAGTTTCGTTCCCCTGGAATAAGAACAAAAAAGAAAATTACAAACAATTTAACTTTTCCACAAATGAAATGTCACGCGCAAACAGAAAAATATATGGGCTTCAAATGATTTTACCTTGAGAACATCATTTATGGCGTCAATTACATGATCAAAAATAGCTGTCGTCTCTGATTCAAAAGCACGCCAGTGTAAAAGGCATTTATAGATGATGCATGCAGCAACTGGTTTGCCAGCCTTGAACCCTAAATTTTCCTTTACACACCTTAATAAGATTTCATGGTTTTCCTGCATAAACAATCCCATCATTAAGATACCTCAGAAATAAATACCAAATGATAATGAAAAATTAGCAATCTTATCTGAGCCGATCGACGGAAAGGCGGCGGCGGAGCGGAGGGGTGGGGGAGGAGGAGGCGGCGGAGCGGGGTGTGGGGAGGAGGAGGTGGCGGCGGAGCGGAGGGGTGGGGGGAGGAGAAGGCGGCGGCGGAGCGGAGGAGGCGGCGATGGCGGAGGAGGCGGCGGAGAGCGTATTCGGGGGTGGGGGACGGGGTGGGAAGGAGGAGGCGGCAGCGCGGGGTAGGAAGGAGGAGGCGAGGGCGGATCGGAGGAGCGGGGGAGGAGGCGGCGGCGCGGGGCGGGGGGAGGAGGAGGCGGCGGCGGATCGATCTCCTCTCCCGGGGGCGGCCACCTCTTCCTGGCCGCCGGCGCTGTATCGCACGCGGCCGTCGTTGCCCACGCCCGCCTGCGCTCGCGTTGCCGTCGACCGCGTCCGTGCCATCTTGTTGGGCTGCTCGACGACGCTGCCGCTGCGTCGTCTCCAGACAAGCCCACCGTCGCTGCTCCATATGCCACCTCCCGCCGGATCCAGGCCACCGCGCTCCGTCACCCCTGGATCCTGTCAGAACCAGCCACCACTGGGATCTGACAAATCCGGCCGTCGCCGCCTCGGATCTGGCCGCCGCCGGTCTGGCACCGCACGGATCCGGCTGCCTCCGGGCCAGATCCGATCTGGATTGGGCCGCCGCCGTATCGGGGAACTTCGCACCGAGCTCGATCCGGCCGCTCGCGGTCGTTGCGGCCGCCGTCTTCCTCCCGAGACCGCTGCCGCCTCACGTGGACCGTCGCTCTGGTCATCGGCGCGGGGCGGGGGGAGGAGGAGGCGGCGGCGGAGCCGGGCAGGGGGAGGAGGCGGCGGCGGCGGAGCGCATGGCGGGGGAGGCGGCGGCGGCGCGGATGGCGGGGGAGGAGGCGAGGGAGAAATCAGGGGAGGAGGCGCGGGGCGGGGTGGCGGCGAGCGGCGCGGGGAGGAGGGGGAAGCGGGGCTAGGGTTAAGGCTGGGGCGGGGAGGAAGGGGGGAGGCGGAGGGAGGAGGGGGAGGCGCGGGGGAGGCGTGGGGGAGGCGAAGGGAGCGGAGGAGGCGCGGGGGAGGAGGGGAGGCGCGGGGGAGGCGGAGGGAGGGGGCAGCGCAGCGCAGGTCGAGCGGGGGCGCGGGGTGAAGGGGTACTGCAGATCCATTGAAGAATGACCGTCGGATATGGTTGGGTAAGGAGAGAGAATGGAGGAGAGTTAATCTGGTGCGGACGTTTTTATGATGGTGTAATTATGGGTGCATATTGTGGTGTGGACGTAGTTAAGGTCATGACTGTGGAGCAGGTAATTGTTGGGTGGATGTAAAATAATTTGAACTGGTGGATTATTAGTTTAGATACACGCCAGTAGCGCGGCGGACGAACGCACGCACATGTTCATAGAAGATCCCTTTCCAAAATTTTCACAACACTTAAACAGTAAGTTGGCTTATGTTTTTAGCTTTTAACTTCTAACTTTTTAATTTCATCTTTTTCTATTATTTGGTTTTTTTGTATTCCTTTATATTTTCTGTAATGAGAGATCCTAATTTTTTAAAATTGTTTAAATTTAATTACGTTAAAAAATTTACAACAGCTATAATAAAAAGAAGATTCAAATAATACCAAATAAACCTAAAAGAGCACCCTATATTCCTGTTCTTTTCAGTTTCTAAAAGCTGTTTTTTGGCTTTTCTACAGTAAATAGCTTTTAAACCGAGTATTTTTTCAAGATATAGTCTACTAGTTAATTATAGTACATACTTTACTGACTCCATTTATATCGGTAAAAACCGTACGTGAGTTTCTATTACTCTGTAATCTCTCATACGAACATCGTAAAACCACAAACCGCAGCAAAAAACTACAAGCCAAACAACACACCCTATATCTACTGCTACACATGTTCACAGAAGATCTGTACGTTCCCCGACGCCGGGTTGCGGCTCCACCGCGTTCCCCGAGCACGCCCGGAAATTTGCCGTCCGTTCTCCCCCTCTCCCGGTGGCGGCGGTAGCGGCGTGCCGAGGCCGGACGGCGAGAGATGACGGTGGCGGCGGGCGTGGGGTACGCGCTGCTCGCGCTTGGCCCCGCCTTCTCCCTCTTCGCGGGCGTCGTCGCGAGGAAGCCCTTCCTCGTGCTCACCCTCCTCTCTAGGTCAGCCCCCAAAACCTCACCCGTTTCTTGAACTTCTTCTGTTGCGTTTGGATCAAATCGTTCGTTGTCCTGTAGTAAAATCGTACAGATCAGTTCTTGGATTGGCGTAAGAGATGGGGAACATTTGATTGAGGCGTTCCTGTGGGGATTCGTGAGGGAAGGGCCGCTTCTTGGTTTACTTGTGCTAGAGCTAGCAGTTTCTTGCGAATTCTGCTCTTTTTGTCTGGTTGGTTAATTTGGTGCTTGCGAGCTCGATCCGGAATGCCGGATGCTGCTAGTTATAGTCAAATGGTCCGGAGGGTTTGGAATTCTTGATGTACAGATGTACCTTTTCTGTTTGCAGAAGTGTGAATCTGGTTTGGAATGAGCTTGTGGGATTCAGCCCTAGAAAACTTGTATTGCTGTGCATATGATACCACTCTCCCTAGGTAGTTGGAGACCCAAAGTTTGCTGAACACCTATACCCCCGTGTTGCTCATATTCCTTCTCAACCCCTGTGTTGGTGTTCAGGATTAACAGTATTTACATTTGTGATGTATACCATTGGGACTTCACTTGCTAGTTCTGACGCTACAGGAAATTTAGGAATGATAAGCAATCTTTTTGATGATTTTCATAAAACTATAGGTGATTTTTGCCAAAACAAAATTCAGTCGTCGGTTCTGCCATCACGAATTCTGACATAGCTCTGCAATTAAATTTATGGGTGTATCCATTATCTGGGATTTTAGTACTTAAGGCTGGAGAAAGTGTTCTTATTGTAAACTGCCATCCCAAATTTCATACCTGCGTGGACTTTGCTCCGACCTTTAGAAATGTTCACATGTCCACCCTGCAATTAATTCACAATATCTCAGTGTGCTCTTGGTTTGGAGTTGCAGAATGCACAAAGGCTCAGTGCTTGCTGGTATTGCCAAGTAGTTAACGTTCTTTATGGAGACAGCTAGAAATGAGAAAACATATTGGCATTCTTTTAAACTTTCAAACTGCTTGGTTGACTTTGATACAGCACATCCATGGCCTTTTGGGATGGAAATTTTTTCTCCAACAAATAGGGATATACTGTAGATGCAAAAGGAAACACCTCATAGACATATATGTATGATTATCTTCAAAACGTTAGGGACTCGGGGTGATCTGAATGTAAAGAGTTTCAACCTTTAGCTATTTCCTGTTGCATAGTCCAAAGTAGAGCATTATCAGGGTAGGGACTGTACTTTCTAATCAAGTGAGTTTTTTAGGCTTTGATAGGGTTCTCTTTTAGGTACAAGATCACGTTCTTTTGCTTTTTAAAGGTGTAATTTAGGGATTTTTTTCTCTCCAAATCCTTCAATATTTTTTTGCTCAACTGCTCTACAGTTGTTAATTTTGAGTTATGGACTGGACTCCTTATGGTTGTGGGGATGTCCTTATCAGCATCGATGTGGCCAGTAGGGCGCTGCCGTATTGATAGCGGCCAGGGTTAGGAAGGTTTTGATCTTGGCAATGAAGTCATTTAGTTTTTTTTTTCACTTATTGGATTAGTTTCCAAAGGGATATGATTATTAATTTGGTTCCCAAGATATCAGGTTAATTTCAAAATAAATGATGAGTTGGAGTCTCCATCCCCTATATTAGGATGATTATTGTACAAATTTTAGCAAGCAACATAAATCAGAAACCTTCTCTTTCTCTATCCACGTTGGCCTACCATATTCAATCCAAACCCCAGACACACCAGTGAGGTACTTGTGTTACTGATTCTTTAGCCCCTAAAATACAAAGTTATATTAAATTTTCTTTTATAAACATAAAACATCAAAATGGAAAGACATTATCATGATTTAATATTAACTCTTTCCAAAATCTATTGGTGCAGCACTTTGTTTTGGCTTATAAGTTTGATAATCCTCTCGGGGATATGGAGGGGATTTCTTCCTGTAAAATCAGGAGCTTGGTGGCCATATGCAATTCTGATCCTTACATCTGTTGCATTTCAAGAAGGCATCCGTCTTGTCTTCTGGAGGCTTTACAAGTAGGTAAACCATATAAAAAGCTGAAGTTATCTCCTTTTTATGACAATCTATGTTCTTATGTGTCAAGATGATATAAATATGAAATATGTACTTGATTTCTTTCCTTATGATATATGATGAATTGATGGTAACTATTTTTCCAGGAAAATGGAAGAGATGCTAGATGCCTTTGCCAATAGAATATCTAAACCATGTCTCTGTTTGACAGATAAGATGCTAATTTCGTTAGGTAAGTTCTTGTGATATTACATAAAAAATATTCTCCTTTTTTTAAGGAAGACCAAATTATTTATCTATTGATGGCTTATGTTTCGCTCAGAGTTTTTAATTGAAAATAGATATCTGCACCTTCTGCAGATATCTTTACGATCTTTTATTTCTGTAAACAAATGTATACATATTGTAATTGCGTACGTGCTGAATCTTGCACCCATTTTTTAGAAGCGCCATGCATTGCAAATTTTTCACAGCAAGAATTGCACATTCTGCTAAATATGAGCATCCAGCACATTTTTCTGATTTTCTGGTGACTCTGTTATTCATTTTAACCCTAACAAGGAGTATTACATAGGCTAATAATTACTTGCCAGTGTTCTAAAATTTCTAGTCATGATAGAGCAAGCACAACTTCTGTGGTTCTCCATCGTTTGATCTGGAACTAGAAAATCTTCAAAACATAAACTTGGACCAGCATTGTGTTAGGGCCAAGACAGAAGTGTCGGAGGTTGTACAAATGTGTAATAGGTGGTCGTGGCTTGAAGAGGCGCTGACGGCGTGGAGGCACTAGGCAGCAGTTGCCGTGCACCTGGAGGGCGCACAGGACGGGAGGAAGGAGATAATATCTTTCTTCTTGATTTCCTTTGCAAAGGCTGTGGCATCCCCTTATATGGGTTAGCCCCTATCAATCAATCTTTATATCAAATCTGAATTGAATAGGAAATCTATCTCTAATATCATATCTAATACTAGGAAAGCAAACTACTTTATTTGGAAAGCCTCTACTGATTCATCTTGGTTTGGCTGACCGCACCAATGTCCAACTGTAGTCCATCCGGTACGGACTCTGTTGCCGTGCTCGTTGCTGCATCCGCCTGAGCATCTGTGGCCTCCGGACTGCTGCGTCGCCGCTTGTAAAACCTGCCGACCATAACATCTCTCCCATCCTCCGGAAATAGCTCGTCCTTGAGCTGAAAGTCCAGGTAACGTGTCTTAAAGTCCGAAACATTCTCCCAAGTTTTGTCCAGTGAAGACGCGCCCTGCCATGCGATGAGCACCTGCCACTTACCACGCGCAAGACGACCCTAGAGTGCTTTGGCCGGAGAGGGGATAACGCGGCCATACTCCATGGCTGGTAACTGGGGCAACGTAGTTGGTGGCACCCCGTGAAATTTCTTGAGGACTTCCACATGGAAGACGTCATGAATGCGTGCACCCAGAGGTAACCGAAGACGATACACCACCGAACCAACACGCTGGATAATCTGATAAGGACCGTAGTAGTGTGGACTTAATTTGCTGGAAGGGGCTGCGGATAAAGGCACGGTTGATGAAGAAGGCACGACCATACCCAGTCATCCATGGTGTACTTGACGTCGTGGTGCAGCTTGTTGTAGTAATGCTAGGCGGTCTGCTGTGCTTGGAGGAGGCATTCACGAACATCTTCCAACAAATTGTCTCGCTCAAGCATGAGTTGAGTTGATCAACGGCAGACACGTGAATCCCCTTTTTCATAAGATCGCAAACATGGAGGATTGCGTCCATAGACCACTCAGAATGTAGTCTGAAGGGCAAAGTGGTAGGTGTTGTAACAGTACTCTACCCATTGAAGCCAGCGGAGCCATTGCTTGGGCCGGTCTCCTGTAAAACAATATAAATACATAGCGATAACTTTGTTGGTAGCCTCAGATTGACCATCAGACTGGGGTGGTAGGCAGAGCTCATGTGTAGGCGCACATCTGCCAAGCGAAAGAGCTCCTTTCAAAATAAGCTGGTGAAGATCGCATCCTGATCACTGATAATAGAGCTAGGCATGCTGTGTAGACGTACGACAGTGTCAAAAAATGTGCGGCTGACTGAAGCGGCTGTATAAGGGTGGGCAAGGGGAATAAAATGAGCAAACTTGGAGAATCGATCAATCACAGTCAATATGAAGTTGCATCTATCAGCAGAGACCTCCGCAAGTGAGGTGGTCACCGTTGGCTACGGCCACCCTCATGCCGTGGCATGCTGGCTGGAGTGGGAGACCGACTTGTGCACGGATTGCTTCGGCTATGAAATTGTGAGTTGAACCAGAGTCCACCAAGGCTACCAGCTGCTGACCGCCCACCGTGACTGTAAACTGCATAGTTCGGCCGGTGTTAATCCCTGTGAGGGCATGGAGAGAAATCTCAGGTTCGGTCCCATTGGAGTCCACAGCATCGGCCAGATGTGTCGAGGATTCTAACACCACTTCTACAGCGAACAACTGCTTGCAAACGTGGTGTCAAGGCGCTTACGTTCCTCCATTTGTGTGCGTGTTAATTTGCGAATATAACGCTGCGGCGAACCGCCCAGTGTTCCTCCACTCGGCACCGCCTGTTTCCCCCAGAATTGACGTTGATTGGAGTTGGTCTGGTGACCGCGTAGTGGACCATGCAGGCCAACCTCCTTTGCCGGTCAGTCTGGACAGCATGCTTGTCTTGGCTGTGTCGAGGATGACTTGTGCCGCACGCTTGTACGCACGGGCTAAACTCATAGCGACTTCCAGGCTTTGCGGCGCATCGAGCTCCCTATCGATGTGTAATAGCTCGGAGAGGCTGGCCGTGAACATGTGCATTTGCTGCTCTGGACTGAGGTTCGCCCGAGTTAGCAACGCTAAAAACGTTGTTTGATAGTCTGCCACGGAACCTGTTTGACAAAGATGCATGAGTTCCACAAGAGGGTTGTGGCGTAGAGGTGGTCCAAAGCGCATATGCACCATCTCGGAGAAGCGACGCCAGCTAGGTGTACCTTCATCGCGTTTGACGCAAAAATACCATTGTTGCACGGCGTCGGTCATATGATATGACACGAGCCACACTTTTTCTTCTTGAAGCGTGCGCTGCCCCGGCGACTGCTTAGCCGCCTCCTTGCTGCTGTTGCTCGCCCCCTCTAATGCTGCAAGTCTGGTATCATGTCGATCGAGTCAACTCGTCAGAGTAGCCAGTTGCGTGATGATCTGGTCAAGTTTCTTGTCAGTGGAGCTGATCTTGTCACCGCCACCAGATATGACATCAATGACAGCGGTTGTCTCCGATACCAAGTTGTTAGGGCCAAGATGGAAGTGTCGTAGGTTATATGAATGTGTAATAGGTGGTCGTGGCTTGAAGAGGCGCTGGCGGTGTGGAGGCGCTAGCCAGCAGTTGTCGTGCACCTGGAGGGCGCACAGGACGGTAGGAGGAAGAAGATAATATCTTTCTTCTTGATTTCCTTCACAAAGGCTGTGGCATCCCCTTATATGGGTTAGCCCCTAACAATCAATCTCTAATATCAAATCTGAACTGAACAGGAAATCTATCTATAATATCATATCTAGTTAGGAAAGTAAACTACTTTATTTGGAAAGCCTCTACTAATTCATCTCGGTTTGGCTGACCGCACCAACATCTGACTGTAGTCCATCCGGCACGGACTCTGCTGCCGTGCTCGTTGCTGCGTCCGCTTGTGCATCTGTGGCCTACGGACTGCTGCGTCGCCACTCATAATACCTGCCGACCATAACACATTGTTAACTCAAGTGAATACCCGCAAGGATGTGCATGCATTTATTGATCTGTGTGAGCATTTGTTCTTCATTATCACTCTATGATGCCACAAATTATTACTGTGACTGTTTGCTTACTTCTGTTTTGAAATGTTTGTGCAGCCGGTGGTTTAGGTCATGGAGTGGCTCATGCAGTCTTTTTCTGTCTCAGCCTCTTGACTCCAGCATTTGGTCGAGCCACATTTTATGTCGAAAGGTGCTCAAGGATGCCATTTTTCCTTGTGTCAGGCGAGTCATAGTTTTTCCTTTCTCCCTAATATGACTTACAAACAAGGAAGCGAAGAAGCCTTACTCCCTAATACGACTTTCCATTTTTAAGACAACTCTTTTGTTCATGCTTGTCGCGGCGGAGCTGGGTGGACGCCACGGACACTCGCCGCGCGCGTGCATGGCGTCCTCGCGCCGGGCACTCCCTGTGGTCGCCGACTCCGCCGTGACAACCATGCTTTTGTTTATAATACACAATTTATGTTGTCAGTATGTTTTGTTTCTCCCATATCCAGTGGTATTTGATGCCAAATTGTATTGTCCTGAATTTATTTTGCATAATGTTCATTTTTATCCCTATATGCTTTTTGCAGCCATTATTTCACTTGGGTTCTTGGTCATCCATACGTTCTCAATGATTATTGCTTTTAATGGATACGGCGAAAGAAAGAAAAGTGACCAAATCTTCGTTCCAGTTGTTCATATGATTGCTGCTGTAATGGTAATAACTAGGTCTTAAGTTGTTTTTGTTTGGTTGAGTATCTCTTAGCAACAAACCTGACAATGCTTGGACAGACAATGTTTGTTTATAGTTTCATGATCTTGATAATAATGTTCATTATTTTCTTCTAACCCCAACATAAAAGCACTAACTACGAGTAGATCTACATTGTTGTAAAAAGTTCTTGTATATTAGGTCTTTCTATTTACTCTGTAACTTGCATAGACAAAGTGATGTCCTTTTAAAATCAACATGGGAGTTTGGATTGATGAAAGTTGAATGCGGAATAACAATGGGTTGTTGCAAAGCAATGTCAACCATGAAAAAACTGTATAATCTCAGGTTCCTTCAAGATAATGCTTATATTAAACTGAAATGCGTGCCTCAAAATCTAGTAAAATGTACAAGAACAATCATAAAGCAAACCGTTACTTGTCTAAGTGTTTTCTGTTTTGAATAGAAGTATAATTATAAAACATATTCACCACTTTGGTGTGGTTTCGGAAGGCAACTTCTATTGCACGGAACAGTTTATTTTTCTTTTCATATTTCCACTATTAACGTTGCTGTAACATCATATTTCATCTATATCACACCACTATGGTAGTAATAACATTTATATCTCAAACAAGTAATTATATTATCGAGTAGTATATAGGATGACGTGAATATTGCTACCGCATCTTGTTGCTTTTAGTCAGTATGATTCGAACAATGCACTGCTGAATTTGTGCCTAACCTGATTGTACCATTTGTTCATTTCAGACACTAATTAACCTTGCGCCAGGAGGCTGCCTCATTGGTACACCTCTTTTATGCATCATGGCTGCAATGACCTTGCAGTACTGCTGGCGAATGGTACGGAGGAGATTAACTGAGCACCAACATCAGCAGTTTAACAGCTAGTGCTTGCCAATGCTCCTTACATGGAAATTTCTCATGTTAGCTTGTTCGAATCTCTTTTTTTATTTTTCGTACTAGGACTACCAAAATGTAGATGTAGCGATTATGCCACTAGTGGACTCACCATATGAACATGTATGCGAAATTGTGACCGCGAGACATCGAAACCCCTCTGTTGGGTTGGTCATGATACTTCTACTGTGTTCTGACTTCTCAGAGTTGCACTCAGTTAATAAGGTTTGCATCTGTATATACTTCGAATAGCGTCGTGATGTTTTCTGAGCTGGCGTAAATGCTACACTTGACGACATGCTACTGACATCTTTCCTTCACTTCAATTTTGGTCTAAGAATGTAGAGGACTTGTTTCCTAACCATCACTGACAGATTGGCTGCCATTTGCTATAGAAATCTATGGGAAACATGAGCCATTGTACGGCGTCAGGATATGACGAGTAGCGCATCGGCAAATCATTGCACACTGACATTCGAGGGTGCACTGTGCATTAACCCACGGTTCAGACCCACAGCTATTTTCTCGATCAACGATTCAACATGTAAAATGACGCCTTCCAAGCTTCTGTTATTATTCTTTCACAATTTTATCGAGGATTTATTCATCATATACCCTCCTCTTAGATGGAAATTCAGGATTTACCCTCCTGCCTACGTGTCAGTGACTTATACGGGCCCCACGTGTCATTGAGATGAGGAGGGTAAATCCTGAATTTCCCAACTAGAGAGAGGGTATATGATCAAATCCCCCTTTTATCGAAGGAAACTGGTAGCCTTCAGCCCATCATGAGAGCAAGGCCACTGGGACAACAAGGGCCACATCCCCAATATACGATCTATCTGTAAGATTCCAAATCCATGCTAAATTTGTTATACTAGCAAGAGAAAAATAGTTGTACTAGTAAATAAAAGGAAAAAAGCGCAATGAGGGATTTTTTCTTTTGTATGAACTGTTTTTTGCAACGACTTTTTGTATGAACTATTCAAGTTAAATTGTGAATGCGGTACTGTAGTCGAAATTATACCCCAAATGCACATCTGTTTTCTAATCAGGTTATCTCTATTTACTATTTAAAATATGAGTCGGTAACGGTCCATTCTCTCCACATTCTGTACGAGCCATCGGATATGTCTCAAACGATAGAGATAAGGTGGGTTGTGTTTTGCAAAAACACCCTCACTCCTCTCTCTCGCATCTGCCCCTCGCTCTCTATCCCCAGCCACCCCGAAAGCCATCTGATAGACCATGTGGAGGTGACCTCGGTTGTGTGATGAGTAATTGACATTTGTTTTAGGAAAGTCGAGTTTGGTTTGTGTAGTTCGGGCAATGTCGTTGCGCGGTGCAATCGGTTTCGGTCGGACCTTATCGAACTAGGTCGAACGTGCTTAAGTCGTTTATTTTTCGTTTCGATCGGTTTGGGCATTGAATATTTCTTCTGATGGTAATGTATGGTTACAATATTTTAAGCGGTGCTATGTGATTTGTTTCTTGTCTGTGATAGCTGCAGGACGTCGAGGCGGAGTCGTGGTGAGGCACGGATGACCGGACTAGGCGTATGTGGTGCTGAGGTCGAAGCGGTCGAGGTGTGCCGAAGACGGCGAGGACTCGAGGTAGTTGCGAGGCTTGGACGAAAAGGAATGAGGAAGCTTCTTAGAAGGTGCAGGAGGGGCATTTTGGTAAAAACGCAGGGCTGCACAAAAGGAAGCGGATTTGGTTTTTGAACTAATGGATAAAGCGCGAGAGTTATTGTGAGTTAATGGGTAAAGCAAAGGAGAAACCCGTTAAGTAAAGGCTATAAATAGATGAGGGATCTCCTGGTGCATGTATGTCTTGGATAGGGGTTGATGCCTTTAGGCTTTTCTCTTTAGTTGGTGAGGAATGTGTGAGAGCAGGAGAGAGTTCTTGCCTGTTGCTTATGTTCTTCCCATGTGAGGTGTATGGTTTCTTGATCTTTCTAATCATGTATGGGGCAGTAGGGATGGTATAAGTTGATACTCTATGTAATCTTTCTTCTCTCTGTCATTTGTGAGAAGTTCTCAAGTTTCTGTGTTGAGAGTTATTCCTTTTCTCTGCAGTCTTTGTGCCTTTCTTTTTCCTTCTTTTGCTCCTGCATGCTGTCGGCAAGAGAGTCCTCTCTCGGGTGTTCTTTTTGTGCCATCGTGTGTAGTAGTCTGCAGTAGACATTGGTTGATTCCTTCGGTTCTTGCTGCTGCTATTTTGCTATTTTTTTATTACTTGTTCACGGCAGCAAGCAGTCCTCTCGGCTGAACACAAAAAAAAAGGGTTTGAATGTACAGTTTTCGGACAGCTACTATTCCTCCGAATAGCTCTCCGATTGATCAGTTTGGGACTGCTCATTGCTAGCTGATCTTTTGATTGGAATCTTGTTTGTTTTAAGAAGAAAAGCAACCGCTTGATTTTCTTTCTCCTCTCAGGTTAATCCTTGGTTGTTTTGTTTTTGTCCCTGCCGATCAAGTTCTTTTATCCTGTTTCTTTTCTTCATAGGGGAGGATAGCTTTTAGTTGTGAAGTCATGAGCAGCAAGCTTTTTAGCTTGTTCTTTTTCCTTCTTGGTTTGTTTTTTCTTTAGTCTGTCCCTTGTCTTTGGGAACTAAAAATCAACATGCAAACCGAAATACTTGTCTCCCATCCGACTGGACAAAATACTTGCTCTCGGTTTGTTGTGGTTCATTCTTCTCCTTTTTGCGTTGCTTGCTTCCTTTTTGTTCGGCTAGCAGTTGGTGTTGTCAGCAGCTAAGTGTTGTTCGGCAGTGCAGTAATTTGTCTTGGCAGCAAAAATAGCAGCTCACGGCCAGTAGAAAATCTCAATGTTTGTCTCTCGGTTAAAGCTGCAGTGGTTGGTTTCACTTTGATCTATTTGTTTGCAGCTTTTGGCTTCTTAGTGCAGCAGCATTTTTTGTTTGTTTTTCAGTCTTTTAGTACTGCTGCTTTCTCTTTACCAGGTATTGCATTCCTCCTTTTAATCGGCTGCTAGTCTGTTCTGCATTTAGTCCTTCTTATTGTTAGCTGTTTGTGTTTTCTTGAGAAGGGTAGCAGGAGGTTGATCATTGACTCTATATTACTTGTTTTTGTCTTTTATGTCCCGTGAGCTAATTCTTTTCCTTCTTCATAGCTGTTTAGCTATCGGAGAAGAATCTCTTTCATGGATATCTTTCTGGGGTTTTCTTTTAAATAAGCAACATTCACCCCTCTCTGTTGCCGATTTCGATCCAACACCATTGCTGCTCCCTTATGCTCCGCCCACTCCCCTGCAGCCGCCTTAGCCCGACATGCTCCGAGTTTATTCCCGTGTAGCAGGATGATCGTCCCAGCTGCGTTGCTTAGTGTGTGTCCCTACAACTGTCTTGCCACCTTCGTCCTTCTGGCAACCATCTTCCTATCCCACTATCTTAATTGGTTGCCATCTTCATCAACACTTCAACTTGCAAGCTCCCTCACACTCGATTTTGAGTACCTCTACGGCAGGTCAGGCTCGTTGAGGAGGATGGAGCCGATGTCTGCGGCAGGTTGGGCTTGTCGAGGAGGTCGGAGTCGATGTAGACGGGTAGCTCCGGTTTTTGAGGTTAACATCGATCACTATGGAGACCCTACACACTAGTGGTGGCTACATCGCCGGGTAGCACTGGCAATGACGTGGCTTCAGAGGGCCCTCGCTGGGGAAGCACGGAGGGGAGGGTAGAGGAGCAAGACGGCGAGGGGAGGGAGGCGGCCACTCACCTTCGTGCCTTACCTCGATGCGAAATTTTACTTCTATCGCTACTAGTCACCGCCACGGAAAGGGAAAGAGGGAGGGGCGGAGCAGCCTTCATACCTCGCCCCATCATAATGAATTGTTGTTGTCCCGATCTTTCGATGAGAAGGATAAATTTCGATTGGGCGATAATCAACTCTCACGATTTAGACTATGAACGCAACACGTACGAACCAAGCAATCGCTAAACTTATCACGCAGTAGTTATCAACCATGCCAAATACCCGATTGACCTGATCACGAGGATCAATTCCTACAAGCAATCGAAGAAGAAAGTAACAAGTAATCTGAATTGCAAATATATAATTGAGTTCAAAAGGTGGTGTTGTGGTTACAGGCCAAACAAAGAGAGAGATGGTAGTATGGTAGCGGAGAGTTAGGTGAGCAATGCTGAGGGCTTTCCCCATGGCCTGGATGGCTTATATCTTCACATGGGGAGCATTTTACAGTTATGACCTTACACCCAAGTATCCCTCTCAAGGGCAGTTACGTCATTATACATGTCCCATTTTGGGCTTTACGTCCTCTCAACAGGCCGACTGGGCTTAGGTGGGGCCACCTCTACAACAGGAGCCTCTCATGGTGAAGGGCTTCACGAGCCGAAGCCATGTTGCCGAGTCTTTTGGCCCCCCTCCGTCCCTGCGGCCTGTGACCTTCTATGATATTAGACAAAAGTAGATCTTGGTGGCACAGCGTGTCCTGATGGCGTGGACACGGGGTGGAAGTTGCTGCCGAAGGTGTCCTCCAGTGGCAAGGCGTACACCCCGAATGGAGCCGGTGCTTCGATCCGAGGACACGGAGTCGAAGCGGGCTCCTCTGGAGCCGTCGTCTAGGCTCGAAGTGGTGATGGGCGCGCGCGCGAAATCTCGCGGCTTCGGTTTCTGCCGATGCGTGCCCCCGATGGTAAGCGAAAGTCGGGGTCATTTCGCAGGGGCGAAGTCGGTGCCGAAGTCGCGGTCGGAGCGATTGGTTGGTGGCCCGCTGCCCCTGCATTAATGACCCCGAGAATCGCGCTGACCCCTGGCGTGCGACGGGGGTTGGACCATGTCAGGCGGTCGTACGTTCGCTCATGGGGGGCGGACGCGTGGCAAGACATGATTGGCGCGCCGCGGGGTTTGAGGCATCGTGCTTACATGCCATTGCGACGCTTCCCCTCCCGCCGGTTGGGCTCCCGCTGGTTGCACTTCCCGGCTGGGTGAGGAACGGGTATATATACCCTGCTAGCTCCACAACATCGTCGTTGCCTGCGGTCTGTAGCCGGGTATGGCTGAGGTGATATTGTTCCCGAAAATGGCCTTCTTCAGTTCATCTACATTCTGTAATGGCACTATTTCATGGCGAAACTGGCGCCAATAGCGCGATTTAGAGGGTGTTGATGAACTGATTGAGGCCTATTTTTGGGTTCTCGGTCTGCTGGTTGCACTTCTGCTGGCTGCGTTGTGTTCCTGCACGTGACGTGCATCCAGACACGGCTAGGGTGATCTTGCCCTCAGAAATAGGTCTGCTTCAGTTCATGTGTGTTCTCTGATAGCAAAGAGCGGTGATGAATTGAAGGAGGCCTATTTATGAGAGTTCGGTCAAAACATATCGTAGATGGCCGGTGACACTTCCTGATTGAGGTGAGCACAGACGGTTGGATCCCCGCCGGTTGGGGCTGCGGGGTCGTCGCACAGACTTCAGAGTCGAGGTGGCCTCCGGCGTTGCTGCACGGATTCGTTCGGAGGGGGCTCCGGAGTCCTTTCACGGATAGGGGATAGGAGGGCCACGCGGTGCCCTGCGGCTCAAGGACGATGCGTTGATGGCCTTGTGGATTACACCGGCGTTTGCGCGTCTCCAGATTCCACCTGTCGGAGGCGGTCTATCAAGACGAAGTCGAGTCTGCATCCGACCTCATTCCATGGATATTATTTGTGAAATGTTAATTGCTTAAAGTAAAATGTTTAGAATGTTGAAAGCGGGATACGGAGCTGCCCCTCGTGTGCAAGGCCGAGTCGGAGGGCCGACTGGACTCCGCGGACGTGGGGTCGGAGTTGGCGCCGGAGTCATCCCACGGGCTCGAAGTCGAGGTGGTCTTCGGGTTCGCTGTGTAGACTCGTAGTCGAGGTGCAGCCAGGTGGGTCAACGATGTTGCTTTTATTACGCCCATAGTGCGACGTGTTGCGCTGCCGAGTCAAAGTTGGAGTTGCTCCGCGGGGGCGGGGTCGACGTCAAAGTTGGAGTCGGAGCAGCTGGTTGGTGGCCTACTGGCACTGCACTGATGGCCTCGAGAATCGTGCTGACCACTTACGCGCGATGGAAAGTGGGCCACGCCGTACGATCGCACGACCGCAATCATGCATTCATTCCCGAGGGGGCGGACGCGTGGTGGGACATGATTAGCGCGTCGTGCGCTGCCAGACTATAGCACTACCGCAATCACGCGCTTCGTCCCGATGGGGCGGGACGCGTGGCAGTGCAGGATTGGCGCGTTGTGCGTCGTCAGGTGGTGACGATCGCGGTCATGCGCGTGGATGGCCACGCCACTTCGGCTTTCATCGGTTACGCTTCTCGATCGTGGGGGAGGCGAGCGGTCCGGCTTCCGCCAGTTGCGCTTACCGACGGTGTGGGAGGTGAATGGGCTTTATATAGCCCCTTTTGGCACCGCGCCAGCATTCTGCTTCGTGTACCGTCTGCTCCCTTGCTCTTTTACGCACTGTGCTCTCGCCCCCTTTGCTGTCGCGTCGCCAAAGAACAATGGCACGTGGCGAAGAACGTGCTCACCGGGCCGGCAGTGGCACCTCATCCAGACGATTGTCGTTGATCGAGGTGGAATACGCGCTCGAAGGGCGTGAGCCATCGCTGATGGACAAGTGGTGGGTAGCGGCGGAGAAGGTGGAGGGTCCTTGCTCCCGTGTCTTGGGCTCGACTCTCGCGACGGAGGAGACGATCCGAACTCTGTTGCGCGAAGGGAAGCTGTCGGACCGCCGCGAGGTGCACCTGTCGGCAAGCGACGAGACAGAGCCACACCCAGAGAAGTCGAAGGCGATCATTTTCGTTGCTTATTTTGAAGCTGGCCTTCGGATCCCAGCAGCCCTGATCGTCGGCGACGTCCTGCGGATCTTCGGGCTAGAGCTAGCGCAATTGACTCCGAACGCGATAGCCCGCCTGGCTGTTTACCGCTGGGCACTGCGGACGGAGGCCTGTTGGCCTAGATCCTCGTTGTTCGCGTTTCTTCATGACGCACGATGCCAGCCGAAGAAGCTGAGAGGGGTGTTCTCGAACTTCGGCAGCGTCAACTTCATTCTGTGGCCTCCATGCTCACAGATCTTCCCTGCCAACTCCACTCGGATGAAGTGGGTGTCACACTGGATGAAGCGGTGGTTCTACATCCGTGTGACGAGTGGCAGCGGCCTCGATGCACCGGCCGGCCAATATCGTTCAACACCTCGCCGAGCATGCCCATCGACGACGAGGACAAGCGGAGAGCGCGGAGGCTTGTGGGAATCACCCTCCGGTTCAACATGCGCGACCTCGTTAAGGAGTGCCGTCACTTGCCGATGGGTGGCACGTCCAGGCTGGGGGCCTTTGGCGCGATGGCATCCGGCCGTCCGTATCCTCGCTGCCGAGACCCTCCAATCCTTGTAAATTTTGCACGGGAGGTCCTCTTTTTTTACACCGCTTCACCTTTTTGTGTAGGATTCCTCCTGAAAGACGCGGAGCGCGCGGTGCCCATGTTCTTCGGTCCGTATGCGGGCAAAGAGCATGAGCTGCGTGGAGCCGCGACCGAGGCGGCGAAGCTGGGGTGGATCAACAGGGTGTGTGAGGCTCTAGGCATTCCCGTGCCGGAGCGGGCCATTCTAGCCCCGAGCCGACCTCATCGTCGCGACGGCGACGACGAGGGGAAGGGGTCGCCTTCTCGATGGAGAGCCCGATCCCCTGCGGCCGTATCTAGCCCGACGGCCGCCGTTCCTGTCAACTCCGTCGGAGCCGAGGATGGGGCGGCCGCCTCCTCTGACTGATGAAGTATGCTGATTCGGACCTTGAGGCCGGGCGGAGGGGGCGGATGCAGTCGAGGAGTCCCTGGGCGGCACAAGGGGCCAAGGGGGCGCCGCAGACGACTAGGAGGGCGAAGCGTCCTCACCTGCGCCGGCTGCGGAGGCTGAGGAATCATCGCCCCAGTCTCAGAAAGCGAAGCGGCCATGGACACGGCCCTAGTAGAAGTAGACGCTCAAGCGCTCCATCTCCTACCCTTCGAAGTGGTGGCAGCGGAGCTGGCACCTAGTAGAAGTAGACGCTCGAGCGCTCCGTCCCCTACCTTTCGAAGTGGTGGCAGCGGAGCTGGCACCTAGAAGAAGTGGATGCTCGAGCGCTCCGTCCACTACCCTTCGAAGTGGTGGCAGCGGAGCTGGCGCCTAGTAGAAGTGCACGCTTGAGCGCTCCGTCCCCTACCCTTCGAAGTGGTGGTAGTGGAGCTGGCGCCTAGTATAAGTGGACGCTCGAGCGCTCTGTCCCCTACCCTTCAAATTGGTGGCAGCGGAGCTGGCGCCTAGTAGAAGTGGGCGCTCGAGCGCTCCATCCCCTACCCTTCGAAGTGGTGGTAGCGGAGCTAGCGCCTAGTAGAAGTGGATGCTCGAGCACTCCGTCCCCTACCCTTCGAAGTGGTGGCAGCGGAGCTGGCGCCTAGTAGAAGTAGACACTCGAGCGCTTCGTAGCCGCGCTTCTTATTTCCTCTTTATACTCCGTAAGGTGTGCGCGTAGGTGTGCCTTCACTGCGCCTTATTTATACCCCGTAAAGTGCGCGTGGAGGCGTGCCTCCGTTGCGTCTTGTTTATACTCCGTAGAGTGCGCGCGGAGGCTTGCCTCCGCTGCGTCTTGTTTATACTCCGTAGAGTGCGCGCGGAGGCGTGCCTCCGCTGCGTATTATTTGTACTCCGTAGAGTGCGGGCGAAGGTGTGCCTCCGCTGCGTCTTATTTGTACTCCGTAGAGTGCGCGCGGAGGCGTGCCTCCGCTGCGTCTTTTTTATACTCCGTAGAGTGTGCGCAGAGGCTTGCCTTCACTGCGTCTTATTTATACTCCGTAGAGTGCGCGTGGAGGCATCCCCCACGTGTCTTATTTTATACTCACAAAGAGTGCGCGCGGAGGCCGCGTGTCTTTGTTTATTCTCACGAAGAGTGCGCGCGGAGGCCGCGTGCCTTTGTTTATACTCACAGAGAGTGCGCGCGGAGGTCGCGTGTCTTTGTTTATCCTCACGGAGAGTGCGCGTGGAGACCGCGTGTCTTAATGAAAAATGAGAAGTTTCGCAAATGAATGGACTTTATTAATGTCCCGTTTGCGCAGGCGAGCAATTACAAAAGAAGGTACTAACTGCCGATCGCTCGAGGACAAAGACGGCGCTGGCCGCTATTGCTGTGACAGCGAGGTAGAACAAGCGAGGAGCCTCTGGTGCTAGGGCGACCAACGCGGGAGGGTCTGTGAGGTGCTTCTTGAGGTCGTCGGAAGCCCTCGCGTGGTCTCGTCCGCCCTAGGTTTCTTGGTGGGCCTTGTGGTGCGGCCCCGAGCCCCAAGCTCTATGCGCCGGGCGAGGTCCTGGTCACCAAGGGTGGTGATGATGCCTTGCGGGTCCGGGAGCTTTATGCATAAGAAGCCATGGTGCGGGACCGCCTCGAAGGAGTTGAGGGTTTGGCGCCCTAGTATGGCATCGTACAGGTACGGGATGTCGACAACGTTGAAGGTGACGTCTTCGCTCCTTGCGGTGTAACCCTGGCCAAAAGAGACTTGGAGGCATATTTGGCCTAGCGTCTTCAGCGGCTGACCCCCGAAGCCCTACAGTGGTATTCCCAAGGGACCCAGGTGATCTGGTCGAAGGTCGCTGCAAACAAGATGTTCGCAGAGCTGCCTCCATCGACCAGGACGCGTTTGACATCGCACCCTGCGATGGCGACCTGGATGACCAGGGGATCCTGGTGAGGGAACTCCACGCCCTTAGTGTCAGCGGGCGTGATGGTGATTTCATGCTGGGCCTACTCCGGCGGTGCCTGCGTCGGGTATGCTGCCACATGGTGTAGCTTCTGCGCGTAGGCCTTCTGTTGTCGCGCCGAGGAGAACTCCAATGAAGAGCCCCCGGAGATGATGTTTATAACCCGGCGCTGACCTCCCCCCGGGGCCTGGATTCGCAAGGGGCCTTCCTGGGGTTGCTGTATGTGAGCTTGAATCCGCAAGGGGCTCTCCTAGGGCTGCTGCCTGTGGTCTTGAATCCGCAAGGGGCCCTCCTGGGCTGCTGCACGTGGGCCACGATGGGCGGCCCCGCTTCCAGGGTTCTGTCCCTGGCGACGCTCTGTCGGAGCACCGCGATGGTGGTGCATGTCCGCGTGTTGTGGCCACACCGGCCATGCACCTCGCACCACAAACCATAGAGCTGGTCTTCTTGTTCCGCACGGGGTCTGTCGTCACGACCCCGACCTCGCCCTCACCCCTGGCCTTGGTGACCTCGGCCGCGACCGGTGTGGGCACTATCTTCGGAACCGCCCTCGATGTCGAAGATGTAGTGGTTTCTCTGGGATTTATGTTGACTGTGCTTGGACTTGTCACCCGACGGGTCCTTAGGCTTAGCGTCTTTGCGTTCGGGAGCGTCCTTCAAAGACTCTTGCTTGCGCTTGCCCTTCGAGGAGCCCTCCGGTGTGTCTTCGTTCTTCGCCGAGGCCTCCGCTTGATTAGTGTCAGAGTCGTCGCCTTTGTGTCGCTGCGCGTCCTTTTCCGCCCTCGCATACTTTTCCATCTTATCGAAGAGCTTCAAGACTGTCTTGATCAGCTTACGCGCGTTGTACTCAGCCAACGGCCTTGGGCGGAGGCCTTGTATTGCTGCGTTGATAATGGTTGTCTCGTTGACGTCCTCACCTGGCAGCGGACCTTCGCGAAGCGTTGAAGTAATCTCGGAGCTTCTCCGAGGGTTTTTGCTTGACGGCAAAGAGCTGGTCCGCGTCGACATGCTCGACGTAGTTCCCCTGGAAATTGTTTTAGAGGCGATCGCGGATCTGCTCCCACGTATAGATGGAGTTTAGCTCTATGGAGAAAAACCAAGAGAGCGCCACTTCTTGCAATGCGAGGGGGAGCCCCTTCGCTTTGGTGGTGTCGTCTCCGCCTGCAGCTTCGATGGCAGTCTCGTATATGTGCACGAACTCCCGAGGGTCCGTGTCACCCTTGTACGGCTCGATGGCGTTGTGGAACTTGAAGTCCTCTGGCCATGCCGATTGCTACAGGCCTGCGGAGAGCGGGGGGCTCCAGATCCATGCGTCGCAGCGGGACGCGACTGGAGGTAGGGGCGTCGCGGCTGTCCGCCCACTCTGGCGTGGGCTCCGTTGCGACCACTGGTGGGACTTGTTGGCTCCGAGCCTCTTGCATATCCCGCACGGCTCCGCGGAGGTCCACCAACTCCCACTGCAGTGCGGCGATGGCCACTAATAGAGTGTTCTCCACTGCCATCGAGGTTATGGTAGTTGGAGCAGCGGGTTGCATCGTTGGGCTGGCAGCGACCACGGCTTGCGCTCCAGAACCGCTCGGCACGTCGGTGCGGTGGACTCCAGAGTCGGTGACGGGGCCGGTGACAAGACCGGTGCTGCCGCCAAGGCCCCCTGCTACTCCCTCATCGAGTGTGGTGGCAGCGGCTGTGGTGGCATGGGCCCCAGCGTCAGCACTCCCAGCGGCCCGCTCGGTACTTGTGTCGACTACCGCGCCAGCAGTTGGGACGACAGTCGCGCCATGAGCGCCAGGGTCGGCAGTCGCAGTGCCGGTGCTACCACCCGCGTCTGTAGGCGCGGCGCTATCGCCCGCACTCATAGCTGACGCGTCGCCGAGCACTTCTTTCGTGCTCCTCTTCTTCTTCGCTGCTGCCGATGATGGAGCCTTCTTTGGTGCCATCCTTCTTCAGGTTTTGGAGTTTTCTCTCATCTTCCCCACGGACGGCGCCAACTGTTGTGGTTACAGACCAAACAAAGAGAGAGATGGTAGTATGGTAATGGAGAGTTAGGTGAGTAATGCTTAAGGCTTTCCCCATGGCCTGGATGGCATATATCTTCACATGGGGAGCATTTTACAGTTATGATCTTACACCCAAGTATCCCTCTCAAGGGCAGTTACGTCATTATACATGTCCAATTTTGGGCTTTACATCCTCCCAACAAGCCGGCTAGGCTTAGGTGGGGGCCACCCCTACAACAGGTGGGATTTCATAGAGGTTCTTTACGGTTAGTCTAGTTGACACGTGTGAAGAATAAGAATTTTCACAATGGAGAAACTACGCAAATGAAATCCCCAACCCTTAAGGTGGCAGCCACTATGTATAGGAGAAAGGAGGGGTGGTTGTACTATTCATGCATGAATAGTAACTACATAAACAGTATGGATTGCCTAATGTTATAAGGCCCATGGGCCCAAGTGGGCTGAGTAATAGCACTTGACTATTTTGGCAAGTGCAACCCACCCAGAAGGAATTTGGAGTTGAGGCTAGATCTTTTTAAAAGATAACGAGATAAGCTTTCAATCAAGTATTTGTGGAGCTCAAACGGAGTCCGTATGTGAAAGTTATACTCGTTTGAAATAGATACTGTCTCTGGATGCCGAATTAGATTGCACATGCTTTCCTTCATGATCAGCTCCTAAGTTCCTAATTAAAAGAGCATCACATGCATTAGGTAGCAGCATATTCTTATTACAAACAAAACACACTCCTAGAAATAAAGTTATCTAATAGTTCAATTGACATGTGCGAGCTCTTGTGATTGGACCTTGTAAGTGCATGTGTTCAGATTTATTGGTTGTATGCATGGAAGTGATGTCCTCACCATCCTCTCCTTCTTAGATTTGAGTTGTCCTCGACTCAAACTCATCTTTTGCTCCTAATTATGTCTTTAAATCTACAATGTTAAATGTGGGACTAACCCCAAATTCTGCTAGTAGATCAAGCTTATATGCAATATCATTAATCTTGGCTAACACCTTGAATGGACCATCAACTCTATGCATCAACTTAGACTTTCTCAATTAAGAAAATCTATCTTTATGCAAATGTAACCACACTAGAACACCAGCAACCTTATGCTTAGCATTCATGTACTCTATATTTTCTTTAGTTGTTTCATGCAGTTTAAGGACAAAATCAGCACGCTTCTTAGCATCTAAATTTACTTTTTTTAGAAGTGGGAATAGGTAATAAATCAATAGGAGCATGAGGATTAAAGCCATATACTACCTGAAAAGGGCCTATCTTTGTGGTAGAATATAGCGATCTGTTGTAAGCAAACTCGATATGAGGTAGACATTCTTTCTACACCTTTAAGTTCTTCAAAACAGCCCTCATCATAATTGACAATGTGCGGTTGACAACTTCGGTTTGGCCATCTGTTTGGGGGTGACAAGTCATAGAAAATAGTAGCATGGTCCCCAATTTCGCCCAAAGGGTGCACCAAAAGTGACTCAAAAACTTCACATCCTGATATGAAACAATGGTATTGGGCACTTCATGTAGTTGAACGATCTCTATGAAAAACAAATCAGCAACATTTATAGTATCATCACTCTGATGACACGATATAAAATATACCATTTTAGAAAATCTATCCACAACAACAAAAACACCATCGCTCCCCTTCTTTGTTCTAGGTAGCCATAAAACAAAGTCCATTGAAATATTCTCCCAAGGAACACTAGGCGCAGAAAGAGGCATATATAGACCAAGTATATTAAGTCAGGACTTAGCTTTATTGCATGTAGTGCAGCGAGACATGTAGCGCTCAACGTCATGCCTCAGTCGGGGGCCAATAGAAGTGCTCGGTCAGAATGTCCTCTGTCTTCCATGTGCCTCCTGTAATAACAAAAGATGAATAGAGCTAGCTAGAATACATAGCTTATTAGCTCTAAACAAGAATCCATTACTTAACACAAATTTATTCCAACTCATTCATTCTGTACAATGCATCATGGCATCTGTAAAAGAATCATCTTGAGCATAAAGTTCTTTAATTGTTTCCAAACCAAAAATTCTACAATCAACTTAAGATAACATGGTATAACGCCTAGACAAAGTATCAGCAAAAACATTCTATTTCCCTTTCTTGTGTTTGATAAAAAATGAAAACGATTCAATGAACTCTACCCATTTAGCATGTCTACGGTTCAGTTTACCTTGACTATGAATATGCTTTAAAGATTCGTTACTAGAATGTATAACAAACTCCTTAGCCCATAAATAATGATGCCATGTTTCTAAAGTTTAAACTAGAGCAAATAATTCCTTATCATAAATAGAATAGTTCAAACTAGGTCCATTCAATTTTTCACTAAAATAAGTAACATGTTTACCTTCTTGTAGTAACACACCTCCAAGTCCAATCCACTAGCATCACATTCAAGCTCAAAAGCCTTACCAAAATCAGGAAGTTGAAGGAGCGATGTATTTGTGAGCTTCTCTTTCAGAATGTTGAACGATTGTTCTTATACAGGCCCAAATGGAAAAGAGCACCCTTCTTGATGAGCTCACTCAATGGTGCGGCAATGGTGCTAAAATCCTTGACGAAGCGTCGATAAAATCCAGCAAGTTCATGAAAACTTCGCACTTGTGTGACCATGTTAAGAGTTAGCTAACTCTATATAGCCTCGATCTTGGTTTGATCAACTTCAATGCCCTGTGGAGTAACAATATAGCCAAGAAACATTACTCAATCGGTGCAAAAAGTGAGCATCTCAAGGTTACCAAATAAATGTGCATCACATAGAAAATTGAAAACAACACATAAATGATCAAGATATTCCCCAAGTGACTTTCTATAAATCAATATGTCATCAAAATATACCACCACAAATTTTCCATTGAAAGCATACAAAACTTTGTTCATCAATTTCATAAAAGTACTAAGTGCATTAGTTATACCAAAGCATCACTAACCACTCATATAAATTGAACTTAGTTTTGAATGTTGTTTTCCATTCATCTTCTAATTTATGAATTTGGTAATATCCACTATGCAAGTCAATTTTAGAAAACACAGTAGAGCCACTTAATTCATCAAGCATGTCATCTAACTTAGCACTAGGATGATGATATGAGAGACCATGTGGACATGCTCCATGTTTGTGATGAGTGATTGACGGTTGTGTTTTGAAAGTTTGAGTTTGATTTGAGTGTTTTCTACAAAGTCGTAGCTCTCTGGCCGTGGTTGGAAAGCACTAGGAGCTGTTACGACCGGTTTTGCCGTGGTCGGAAGTCAGTCGGAGTGCTTACGACCACTGTAGTGCATTCTGACCGTGGTCTTTAGCTATCCTTTTATGATTTATGCCATGTCAAATAGGCTGAGTTGAGTCTTGAATCTCTATTGAGCTTTAGATTGAGCTATACTAGTCTCTTGATGGAGCATGAGTTAGTACAACTATTTAAGAAAGCTAAAAGATCTCTTTTGTGTGCAAAAGAACTGATCTCACCAATTCTTTCTCATGAGACTGCTTGCCATTGCACTAGGCATGAACTCAGGGGGAGTTTTGGATGACCAAGATCACCTCCTTAAGCTTCTTGCTTGGAGTGGTCGCACAAGGCTTGAGATCTAGCACATGACTAAAATTTTGGTTGGAAACGACCATGAGTTTCAAAGGAAAAACATGTCCATTGTGCTCAATTTGCTTAACCACAAAAAGAACCGAGTGCTTGAACAAATGAATCATTCTTGAACTTGTAGCACTCTAATTTGACTCAATTCTAGCTTCTTGGTTCCACTTAGACTATTGACATGGCTTGCATCATCTTTGGATACCTTTAGCTAGACTATACTCTTAAATGGCTTGACATGCTAACAAATCCATCTAATATTCATATTCTTACTTATGTGGCTTGGCTTGATTATGCATATTTTGTCATGATCTTGATAACATTCATATATGTTATGGATTGGTGTAATACTCAATGGTCATTTTGGATAATCTTCATGGCTCTAATTGCTTAGCTTCAATAACAAATTCAACCATTTCATCCATTTCCACGCTATATTCTCTCTTTTGCATCTTGATGATTCTATTGCCAAAAGGGGAAGAATATTGGAGAAAAAGCCACGTTTTGGGAGCTTTTGAGGAAAACTTGCTCTTTCTTTTGCTCCTTTGCTCCTTTGTCAACATGGTCTTGAGTCACTTTTCTTCTCTTTTAGACCATGTATAACTTTCAAAACAAACTCAACTTTATGCTTTTTCTATGTTTGTCAATACACTCATCAAGGGGGAGATTGAGAGACCATGTGGACATGCTCCATGTTTGTGATGAGTGATTGACGGTTGTTTTTGAAAGTTTGAGTTTGATTTGAGTGTTTTCTGCAAAGTCGTAGCTCTCTGGTCGTGGTCGGAAAGCACTAGGAGCTGTTACGACAGGTTTTGCCGTGGTCGGAAGTTAGTCGGAGTGATTACGACCACTGTAGTGCATTCTGACCGTGGTCGGAAAGGTTTACGACCACGTTGGCCATGGTCGGGAGCTGTGTGTACTATTTACGACCACTTTGGGCATGGTCGAAGGTCACCCGAGAGGTTTACGATCACTTTGGGCGTGGTCAGAGGTCATCCGGATCGTTTACGACCACGTTGGTCGTGGTCGAAAGCTCCCAGAGTCGTTTACGACCACGTTGTGGCGTTTACGACCACTTTTGGCTGTGGTCGTAGGTTACCAGGAGGGTTTACGACCACGTAGTGTCGTTTACGACCATTCTGGCCATGGTCAAACGTAGCTATGACCACCTTGGCTGTGGTCGGAAGTCGTAAGTCGAAGCCACGACCACTGTGGTTGGAAGTTCTTTCGACCACGTTAAAACCTTCCGCCGTGGTCGTAACTCGAGTCTAACCGGTCGTATGGCTTCCCGGAGCGGTCGTAACCTCTGGGAACCGGTCGTATGGACTTCTGAGGTGATCATAATCTTGTTTAGTGTGGTCGGAAGTGGTTGACTTACTTGCGTAAGCAGTCGGAAGCTCCTGAGAGTCTTGAATGTGGTCCAAGGTCACTTGTAATTGGTCGTATGACCTCCAGGAGCGGTCGTTTCAGTTGGGAATCGGTCGTATTGGCTTGTGTTACAGTCGTAGACCTTGTGCATTTAATGGTTTGATATTCCAACCGATTGTCATGCATTTACAACTTTATGGAATGTGCCTTGATGCAAATGGATGTTACCCTTGTCTAGTGCGGTGCTATGTGATGTTTTGTTGTCTGTGATGGTTGCAGGATCTTGAGGCTAGTCGTGGCGAGGCATGGATGACCAGACTAAGCACAGGCGGTGCTGAGGTCGGTGAGTGGTCGGGAGATGCCAAAGACGGTGAGGCCAGCGAGGTAGCTGCAAGTCGTGGACGGCAAGCTACAGAGGAAGCTTCCGGGAAGGCAGCAGAGTGGCATTTTGGAGAAATGGCCAAAGTCTGCAAAAGGGAAGCAGTTCTCTGCAAAGCACAGGAGTTGTTGGCGCCAACGGGCAAAGCAGTGGAGCTGTTGGGTTTAACGGGTAAAGCACTGAAAGCTCGTTCTCACTAGTGGGTAAAGTGACTGGGAAAACCTGGTGTTAGGTGGGGTTAACGGGTTCTCCCCCAGTATCTGGTGACTATAAATGGAGAAGTAGAACTCGAGAGCAAGTTCGTGGTTTTCTGCTGAGTTACTCGGGTTCTTTCTCTGTTTTGTGTGCGTTGCTCAGAGGAGCAAGGTTGTATGGAGTGGCTGTGAAACCTCCTTATGTAATCATTCATCTCTCCGTATCTATCTGAGTTTCATTTCACTTGAGATGTTTTGATTTTTGTCTGTTATCTCTTGTTTATTATCTTGCGTTCTCGGGTGCTCTGGTTGATCTGTCTTTTATCTGTTGAGCATTGTTCTTTGTTTGAGTCACTTTGAATTCCTTCGCTCTGAACTGGGATACATACTCAAGGCCACTTGGTCAGTTTTCTCCCGAGAGCAAGGAGTTTCGACCAGTTCTCTGGCAAATGGTTGTGCGCTTCGAACATCCTCTGTTTCTAGTTCGACTGTGACTCTCGATTCGACCGCCATGAAGAGTTCTTATTTTCTTGGTAAATTCACTTTTAGAGATCATGCTCTTTCTAGATCTCAAGTTTCATTTGCTTTGGATCTTTGAGCTGAAAGTTCTCCAATGTCTTAGTCCTGCAGTCGTGCACCTCGACTTTACTCTGTTCTGAGTTCGACCTTGTTGTTCTTCTCTGGTGCAGCAGAGAGACTTCGACCAGTCTGTAATTTCCTGATCTAAAGTCGTTTTTTGTTTGTGGTCAGATTCTCCTGGTCGATTGACGTAGGAATCAAAAGATACACAAGTTTTGGTGTGTGCGGTCGTGCGTATATTTCTATGTTGTCGGCCTTGCTTCCTGTTTGCTGTCTGTTGTCGGTCGGGGTCTCAGAGTTAAGTCACGACTGCTCTGAAACTGCTTCGGTCATTTCGACCACAGCAGAGAGTCGATCGACTTCACTAGGAAGTGCCGACCGCTCTGGATTGCTCTCGACCGAGAGTCTGCCACTCTGTTTTCCACTCTGATATTGTTCTATTGTCAGTCTGGTTCTTGGTCCTTCCAGTGAGCAATTGATCTCTTTCTTCATAGCTTCTGTAGCTATCGGAGAAAAGGATTGTGAGAATACTTGGGGCGGTTTGAAGGCACCATTCACCCCCCTCTATTGCCAATTCGGTCCTACATGATATCTAATGGTAATATTATTGATAGCTCTACAGTCAACATATGTACGCTATGATCCATCTTTCTTTGGAACCAAAAGTACAGGAACAGAACATGGACTAAGGCTCTCGCGTATGTACTCTTTGTCAAGCATGTCTTGCACTTGACGCTCAATCTCCTTAGCCTCCTCTAAGTTGGTTTGGTATGACGTGCGATTGGGTAGAGAAGAATCTGGGATCAAGTCAATCTGATGTTCAATGCCCCTAATTGGAGGCAGGCCCAGTGATACCTCACTTGGGAATATATCACTATACTCCTGTAAAAGGTTAGCAACAACAGCAAACAAAGAAGGAAGCATATTCTCAAATAAAAATAATTCTGCTTTGCATACTAAAGCATAGCAAACAAAATGCCTAGCTTCCATCTCACTAATATCAAAGTTTGTAACTAACAAAACAGAACCTTTCAATTTAATTTCACCTTTCTTAGCACTAGACTCCTTCTTATGTGGTGCAAGTTTTTAGCTACAATCTGATTTTTTCACTTTTGCTATTCTCCTTTTCTCTATGAGCTCTTTCTAATTCATCTTTTAAAGTTGCCTCTAGGACATTGGCAGCAAAATGATTTTATTACCTTTAGATATGAGAGTATATTGATTAGTCCTACCATGATACACAATATCCTTATTATATTGCCATGATCTACCTAACAGTAATGAACATACTTGCATAGGCATGACATCGCAATTAGCATAATCATGATATGAACTAATAGAAAAATGAGCTCTCACAATGTGAGTTACCTTCAGCTTACCACATGAATTAAACCATTGAATGTAGTAAGGACGAGGGTGCTATTGTATTGTCAAGGCATGCTTCTCAACCATATCAATGCTAGCTAAATTGTTGCAACTTCCTCCATCAATAATCACTTAACAAGAATGCTCATAGACAAATTTTGTTTGAAACATATTGTGACATTGATTCTGTTCGGCACTCTCCATTTGAGCACTAAGGACATACTTCACAATTATGCTAAAAAATTTATCACTTGCTTCAGCTCCAAAATGTTTTTTGTCATGTTCAGATTCATCTTGCTCACCTGCAGGGTTAGTTACAAGTAATGCATGCTCTTCATCAATATCACTAGTTGAAGTATATTCACCATCCTCTCACACAATCAGAGCTCACTGACTTGGGCACTCTCTCATGAAGTGCGCAAACCCTTTATAATTGTGACATTGAATGATGCTTGTACGCCTAGCGAAAGCATCTGAAGATGCACTCTTTGTTAGAGCAGATTTGGTGGGAGCTTAAACAGTTGTAGCCTTACTTGCTTTAGTTGTACATGAGGACATGGAATGTAAAAGTAAAACACTCTCAGATTGGTGTAGATGAAAGGTGCGCCCTTGCTATTCTGGCACTTCGTTTGGAGGAATAAGAGCCCCAAAATGACTACTTGTTCTCATGTGTCGTCCCTGTACTTCCCTTTTAGCTTTGCAAGCAAGATGAAACAACCAGATGATAGAATTGTATTCCTTATAGTCAAGTATGTCCTGAATTTTCTGGTTAAGCCCTTCCAAAAGTTTAGCTATTTTAGCTTCTTCGGTTTCTTCCAAACCACAATGCAATAAACCAATATACAATTATTGATAGTATTCCTCTACGGACCTATTATCTTGTTTTAAGCATTGTAATTTATTTAACATGTCACGTGAAAAGTATGAAGACACAATCTAACTCTCATGATTGTTTTTAAAGCATCTTAAGTTCTAGGTATGTGTTGTTCATTACGGCACAATTAATTTCAACAAATAGATGCAAAATCAGTGAACTCACTAGTAGCAGCATTAACCCTTTTATTTCTAGGAAATTTATGGCATGCAAATTTTTGGTCTACATCTAACTCCCATGTGAGATAAGCATTAGGATCATATTTACCAGCAAAAGGAAGCATAGTGAATTTAATTTTACCAAGTGCATTATTATTATCACGTACCTCACGTGGTAGGTCTCTTCTTATACCTTGCTGATTTTGGGGTCTTAGAAGGCAACTAGTACAAACTAATCATTTTTTAGATCAGGCTCATCGTTAGCTTTCCAATGAGTATAAGAACATCGAAAACGGATATTGTATGCAAAAGTTATGGCAAGGGTGTTCGGTGGCTACGGCAGGAAGTGGCAGTGGTAACAAAGACCAACTAGACAATAACTAGAGCTAGAAATCAATAACTTGACATGACGATGCAACCAAGAATTCAACAAGCAAAACCGAAAAGAAAAATTGCAAGGCACAGATGAAATTATTCAAGATGAACTAACCCTTTTTTGTGATTTTCGCGGTTTTTGTGGACTGTAGGTAAAGGATTAAACTCAAAATTTTCTCACCGATCAACTTGAGCTCTGATACTACTTGATAAATTGTTGTTGTCCTGATCTTTCAATGAGAAGGATAAATTTTGATTGGGCGATGATCAACACTTATGATCCTGGCTGATGTGACCACGCCACCAACACGTACGACCGTAGCGGCCAATATCAAGATTGAATTAAAGGTGAATTCGTTTCTTCAACTTCAACACATTTTAAATGAGAATATGATACTACCTAATGATGAAATTATATATATTTGTAGCACCACATCACTTTGGAACCAACTGAAGCAAGGGTTCAAGTTGGACAGGTTTTGGAATCCAATTCGGCCTCCAGATCAATTCGGATTCAGCCTGACAGGCCAACTTGAAACGGCCATAACTTTCGATCCAGAAGGCGTCTCAGGGCCCGTGAGTACTCATTGGAAAGCTCTTGGAGTCTACTTTTAGATGGATCTAGTCTCACCTCCAAACTCCACCTGAGCAGATCAGAAACTGTGAAACAAGTCACATCATTTTTCCAGTCCGAGTCAAAGTGGGCCGAGGGCCTGGTAACTCGGGCTATTTGGGCTGGTACTGTTCATATGAACAGTACCATAGCCACGTGAACAGTAACTAAGAATAGTACCACATCCCTTTTCATTAGATAAGTGTGGCTTCCCACTCCCCTATTTAAGGAGGCTGCACCCCTTTAGTTTTCCTGGGGTTTTTCTTAAGAGTTTATTCTGCTTAGCAGTTTCGCCGCATGTTCGGTTGAGGAACCCCAACTTGTGAACTTAAACATTATTCGCAATTTTAGATTGTATCTTAAACTCTCTTGCTTGTGTTCTCGATTCGCTTGCAGGAGATAGCGTTCTTGGCGAGGTCAATTGTGTTCAGCACGGTTAATAACCAACGGAGCAGTGGTGTAGTGATTGCGAGGGGTTCGATCTATTTTGGTCGGAGCCTTTCGATCATCAACGTCGAGATCTCCACAATCGACTTATCAGTACCTTTCGGAAGATCGGGCCATCGTCACATCACTGGCTATGAACGCAGCATGTACAAACCAAGCAATCGTTGAACTAATCATCAAGTCGTAATCAACCGTGCCAAAGAGCTGATTAACCTAATCACGAGGATCAATTCCTGTAAGCAATCGAAGAATGAGCAAGAACAAAATAACAAGCAATCTAAATTGTAAATATATGATTGAGTTCAAAAGGTGAAATTCCGTAGAGGTTCTTTACGGTTGGTCTAGTCGACACAAGTGAAGAACAGGAGTTTTCACATTGGAAAAACTAAGCGAACAAAATCCCCCCAAACCCTAGGAGTATTACATGCATTAGGTAGTAGCATATTCTTATTAGAATTAAAATGCACTCCTAGAAATTAAGTTACCTGATAATTTAATTGACATGTGTGAGTTCTTATTATTGGACCTTGCAGGTGCATAGGTTCAGATCTATTGGTTGTATACATAGAGGTGATGTCCTCATAACATCAGGACTTGCCAATAGAGTCCCCATCGGCTCCACGAGAAGCAGCTACTGCTAGGATTCTCCCAGAGATGCCTCCATGGCTGCCATCACCTCCACCAGGCGTCGTCACCCGCTCGCCACTTCTTCATGCCTCCTTACCATCGCATCGTCCTCAATTCCCTACCTCATGGCCGATGCCGCTCCTCCATCCACCAAGGCCACCATATCTAAGCGATATTGAGGTGGATCTGGTCACCACGAGCCTCCTCGCATGCTGCCTCTTCTCGATGCTCACCCTCCCTGCCGCTGCTCCACTACGGTCCCAGTAACCAGGCTAGCCCGCGGCAATGCAGCGAGGAACAAGGAGTGGGGTATTGGCCAATGGTAGGTGATTTCACACGAGGATTATGTTTTTCTTAAACTTCTATTTGGATAGAAAATAAGTTGGTTGGGAAGTGAATGATCAGATCACTTGTGGTTCACTTATTCCTTTGTTTGTTATTTATTTACGTCCTTTCCTTAATCCATTTTCAATCTATTTATTTATAATATTTACTTCAAATTGTTTTTATGCAAAATAACCACTCAGCTATCATTTGTTAAGCCTTGCATAATTATATTTGTAACATCCCAAAAATTTGGTTATTCAAAAATATGGAATTTTAAAACTTTTCTTGCATTTTGGTGGTATTTGAATTCTTCTGAATCTTTATTCGAAAACTATGGAGTGTTGTTGCATGCAAAGAAATAAAAATGAGAAATAAAATCCAAAGTGAAAATAGTAACAATGTTAATAAAAGATATGCGAATAATACACATCAATGAATTGTGAATTTTAAACCAATTTTTAAATTACACTCAAATCCAAGTTAAAAATTTAAATTTTAAACTCAAAGCGAGAATCAAGCAATCGCATCTAAATAATTAAATGGAGAAATTCAAAATTTTGAACATCCTGCAAAAATGGAAATTAATAAAACCTAATAAAAAAATTTTAAAGTTAAAATTTAAAAGTCTAAATTCTGAAAACTTTGCTTAAATCTTTCTCTTTTCCCCTCTTTTCCTTCACTTTCTTCCTTCTTTCATTTCCGTGTGGCCCCCTTCTCCCCCTCACTGCCACTGGGACCCGGCTTCCTCCCCTGCCTCCTTCCTTCTTTCTCCCTCGCAGCCTGCTCTTTTCTTCCTTTTTCCCTTGCGCGGCTGCCGTGAGTCCACGTCATCCTCCGCAATGCGCGTCGGCTCCCTCCGTCCTTGCGCCGCCCCACCAGCGTTGGGTCACCTCGCCTCTGTCCCATCCCCGAGCTCCGCGCCTGCACGCCTCCTCGCGCCGAGCCCCGCCACGGTCTGCTGCCGCCCCCCCACCGTGTCTGTCTCCGAATAGCGTGCCCCTCGGGCTATAAGAAGGTCCCGGTCGCCCCTACCTCCCTGCGCCTCCCTTCTTGCCCCGTGCTCGGCTCCAGCTCAATCGCGCCTCCTTCCCCATTGCCGGCCGTCGCCGCCTCCACCAACGGCACCACCACCTCGGGCGACCCCTCCCCGATTCCGTTTGCATAGAGCATCTTTGCAACGCCCTGGAACCTTCCCCGCCGCAGCCAGAGCTTCCCCTGCACGCCAGCTCGTCGGCGCCGTGCGAGTGCCCGCGCCGTCCCTGGTCTCTGCCGCCAGCCCACCCCGGCACTCCTCCGGCGCCGTCAACTACCAAGGTGAGACCCTCGCGACCCCTAGTGCTCACGCCAGCGCCAATGTGTCTCCTCCCCCACATCGGCGCCGCCGCCCTGAACTTACCTCGCCGCCGGCCGCCCCACGTCGTCATCCGCCCACCTCGCCGCCGCTCCGGCCGATTAGCCACCACCCCTAGCTTCCCCTTGCCCCTGACAACCCATTTTGCCGGCCAACCCTCCCCCCTCTGACCTCCCCTCGCCGGAGCTTCCGCCGCCGGCTGTGCGCCCCCACCTCCTCTGTTTCGGCCGGTGGTTTCCTGTGAAGTCCTCAGCCCCATCACGTTATTAGTTTTTATTTTCCCCAGAGAGACAAGAAACACCAGTCGGACAATTGGTTAGCAGCGCGCGCGTTAATCCCCTTTACCCTAAGTCCCGAGTTCGATCCCGAGCGGCACCCATTTTTGTTCCCTTTTATTTTGACTTTCCCCCATTCATTTGTTTTACTAGGAAAAATTAAGAGAAAATTTGGGGAACAATTTAGGGAATGTAGTAAATTTAATAAGGATGTACAATAGGGTACTTAACATTCAATATCTGATTATTTACTATATGGACAACTGAAATAGCTTAAATAGTTAATTGAGGTTTAATTACCAATTAAAAACATGAATAACCTATAGTTTAGCTTAGAACCCAAAGTTAATAAAAATTCTAATTGAAAATATACAGCCATAGATGGCACAAAATTTATTAGGATATACATGAGTTTAATAAGTGTCTACTCATGGATTAGTATTATCATGTATGTATGATTAGGATGTCTTTAGCATTTATTTTAATTTTAATCCTAAATTAAAGGAAAAAAATTTTAGGAACAATTAGGGATAATATGTGGAGGCTAATAAAATTTAAATAGGGCTTAGAAATTTTATGTATGAATTAAATTCGAATTAGTTGTCCTGATAAATAGTTAGTGTGACTTTAGTATTTAGATTGTAAATCTAATTATTTATTAAAGGCATTAATGAAGAGAAGTGGTTTTGGATAAACGTCAATATTTAATAAAGCTGGCCCCTAATTAACATGTAAGCATGCATGCCCAATAGTTATCATGCCATCAATAAGCAAACCTCGGTGACATACTTTAATATAATAGCCCTAGGTCATCAAGATTCAAAATAATCTCACAAACATATAAATACTCTAAATTGAGCATGTAACCAATAACACGAGTAATTAGGGTCATATAAAATGATACATATCAAGCATTGCTCAGATTGCTAAGTTAAACTAAGATTAGAAATAAAGTTGAGTATAATAGTAACTAAAGCATAGATAAAATAATGGTACCATTAATTAAATCTTAATACTAGATTTAATAAATAATAATGATGAGCATGAAATAACAAGATAGGCCCATACAATTAAATTCTAATTCAAGTTGAAATAGGCTTAGTGAAAACTGAGGCTACATAAAATGTCACCCCATAAAATGCTATACACCTAGACTCTAAAATTAATTCGGTAAGCCAAAATGCCCTGAAAAGTAACGCTCGACAAAATAATACCTATTCATAGGTCCATCCAAACTCATGGAACTTCCTTGATAAATATAAAAATAATAAAAGAAACTGTTAATAAAAGATCGAGTCATCGTTTTCTACCACCGGCCTTGCTTCAAATCACCCAAATCACCCCTTAACTCATAATAAGACAAAAGTTGAGTTTATTTGGATTTACTTGGATCTTTGAGTTATTTGCTTTTATTTGGGTTCAGTCGTTGTCGCGTAGTTAGAAACCGGAGTCCTGAAGATTCTATGGAGCAAGCGAGGACGAGATCGATGCAGACCAGGAATTAAAGATCATCGCATGAGACAACCTTGTGTGAGCTCAAGACCGCGGTAAACCGCGCCAGGCGAGTCAATACTTTGATCATGTTGAACCTACATTTTCTGCAAATTACTTTGGTTTAAATTATCAAATTGCATGCTGTTATTTTATATGCAAATACATGTTTAATTTAAGATTCTAGTTATATGCCCATTGTTTGCCTTGAATAATATTACACCTCCTTTGAAATATTTGCTTATGTGAACCTTGCCGCCCTAGCAAAATTATAATAGTAACCTTTCGAAAATAAGTCTATAATTATACGCCGTGCTTAGTATTGCTTAGACACTCGAGGGCGCTGAAATGCCCTAAGCATCATTACCATTTTTAATTATGAGAAACTGATTGGGACAGTCATGGTGGGAATGACTGGTATCTCTTGATATGGTTATTTTATGCTCCCAAAAATCCCAAACTTGCTTAAATATCTAAGCAGATGGTTGGGGGCTGGTATGTGGTGCAGTGGATGCACAAATTGTGGAGTGTGGTAGAACCGCTCAGATACCCCTAAGGACTGAATCTTGTCATGACCTCCTGTGTAAAACAGTACAACTACAAGTCTGTAAAGTACAACTTGGCTAAGTAAATTTATCGAAACCCCCGGACTCATCTCACCGGTAGTGGATGGGGAGTGGATACGCATGGGCAAGGGGGCCCTAAGGGACACCAATGGAGGGTGAAGTTTTCCCAGCTGTTCTAAGCGTTGTGGGGAGTTGAGAAGCCCATCTGCGTTAGTAACTGTGAGGAAACATCTCGTGCATAGATGGGACCCAGTGTAAGTGGGAGAAGCCCATAAAGTGAGATGAGAAAAGGGACTAGATACTTTGAAAAGTCACTGTGATGGTCTGCGCAACCACACTTCTAAGGAATCGTGTGGGGCAATGAGTTGATTGTTTCTTGTGGTGAAAGTGTACAAACTCTGCAGAGTCAAAACTATTCGAATAGCCGTGCCCACGGTTAAGGGCGGACATGGGAACTTAACTAGATATAGTTCTATTTCAAAATGCTTTATGGATGGGTTTGGAAAAGTGAAGGGCAGTGGAAAGCCCTAGTTTGAGTTGTCACTACACCATGACACAGTACTTAGCACAATAAAACTGCCCTAAAAAATATAATATAGGGGCATAATATCTGCCGGTAATATGAAAAGGTTTTTACGTCATACTATATGCCGGAAATACTCTATTACTATAGCACATCATCTGCCCTAGATTAATTTGTATTAGCTGCTAATAATCTGCCCCCAAAACTTCCTTATAGGTCATCGTATCTGCCGGGACTTTGGATTATCGGGAAACACCAAAATTTTGGCGCGATATCGGACCGCGAAAGGAAAAAAACGGTGGGCCAATCACCCTAAATCTCCATCCAGTACACCCCCATGCCCTAGCTATCTCAATGTGTCTCCTTGCTTGCCGCCGTGCCCTCCTGGTTGCGCCGCCATCCTCCTCGCGCCGGCAACGTCGCCCCAGCTGCTCCACCATCCTCGCCCCAGCTGCTCCAGCCATTCCTTCCCCATAGCTCTTCACCCACCTGCAGCCATTCTTGACCCCATAGCTCTCCTCCCCGTGCCACTATCCTAATCCCTAGCTATTCCAAGAACAACTAGCACCAACAGCTCTCAAATCTTGTACTGACTGCAGGTTGCTAAGGTCAATCCCCTCCAACAAGCATCCCTCCTTGTCTCAGATCTACAGGTAAACGAATTATTATCAAGTTTTGTAGTTCAATTTCGTGCATGGTTCCTTATTGGGGATTTGTCTGATAGGTGAATGTAGAAAAAGGGGAAGAACAACCTGGGAAGGAACCTCCTCTCCAGCCATTTGCTCCGTCGATGGTGCTCTCTCTCTCTCTCTCTCTCTCTCTCCCCATGCATAGAGGAGGGCCCTTCTTGTGGACTGCGTTTAGCAGATTTATTTGAGGTTCTATGTTGTACATTTCTATGTGAATTACAACAGGCTGCTAGTTTAGCAGAGGAGATGTCTAAGAAAGGAATTGAGCAAGACCACATTTGTCACTGTATAATTTCAGAAGGAATGAAAAGGAAAGTTTAATTTTGCTGTTGCCAGTGCACAGTTGTTCTTCTCTGGAGCCGCATGTGGGACTTGCACTTAAACGGTTTGACTTGTTAAGGATGGCTGTGTTGCAGATGGTTTGGGGAGAGGCAATGAGTTTTGATGTGAAATCAGTTGGAGATTCGGCTTTTTATAAACTTACTGATAAGCCTGAGCTCTGTTTGTCTATCCCTTTTCTCTTTTCATGCCCTTCTTGAAATTAGCTGCTGTCCTTCATACAATCAAGCTTGTAAATCAATGAGAAAAAAAGATGTATCATGTGGCATGTGAGTCGGACTTGGTCTTTGTTAATTATTGCCCACTTAACCCAAATATGAGGGAACTTTGAATTTTCATATTGTAGTTTAGACCAGAACTTCCTAGGGGTTTCTTTGTTATCATGCCCTTCCTAGGGAGGATTTACTTCCTATCAGCTCATATTCCTTCGATCAGTATAATTATCTACTCATGGATGTTTTAATGCAAATACTAATGGAGGTCCCATTCCTAATAAATGCTACGTAGCTTATATGCAGAAAGTTCCTAATGGCTGCCCTAGTATAAGAATAAGATTGACTAGAGTACTTAGAAATTGAATGGAAGATAAAATGACTATTTAGAACCTGAGTGATTGTTTAGAGAGTAAGGAGGGAATAAAATCAATAATTGTTTGTCATGCAAAACAACACCTATTCCTATTTCAGTGAAAGCAATTTCTTCTTTTGAAATCTCTTGTATTCAGTGGCTGCAACTTGTAATGACACACACAACCACAAAGTAAATGAGTATAATTGTATAATATATAGTTCTCAAGTGTTAGCTAGAGATATAACAGGAAGACTTTAAAGTTTGCACATGCAGGAATTTTTCTATGATTCTGTGAAACTTACACTCCACTAATTCATAGATTGGGTAATCTCAACAGCTAGCTCCAAATAGAATAATCCTTAGTTTCTAATATAACATCTGAATATAAAACTTGGATCCTCCTTTTTTTTAGGATACACTAGCATTTTTTTTGCTATTATTTGAATTCAAGTAACAAGTATACTTCTCTCCATTTTGTGATGCATTTGTGTAATGTCACATTTCCGTTGTGTTTAATTGTCTACAAGGTATAAATCTATTTCTGATTATATAACTATTTGGTTTCTTGGCGCAGTTTGGTTATGTAAGGTGCATCCTCCTGGACTACTACTGCTGACTAGAGAGGCGTGAACAACATAGGTTAGTGCTCTTCATCTATAGCATCAATCTTATTCTTAAACTTAGTCTTAAATGTTGTCACTCACATTGTACTCATACTTGTGCATAGTTCCATAGTTACTGACTGTTTATATAGTTTACATAATTTAGGTGTCCTGATAAATTTGATTGTCTATATCAAGAATGGATAAGAGATGGATGGACTTTCCTAGGTACAGTTTAACTGAGTTTCTAGACAATGCTTCACTTCTTTTCTATTTCTAAACTTACAGAAAATAATTGACTATAGGCACACACCTGAATATGTACAAGGGGTCAAAGAATTTATACAGTATGCTTTTACCCATTCGGCAAAGGCAAATACCATATTATGCCCTTGTAGAAAGTGTGTGAATAGTTGCTGGAAGGAAGCTAGTGCTATCTATGTCCATTTAATATGTAATGGATTTTTAGAAGGGTATAAGACATGGATATTTCATGGAGAGGCAACATCTTCTTTTGCACAACATGGACAACAAACTGAGTCTGATGAGGTTGTGGTAGAGGATAATTTAGAGGAGGAAGATGGGATTTTTGACATGCTTCACGATGTAGCACACGGGTTAGATACAAGGGATTTAGGTGGAAATAGTGATGGTTTTATGGATCCATGTCAAGGTGAAGAAGATTTTCATGATTTATTTGGTGATGCAAGTGAAGAGCTTTATCCAGGTTGCAAGAGCTTTTCAAAGTTATGCTTTATAGTCAAATTACTCAACATTAAATTTCTTGGTGGTTGGAGTGATAAAAGTTTTGATATGCTGCTAGAACTGCTTGGAGAGGCATTCCCTGATGGCTCAGCAGTTCCTAAGAACTTTAATGAAGCTAAGAAAAAGATTAGATGCTTTGGGCTTGGATATATTAATATTCATGCATGCAAGAATGACTGCATATTATTTCGAAAGCAGTATGAGAATTTAGATATATGTCCCAAATGTAACACTTCTCGCTGGAAATCAGTGAAGACAACTCTTGATGGGAAACGTACACATAGAGTTCCCCAGAAAGTTCTTCGCTATTTCCCTGTAAAGAAGAGGCTGCAAAGATTGTTTGTATCTCCAAAGACAGCAACTGATGTACGATGGCATGATGAGGGGCGAATAAAGGACGGATTGTTGAGGCACCCTGCTGATTCCCCAGCTTGGAAGCATTTTGATTGCATGCATCCAGAATTTGCTAAAGATAGCCGCAACATTAGGCTAGCTTTAGCTTCTGATGGCTTTAATCCATTTAGATCGATGAATTGCAGTTATAGCATTTGGCCAGTTGTCTTAATTCCGTTGAATCTACCACCATGGATGTGTATGAAACAATCAAATTTTATTCTTTCTTTGCTAATCCCAGGCCCAAATTCACCTGGGAAGGATATGGATGTCTATTTTGAACCACTAGTGGATGATTTGGTAGAAATGTTTGAGGAGGGTGTTAGAACTTATGATGCTTCAAGGTGTGAGTTCTTACAATTACATGCTGCCATAATATCAACCATTACTGATTACCCAGGATTAGGTTATGTTTCTGGATGTGTAACTTCAGGCAAGCTAGCATGTCTTCATTGTAACTCACATACTTGTTCTCTTCGTTTGAAAAATGGTAGCAAGTCTTGTTACATGGGTCATAGGAGGTTCTTAGATGCAAACCACAAATATAGGTTTGATGTGGCATCATTTGATGGTAATGTAGAGTTAAGGCCAGCACCAAAGCCACTAACTGGAGATGAGATTTTGGATCAAACAAAGGATCTGCTTGTAAATTTTGGAAAAGACCCAAACAAGAAAAAATCAAAACAGACATGTAAGGGCAAGAGTAAGGACAAAGAAATAATATGGAACAGAAAACCCATCTGGTTCAGGTTACCATATTGGAAAGATTTGTTGCTTCCACATAATTTCGATGTGATGCACATTGAGAAGAATGTTTGTGACAATATCATTAATACCTTGTTGGGAATTGATGGAAAATCTAAAGATAATCTGAATGCTAGATTGGATCTCAAACTTCTTAATATACGAAAAGATCTTCATCCTGTAGAAGTTGGAGATTCTTTCTTCTTGCCTCCTGCACCTTTCTCAATGAGTTCTGAAGAGAAGAAATTATTTTGTCAAATTCTAAAAGGAGTTAGGTTTCCTGATGGTTATGCCTCTGATCTGCGTCACCACATTCATGTAAATGATAAAAAGATAATAGGACTGAAGAGCCATGATAACCATATCCTTTTGCAAAACTTACTTCCACTAGCTGTACGCAAAATATTGCCAGAAAATGTTAGTGCAGCATTGATTCGTGTGAGCAATTTCTTCAAGAAAATCTATTCTCCTGTTATTTGCATTAGTGATATGGAAAAGCTAGAGGTTGAAATTGCTGAGACACTAAGCCTTCTAGAGACTATGTTCCTTCCATCTTTCTTTGATATTATGGTTCACTTAATGGTACATCTTCCTGCCCAAGCGAGACTTGCTGGCCCAGTTCATTACCGCAACATGTACCCAATAGAAAGGTGATGTTCAAAACTAATTATTAATATCATACAATATTTAACTTGTTTATAATCTGATGTAGTGTCAACTCTATGTAGGTTTTTAATGAGGCTAAAGGGATATGTACGTACCAAGAGTCATCCTGAGGGATCAATTGCAGAAAGCTATGTGTTTGATGAGAGTCTTACCTTTTGCTCTCGTTATTTAGAAGGATGTGAAACTAGGTTCTCTCGTAAATGTAGAAATGGTGCAGCAGCTGAAGCTAATACTGCATCTAGCACCATGCCATTCTTTTTCAATAACATGGGTCGGGATTTGTTTGGCAAGTGTATTGTGACCTTAGACTACAAAACATGGCTGCACGCGCACAGATATATCTTATTTAATTATGACCATATAGATCCATACTTGAGGTAAAATTTTTAACTATTTAATTACTGAAGCCTATATGGTTTTTTTTATCAATTTGCATCTTGAAACTAAAAATTAATTTTTGCAGAAAACATCTTGACTACCTATCATCATTGGGTCATGAAAACAACAATGAAATCAGTCGCATTCATTATGAGAAGTTCCATGAATGGTTTGGATTTCATGTGGCAGAGCTATCACATAGTGGTGAACAAGTGTCTGAGGAAATTCAAACTTTAGCTAATGGGCCTTTCATAGTTGCAAAGAAATACAATAGTTACACTATAAATGGACACATTTTCCACACTAGGTCTTATGATGAGGGTAGGTCTGTCCAATGCAGTGGAGTGGCTCTAGTTGCTCAAACCTCTTGCTACTCATCTGTAGGAAACACTGATCTGTTGGCAGGAAAGAAAACTTATTATGGTGTTATAACTGAAATCCTTGAGTTGGATTATAGTCACAAAGGAAGTGTTGTACTCTTGAAATGTGACTGGGTTGATAACCGTGTACAAGATAAATGGGTTAAAGTTGATAAATTTGGTATCACCGATGTTAACTTCAAGCACTTGTTCAATACCGGTGATAAGTTGAGTGATGAACCTTTCATTTTGGCATCTCAAGCAACCCAGGTGTACTATGTAGAAGACCCAGCTTGCGATGGTTGGTGTGCAGTTATTCAGTCAAAGCCAAGGGACTGCTATGTTCTATCTGAAGTACTGCTTGAACATTTAGAATGTGAAAATGAGCCTCTAGTCCCATACCCTGATATAAGTGGTAACATTAATGTTACAGTTGATCCTAGAGATGTGTTTCAAACTAGGTCAGACATAGATGGAACAATTGTGGGCTCAAATGAAAAGCGAAAGTATGATGTTTTTCACTGCCACCTACTATCTTGACTTTAATTTTATGCATTTATATTTATTTGTTTACTATTAGTCATACTATTTCTCACTATGGAAGAAGTTTGATGATGCAATTGTGTTATGCAGGAAAAAAAATGGCAAGCGGAGAAGGAAGTAGGTATGACGAAGAAAGGCGAGAAAGAATCAGGAGAAACAATGAAACCCTGCAGTTCATCATTGATAAAAAGCTTGAAATGGCTAATATGCTGGGGGGCAATCTTGGATCTGGGGCATCTGATCAGCCAAATAAAAAGAGAAAGGTAGTCACTTTTACTTGACATAGCAATATATATGCAAGTAAACTATCTAAAGGTGTTAGCCATGTTTTTGTAGAAAGTTGCTTCCACAAATAACGAGCCAGCCCAAAATGAAATTGGGCGTCCAAATCTGCGGTCTAGGGTGGCAAGGGTAGGTGTAGGGAATAATGTAGAAACACGGTGTGGAGAGGATGAACATGATCCTAATGGAGATAATACTTGCATGCCTGGTGAGGAAATAAACAATGGAAACATGGAAAATGATGATCCGGTGGAGGATGAAGAAAATGAAGGTACCTATGTAATAAAACCTTATACCAGCTAGCACTTTTAAACCTTATTTATTAATTGCTGTTTAATTCTCAAGTAGAATGCAATTTAAATGATGGTCAAGCCAAAAAAAAGAAAGATGGAAGGAAGTGCACCAAAAAGTACGACATCTGGAAGAGAGGTGACCAACCACCAATTCAGCTGGTTATCAATGAACATGGTCAGCCTGTTGGAGAAAATGCAACAGAGCTATCTAACTTCATAGCTACACTTGTGAAATCCAAGAATTTTTCAATTGGACTCAAGGATTGGAGGCTGGTTCCCCCAGCACAAAAGCTGAAGCTGTGGAAAGATTTAAAGGTAGTACTTCTTAAATCTATCATCTGAACTTCTTAAAAATAAAACCATCAATACTCTACTCATACTTCTTTTTTATGTAGTTGTTCTATGAAGTAGATGGAAGAGTACAAGACTGGGTTATGGGAACAGCAGCCAAGATATGGAAGGATTTCAAGGCAGACTTGAAGGCAGCACGTTTTGATGAGACAAAGACTTATAAGCAGCTTCTTGCTGCTCGGGATGATAGAGTTAATAAGGATGACTGGAAATGGCTTATTGATCACTGGAGAAGTCCCTTAGGCAAAGTAAGGAAAAAATGAAATGTCAAATACAATGCTTCTTACACTATCATTTCTATTTCGTTTACTACATCTATTATTACAGGAGCGTAGTGAGATAGGAAAGGCAAACCGTGCAAAGATGTCTGGGCTGCATACATCTGGCAGCAAGAGCCATGCTCGTGTTAGCCATGAAATGGTATGAATACTACCAACAATTTAATTAGCATGCATATCATTGATGGAGCCACATTCAATCAAACAATTTTTTAATGTAGTGCATTGAGAATGGTTATAAGCCACGTCGAGACGAGGTGTACATCAAAACACACACTCGCAAAGACGGTATTGCATCAGAAGATGTAGAAACTAAAATTGTAAGTATTTATTAAATGACACATATATTTACTGAGCATTAATTATTTTTAGTTGCATATGGTTTTTACAATTTATATTTGTAGAAAGCACTACAAGATGCAGCTGAAGAACATCCAGAATGGACAGAGAAATCCATAAGTGATGGTGACATCATGTCACGGGTATTTGGACCTGAAAGGAATGGTTATGTTCGTTCAATAGGGAAGGGGCCAACTCCAGGAGATCTAGAAATGCCTGGAAGGAATAAATATAGATCAACTAAGCTCCAAATGGCTATTGAAGCTCACCGACAAGCAGAATTGGACAAAGAGGATATACTAAAACACTTTGAAACAATGAAATCAGACAGTGATAGAAAACTTGATGCTCTTAGTCAACAAGTGGCAAAACTAAGTGAACTATTGCTTGCTAATTCTCAAGATGGACGACTGCACATCAGTCCACAATATGCGTCAAATTCTCCCATTCATGAGGTAAATGCAGTCCATAAATTTCTGATAATTAACAACTCATTGGTAAAGAATAGTGGGTCTTACTTCAATTTTTATTTATTTTACCAACTATATAGAATGAACATGAGGATGATGAAAACGGTGAGGCACAGTCAGAAAACATGATCTTTGGGCAGGTACATCCAAAATGTATATTTTGTCTTTAATTGTGCTACAATACATATTTAATTATTGTGATATTTGCACATGTAGACACCCAATAGATATGCTGCTTCTTCACAGCAAGGCCATGAAGTAGCAAAATTTCAGGTCTTACTAGTTTCTTTTGTTTTGACTTTCTATTCAGCTTCTTTGTTTTGCTGAATTTATATTGATATACTGAACTATGACATGTTATAGGGTGGAAAAGACGTTATATTGTACAATGTTATTGGCCAACATGATATCCCTGTGGCTAAGGCTACTATTTTGTCAACAAATCAGATGACTGTAGTGGGTGGTACTCCATTGGGTGTTCAGTATTGTGAAGTTGTGGTTAATCTTGTGCTGAAAAGAATGGCTGCGCTGCCTCGTCCATATGGAAATATGAATGTCATGGCTGATGCACTTGGGAGATCTATTGCATGGCCACACCATCATGTAACCATACTTCCAGATTTTACTTGCCTTAATACCCTTATTTATGTACTAAATTTCCATTTATTCTATTTTGCAGATGAAGGAAGATAGGAAGTCACCACCACAACAACTAGCTAGCCTTAATCAAGGTAAGGAAAACATGGATATGCTATATGCAATTTGCTAGTAAGCAAAAATCAGAAAATTAGCCATATAAACAACTTGTTGCCATATATTTTACCTAAATATGTACATGTGTGAAAGATAGACTGTGTCAACCTAAATGTATATACGCCATCATCCACATCCTAATTTCTGGCAAAATGATTCAAGCTAGATTTCTGCCTACTTGTATTTAAACACTTGCTTTTGCCTACAAAGTGTTAAACTAGAGAAAAAATATCATTACAGAACTAGTTGGAGTTTGTTACAGAACTAGTTACAAAGTGTGAAAGATAGTCCCCCTTTTACTTTCATTTTGTTTTGGTGAGTTCATTTTGGTGAGTCCTACGTATGAACAATTAAATTGGGAGTTTTGTCCTAAATATGTAAATGTGTGAGCTTGGGCTGATGTTGTAGCAGTACAAGACTTTTTAGCTAGTATCCATGGACTGAAATTTGTAAAGGGTTTGTATTGAACAAAGAGATCCTTCACTGCATACATAGTGAAAGCTAAGGGAACGGAGATAACTTTTGTAATTAGATAAGAACTTGCTGCCACTAACCACTTTATACATAAATGACTGTATATTCTTCCCGCGTGATTAAACTTGATTTTTTATAGTCATTTACTTCCATTTTTCAGGTCGCAACAAGGGTCGTTGAATCTATTGAGTGCTAAGGATAGCCTGGTATTGTGATAAAAGAAGTTGGAATTGTTCTCAAAAATGGCCCCATTTTGACTTTTGTATGAATGCTGACTAGTTTCATGGCCTCTATGTATGCAAGTATAGAGGCACATGTGTTGTGTTGTGCCCTGGAAACAAAACTTTGTTATATTTGGTCTAAACTTTTGAGAACTCCTTGTAAAATCTGAATTTGGTCTAAACTTTGCAATGACTATTCAGTTGTTATGCATGTATAATGTTTGCAGAGTATGTAATGTTTTATGCCATATCCGTGTTATTCTACTTTACACTGTAATATAATATAGTGAACAATAATCCCTATCATAACTCTAATTAAAATTCTGAACTGTTGGAAAACAAAATCTAGGGCAGTTACGCTATCGGCGATTATTAGGCGTGCTGGGCAAATCATTTGTCGGCAATACAAATAACTGCCAGCAATGCAGATTCAAATCCAGGGCAATTAAGTGCCGGGAATCCAATATCTGCCGGCGAAGCTAAAGACCATTCAGGGCAGTTAACTGCCACGGATCGAAATATCTGCCGGGAAAGTGAATTGCCGTCAGCACATAACCGGGCAGTCTATAAGTGCCGGCAAAAATTATTGCCGGCACATAATATGCCCGCTAAAGCAGTTTTCTAGGGCAGATTTATTGTGCTTGTTATTGGGTCGTGGTGTAGTGTGTCCTGGGTGTCGTCCCAGTGGTAATGTAAGCGGTTATAACGCTAAAATGTTAGCATATGGTGCGGATGCCATGTAATGGTGGATGGAATCTGGATCACTATTATTATTGCATTCCTGTACACATTATTTTTTTGAGTAAAACTGCTAGGTCTCAGGAAATTTCTATGTATTGTATTTCAAATAATGACACTTCTAATCTTACAAAATAAAATATGGAAGGAATAAACAGGGTCGTGAGTAAAGGAGATGGATGTTTGTAGTACACACATAAAGGTAATGGTGGATTCATGTCGATCATAAATAGGAAACAATAGAGTGGATTCTGGGAGAAATAAATTGGTGGAGACTAAATGAATATGTATACTAGATAGATGATTTAAATGATTTTTGGAGAATTAAGGAGTGCAAAGGTAATTGTTGGATTACGACACTGATAACTAATATGAATTCTTGGAAGATGTTGACAATATTGGGATTAATAGAATTTGATCAACTACTAGATGAGTCAATTGAATTTTCGAAAATTTGGAGGTATGATAACAATTTTTAGAGTATAAGTTTGATCGATGATAATCTTGGTGGATGTATACTAGTGAATTGTAGACCTGACCAGTGATATTATTGGTGGATATATACTAGCAATGCGTAGACTTGATCAATGATATTCTTGATGGAGGTATACTAATAAATTAGTTAGAGATAGATAATGAACAATAAGGTTGATTATTGGAAGAGCAAATTATGGCTATGGATCAATAACAAAAAGGATTGGATTGTTAGGGATTCAGAATACAAAAGATATTGGTGGATAAAATAAATGATATTAGATAAAAGATATTGCTAACTGTTTGGAGTTTTAGGCAGCAATCGATCGATGGATTATATAAATAATGATACTCGCTGTTTGTGGGATTTAGGTAGCAATTGATTAGTGGATTGTATAATTGATGGTATTCGCTGTTTGGAGTCTTAGGTAGCGATCAATATAGAAAGAGTAAGATCGGTGGACTAATTAAATGATGTCACTCGCTGTTTGGAGTCTTAGACAGCAGCCAATAAAGAAAGTGTATTTTCGGTGGATTAAGTCAGTTATGGAATCGTAGTGTGGAGTTTAGGTAGCAACCATAACACTAAGATTAAATAATAATAATAATGCTACTAAAAGAGATCTTTGGCAAATAAAATAACCCGAGCCTCTCCTTTGATAAGCCATGCATACTATTTATTTGCATTCTGTGTATTGGCTCGCGGAGCACGGTGGTTAGTGTGTTCACACTCGCTCTCATAACAAATCCAGAAGCAGGAATCAGATCACTACGCTTCAGCAATACTTTTGGTTATGATGGAATAGAAGATGAAGTCATCAAGGGCTAGGCCGCGAACCTCCAGTTGGCTGCCTGTGGGCATGTCCTGAAGGTCCCCCCAGTGTGCTTCATTCCGCTGCTGCAATTTATTGATTTCGGCCAGATTGGCCCATGAGTAAGTTTATTAAATTATTTTGCTTCCGCATGATATGTAATTTGATATCCACTACTGTAACTGTGAGCATTATCTACTGATCCAGGGAATAGTGCAGTAATCACAGAGGATTCCGGATTATAAAATCTGGGTCCCTACAATATTGCACCTTGTTATAAATGACTTGCTGAGTACTCTATATACTCATGGCTATATCCATATTTGCTCAATTACTGAAGAAAAGCCATATCCACTAGAGGTACCTGAAGAAGAATACTTCGACAACTTCTCAGATTAGCACTTCACTTTCCAGTCGATTGCCTACTGGCATATCGAACGACCACTTCGTTTATCGCTGTTTTCCATTGCTAGTTTTTGTTAAAGCCCTTTAGGCCATTATTTGTAAGTTTGGCCATAAGGGCACTACTCTAATAAGTAATAGTATTTGACTTTTTTTAGTTAATCATGATCATGGTCGATATTTCATCTATAGTTCGACTGTGTGCATTAGCGTGATTCTAGACTAGTGCAAAATACACAGAGTCTGGATTTGCATATTCAAATCTCGACAACACGAGAGTCATGCCAAAACAAAGTAAATTACTTGATTAGGTCACGCCCATACTTGACTTGTGGTTGCACATTTGCTAATTTGCAAATATGTCACAAGATTCGATCCTTAATCGACTCAGGTGAGATAATCCACATACCCAACTTTCATGCAATCCCTGCATTGGTCTCATTCCATACACTCACCAAGTCTCCACCATTTTTGCAAAACGTTTTCCTGTTTCCAGTGGTTACCCATGCTGTCACACCAAGTTCCATATAATATCCCGAGTATTGTAATGTCAATGTTTGTGTCATATTCAAATTAACCATGCTTAGCCATGCTTCTTAATACTAGTTTTGCTAGGTTGTGACAACTTTATAAATTGCTCAATTGTACCTCTGTTAATTTTGTTTAGCAAATGAAAACTACAAACTTGTTTTAGGCTAGGGCGAGTGTATGTTGAGACCAGTGCTTGTGCATGAGACTTTGGTTTGTAGTTATCTCACTCAGGTCACTAAAGACTGATATATTGTGTCATAGACCCAAGTAAATTTGTACAACCATACATGCTTTATGGGAGGCACTATCACAATAAATTGTCATGTGCTAGCAATAAAACCGTAGGTGGTAGTTGATAGATTTTAGGGCTAGTACAAGCATGGTAGAGTACCTTCATATTCATAGAGGCTTTGTGAGGACCGCAAAGCTTACCAACACAACGTATGATTTCTTAGAATTTTGAAGAGCTCTACATATCTTAAGAAGGTATCATAGTGCAGCTATTGTTAGGACCGACAATGTAAAGGTTTTGTCATGAACTTTCTCAAATCGGGTATCTTTGGTATCATGTGGCATGGTTGGCATGGTGAGATGTTTATGTCATGTGGGTAAAGTCGTACAACCTTTACAGAGTGTAAATATATTGGAATAGCTATATCCTTAATTATGAGCATCACTTGGTTATATCTCACAATTAGTAGTTCCATATTTTGCAAAATAGATCAGGTGATGTATGGATAGGGAATCCATGCATAGCTTGTTCAGCATAAGAGACTTTGCTATTGTGTTGATTTTATGGCAGGAAACCACTTATTTATTTGTGCTATTTATACTTTATTATTGTTTGTTTATTAATGTCAAATGCTCTTATAACTTTTGATTGCAATTTATTACTCCTTATTGTAAAAGAAAGCTTGCTTTATGCAAAAATAGAAAAGTTGGTAAGCTAGCCATCTCTCTTAACTTAGCTTTGTATTTTATATAATCTTTGCTATAAAGTCTTATGGAGTACAGCATCATATCCACAATTTCTTATTGAACAAATTCATAGGAGGTGGATGATGACCCATTGATCGAATATTTTTACACCACAAGTTTCAGCGATGATGATGACACCGATTACTAAGTTTGATCTAGTCAATTGTGTAAGGGAGGGCTGAGGCATGCTTGCTGGTTTTTGATGCCTCTAAATTGTTATTTCCGCTGCAAAGTTTTGTGCCCTGTGAACGCTCTGGCCGGTCAGCCCATATGTGCAAACTTGGTCATATATGACTTAATTCCAGTTGTTTATTTATATTGTACTACTCTTTTTTATTTATGTATGTATGAATATGATATGAATGTTATTGAATATGTGTGCTAGCTACTGATTATGGGACTAACGCAGTATACACTTGTGGATTTGGAATTTAACAATTTTGAGTCTTGACAGGGCACGAGAGGGAGGAGTGGAGAAGGGAGCAGGCAAAGGCAGCTGAGCTTGCTGGGCTGGGCCGTAGGGAGAAGAAAGGAAGAGACAATCAGGCCGACGGCTAGGTTTCGGCCCAAGGGGAAGAGAGGGAAAGAAAAGGATTTGAAAATTTTAGTTTGCACTTCAAATTTTGATTTGGGTTTGAATTCAAATTTTGAAATGGTTTTGCAAGAACAGGGTTTTAAACATTTTTGGTTTGCACACATTTTAACTTTTAAGTTTTTTTGCAAATCCGATTTTTGAAGTCAATGGAAATTATTTTAAAATCCAATTGCAAGGCAAATGCTTTTCAAAATATTTTGAATATGCAACAAAAGTTTTGAAATTCATAAACACCATGCACTTTTAAATTGGAGCAAAAAATCGGGATGTTACATTTTTTTTCACTCGGTTCGTGCGTTCGCTGTGAGCGAGCCAAGGCACCTCGCAACGTCCAATTGCTACAGATGTCTCAGCTTATACGTATCATGTCACAAACGCTCACAAAAATCACAGGCAATCGGTCCGCATGTGTCAGATATATCGCACAATTTGAGCGCGCATTAATTGAGAATGTGCCATGTGGCATGCTCACATTTTCAGTGAAAATTGTAGTAGCCACTAGCCCCCTACCGACTACCAAACCAGCCAAACATGCCCTTTAAATTAAGTTGTTTCAGGGTAAAAATGCAATATATTCACAACTAACATCGCTGAAAAAAGCGTGACAACATCTAGGAATATCTTTCCATCGCTTTCGATCCAGCTCGTGCATCTGAATCATCTCGATCACTGTGACGGATACGGAAGGGCCGGGGAGCCATCGCTTTCGTGTTCGTGTGCTCTCTAATCTCTATCCATGCATCTACCTAGGATCCAGCTAATGCGTGGCTCAAGTATGGTGGTTAATTAATAGGGACCTCCTAGCTACTACGTACAGTTAGTGACATCAAGACCTAAGCCGTCGGGACCCCCACCCCCGCGCATCTTACCGGCATTAGAAGAAAGGTTGGGGCGAGGGCACTGAGTGTGGCAAACTGGCAATGTCTACCTCTAAGATGATCTCTGACAACAAATTTATTTTGCTATAATCAAACGATTGTTGCTTGTGATTTTGAACGGATGATTGTTTGATTCGCTATAAATGAATTTGAAGAACTATTTTAGCATTGTTTTGAGGGTAAGTACCGGTGATGCCGCTGGGTCCACCCCTATCGTACGTAAGACGTATTCCTGCGTCTATCACTGCCTTGGACTTTTTGGAAAATTTGGTACTATTTGCATCTGTAATTACAAAAATAGCAGTATATGTAACTGTTGACAAAATAGCGTTTTTACCGCCCGATGGCCGGGTGGCGACGCCACAGAAGCCGACACGTGGGGCTGCCACTAATGCCAGCTGCCTGCCGCCCCGCCACTAGACGGCAAACAGCCTATCGTGCCACCACCAAATGGCAAGCAGCCTGCTGCCCAATGGGCAGACAACAGGTAATTAAGCCAGCTAATTAGCTGGCTTAATTACCTGCCTTAATGTTTTGTATACAGTTTATTTTAATTTTTCAATATAGCAAATGAGTTTGAAAAATTATGAAATTTTATATACAGCCTCTTGATACAATGTACTTGACTGTATAATTTTTTGGCAATTTTATGCACTGTGAATGTTGCTAAAAAATTCATATGATTATGATTTTTGTAGGAGATATTACATATAGCAAACGGCTGCAAAAATTACGAAATCTTATGTGCAGCATCCTGACATAGTCATAGTAATTGTCTCTTTTTTCAAGAATTGTATGCATTACGAATATTTGTAGAAGTACATGTAATAGTAAAAAAACGCATCGCACGGGATGCGATATAGCTCACCCATATGAGCCACTGCTATCTCCTCGCCTCATCCGCCTCCCCGTATGTGACCTTATCTTTCATTGAGCATGAGTATGTCCCGTAGGGTATGTCAATGGTCCAAAGCTTGCGTCCCGGTTCAGATGATGTATGGAGACTGTTCCGTTTGTTTAGTGGCTGGCTGTGGTCCAGTAGGCTGAGGAACATCAGGCTAGGTCTGGTAAGCTTCAATGTCCTCTAGCTAAAACATACCAAATTGTGGGCCGCCAGCTATAATGTCGTGAACAAAGGAATATAGAAATCTCCCTCATGGTGCGGAGAACTGTCACCTTGACCGTATGACATACCAACGAAGCTGGAGGAGCTCTGCCCACCAAAGTCTCCAAACCCTACGTATGGTGTGAATGATGAGCTCTGCCCTACGTACACTGCAACCACTAGCGCTGTGTACCGCTCCCTGAAAACATCCAAGAGGCCCGTATTGTCATCGGTGGACTTGATGTCACCACATGTTGAATTAGAGGCTGCAAGATGAAACAATGTTAGTCACAATAAATATTTCAGATGTAGAATGTGAATCTCGTACCTCCTGGATGTGCAACGAAGATGAACGATGGGGAGTGGTAGTCTGTGTAGGTGGTGCGGACATCAAAAGTGATGTATCTTGACGACAGACCTGTTGCGGGAGAACACCATGATGTTAGCGGAACGTAAGGCCTAACAGGAAAGCAAAATATATCTTTGTATGTAAGTTACCTCCTCATCGATGCAACTCACAGATGATCGGCGACTAGTACTATTGTAACATCCCAAAATTAGGATGTTTGAAATTTGGAGTAATTTAAAACTTTTATTTGCATCTTAATAGCATTTGAATTTTTGGCTCAAGATCTTATTAGGGTTTTTCCCAAATTCTGTGCTGAGCAAAATAATAACTGGGAATAAATTTCAAATACAAATAAGAATTATGACGATAAAAGATAAGAAATAATTTTGGGGAGTTTAAAACTCTAAGAATCAAATAATCAAAAATCTTGGATTCAAATCCAAGTCAATAAAAGAAACCAAAAGCTTCTTCTTTAAATTCAAATAGTATACAAGACCCAAGGATGGATATTCAAAAATTTAGATTTATATGCAAGTCCGGACATAGTAATATTAAAGTCGACATCCGAGAGCAAACCAAATAAAATAAACAATACAGGCATATTAGATTTTTGTATCTGAATGTGTGAACCAAAAATTTGCACTTAACATTAAGCAAAACTTAGAGTTAACAAGTCTTAATGGGAACTAAAATTTAAATTAAATCCAAAATTCAGAAAATGCTTGAGCCTTTCCATTTTTTCTTTCTTTTCCATTTCCATTTCCTTTTCCCCTCTTTCCTCCAAGTGGGCCCCTCTTCCTTCTCTCCTTCTTTTCTTCTTCTCTCACCACTTCTTCCCCTCTGCGTGCAGCTCTCATTTCTTTTTCCCCGTTTCATGGTCGAGCTTGCGCCACGTCGCCAGAGCTCCGCTTCTGTTGCGTCACCCGCCTGGTCACCAGCACCTCGGCGCCCACGCCCTGCTTGCGTCTAGTCACTGTGCCATCACGACCACCGCAAGACCCGCTGCACGCGCCGCTTGCCCTGCACGCCTCCCGCGCCGAGCCCCTCGCCGGTCCATACCTGGAGGATCCACTCCGCTGCCCGGTCCTTCGCGCCTCCCCGCCCCTCTGCGGCAATAAGTGGCCTTGGGCTCTCTTTCACTTCGTGCACAACATCAATGCACCGGCTCCTTCCCTTCCTTCCCTGCCTTTTCTTCCATGCGCCGGCCACAGCGGCCTCCCCGCCGTCCTAGCTTTCCGGCGACTCCCCCACTGCCCCAAGTGTGTCATGATGTGACTCAGCTCCCCAGATACTCCCCCTCCAGTCGAATTGCGAAGTCATAGCCGGAGCTCGCCACACGACCGATTTTCCCCGAAACCGACCGCCGCCTCCTCCCCGGTCACTTCCCCTTCAATTCCTTGCCTGGGGAGCATCATCTCGGCGCCCTCGAGCCTCCCCAACCGCCGCCGGAGCTCCTCCTCCACCCCAAGTCGCCGGCGCCACGGTCCTCCCCGCGCCGCCCATGGCCACCGCCGCCAGCTCACCGTGCTCCCTCCCCGGCTCGGACAAATGCCCAGTAAGCCTCCTCAGAACCCCCTGCTGCTCCCGCGCAAATCGGTTTTTCCCTCTTTCCCCCTCCGGCGCCACAGCACCATACCCCCTCCGCCCCGGCCGCTGAGCCTCGCCGCCGGCCTACCTCGTCGCCGCCCCGACCCTCCCCACGCCGCTCCCAGTGGCTTCCCCTTCCACTTGGGACCCCATTTTGACTGCCTCCAGCGCCTCCCAGGCTGCACCTCGCCGGCAACGCCGCCGCTACCCCACACCGCCCCCCTCCTCTGTTCGGGCCGGCTGGCTCTTCTGTTATAACCCCCGGCCGCTCGCTCACTTCTTCTGGTACCGATCCCCACACTATACCGCGAAGCACCAGTGGCCGAAAGGCTAGACCGAGCGCGTTTAACATCTTGGGGACCCCAAGGTCCCGAGTTCGACCCTAGTAGGCTGCAACTCCTCCCCACTTTTTGTTCTAAATTTTGGTAGCTCTGTTAAGTTAATACAAATCAAGATAAATCTGGGAATAAATTGAGGAACACTAATAAAAATTTATTTGGATATAAAATCAGAATAAAATAAGATGTAATATCTGGTTGTTTATTTTATGAGCAATAGCATGAATATTTAATGAGATCCAATTATCAAGTAGAAGCATTTTATAAAATGTGATTTCTGTGTAATGTCCAAATTTAATAAGGACCCTAAATAACACAGGTATATATATATATACACACACACACACACATATCTAAGTTAAGTTTAAGGGAGCTAAGATGGTTAATTTGGGGTCACTAGACATTTATATACCCCACATAGAATTACAAGACTATGAGCAAATAAGAGATTAAGGGAAATAGGTGAGGACAGTCGAAATAATTAAATGGAATGAAAGCTAAAACAGAGGTTTAATTAGAAGTAGTGGCAGAAACATAATTCCAAATTTACAAAACAACAACCAAAGGCTCTGCGGTGAAAAATATCCAATCAAGGGGCATAAGTTAAACAAAATATTAAGAGTATGTGGATAAAGTGCCCACCTAAATTAAAATGCTTTCAGAATATATATATATGTATGTATATATATGTATATATATATATATATATATATATATATATATATATATATATATATATATATATATATATATATATATATATAGACACACACACACACTAAAATAAATAAGAAAATGGGGATAATATGTAATGTCAGTAAACCTTTTGTACTTAACATATGCCCTATTAATAACATAGACACTATCATACTGCCAACCATGAAGTTTTAAATGGTAGCTTTAATTAGTAATAATAATAACAAAATATAATCAGGTGTAGGAGACTCGATTTACAAAAGGATGAAATATCAGTATCAGTAATTTTCGAGAGCACTCAAATTAAAAAAAAGGTACATAAAATATTACACCAAAGGATGCTATAAACTCAGGCCCTAAGATTAAAATTGGTAGACTAGAGATTTTATACATCACGTATATAATGTGTGCCTTGAATATTAGCACTCGACAAAATACGCCAATTCATAGGTTTAACCTAACTCATGGAACTCCCTTAATAAATATAAAAATAATAGAAGAAGTTCGTAATGAAAAGATCAAGTTATCGCATGCTATTACCAACCTTGCCCTAAATCACCCGAGTCACCCATTAACTTATAATAAATTTAAATTAAGTTGATTTCGATTTATTTGGATCTTTTGAGTTATTTGCCTTTATTTGGATTCAGTCATTGCCGCGTAATTAGAACTGGAGTCCAAAAGATTTCATGGATCGAGACAGACCAAGACCGGGGAAGACTAGGAATTAAAGATCATCGCATGAGACAACTCGGTGTGAGCTCAAGTCCACGGTAAACCGCGCCAGGCGAGTCAATACTTTGATCATGTTGAACCTACATTTCCTACAAATTACTTTTGTTTAAATTATCAAATTGCATGCTGCTAATTTATATGCAAATACATGTTTAATCTAGAATTTTAGTTAAATGCCTATTATCTAACTTGATTAATATTGCCCCTCCTTTGGAATATTTGAACATGAGAACCTTGTCGCCCTAGCAAAATTATAATAGTAACCTTTCGAAAATAAGTCCGTAATTATATACCATGCTTAGTATTGTTTAGATACTCATGGGCGCGAGAGCGCCCAAGCATCACTTTTAATCATGAGAAAAGTTGGTTGGGCAGTCATGGTGGTAATGACTGGTGTATGTTGGATATGGTTATTTTATACTCCCAAAAATCTCAAATTGCTTATTTGTCTAGGTGGATGGTTCGGGGGTATGGTGCAGGTGTACACGAGAGTGTGGTTTGTGGTAGAACCGCCCAGATAACTCTAAGGACTGAATCTTGTCATGACCTCCCGTGTAAAATAAGTACAACCAAAAGTCTGTAAAGTACAACTTGGCCTAGTAGATTTACCAGACCCTGAAAGTCATCATCATCGGTGGAGGAGGTGAGGTAGTGCAAGCGGCTGTCTGTGTGGCGGGCTTGAATGAGACATCCGCGGAGGGTGAGGTTCTGCTGTGGCGTGCTAGCAGTATGGTAGTCATCTGCTAGGCGTTCAGAAGGAGGACATCCCGCACAACGTATGGGACCCACCACAAGTGGAAACGGCCCATAGGGTGAGATGATGGAAGGGGCGAGGTACTTTGAACGATTACTGTGATGGTTTGTTCAACCACATGACTAAGGAATCGTGTGGGGCAACGAGTAAACTATCTCTTGTGGGTAAAGTGTGCAAACTCTGCAGAGTCAAAACTATTCGAATAGCTGTGCCCACGGTCAAGGGCAGACATGGGAACTTAACTAGATATAGTTCTATTTCAAAAACTTTGTAGGTGGTAATGGAAAAAGTGGAGGGCAGTGGAAAGCCCTGATTTGAATTGTCCTGGGTGTCGTCTCAGTGGTAAGTTAAGCGGCTATAACGCTGAAAGATACTATATGGTGCGGATGCCATGTAACGGTGGATGGAATCTGGATCGCTATTATTATTGCATTTTCTTAAACATTATGTTTTTGTTCAAACCTGCTAGGTCTCAGGGAATTTTTATGTATCATAATTCAAAAATAAAATGTTTTCCCTTCTTACAAGATGAAATATATGGAGGAATATATAGAGTCATGAGTAGAGGAGATGTGTGTTTGTGGTAAATATATATAAAGGTATTAATGGATTCCTGTCGATCATAAATAGGAGACAATAGTGTGGAATCTAGGAGAAATAAATTGGTGGAGCTCAAATGGATTTATAGACTAGATAGATGAATTATATGATTTTTGGAGTATTAGGAAATGCAAAGGTATTGGTTGGATTACAACACTGATATTTGATATAAATTCTTGGGAGAGGTTGACAATATTGGGATTAATAGGATTTGAACATGTTCTGGATGGAAGAATTGATCTTGGGAGTTTGGAGTATGAAAACAATTCCTGGAGTATAAACTTGATCAATGATATACTTGGTGGATATATACTATTGAATCGTATACTTGGTCGATGATATTCTTGGTGGATGTATACTCATGAATTAGTTAGAGATAGATAATGGAAAAATAATATTGATTAGTGAAGAATTATGGTTGTGGATCAATAACGAAAGGATTGTTAAGAATTTAGAATGCAAAGGATACTGGTGGATTAAATAAATGATATTAGATAAATGATGTCACTAACTGTTTGGAGTTATAGGCGGTAATTGATCAGTGGATTATATAAGTTATGATACTCGCTATGTGGGGATTTAGGCAGCAATGAAGGTATGATTGGTGGAATGCATAATTGATGATAATCGCTGTTTAGAGTCATAGATAGCAATCAATAGGGAAAGAGCATGATCGGTGGACTGATTAAATGATGTCATTCGCTGTTTGGAGTCTTAGACAGCAATCAATAAAGAAATTGTATTTTGGTGGATTAAGTCGATTATGGTAGTCGCTAGGTGGAGTATAGGTAGTAACAATAACACTATGATTAAATAATAACAATGCTACTAAAAGTGATTTTTTGGCAAATAAAGTAACCCGAGTCTCTCCTTTGTTAAGCCATGCATACTATTTATTTGCATTCTGTGTATTGGCTCGCGGAGCACGGGGTTGGAGTGCTCACACTCGCTTTTGCAATAAAAATTCAGAATTAGGAGTCAAATCACCACGCCTCAGCAACAAGATTGGACAAGCTGGCAGAGAAGATAAAGATGTCAAGGGCTAGGTCGCGAACCTCCAGTTGGCTGCCTGTGGGCATGTCCTGAAGGTCCACCTGTGTGCTTCGTTCTTCCGCTGCTGCAATTTAATGATTTCGGCCTAATCGGCCCATGAGTAAGTTTACTATTATATTTACGCTTCCGCATGATATGTACCTTGATATTCAGAACTGTAATATGTGAGCACTATCTACTGATTCAGGGAATAGTGCGGTGGAATTACAGAAGATTCCGGATTGTAAAATCTGGGTCTGACAACTATGACGCTAGGCAGACTCGGTAGATTACGATGGCCAGTCGGACTAGCCAGGTTGTGATGACCTAGTGGGTGAGCATGGTGCCCCCACTAGGTGTCCAATGTGCACGGTGTGATATGTCGAACGGCCGCAGCTTAGATTGTGCACTATTTTTTGGCTTGCTTTAGAATCTACTTCAAAGTATTCTACATGGCTGGTGATGTCTCCGGGCTGCTAACGGCGGTCTTAGACGCGTTTGCGTTGCGCTGCACCCGCTCCAACTGAAGTAACATACGAAATAGATTCAGTAATGACCCGTATGAATTTTATAAATGAAACGATAAGAAATTGCAACTGTCTTACGCTGTCATGTCGACGCGAAGCGCTGTGGGGATTGACTGAGCATTGTAGACTGTCCTCATGCGTGATCTACTCTGGGCGATTTGGTGGAGGAATGGTGAGTCTGCTGTGCGACTGGGGTACGGACCACTCCAGGTACTCGTCATACGTCCAAACGTCGTACAGACGCTGCTCCATGATAACATCCAGGTGTGCCCTGTCCGTCCATGTCGTCATCCACTCCTGTTGTAGTGGCTGCCAATTCGTACCATGCCGACTTACCCTTGATTGCCTGCATTTCTAGAATCATCAATGTTATAGAGCAAGACATACAAAGTGTAAACATTACTCGGATTGAGTTTGACTCACCGATATATGGCTCATGGAAGGAACCTACCGTGCAGAGGGGGCACAACCTGGTGCAAACCGAACTATTGCATTACGCGCTGCGGTACGTAAGCCTCGATCATGTACGAGAACACCAGATGGTGTCATCGCCTATAGCTCCATGTCCTACAGGCATTGCAAAGACGGCCCGTACGGCGATACACGATACATGAAATCTATAGTTTATTGACCCCAAATGATGTCACTGTCATGAACAACTCAAACTCGTTGCCACAGCAAGTAGCACCTCAATGGTTTGCCCTTGGCCCAGCGTAGATGGGCACCAGTCCACTAGAAGCCCATAGCAAACAAATTAAGTGCTTAAGTTAATGAGTATATATATATATATAGTAAAAATATTGAGGACTACTAGGAGTCCGGACTCCTCAATTATGTGTCGTCCGATCGCGTACGCACAGTTACCTGGAGAAAAGACGATTAACGGGTCGGGACACTGCTAAACCCGTTGCTTCTCCAAAACAGGAATCTCGCAGCTCGGTCACGCCTCTTTCCCCAAATCGCGCATTTCCCCCGGTCTCGCTTCTTTCCCCAAATCGTGCGCTGATGCTTCACCGGAGGCCAGCTCCGCCGTTCTCAACACCGAGTCGCGTCCATGTAGAGGAGGCGACGGCCGACAGTGGTACCTCAGATTCCAAACGCCGCCGTTCGATTCAAGAAACCAGCCGGCCGGCCAGCCCTTGGTCCTGTCGATAGCCCACGCTATTAACCAAACCGGACGGACGGACCGGTGGGCGCCTCTTCGCCTCCCTCCCGCCGCCGCCGCCTCTCCTTTCCAGAAGGTACGCCCTCCCTCCCCCTCTCCCTTCCTTGATTCCCCTTCCTGATCTCGCAAGTCGTGATTTGCATGGTTTTTGATCAATTCTGGGGGTTTGGATATGATATTCTTTATTTTGTTGGTTGGTGGGGTACTCCATGAGTAGGGGATTTTCATGGCGTTCCCAAAATGAGCTGGGAGTTTGTCACTAATTGCCAATTGGTTTATGCTCTTGCCCAGGCCAGACCAGTGTGATTAATTCAGCTACTGCAATGTGGCAGATTTGAACTTTTTTTAGCGTGAACAGCTAGAATAAGTTGAGATGATTTTTTGCAAGGGGATTTTAATGGTAGCAGTTAACTAAAATTGAGTTGTTCATAATATTCTCTTCTTCCTCTTAAAATCATTTTCATGTTACTGGACTAGAATCACTTTCCTGATATGCCTGCTAACTGTTCTCTCCTTTGCCTTTCTTTTCAACGAAGTGGGAGATTCATTCAATTTGTATTTTCTCACTGCCAATTTGATTTTTGCAGAGTTGACAGTGGTATATACACAATTCAGTTCATGAAGAACTGGGATGGTAATATGTGTGTCCGAGATATAAATCAGGTATATTTCCCATACATTCACTATTTCATTGCAACATCATTCTGTCATCTAACCAATGTATTAAACATGTTCACTATATTTTTATAGGATTGTATGGATACTTTCAGAATGGAGATTTTGATGGACATACTTACCTTGGAATCTAATCTATCGTCACCGCCTGATTTCGTCAAAGAATTATTGAAGCAGTGCACTAATCATTGATAAGCTACTGAACGATGCTTTGAAAATAAGAATATTTTGTTCTATTACGAGACTAGTTTTTGCTTGATACTTTCTGGATTGTAATAATGCTATGCGTCAATACATCACATTTGGCTGGATGTAAAACTTTGTTGATGTCATACATACATTATATTTTTTCAATACAAAAATTGTGATGACTTCTTACTCATGCTATTGTTTTTTAAGCACGTCTTTCATATTTTAAATGTTGTAATTACTACTATGTGCATCTGATCCATCATATATCTTTCATCACATACATTTTCTGTACTGCTTTATGCAACAAAGTTACTTATCATATCTATCCATCCCTAACGAGTATGTCCAGTTTGTATCATCTATTTCTTTTAGTTTCTTTTGTTATCTGGAAAGCTGGTCCAATATACGAAATAATACGTCCCTGCGTCCTCGTCGCCGACCCCTCCGGCCTTCTCCTCGTCTAGACCTCTCCGCCCCGCTCCCCCAACTCCGCGAGGCCACACGCCGCCGGGCTCACGGTCCGCCTCGCCCAAGCCGCCGGGCTCACGGTCCGCCTCGCCCAAGCCGCCGGCGTCAAAGAAGAAGAGGGTGGAGGCATGCCGTCCAAGAACCTGATGGCCGAGCGCCGCCGCCGCCGCAAGCGCCTCAACGACCGCCTCTCCATGCTCCATTCCGTCGTGCCCAAGATCAGCAAGGTACTAGGTCCAAACACTTTTTTTACAAGATTAATTACTTGCAAGAACAATAATCTTAGCACAATGGGGTATTAATTGGAGATGACGTGCCAATGTGTTGTTGGTTCTGGAAACTAGATGGACAGGACAGCGATTCTTGGGGACACGATCGACTACATGAAGGAGCTGCTGGAGAGGATCAGGCAGCTGCAGGAGGAGATGGAGCAGCAGACGCCGGGCGCGCTAAGTGGGAACTATTCTTCAGTGATTGGAGCGAAGATATTACTAAGTGGGATTGTAAGGAAGATATAGTGCCTACACATTATTCTGAGTATGAAACTCAACTATCTTCTCATACCCAACAAATAATTGCGAGTATCATCCAAGCACAATTTTCTCACTAACAATTTGATTATTGCAGAGTTGACAGTGGCATATACACAATTCATTTTATGAAGAATTGGGATGGTAATATGTGTGTCCGAGATATAAATCAGGTATATTTCCCATATATTCACTCCATTGCAACATCATTGCGTCATCTTTACAAAGTATTTAACATGTTAACAATTTTTTTACAGGATTCTATTGATACTTTCAGAATGGAGATTTTGACGGACATACTTACATTGGAAGCAAATCTATCGTCACCACCTGATTTCGTCAAAGAATTATTGAAGTAGTTCACTGATCATAGAGACGCTACTGAATGATGCTTTTAAAAAAAGAATATTTTGTTTTGTTATGAGACTACTTTTTGCTTGTCACTTTCTGGATTGTAATAATGCTATGCATCAATACAGTACATTTGCCTCAATGCAAAACATTGTTGATGTCATACATACATTATATTTATCAGTATTAAAATTGTGTTGAATTCATACTCATGATATTGTTTTTTAAGCGCGTCATATATAATTCAATTGTTGTAAATACTACTATGTGCATATGATCCATCATATATCTTTCACCACATACATTTTTGCACTGCTTGATGCTAGAAACTTACTTATCATACCTATCATTTGGTGACGAGTATGTTCAGTTTGTATCATTTATATCCTTTAGTTATCTGGTAAGCTGGTCCAACATACCCATGCTCAGTTATTGCTCTCGCGAATTGTACCTCGAATTAGTCTATTTATCTTGGACGCCGATCGGGATCATTTCAGTTTTGAGGCTACGTGTTCTTTTCAACGATCGGATCCTTTAAATGAGTACGTGCACCACTCGATTGAGTTTTGAGGCTACATGTTCTTTCCTACGAAATTTTCAGTATGTGTTTTGTATACCCATTTTATCATCATCAACAATTTTTTAACATATCCGAATGAGATGAAACTTTGTAACAACATTTTCAACAAAACTACTATACATCATGTACAAATTTGAAACTATATTTTTACACATAATATAAGTAGGTATGTGACTTGATACATAGACTTTATTTTTACACATTTTTACACATAATATAACTACTATACAAAATCAATCCTCTAAATGTATATACAAAATAATACTTGTCAATACTCGTGGTTTTTAACGTGCCGTTCGTCTCCATCAGCCATTTAATATAACATTTGTTGTCCGATTCTTCTAAAAACCACACACAAGATTTTCAACTACATACCTAACATGATGTAAGCAAATATACCCGTATTTCCTGTGCCGTATAAAAAATAATGTACGTGCACATACGCGTTTTTTGTGCCGTTCGTCTTCTTCAACCATTTAATATATCTTCATGTGGTGTATAAAAATTAATGAAAGTTAACATAATTATTCTTATGCCGTAAGTGGACCAATTAAAAAAAATTTGGAGTATAAAACTCGATTTGATCACAACGATTCATCATATGTTGCATGTAATGATATTTTGCATGCACCATAGACTATTAAATTTATATTTACAAGCTAGCATACTTCAAATACTGCCGTACGGATTTGCATACCTACTCCATGTTTATTAATACATCGCCGATACAAAAATGAGCAGGAAATTTTTTTATGGCAAATAACAATATACACACATACATACCTCCACGTTAATTACAATGATTCTATATACATACCTATCTCCACGTTCACAAATCCGGATCGCTTGTTAACAAAAAATTGACCAATCCGGATCGCTGGTTCCTCAGATTCACGTTCCATCCCGCATCATTTGAATTATGGAAAATAATTAGCGGGGTGGGCATTTCAGATCGCTGGTCTATTTATGGCAGTAAAAATCCCGGATCGCGTACGCACAGCATGCTGGATATTTATGGCAGTACAAATTCCGGATGGCACTAATCAATCTGACGTTTGAATTCTAATGCAAACACATATTGCTAATGGATATACCCGTTAATCTCATACCTATTACACACTAGCACATCTCAATGCGATCGAACGGTAGATAGGTTAGGTGCCTGGACTCCTAGGAGTCCCAATTCGCCTTCCTATATATATATATATATATATATATATATATATATATATATATATATATATATATATATATATATATATATATATATATATATATATATATATATATATATATATATATATATATATATATATATATAGGACGAGTGTTTCATGCACCATGGTGCCTAGGCACCAATATCAATACCCATTGATTTGCTTCGAGATTCGCAACGTTTGATGTGGGTATCTTCATATACCCATAAAAAAGTATATTTGAGATGTCAAACTCCGAAAAAATTTAAATTCAACTTCAGTTTAATTAGTTTGAACTATTTTATGGTATATACTCACTGTAGTTGCATTGAACTCAAAAGTAGTTCAAACTAATTTGAACTGAGTTCAAAACTTACTTACCATAAATATATCAAGAGTATAAAACATTTTCATACCCAAACTCAAAAAAATTATCAATCATACACGTGTATCGGATGTTGGTGCCTAGGCACCATGGTGCCTTATGTAATTTTCCTATATATATATATATATATATATATATATATATATATATATATATATATATATATATATATATACATACATATATATATATACATATATATATATATATACATATACATATATATATATATATGACGAGTGTTTTATGCACCCAGGTGCCTATGCACCCATATCAATACCCGTTGATTTGCTTTGAGATTCGCAATGTTTGATGTGGGTATCTTTATATACCCAAACTCAAAAAAATTATTAATCATACACGTGTATCGGACGGTTCTTGATATGGGTGCCTAGGCACCCAGGTGCCTTATGTAATTTTCCTATATATATATATATATATATATATATATATATATATATATATATATATATATATATATATATATATATATATATATATATATATATATATATATATATATATATATATAGGAAAAATACCTTTTACACCCGGGTGTAATTACACCCACCTCTAATATACCATCTAAATAAATTTGTAATACTCCTTTATCACTTTAGGTATACTCATATACTAATTATAAGATATTCTAATGTGAACCACATGAAAAAATTGCAAGGGAGTCCATAGTTTTTAGCGTATTTTGTAAATACCTTTATATACGTACATAAAAAGGAGTATGTTGAAAAAAAATGTACATACCACCTCTGAAAAATTATTCATACCACCTATATAGTCTTAAATACTCGTATACTACATGTACATACTCCTCGTTACGCGAGATACTCCCTACGTTGTGAGATACGATATAGGGTGTAATTACACCCGGGAGTAGAAAAGAGGCTTCCTATATATATATATATATATATATATATATATATATATATATATATATATATATATATATATATATATATATATATATATATATATATATATATATATAGTGTGTGTGTGTGTGTGTGTATAGGAAGCCTATTTACTACACCCAGGTGTAGTTACACCTATCATATCTACCATCCATCTTCATCAAGATACCACTGCATATTTTGGATTATTGGGTTGGCTTATAACGCAATCTTCTCGGATGGACCCGTTTACAGGGGGATATATCCGTTAGCTTGGGATACGGACGGTGGAGCATGTACTACTTTTTCTGCGTGTGATTGGTTTCGTGTTATGAGGCCGGGGATTGCGCAGGAGGGTGGTATGTATTCCTTTTTGTGAACTTGGTATGACGCCGGGGATTGGGAAGTCGGGTGATATGTTGAGCACAGATAATTGATTGAAAGGAGTATGTATGGTGCAATTCTCTACTTGCAAGTGCTAAAAGTATTATAATCTTTTTTGTGACAGGAACGTTCCAGTTATAAAGGTAGTATGTGTTCAGTCGGAGAATGGAATGTGTATGTATGAAAAAGGAGTACGTGTACGTATGAAAAAGGAGTACGTATAAGCTCCAAGAAGGAGTATGTACATTGTTGATTATGTATTGACCAATATGTACGGGTTTGTATTACGTATAAGTTCCAAGAAGGAGTATGTTTATGTACGTATAAGTCGTAACAATTTTTTCTCCAGTACTACAAAAAGGTAAGTGATTGAATGGATTTGGAAGTTTGCGTCGTGCTTCGCTGGTAACTTATTGAAAGGATTTGTTACGTATCCTTCGCCGTGTAAATAGGCGTTGATTAACGTCTTGTGATTCATTGGTTGGCCTGTTCGAGTAAAATGGTTCCGGCAGTTGAGATACACGTCGCCAGCTTTTGTGTATGCAACTTCGATTGAATAGGGCTATCATCAAGAACTTCAACCGAGAGAAAATGTCGATCAGGTGTTTGGAGCCGCCGGAATTAGGAGAAGCAAGTGCCCCTCATGATGATACGGCGGGAGATCTCATACCCCTGGAGAGTATATGAAATGTATTTGTTTGCTAAAAACATGGATATTGTTGTTCGTGTGGTGTGCAAATAGTGAATCATATTATCGTACTTATTGATGGTTTTGTTATGAGCAAATGCAAATATATCATTTTTACTGCAAATGTATGAAAAATATTCAAATTAGTTGCGCTACTGTGTTTAAGCGAACTGTGCAGAGGTCAACAATAGTCCTTGAGTAATGTGAGATTGTGAATGTGCGTATCTAGTGTGTACAACTAGAATTTGTTTTTGGAATAAATACTGTGTGCTTTTGGTGTTAATTTATGAATATGGAGTGTGCTGTTGAAAATATAAGCACATGTAGGTTTAATTTATTCCATAAATTAATCATGACATCATGCACGCACAATAACAGAACCATCACAGGCATAAAAGATCTAGACATGTAAACCAGGAAACTGTACATGAACAGATCTAATACGGAGAACATTACTGTTACGTACCGATGGTTCTGTTCTGATCGGTTTGCCGATGTAGACGCCGCAGGCACGGTGAGGATGACACGAAGTCGATGACGATTCGCCGAAGCCGAACGACGAGGAAGACGAGCCAGAGCTACAGCGAGCAGTCGCGCAGAGCGCTTCCCAAAAACCTTATTCGCCCTCTCCCGGTGCAGGACTTCGAAGGCGACGGTTCCGGAGACCTGCTCTCCCGAACGACAGTGCACGCCGGCGGACGGGACGGAGTAGACTACGTGGGACGGCGCAGCACAATGGATGGAGGAGGCAAAACCCTAGATTGATTTTCGCATATTATGTATGAAGGCGGCGGCTCCGTATTTATAGAAGACCAGGACGCGTGATCAAGACGCCTGCACGTTCTCCATAACTCGTAACCGAACCGGATTAGCAGCCGACCGATCCGGATTCACCGCCACTCAAAACAGCAAAATAAAACTGCAAAAGGAAGCCGCGTCTGCGCAAGCACCTGGAGCGGATTTTGGCGGACCATTCACGCAGGTGCCGCGCCGCCCGGCCCGGCCCGGCCCGGCGAGGCGAGGCGAGCGAGCGCGCGCGTGTTATCCTCTAGTTCTCTCCCACACATGCCTCAAGTGGCTAGGAGTGCACCATCCCTTTTAAGGTGGTCTTCCTCTCCTAGAACTAGCAATATGGTACTAAAGGTCACATGCATGCCTCCTTTGCATGAGTGGGCCTTTGAGATTTAATAGGAATTATTCTTATTATATGGGCTTGGCCCACATATAATCCAACATGTGCTAGTATGTTGTTTTTACATACAACCGTAACATATTGTAGTATGTTGTCGAGATTGACGTAATCTGGAAGTATTGCTTCATTTTTATTGAATGACAAGAGATTAGCCAGAAATTGCTTCCGAAGTTCAAAAGGATCCTGAAACAGCAATGTACAGTGATTGTTACATATGCACGAGGTGCCGAGGTCAACAATAGTCCTTGAGTAATGTGAGATTGTGAATGTGCGTATCTAGTGTGTACAACTAGAACTTTGATTTTGGAATAAATCCTGTGTGCTTTTGGTGTTAATTTATGAATATGGAGTGTGCTAGTATGTTATTTTTACATACAACCGTAACATATTGTAGTATGTTGTCGAGATCCTGCCGGTGTAGGTTAGAATGACAATTTTCCGCACTCAGATCAGCCTAATACAGGCGGGTAGACCGGCATGATACCGTGGTCATACCGGTCGGATCCTGATCTTAAATACATCCGCACCATAATAATTATCATCGGATTAATCAGTGCTTTAAAAATCCATGACGTACATCACAATTTGCTAGTAGCAACTATAGGAACGTGTGCGCCTATACACCGTGATGGAAGGATGTTGCCTTGACCCGATCATCTCTCAGATATGGGTAAAGCAATTGAAATTATTAGGCCTAGGATACATTACAGGGAGTAAAAATTAAGCAGATGTGAGTATTGGAACAATGAGCAGGCTGTCGCGTAGTAGTATTCGAAATAAACAGTGGTCGACATGTGGTTGTTGGGATGATTGCGGTGCATACTCCATTGTTTAGCAAAGAATAATATGTTTGAAAATGCATAATTTCCATCCTGTTCAATGATAAGGTCACAAAATAGCAGCATGTGTTCAAATGCTAGTGTCTTCTTTTATTTAGAAGTTTACAATAAATCATGGTGAATGTAAAATTCCATAGTAAATCCAAGTGCAGTTTGTGCTTATTAATACTGCAATAATAATAAACTCAGTAGTCTTCATAGGCTTATTTTCGATGCCAGGCTTTCAGACAATGATTGACGTAATCTAGAAGTATTGCTTCATTTTTATTGAATGACAAGAGATTAGCCAGAAATTGCTTCCGAAGTTCAAAAGGATCCTGAAACAGCAATGTACAGTGATTGTTACATATGCACAAGGTGAAGGTAGTAGGTTCGAATAGATATATTTGTCACAATTAAGATACTCACATTGCTACAAGGATTGATGAGTCGATATCCATCCCAGCTCCTCATGTAGTTTAGAACATGAAGTGAGCAGTCCAACCTAGCATGGAAACTAATTGAGAATAATGATGATTGAAGAATATAAAAGTAACAGACCGATGTGTATAGACTTAACTTGTTTTCTTGAATATTTATATTCGGTGGGAAATCGACCGGCCAATTTGGGATGTCCTCATCCCATTTAGGAAAACAGAGTTTCAAGCATTGCGCAAGTGCTGTAGATATGACAACCTTAATCTTGGAATGTCTTGCATCGAGTGATTTGCATGCAACGGTAGTATCTCTCAGGGGATCTAAGATACTAAGTTTCTTGCGGTGTATGTCAAATGCATATAGTGAGTAGTGATGTGGATGGTGTACAGGAATAAATATCTGCATCAAAGTCTCCAACGTGGTCGTATATCCCACCGTGGTCGTAGCCTCCAACGTGGTCGTAGACTGCCTTCGACCACGGCCAACATGGTCGTAACCGGTCCAGCTGGCTCTCGGCTTGCTTTGCCGTGGTCGTAACGACCGCCAACGTGGTCGTAACTGCCTTCGACTTCGGCCAACGTGGTCGTAACCGGCCCAGCTGGCTTCCGACTTGCTTTGCCGTGGTCGTAACGGCCGCCAACGTGGTCATAACTGCCTTCGACTACGGCCAACGTGGTCGTAACCGGTCTAGCTGGCTTCCAACTTGCTTTGCCGTGGTCGTAACTACTCACGACCATGATATAGGCACAACCTTCCCTTGTTAACCTGCTTTTGGTTTTACGATGATTGTAGTTCCAAGCCAAATTTGATTATCAACAATGTGTTTAATCGAATGATGAGTATGTATACGTATGAAATAGGAGTATTAGAAACAATGATTGGGAGGTACATTTTTTTTACAACTAGGAGTATCAACACGTAAGGAAAAAGAAGTACGTACTGTCAAATTTGTATTGGCTAGTGCTGAAAGTAGTATACTCATGTTTATACGATGAACATTCCAGATGGAAAATGAGTGTGCGTAGAGTCGAAAAAGAGTATGTGTACGCATGGAAAAATAGTATTAGAAGCAATGGAAAGCTTGTTTTTTTAATCAAAAAGGAGTATGTGAAATTTTCATAAAGGAGTATGTACACATCTTAGGTATGAATATATCCATTGGGTTTTCTTAGGTGCAAGATTAGGTAAATATAACAAACAAATTTCCACCTGAATGGTAAGATTAATATAGCAACCACGTGAATGTTATAATCGGTGTAAACAAGTAACTTTTGTGTAAAAAGCTTTGATAGAGAACACCTGGAGTATATCTTGTTCTGCCAAGCCTTTCTCAACTTTGTAGCACTTCTTTCCTTCGATTTGAAACCATTAGCACCATTGCTCTTTTGTTGTTCCCCAATTTTTTTGGAGCGCACAATAGACAGGGCCATGGTGAAAGCAGAATTGGAGGTACTGCCAGCAAGTGGTTTGATCATATTCTTTGATTTGGCCATGACCTACAATGAATTGAACAACTGAAATGAATTATTGTCAAGTAGACAAATAATGAGTGAGACAACTCAGATGAAAAATGGGTATGTGTTGAGTCTAATGAAGATTATGTGTACGTATGAAGTAGGAGTATTAGAAACAATGGTTAGGATGTTCATTTTTTTTACAAATAGGAGTATTAACACGTATGGGAAATCATATCAGTACTGTCCGATCTGTATTGGCAAGAGCTAAAAGTAGTATGATCATCTTTATACGATGATCATACCAGATGGAAAATGAGTATGCGTAGAGTCGAAAAAAGAGTATGTGTACGTCTGAAAAAGGAGTATTAGAAACAGTGAAAATATTGTTTTTTTTTTACAAAAAGGATTATGTGAACTTTTGATAAAGGAGTATGTACACATCTTAGGTATGAATATAACCATTGGGTTTTCTTAGGTGCAAGATTAGGTAAAAATAACAAACAAATTTCCACCTGAATGATAAGATTAATATACCAACCACGTAAATGTTGGAATCGGTGTAAACAAGTAAATGTTGTGTAAAAAGCTTTGATAGAGCGTTGGCAGAACACATCAATGTTTCAGATACGTAGATGCCATCACAAGAAAGCTAAGACCTGCAGTTGCCAACCGGTCTGTCGAACACCTTGCAGGCACACCGCAACGGGAATGCTATCAACAAGACTCGTCTAGACATTGACTCAAACAGCTTACGGGCAGGATTGGTAGTACTGGTTAGCCGCATAATCCCATAGGCAATTGCCGAGGCACGAACCGTGTACCTGCCTGCTGGGTTAAACGCGGAAGAAAGAGGAAAAAAATGATTTTGCCGCGGTGGAAGATTAATGAGTAGTATGTGCAGGGGATTAATCTCCTCACAATTGACCAAGAACGAAACAATGAACCATTATCGAAAAATCCATCAAATCGATACTGAACTACAAAACCTAAGGATACCAGAACATCAGAAATCAGCATTAGAAAAATGATGACATACCAACCAAATGCTGTGAAGACTTCTCCCCCCAACTCGGCAAGACGACGCACCAAGCCTTTCTATATATTCTTCTCCTCGCTACTCGGCAAGACGACGCGCCGGCAAGCAAACAGGATCTGGTATCACCAGGGAGGAAAAAACGCCGTGCTGTTTTGGTATCATGCGCGTTCTCCGGGACTTCCTTGGTTGGGGAACGGAGTAATGAATTTTCACTTGGATGTGGATCGTTTCCTCAGAAATGTTGAATTATGTGGGCCAAGCCCATAAGAATAATTCCTAAATCTCAAAGGCCCACTCATGCAAAGGAGCAATGCATGTGCACTTTAGTACCATATTGCTAGTTCTAGGAGAGGAAGACCATCTTAAAAGGGATGGTGCACTCCTAGCCACTTGAGGCATGTGTGGGAGAGAACTAGAGGATCACACGCGCGTGCTCGCTCGCCTCGCCGGGCCGGGCCGGCCGGGCGGGGCGGGGCGGGGCGCGTGCACGGCACCTGCGTGAATGGTCCGCCAAAATCGGCTCCAGATGCTTGCGCAGACGCGGCTTCCTTTTGCAGTTTTATTTTTGTTCGGTTACGAGTTATGGAGAACGTGCAGGCGTCTTGATCACACGTCCTATTTTCTCCATAAATACGGTTTTTGCCTCCTCCATTGTACTGCGCCGTCCCACGTAGTCTACTCCGTCCCGTCCGCCGGCGTGCACTGTCGTTCGGGAGAGCAGGTCTCCGGAACCGTCGCCTTCGAAGTCGTGCACCGGGAGAGGGCGAATAAGGTTTTTGGGAAGCGCTCTGCGCGACTGCTTGCTGTAGCTCTGGCTCGTCTTCCTCGTCGTTCGGCTTCGGCGAATCGTCATCGACCTCGTGTCATCCACACCGTACCTGCAGCGTCAACATCGGCAAACCGATCAGAGCAGAATCATCGGTACGTAACAGTCATGTTCTCCGCATTAGATCTATTCATGTACAGTTTTCTGGTTTACATGTCTAGATCTGTTATGCCTGTGATGGTTCTGTTATTTTGCGTGTATGATGTCATGATTAATTTATGGAATAAATTGAACCTACATGTGCTTAATTTTCCAATAATCCAAAAACCTTATTGTAGGCACTGTGGTTTTACTATGGCTGGATTTGCCGATGCACTGAGGCCGGATAAGTTCTCCGGTGTGCACTTTAAGAGATGGTAGATCAAGGTCACTCTGTGGCTTACTGCTATGAATATATTCTGGGTTAGTAATGGCAAGCTTGAAGGTGTTCTTGATGCTGAAAAGCAGAAAGAATTCGAGACTGCCACTACTCTCTTTGTTGGATGCATTCTTAGTGTTCTTGCTGATCGTCTGTGCGAGGTGTATATGCACATGACAGACGCGAAGGAGTTGTGGGATGCACTGAATTCCAAATACGGTGCTACTGATGCCAGCAATGACATGTATGTCATGGAGCAATTTCATGACTACAAGATGGTTGATAACCGTTCTGTAGTAGATCAGGCTCATGAGATACAGGCTATTGCCAAGGAACTCGAACTCCTGAAGTGTGCCTTACCCGACAAGTTTGTGGCTGGATGTATCATTGCGAAATTACCTTCTTCATGGAGGAATTTCGGAACAGCACTCAAACACAAGAGACAAGAGTACTCTGTTGAGAATCTGATTAGGTCTCTTGAAATTGAGGAGAAAGCTCGGGAAAAGGACGCTGTGTCTAAGGGTGATGGAGGGCAGTCTAGTGTCAATGTGGTACAGAAACCCTCAAGCAAGAACAAAGGGAAATTTGTCAAAGCCCAACAGACAACCAACTTCAAGAAGAAGAAGAACAACAACAATCAGGATGATAGAACTTGCTTTGTGTGCGGTGAGCCTGGTCACATGGCCAAGAAGTGCCCACAACGCAAAGGAAAGAAGGCACCTGTAGGACAGACTTCTAAGTCTGTCAACGTGACCATTGGCAAGACTGGAGATGGAACTGGGTATGGTAATTTACCTACTGTTCTTTCAGTTAGTCAATCTACCAATTGGTGGATTGATACAGGAGCTAATGTACATGTGTGTGCTGATATTTCGTTGTTTTCTTCTTATCAGGTCGCCCGAGATTCCTCCGTCCTAATGGGGAATGGGTCACATGCTACTGTTCATGGTGTTGGCACGGTAGATCTGAAGTTTACTTCGGGAAAGATCGTGCAGCTGAAGAACGTGCAGCATGTCCCTTCTATAGACAAGAATCTCGTTAGTGGCTCCCGTTTATGTAGAGACGGGGTTAAGTTGGTATTTGAGTCTAATAAAGTAGTCGTGTCTAAACATGGATATTTTATTGGTAAAGGCTATGAGTGCGGAGGCTTGTTCCGTTTTTCCCTTTCAAATTTCTGCAATAAGACTGTGAACCATATTTGTGGTAGTGTGGATGATGAGGCTAATGTTTGGCACTCACGTCTATGTCATATTAATTTTGATTTGATGTCTCGGCTTTCCAGTATGAATTTAATTCCAAACGTTTCCATCACCAAAGGTTCTAAATGCCATAGCTGTGTGCAATCAAAGCAACCTCGTAAGCCTCACAAGGCTGCTGAGGAGAGAAACTTGGCACCACTAGAACTCCTGCATTCAGATCTTTCTGAGATGAATGGCGTGTTGACGAAGGGTGGAAAACGATATTTCATGACATTGATTGATGATGCAACTAGGTTCTGTTATGTGTATTTATTGAAAACGAAAGATGAGGCTTTAGACTATTTTAAAATCTATAAGGCAGAAGTTGAAAACCAGTTAAATAGAAAGATAAAAAGACTTAGGTCAGATCGTGGTGGAGAGTATTTCTCAAACGAATTTGACTTATTTTGTGAGGAACATGGTATTATACATGAGAGGACGCCTCCTTATTCTCCCGAGTCAAATGGGATTGCCGAAAGGAAAAATCGCACGTTGACTGACTTGGTGAATGCCATGTTAGATACTGCGGGCTTACCTAAGGCATGGTGGGGGGAGGCTTTGCTAACGTCTAATCATGTATTAAATAGAGTTCCTAATAGAAATAAGGACAAAACACCATACGAGGTATGGATTGGGAGAAAACCATCACTTTCTTACTTGCGTACATGGGGGTGCTTGGCGAAAGTTAATGTGCCAATAACTAAGAAACGCAAGCTTGGACCTAAAACTGTGGACTGTGTCTTTCTGGGATATGCTAATCATAGCATTGCTTATAGATTTTTGATAGTTAAAACTGAGGTACCTGACATGCATGTTGGTACAATTATGGAGTCTCGAGATGCAACATTCTTTGAGAATATTTTTCCAATGAAGGATACACATAACACTACTAGTCAACCTTCTGAAATAATTCCTAGTTCAATCACATCACCTGAACCTTTTGAACATACACATGAACTTGTCAATGAGGAGGATGACAGTGGAGCTCCTAGAAGGAGCAAGAGACAAAGGATATTCAAATCCTTTGGTGATGATTTCACTATGTACCTTGTGGACGACACTCCCAAATCTATTTCAGAAGCGTATGCATCCCCTGATGCAGACTACTGGAAGGAGGCTGTCCGTAGTGAAATGGATTCCATTATCGCTAATGGAACCTGGGAGCTGACAGATAAACCTTATGGGTGCAAACCTGTAGGGTGCAAGTGAGTGTTCAAAAAGAAGCTTAGGCCTGATGGTACTATTGAAAAGTACAAGGCTCGGCTTGTTGCCAAGGGCTATACTCAGAAAGAAGGCGAAGATTTCTTTGACACTTACTCACTTGTTGCTAGACTGACCACAATTCGAGTACTACTTGCTTTGGCTGCCTCACATGGTCTTCTCGTTCATCAAATGGACGTTAAGACAGCTTTTCTTAACGGAGAGCTGGATGAGGAAATTTACATGGAACAGCCTGATGGATTTGTAGTAGAAGGTCAAAAAGGCAAGGTGTTAAAACTGTTGAAATCTTTGTATGGTCTGAAACAAGCCCCCAAGCAGTGGCATGAGAAGTTCGATAGAACACTGACATCTGCAGGCTTTGCTGTCAATGAGGCAGATAAATGTGTATACTATCGCTATGGTGGGGGTGAGGGAGTTATTCTATGTTTGTATGTGGATGACATCCTGATTTTTGGGACAAACATCAATGTGATAAATGAGGTCAAATCATTCTTGTCTCAAAACTTTGATATGAAAGATCTGGGAGTGGCTGATGTTATTCTAAACATTAAATTGGTTAGAGGTGAGGATGGGATTACACTTTTGCAATCTCATTATGTGGAAAAGGTCTTGAGCCGTTTTGGTTTTTCTGATAGCAAGCCTTCTCCAACACCTTATGATCCTAGCGTGTTACTTCGTAAGAATAAGAAAATTGCTAGGAATCAGCTGGAATATTCTCAGATAATTGGCTCACTTATGTACCTAGCTAGTGCAACAAGGCCAGACATCTCCTTTGCTGTGAGCAAGTTAAGCCGGTTTACATCTAACCCAGGAGATGATCACTGGAAGGCGCTTGAGCGAGTGTTGCGCTATCTGAAAGGTACCTCAAACTTTGGACTTCACTATACTGGGTACCCATCGGTGCTGGAGGGTTATAGTGATTCCAACTGGATCTCTGATGCTGATGAGATCAAAGCCACTAGTGGATATGTTTTCACTATTGGTGGTGGTGCTGTTTCATGGAGGTCTTGCAAACAGACCATTTTGACGAGGTCAACCATGGAAGCAGAGCTTGCGGCACTAGACACTGCTACTGTTGAGGCAGAATGGCTACGGGATCTATTGATGGATCTACCTACGGTGGAAAAGCCAGTGCAGCTATCCTTATGAACTGTGATAATCAAACCGTTATCGCTAAAGTGAACAGTTCTAAGGATAATATGAAATCGTCTAGGCATGTCAAGAGACGATTGAAGTCTGTCAGGAAATTGAGAAACTCCGGAGTTATAACCTTGAATTACATCCAAACAGATAAAAACCTGGCAGATCCCTTTACAAAGGGACTATCACGGAATGTGATAGATAGTGCATCGAAGGAGATGGGTATGAGACCCATGTGAGTTATCTATGGTAGTAACCCAACCTATGTGATCGGAGATCCCGTGAATTAGGATCTGGGAAAAACAAGCCATTAGCTAACTGGAGGAGAGTAATTTCAACCCTCTCTATGTGAAGATGCAATACTCTCAGAAACTGCAAGGCAGGTTGACTAAGGTCTTAATGTGTTCCATTGGCTTTTAGAAGCGAAGACGCTATCCTGCAGAGCGTTCTTGAAAGAACACACCTATATGAGCCCGACTGTTAGTCGCAGTCTATGGAGATCTTGGGTAATCTCCTACTAAGCTCATGAAGAGACCAAGAGTATGACTTGTACGCTCCAACCGAGGGGTAGCTTACTGGCGGCCTAGTATCAGTTAAGTCTTTAAGTGAAGCTTGCTTGCACCAAACTTGCAATTCAAGGCATAGTCCATTGTTCAAGTTGTGAGTAAGTGTAGCTTGGAGTTCTAGATGGATGTTCAACCTTAATCGGTCTCCATCGAAATACTGATATATAAACAGTACATTGGAATTCAGGCAAATCTCTGTGGGACTTTGAGATCTGGTGGGGGATTGTTGAATTATGTGGGCCAAGCCCATAAGAATAATTCCTAAATCTCAAAGGCCCACTCATGCAAAGGAGCAATGCATGTGCACTTTAGTACCATATTGCTAGTTCTAGGAGAGGAAGACCATCTTAAAAGGGATGGTGCACTCCTAGCCACTTGAGGCATGTGTGGGAGAGAACTAGAGGATCACACGCGCGCGCTCGCCCGCCTCGCCTCGCCGGGCCGGGCCGGGCCGGGCTGGGCGGGGCGGGGCGGGGGGCGCGCGTGCACGGCACCTGCGTGAATGGTCCGCCAAAATCGGCTCCAGATGCTTGCGCAGACGCGGCTTCCTTTTGCAGTTTTATTTTTGCTGTTTTGAGTAGCAGTGAATCCGGATCGGTTACGCGCAACTAATCCGTTTCGGTTACGAGTTATGGAGAACGTGCAGGCGTCTTGATCACACGTCCTGTTTTCTCCATAAATACTGAGTCGTCGACTCCATACAGAAGACGCGAATCAATCTAGGGTTTTTGCCTCCTCCATTGTACTGCGCCGTCCCACGTAGTCTACTCCGTCCCGTCCGCCGGCGTGCACTGTCGTTCGGGAGAGCAGGTCTCCGGAACCGTCGCCTTCGAAGTCCTGCACCGGGAGAGGGCGAATAAGGTTTTTGGGAAGCGCTCTGCGCGACTGCTTGCTGTAGCTCTGGCTCGTCTTCCTCGTCGTTCGGCTTCGGCGAATCGTCATCGACCTCGTGTCATCCACACCGTACCTGCAGCGTCAACATCGGCAAACCGATCAGAGCAGAATCATCGGTACGTAACAGTCATGTTCTCCGCATTAGATCTATTCATGTACAGTTTTCTGGTTTACATGTCTAGATCTGTTATGCCTGTGATGGTTCTGTTATTTTGCGTGTATGATGTCATGATTAATTTATGGAATAAATTGAACCTACATGTGCTTAATTTTCCAACAAGAAATCCATATGCGTTCAACACCCGTTAGTACATGACTGCCACACGAATCTCCAAACCACAGACAACGGTGGATGACCCGAGTGTAACTACACCCGGGAGTAATACACACACACACACACACACACACACACACACACACACACACACACACACACACACACACACACACACACACACACACACACACACACACACACACACACATATATATATATATATATATATATATATATATATATATATATATGCTTCTGTCACGTTGTACCCTCCACTAGCTTTATGGAGTAAACAACATGATATGCTATTATAAAATAGTAGTACAAGCATGGGTGATGCTTGTGTCCATAAAGAACAGTCCAAAGATAATGTGATAATAAACTCGGCTTTTTTATACTATACGAGCTAGAAGTAGTACTACTTAGTATAATAGTACGCAACATGTATGATGCAATAGGAAGTTTTCTAAAGATTCTTTTTTATCTTTCTAATATAATCTTTCCTCTGGCATCAAAGTTTAATTAATTGCTACACTTAGCAGTTACAATTTTAATGTCTAATGCAGTCAACATAAAAGCATATACAAATATACAATTAAATAATATATACTTGCGAACGGAAAATTAATTAATATAAAAAATTAATTAATTATGCCTAAATAATTAGGACTAAATTAATTACACCTAAATAACTGCAACTGATTACGTACATATTTAACAAAGATAATTCATACGACAAAAAATTACCTGTTAATATGGCTACTAATAACGGCACTAAACAATATTTAATCCACTGTGAATAAAGCGGACAAAGAGCGTAGGCGAGGAGTGTCAGCGAAGAGACTACAAAAATGTGAGTACGCGCAGCTTGAAATTTATAGCGATAGCGAAACATGCGCTAATGACGCACCGATAATGGTAGGGGTGAACTACGTGTGGGGAGACAAACACGTTGCAAGTGACACTTTCAGTGGTCTGTTTCCTACATAAGTACTCAATTTCCATACGAGCCAAATGTCTATGGCCCTCTCGTTTGTTCACATACGGATTAAACAAAGCAAAGAAAACCAAAATGCGGATTAATCAAAGCAAAGAAAATGAAATGACCAACCTCTGCCACACCTGCTAATCATCTGGCAATTGTACAAATTTTTATGCAACATTCATAGTGAATAAAATTATCAAAAAAAATTACACAGTTAAGTATGTTGTTGCAAGACGCTGCACATAAAATTTTGTAATTTTTGGGGTCATTTGTTATATTTAAAAATTCAAACATTACCTGGTAATTATACGAATTTTTGAGCAACATTCACAGTGGATAAAATTACCAAAATTACATAGTCAAGTATGTTTGTCAAGAGGCTGCACAAATTTTGTAATTTTCTGAGCTCACTTTCTGTATTTAAAAATTCAAACAAATAGTATGCAAAAAATTAAGGCATGTAATTAAGCCGGCTAATTAACCGATTTAATTACCTACCGTCTGCCCATGGGGCGGTAGGCTGCTGCCGTCTGGTGGTGGGGTGACAGGCTGCATGCCACCACTACGTCTAGTGGTGGGGTGCAGGCTGTCTGCCGTCGGAGATAGGACCACGCATCAACTTTACGGTGTGGTCGCTCGGCCACTGAGCGGTAAAAAAGCCGATAGTACTATATATGCCATTTACAATTAATACAATATGTACATTGTCATTTTTATAATTACGAATGCAAATAGTACTATATATGCCAAAAACTCGTTGCCTTGAGCCATATTTGGGTGTCGTGGTCTCAACACACGATTTGCCCCCAGATATACACCTGGAGTGGTATATATGCCGGCCACTGACTCCTTGTTTCTCTCTCCATGGCCCCGGCATGCTTTCAAACAACTAATGCTTGAAACTTGCTAAACTTTAGGTGCCGCTTGGTTAGACTGAAATAAATTGGTTTATGACTGAAATTACACTGTAGCTGACTAAAATTAAACTGTAACTGATAGTGATTTATTTGGCATAACTAAATCTAAAAAAATTAAAAATAGAAAAATAGATTAACCCATCACGAATAATACAAGCGAATACAGAAAAAAGAACCGGCAAAAAAGCTCAAAAAAATCAAAAGACAGAAAAAGACAAAATTTAGAAATAATAAAAAAATAAGTCAGAAGTTTAAACCAAAATAAGCAGGACCTAATCAAAAGTAACTTGCTGAATTCTGCTTAGCATCTCAGTCCGGAGATCTGAAAACTTACCGAAGCCACGGGAATCACTTTGCAACAGGCGCTACAGGTAGGGCTGTAAATGAGCCGAGCTCGAGCGAGCTCACTGCCTCAAGCTTGAGTTTGTTAGAGAATCGAATCGAACTCGAACTCGAACCGAGCCTCAGAATCACCCGAGCCTAGAGTTAGGCTCAAGCTTGGCTCATTTATCTTTCGAGCCGATCTCGAGTCGAACTTGAGACGAGCGAAACACGAGTAATTCACGAGTCTTTAGCTTTTTATCTACCATAAGCTTAGCCAACTGCAGTCTATCTTGTTCTTAGGCTTAAACCATTGTCTTATTTATAAGCCCGGTGTAATTTGGACAATACAATTGATAAAAAAATTGAAATACATGTGTATGCACTTTAAAGAGTCATGCTTAGCAATAGTGAACGAGCCTACTCGAGCTTTTCGAGCTCGAGCTCGAAAAGCTTGCGAGCTTCAGCTCAAGCTTGAGCTTGGCTCGTTTATAATTCGAGCCGAACTCGAGTCTAAGTCTAAGACGAACCGAACCCGAGTAGCTCATAAGTCTCGAGCTTTTTTTACAGCCCTAGCTACAGGAAAACACAGATAGTCGTAGCCCCCAAAACAAAGTCTTGCAGGCCACAGGAAAATATATTACTGAGCATTTTGACGTACGGACAGGCGTCATTTGCATCTGCCGATCATCTCCCTGTACTTCATTAATCAGACTCGAAGGATACAGCAGAAACACACAGAGAGAAAGAGAGAGAGAGACTAGCTATCTATAGGCTACAGCTAATCTCTCGAAGACAGAGCTAATCCAAATGCCCATCAAAATGAAGAGATGAAAAGGCTAGGAAAACGAGACGTCCGGCGATGGCTAATGAGTACTCCTAGGACTACTAGTTTAAACCGGCAAAAAACTAGTATACATGCCAGAATTAGGATAGAGAGAGGATTTGTTTTTGTAGTACTCTGTCCTCGGCGATTTGGCCCTGTATTCCTCTGCAGACACCGGATCAAAATCTACCAGGAGTAACTAAGTCCGGGGAATCTATGGCCTGCCATCTCATAATCATATCGATTGAGTTCACAGAGCGTCTGGATTAGAATACCAATAAATCGGCATAGACCACGGAAAACATTTCCGGGCCGAATTTCCTGAATTTCGGCGAAATTTGGTTTTCTCAGCCCACCCTAAGAAAAACCTATTTCGGTCCAAAATTTTGGCTCGTTTTGTAATTTTCCGACCGGCCTATCCTCTCGTTGACATCCACAAAACGGCAATTTCCACCGACGCCGGCCCATATTCTCCTTTCCCCTTTTCCCCTTTCTCCTTCCCCATCTAAACCGAAGGGAGGCTGGATACGGGAGGCGCTGGCTGTCGGATCTCATCCACGCCACCGGGGTCTCCTGGGCCTTCCACTCCATTGCCGAATCCGGTGACATCTAGTCATGTTTCCTGCCCTGCAACCTCCCGCGTCTCGCCAAGCGCAAGCTCTCCCCTACGCCGCCGTCCAAGAAGGGGCTATTCCGACGCCACAGGGGATGCTTTCGGCCGGGTAGGATCACGGCGCCAGTTGCGGGAGGCGCATCTGCGGGCAGCGTCGTATGCAGGAGTGGGAGGCAACGCCGACTGCGGGAGGTGCCGGCTGTCGGAGGGGAAAGCGGCGTAGATGCAGCCGCCGGGGATGGGAAGGCACCACCACCAATTTTGACCAGAATGGTATGAATTTTTTGGATTCAAATGGTATTTTTAAATATTTCAACTGATTTTTTCAAAAAAATCCTAACTTTTTGAAATTTCCAAATTTTGGATTTTTCGAAGGGGTTCAAAATTTTTTTAAAACCAAAAATGTTTTCCCTGGCATAGACTGAAAACACTGCTGTAGCAGCGCACAACATTACTGGCTATTAGGTGTTCAAATTGAATTTGATTTTTAACTTCTATTTAAAGAAGACGAATATTGATTTAAACACCTCGGTTTTGAAAAACAAATTCTTCTCCAAGTCGCTTGAAAAACCATCGACCGGTCTGCGTGGTGTCCCTCATGTCTACATCTTCTGGAAAGATGTTTTCTAAATTTTGTTTTAGTAGTTATTTATTTCCGTAAGCCGTCAGCTCCGGTGGTACTTAGAGCAACTCCAGCAGTAGCCCTCAAAACAGAGCCCTTACTTTTTATTTGAGGGCTCTTCCTACTTTTGAGGGCTCTGTTTTTTGGGCTACACTCCAGCAGGAGCCCTCAAAACAGGACCCTCAAATTCATTCTTAGAGGGGATGACACATAGGACTCACCCTCATCCTCATCCTACTTTTGAGGGCCGAGGGGCAAAAAACTCACTCCAGCAGGGCCCCTACTTGAGCCTTCAAAAGTAGGGGCTCCCTCCAGACCCCCCAGGAATGAGGGCTCGAGGGGGAGATTTGAGGGCCCCCTACTTTTGAGGGCTCAAGTAGAGGCCCTGCTGGAGTGAGTTTTTTTGCCCCTCGGCCCTTAAAAGTAGGATGATGGCTCAAGTAGAGGCCTTGCTAGAGTTGCTCTTAGAGGATGGGACTATGGAGTGCACGACGGTCCACGTTGTACCGGAGTAGGTGGAGGCTAGAGCAGAATCGACTGACGGAGCATCGCCGCCGCACGCAGACCGACAGGCACCACAGAACGCACGGTGATTTAGCGCAGCCAGGAGGTACTGACAGGTTGGACGTGGGTCCCACCTCCTGTGCCATGACCAAAGGCTGGCCACTGCGACCGCGCCACGTGTGCATTTGAACGGAGTCCCGCACGGACTTTCACGCACGTCGCCGCCCATCCTGCAGAGAAATTTGGACACTGTTGGACCCTATGCACAGCCGAAATTCCGGATTTGGCCCCCGAGTGAAGAAAATTCCGTTTTTGGACCCGTTCGGAGCGCGCGTTTTACCGGTGGCTGCCACGTACCCCGGTCGTGCGGTACCAGACCGCACGACCGGCCTGCGTACGCGCCCGAGCGCGCGACCGTCCTCCCTCGCCGCACGACTCCGGTCCCGCCCCGCCCGAGCGCGCGTCCGGCCCGCGCGAGCGCGCGTCCGCCCCGCCTCGAGCGCACGACCGCGTGGCTGAGCGCGCGTCTGCCGTCGCCCGAGCGCGCGACTCCCGCCGACCGCGCAACTGAAATTTTGACGGCGCGTTTGCCGCTCCCGACCGCGAGATTCTTTTTCCGACCGCGCGACCGGGGTACGTGGCAGCCACCGGTAAAACGCGCGCTCTGAACGGGTCCAAAAACGGAATTTTCTTCGCTCAGGGGCCAAATCTGGAATTTCGGCTGTGCATAGGTCCAACAGTGTCCAGATTTCTCCTGCAGACACCCACGCGCCTGTCTATTTTTTCTCACCCTGCACCCTCTCTTGCCACGTTTCACCGACGCGCCCATGAGAGAAACACAGAGTCCGTGCTTTGTTCAGTATCAAAGCATCTTCAGAGCAAAGTGATTGAAATCTGGATGGAATTGGAATCATCTCCTGACCACACGAACCAAACAAACAGGAATGTTTTAAAATAATTTATTTTTTATTACAAATTATAATAATATATCTCTATTTTTTATTTTACACTAATAATCCTCTATTGCTCCACCGTTTAGCGATTTGGATAGTCGTTTAACGGTTGCGTGTCAAGTGTCCAAGTCGCCTACCAGTTAAGCGACTAGTCCATTACACTACTAGTCGCTCAACTGTTAAGTGACTTAGCCCTTAGTCATTTAATCGTTAGGCAACTTATCTCTATAGTTGCTCAACCGTTTGGCAACAGAAGGGTCACATTTAAAGAAAGTACACCCAACCCCTCTACGGTCTCTTTCAGCATTTTTCTCGGGAGAGAACGAAAGGAGCTTGGGAAAGGAGAAAAGAATAGGAAGAGAAGGAGAGGGCAAGTGAAGAGAGGAGAAGGTCGCGAGAGAGAGGAGAGGAGAAGAGAGAATGAGAGGGGGAGAAGCAGAGGAGCTTGGGAGAGGGAGAGAAAGTATCAAAGCATCATCAGAGCAAAATGATTCAAATCTCGATGGATTGGAATCATTTCATGACCACACGAACCAAACAAACAAGAATGTTTTTAAATAATTTATTTTTTATTCTAAAGTACAATAATATACATCTTTTTTTATTTTACAGTAATGATACTCTATCGCTCCACCGTTGAGCGATTTGGACTAATCGCCCCACCGTTGAGCGATTTGGACTAATTGCCCAATGGTTGCACATCAAGTGTCCAAGTTGTCCACCAGTTTAGTGACTAGTCCCTTACGCTACTAGTCACTCAACTGTTAAGTGACTTAGCCCCTAGTTGTTTAACCGTTAGGTGACTTATTTCCATAGTCGTTCAATCATTTAGCAACGGAAGGGCTGCATCTAAAGAAAGTACACCTAACCACCTCATGGTCTCTTTCACCATTTCTCTCGGGAGAGAACGAGAGGAGCTTGGGAGAGGAGAAAAGAAGAGGGAGAGAAGAAGAGGGAAAGTGAAGAGGGGGGAAAAGGTCGCGAGAGGGGGAAAGGGAGAGAAGAGAGAATGAGGAGGGAGAAGCAGAGGAGATCGGGAGAGGGAGAGAAGGAAAGGAGTGGAGCTCGAGAGAGGAAGAAAAGGAGAGGAGAGGAGCTCGTAAAGTAAGAGAGGAAGAAGAAGGAAACTCGTGTAAGCATGCTCAAAGAGAGTCGCATGAGGCCCTGCCGACGGCTATCGTCTGGCTAGTGAGAGTAGCTCAGGTGCACAACGTGTGGTTCAAGAAGAGGACGCAATGGCTAATGTTGCAGAGGCACAATAGGAATATCGCACAACGCACGCTGAGTCCACTGGATAGACGGATGCAGATGTTGTTGAGGCAGAACAGGAGGATCGCACAACGCACGCTGAGCCCACTGAACAAACGAATGCAAGGGAGTATGTTGATAGCATAGAATGTCAGATGGAGATTGATGTCCTAATAGATTGCGCTGAGGAGAAAGCTTTAGAAGAGGATGGCGATGACTCTTCCGATAAGGATGAAGGTCCCACGCCGTAAGGATGGAATAGGGTGGACGTTGAGGGTCTTACTGTGCACAACGAGTATGAATCACCGTGGAAGTACCATGGTACAGAGGTTCGACTTCATGCAATGTTTGCTGATAAGGGATTACTGCAGGATGCTATAAAGCTGTGGGCCTTGTCCATGTAGTGGACGTTTCGAGTCCTAAAATCCAAACAGGAGCAGTACATGTGGTCTGTGAGCAGGTTGGTTGTTCTTGGCGTGTGCACGCACATAGTTCCAAGTATGAGACTCACTGGATTGTCTCCAAGATGGAGGTGCATTATTGCGTGATTAGTAGTGTTTTGTTGAAGCATCACAACCTAACGTCCACCTTCATAGCTAATCTTATGTACGGAGAGATAGTGAAGAAGAAGGACTGGAGACCAAACATAACATGGTGGCTATCGAGTAGAAATTCAAGTACAAAATTAACTACGTGAAGGCATGGTATGCAAAACAGAAACCTTTGGAAAGGAGGTCCAGTTCTTTCAAGGCGGCTTACGACAATCTTCCTCGTATGCTCCAGGTGCTACTAAGCAAGAACCCAGACACATACATTGCTGTGAAAGACAAGCCATCTAGAAGACTGCTAGGTTTTATGGTTTTGCAGATGGCCTTCTTAGCCTTTGGTGCCTACATCAACGCTTTCAGGCATATATTACCCGTGATCTCAGGTGATGAGACGTTTCTAACTGGGAAATATAAGGACAGATCCTGACAGCAATTGGCATTGATGGCAATAATCAGATTCTGCCCTTGGCTATCGCATTTGTCGAAAGTGAGAATTTCAATAGCTGGTTGTGGTTCCTTCGATATCTGAAGGAGAGAGGACTTGGGGCACATCCTGATATCTATATAATTCATGATCGTCACACCGAGATGATGAAGATCACAAGAAAACTCTAGCAAGACCAAAAAAACCATTTTCTCGAGCAGACATGAGTAGATCATATATGAGGCCAACTTTTTTTCCGTAGCGCCGCACACCAATTTTTCCTGTGTGCCAGCGCTAGTGCGGCCATCGCCATCCCTCCAGCCACGCGCAGCTCCAGCGTTTCGCCAACGGTCATGCACGCCTATTCACCAGCGCGATGCTCGTCAGCGTCGCGTGTGACCGTCGGTGCACTACTACAGAAAGCCTAATACTAGACACCAAATCACAGACGGTTTGACAAAACCATCTGTGACCGACACTAACACAGACGGTTTTAATTTGGACACCGTTTGTGTTGATGGCGTCGGAGAAAACGAGTATCACAGACGGTTCTTACCGATGAACCGTCTGTGATATTCCAGTATCACAGATGGTTTTTATTAAAAACCGTCTGTGATAATGAAGTTATCACAGACGGTTCATATTAAAAACCGTCTATGATATGTTTCCCGCCTTGCAATTCCCTAAAATTTCATAATTTTCCGCCTGAGTCCGAGTAGAATTCAGTGTTGAGACACCTTCAGTAAAACGGGCATAACTTTTGCATACAGTGTCCGTTTTCGATGTTCTTGTACTCGTTGGAAAGCTAACGACGAGCCCGATCCAAAAAAATGACATGCTTGCGTTAGTGACCTTATAAGACCCCAAAAATCGGCCATCTTTGGACTTAAACCTGCGTCGCAAGTTTTTGGTGTCTGTTTTTGCCCTTTGTCTTGGTCTTACTTTAAAATTTTGGATTTTACTTCAACTGCAAAGTTGTAGATCTCATCGAAACCTTTCAAATGAGTATATATAAGCCATATAAAACTTTGCTACTTTATCTTTTCAAACTAGTTGTTTGTATTGCATCGGTATATAAACTTTTGTGCTCTAATTCACAGACAGTTGGCATATAGAACCGTATATGATATTCATTCATCACAGACGGTTCTAGCTACCAACCATCTGTGATAATCTGACCGCTGGGCCCGTCGATCCACCTCAACCCAATCCTAGCCAATAGAAATCCACCAATGCTCACTCCACGGATAGTAGCTCCGCCTCTCCGTCCCCGCGCCAAAAAATTTTGCACTCCCTCCCCTATAAATAATGACCAGAACCCAGCCTCCTTTCTGTTCTTCTCTTTGCTGTTCTCCTCCTCTTTGCTGTTCTCCTTCTCCTTTCTGTTCTCCTCCTTGCTATTCTCCTCCTCTTTGTTGTTCTCCTCCTTGCTATTCTCCTCCTCTTTGCTGTTCTCCTCCTCCTCCTTGACCCATACCATAATAGCCCCACGAAGCAGACGATGCACAAGACAGCGCTCAATCAACGCCGACGATAGTGGGCGTCAAAGACATCCAGTTCGTGCGTTACATCAGAGGTGAGAAGGCCTAGGCATAGAGGATCTTTGCTTTTCTCTGTTCTTGTTGTGTTAGCTAGATGGGTAATCTGTTTGTTGTTTTGGGATATTGTAATGGTAGGCTCTAATCTTAATAAAAATAAAATGTGTACAATGTTTCATACTATATTTGCTTGTTTTCATTTCAATTAATTGATTTGCGAAATGGATATTTTATGTTTGTGAAATAAATTGAGATGTGAATTAGATGTATACATGTACATATTGATCTGCTTGTTTTAGAGGGCATGGCTAGCATTTCCTGAGGCTAGCCAATAAACAGAAATAGATTTAGCGGTAGAGAATAGCACAGACGGTTTGTAAGTAAAAACCGCATGTGATATATCAATATCACAGACAGGTTTTTAGTGAAAAACCGTCTGTGATATTGATATATCACAGATGGTTTTTACTTACAAACCGTATGTGATATTTACACCATAGACGGTTTACTGAAAAACCGTCTGTGATATTGATATATCACAGATGGTTTTTACTTACAAACCGTCTGTGATATTTACACCATAGACGGTTCGAAAACCGTCTGTGATAAACTTCGATTATCACTGACCCATAAATTCAGACGGTTCAGAAAACCGTCTGTGATGACGTTTCTGAACCGTTTGTAATACGGTTTTCTGTAGTAGTGGTGCTTGCTCACGTGGTCGTACAAAACATCCGTGGGGAGACATCATATTTGTAGGTTAGAGACGTTTTGTTTCGTCTCCCACAGACAACTGAGGCGCTTTTATAAAGCGTCATAGAAACGTCTCTACATGAAGCGTCTCAAAAATATAGAGACGCTCTCTAAGGCGTGTCTATATTATTTGAGACGTTCATTAGAGACATCTGCACTGTATCCCTATAAAGTTAGAGACGCTGTCGTAGGGGTGGCCCCCACCTAAACCCAGCAGGCCTGGTAGGAGATTATAAGGCCCAGAATAGGCCATGTGTAATGACATAACTGCCCCCAGAGGGGATAACCAGATGTAAGGGTATATCTGTAAAAGCACTCCTCATGTGTATATATATATGAGTAAGCCATGGGGAGGACCCAGGCCATTACACTAATCTTCATCACTCTCCACTACCATCTCTCTCTCTGTTTGGTCTGTAGCCACAACAGTTGGCACCGTCCGTGGGGACGACGAAGACAAGCCTGAAGACCGAAGGAAAAAAGATGGCACCGAAGAGAGCTTTACCAGCGGCGGCGAAGGGAAAGAAGACGGATGGGTCGGAGCAGCGCGTGAGCACCAGGGCTTCGGCATCGGCCGCCGAAGGAGTTGGCGGCGGCGTACGCACCGTGGTCGCGGGCGTCGACGCCCGCGCGGCAACAACCGACCCCGCCAGCACCGCTACGACGACACCTAACCCCGTCGCTGGCACTGCAACGACAGCCCCCGCTACCCTTGCCGGTAGCGCAGATCCGGCGGCCGGGGGTAGCCGCAACGAACCATCCGGCGGATCTGGAGATCGTGAGGCGATGGTCCCTGCACCAGCCCGTCCACTGGGCGTTCCGGCGGCCCCAACGACACCTGCGGTGGAAAGCGCCCTACTAGTAGCCCTCAACGCGTTCCAGCGGGAACTCGGGGACCTTCGCGGGGCCGTCCGAGATATACAAGAGGCTCGGAGCCAGCAGGTCGCGCCGGTAGTCGCGCCCGAGCCCACGCCAGAGAAGGTGGATAGCCGCGAAGCCCCCATGTCTAGCCGTGTCCCGCTGAGACGCGTAGATCCGGAATATCCGCTTTCGGCGGGGCTGCAGCAGGCGGCGTGGCCCGAAGACTTCAAGTTCCCTCGCATCACCGACCCGTACAAAGGCGACACAGATCCTCGCGAGTTCGTGCGCGTGTACGAAACCGCGATCGAGGCCGCGGGCGGAGACGACACCGCGAAGGCGAAGGGACTCCCCCTCGCACTGCACGGAGTGGCGCTCTCTTGGTTTTTTACCATAGAGCCGGGCTCCATCTACGCGTGGGAGCAGCTTCGCGACCGGCTTCGTAGCAACTTTCAAGGACATTATGTCGAGCGGATCAATGCGGACCAGCTCTTCGCTGTGAAGCAAGGACCCTCGGAGACGCTCTGGGGCTACTTCAAGCGCTTCGACAAGATTCGAGGTCAGGTAAATGATGTTAATGAAACCACAGTCGTTAATGCAGCCATACAGGGCCTTCGCCCGGGCCCGATGGCCGAATACAACGCGCGGAGGCCAATCACGACAGTTGCCAAGCTCTTCGACAAAATGGACGGGTATGCGCGGGCGGAGGAGGATGCGCGAAGACGCAGCATCACCACCCCCGGCCTCGCCCGTGAGGAGCACCCCCCGCGCGAGGTCAGGGTGGGTGGTCCCTCCTCGAACTTGGGCCGTAGCCGAAAGCCCCGAGGAGGCCCTCCCCGAGGCAGGGAGGCCGAGGTACAGGAAGGCTCCTCACGGTGCAGCCCTAAACCTCGGCGCCGCCAGCGCCGGTCGCAGGCGGCCCACCATGTCCTCGCCACCGAGCGCGCCCGCCAAGGACCCGACCCCGCCTCACGGAGGGGAGACCGGGGATCGGAGGGCAGATTTGACTACGGCAGCCAACCCCACGCAGAGCAAGAGCTCCTGCACTATGGCAAGTGGTGCGAGGTACACGGCTACGGCGATCATTACACAAGGGCATGCATCGCGGTGATGGAGCTGCGGAGGGCGACGGCCGGGTCTCGGGCTCCGCCTACTCGTCCCCCCGCCGAAGCCCACGTAGGGCACCCAAGGGATAGCCCCATACGGGCCACCGCAACGGAGGGCACGCAGCATCGCACCGTCAACGTCATCACCGGAGGCTCCTCTTCAAAAGCCCCCGGGGAGCAGCCGCAACTGTGGATGCCGCCCCGCAACATCACCTTCGACTTGAACGACGCCAGGGGCGTGGAGTACCCTCACCAAGACCCTCTAGTCATCCAGGCCCACATAGCACGCTGTGAAGTCAGGCGCGTCCTTGTCGACGGGGGAAGCTCCGCGAACATCTTATTCGCAGAAGCCCTCGACCGCATGGCAATCCCCCGAAGCCGGCTAGAGCAGCCAGGAGCTCCACTTCAAGGCTTCGGGGGTCAACCGCTGCAGGTCCTGGGGCACGTGTCCCTTCCTGTCACTTTCCGTCAGGAGGGCAACAAAGGTAACATCCGGACCAAGCATGTCACCTTCGATGTCGTGGATATCCCGCACCCCTACAACGCCATACTGGGGCAACCCGCCATCAACTCTTTCGAGGCAATCCCGCACCACGCCTTTTTGTGTGTAAAGCTCCCGGGCCCGGAGGGTGTCATCATCATCTTCGGCGACCAGGACTTGGCCAGACGTGCCGAAGGCGGCAGCCGCGTCCCGCATCACCCGGTGCATGCCCTCTCCGGCGCGCCCGGTGATGGGCCCTCCGCTCCCGGGTGGACGCCCAAGCCTCGGCCCGAAGGAGGCGTCAAGAAGGTGCCGCTCCAGGCGGAGGGGCAGTTTGTGTCCATTGGCGAGGGGCTCCCGCCGGGGGTCGAACGGGAGCTGCTCCGAGTGCTTCAGAACAACGTTGACATCTTCGCATGGTACCCGGAGGACATCAAGGGCGTAGACCGAGCAGTAATCGAGCATCGTTTGGCGGTCCATCCCGACGCCAAGCCGGTCAAGCAAAGGCTCTGGCGTATGTCGATGGATCGGCAGCAGGCGGCCAAAGCAGAGGTGGCGAAGCTTCTTCGCGCCGGGGTCATCCGCGAGGTCCACCATCCAGAATGGCTCACTAACCCGGTGCTAGTCAAAAAGGCCAGCGGGGCCTGGCGCATGTGCATCGACTTCACGGCACTCAACAAGGCGTGCCCGAAGGACAACTACCCCTTACCGCGCATCGATCAGCTGGTTGACGCCACTGCTGGGTGCGAACTCATGAGTTTCCTGGACGCCTATTCCGGCTACCACCAGGTATACATGGTCGAAGACGACGAGGAGAAGACCAGTTTCATCACACCACTTGGGACGTTCTGCTTCGTCAGAATGCCCTTTGGCTTGAAGAATGCAGGCGCTACCTTCACCCGACTCGTCGCCATTGCCCTGGCCGCCCAGCTTGGGAGGAACGTCGAAGCCTATGTCGATGACGTGGTGGTCAAAACTCGGCAACTTGCTCTGCACGGCCGGGACCTCCAGGAGACATTCGACAACCTCCGGAAGGCGGGCATCAAGCTCAACCCTGACAAGTGTGTCTTCGGGGTACAGGCGGGCAAACTCCTAGGTTTCCTCGTGTCCGGGCGGGGCATCCAGGCGAACCCCGACAAAGTAGGCGCCATCCTGGGTATGGAGCCACCCAAGACAACGAGGGAGGTTCAGAGGCTCGCGGGCCGCATGGCAGCATTAAGCCGCTTCCTCTCCAGGGCGGCGGAGCGGGGCTTGCCGTTCTTCAAGACACTCCGCGGGTGTGATGGATTTCGTTGGGACGGAGACTGCGCGAAGGCCTTCGACGAGCTCAAGCAGCACCTGGCAAGCCTCCCCACTCTGGTCGCCCCAGCACTAGAGGCTCCCCTCCTGCTCTATCTGGCCACGTCAGCCACCGCGGTCAGCGCCGTCCTCGTCTTAGAGGAGGGCGCCATGCAGCGGCCCGTCTACTTTGTCTCCGAAGCCCTTCAAGGCGCCAAGACAAGATACACGGAGCTTGAGAAGCTCGCCTACGCGCTGGTCATGGCCTCCAGGAAGCTTCGGCAATATTTTCTGGCTCACCCGATCATAGTGCCTTCCTCATTCCCCCTGGCAGAGATGCTACATAACAAGGAGTCCACAGGGCGTATCGGTAAATGGGCCGCCGAGCTCGCTCCCTTCTCCTTGACGTATGCTTCGCGGATGGCAATTAAATCCCAAGTCCTGGCGGATTTTCTCGCCGAATGGACCCCGCCGGCCCAACCCGGCCAGACGCACGATGATCCTATCTGGACGCTTACAATCGACGGAGCTTACAGCGTCGCCGGCGCGGGCGTAGGGGCGGTGATCATCACGCCCGAGGGACAGCATTTGCTGTACTCGGCGCGCCTTGCCTTCCTCGCCACCAACAACACGGCTGAATACGAGGCACTGCTCTTTGGCCTGGCAAAGCTCAAGGCAGTCGGCGCGAGACGGGTGTTGGTCCGCACCGACTCGCGCTTGGTGGCCGGCCATGTGGACAAGTCATATCAAGCCAAGGACCCTGAGTTGGCCAAATACCTCGCGGCGGTGAGGGCGAGGGAAAGGCACTTTTTCGGTGTCACCGTCAAGGCCATCCCCCGGGCGGAGAATGAGCAAGCCGACGCCCTCGCCAAGGCGGCCAGCCAGCAACTGCCCCCCCCCCCCGAGGGGGCATTCTACGAGGTGTTAGCAAAGGCGGCCATCGCGCAGGACAACCGGGACGCGGCACTTGTCCACCGCATTGATCGGCCAGGAGATTGGCGAGAACCCATTTTCAATTTCTTACAAGGTCTCGCCGAGCCGGAGGACCCTGCCGAACTGCGACGCTTGCAGCACCGCGCACGGTCCTTCCAGGTGTTCGAAGGGACACTCTACAAGAAAGGGGTTTGCGCGCCGCTCCTGCGCTGCCTCTCGACTGCGGAGGGAAAGGAACTCTTGGCGGAAATCCACGCGGGCGTGTGCGGATCCCACCTAGCGCCGAGGTCATTAGTCGGCAAGGCGTTCAGACAAGGCTTCTACTGGCCGACTGCCATCACCGACGCCCAAGACCTCGTCCGTCGGTGCCAAGGGTGCCAGTGGATGGCGCGCATCATCCGCAGGCCCCCGACAAGCCTCAACCCAATTCCCCCGGTGTGGCCATTGGCGCGCTGGGGTCTCGATATAGTAGGACCACTTGCCCGAGCTCCAGGGGACCTCCGGTTCGTAGTAGTCGCGCTGGAGTATTTCTCCAGATGGCCGGAAGCGATCGCTCTGGCCAAAGTAACTTCTGCGGCCATACAGCGCTTCCTATGGCAAAACATCATATGTCGCTTCGGTGTGCCTTGGGAGCTCACGGTCGACAATGGCCTGCAGTTCAACGCCACCCTCTTCAAAGATTATTGTGGTAGCATGGGCATCACCCTCCGATTCGCCTCAGTTGGCCATCCCCAGTCCAACGAGGCGGTCGAACGGGCGAATGGCGTCATTTCCGCCGCCATCAAGAAGCGCCTGGATGGATTGCCGAAGGGCAAGTGGCCAAGCGAGCTTCACAGCGTTCTATGGTCGCTTCGCACAACGGTAACACGCCCGACGGGATTCACGCCGTTTAAACTCCTTTTCGGTGACGAAGCGGTGACGCCCGAGGAAATCAAGGCCGGCTCGCGAAGGGTCCTCGTCCAAGCACCCGAAGACCAGCGCCGTGTGTCCTTGGACCTCCTCGATGGGATACTGGCAGACGCAACCCACCATGTCGAGAAGTACGCGCGGCAGACAATGCGTACTCGGGACTGCTCTATATGCCCGTGGGGGTTCAAGCCTGGGGATCTCGTCCTCAGAGTGGCGCTCCAGGCCGAAACCGTTGGCAAGCTGGAGTCCAAGTGGGAAGGCCCATACATCGTAACGGAGGCATTGCCGAAGGGGGCGTACCGCCTCGCCACGCTCGAAGGACAAGCCTTCCGGCACACATGGAACGCGGACAGGTTGCGGCGGTACTACGCCTAGAAGCAGGACAGCAGGCGTAGAGCCACCAGCCCGTTGTTAGGCGATGCTCGCCCGCGCAAACGGGAGTTCAATAAAGGTTGCTGTTCCCAGAGCATCCCCTGTCCGCGCTGAGCAGAACAAAGTCCACGGACTTTAAATAAGACGTAGCGTCGAGCCTAGCTCCGCACGCGAGAGTCTGCAGACTATAAATAAGACGTAGCGTCGAGCCTAGCTCCGCACGCACCAGTCCACGGACTTTAAATAAGACGTAGCGTCGAGCCTAGCTCCGCACGCGAGAGTCTGCGGACTATAAATAAGACGTAGCGTCGAGCCTAGCTCCGCACGCACCAGTCCACGGACTTTAAATAAGACGTAGCGTCGAGCCTAGCTCTGCACGCGAGAGTCTGCGGACTATAAATAAGATGTAGCGTCGAGCCTAGCTCCGCACGCACCAGTCCACGGACTTTAAATAAGACGTAGCGTCGAGGTCCGCCTCCGCACGCACTCTACGGAGTATAAATAAGACGCAGCGGGGGGACGCCTCCGCGCGCACTCTAAGGAGTATAAAGAAGACGTAGCGTCGAGCCTAGCTCCGCACGCACCAGTCCACGGACTTTAAATAAGACGTAGCGTCGAGGTTCGCCTCCGCACGCGCGAGTCTCCGGACTATAAAGAAGACGTAGCGTCGAGCCTAGCTCCGCACGCACCAGTCCACGGACTTTAAATAAGACGTAGCGTCGAGGTTCGCCTCCGCACGCGCGAGTCTCCGGACTATAAAGAAGACGTAGCGTCGAGCCTAGCTCCGCACGCACCAGTCCACGGACTGCAAATATGACGTAGCGTCGAGGTTCGCCTCCGCACGCGCGAGTCTCCGGACTATAAAGAAGACGTAGCGTCGAGCCTAGCTCCGCACGCAATAGTCCACGGACTTTAAATAAGATGTAGCGTCGACGTTCGCCTCCGCACGCGCGAGTCTTCGGACTATAAAGGAAGTCGTAGCGTCGAGGTTCGCCTCCGCACGCGCCACTCCACGGAGTATAAACGAGACGCGCAGACCTACCCTCCGCGTTCGGCGGCAGGTAACACCAAGCATAAGGTACTATTTGGTTCCATTATAAACGCGAAGGGGTTACATGGTTACAAGCGTAGGACCCAGTGCGTCATCCCCCTGCCCTCCCGACCAACCGCTCAGCCTTGGCGCGGCGCGGACGAGCCCGCGCCGTCGTCACCACGGCGCTGAAGGACCCCTTCAAGCCACTGGAGGAGGTCCCCCTCCCCATGCAACGTCTGCTGCACGGCGACCCTCGCTGCACCTTCCCCGAAGTGGCCCCAGATCCGTTGATGGAAGTTCTGCAGGCTAGGCCCAATGGAACGGATGGCGTCCGACATAACCTCTGGGCGGTCGGGAGGATCCAGTTAAGGGTTCGCTAGCTCATGGGTATGCCTACACCCACGAGTGTGAAGCAGGGCGAGGGCGAACCACGCACCAACATAGCTGCAGTGCTCGCCAAAGGTCCTGGCGCCACGAAGAGCAACGCCGGCCCCCTCCTCGATCAGCCCGAGCGACTCCGACAGGGCCTCCGGCCTGTGCGTAGTGTCCGGCACTCGGACGCACAGATCCCGGAGGGCCTGGTTCAGAGCCTCCATGGCCCGCCATGCCGACAGGGACGCATTTTCCAGGACACGGCGGTTCTCGGCAGCAGACTCCGCCAGCTGGGCCTTCTCCCCTTCTAGGACGGCGATCTGCTGCACGAAGGCGGCGTGCTCCCCAGCCGTGGCGATCTGAGCTTCCGTGGCCTCGAGTTGTGCGGCCACCAGGGCGTCCCCCAGCGCGCGAAGTTCTTCATCCTTTGCGGCGAGAGCAGTGTTTGCTTCGCGGAGGCTGGCTTCCAGAGCCCTCCGCTCCCGGACGCGGGCCTCGTCAAAGGACCGGCCGAGGGCAAGCGTCTGGCAGAAACAACAAATCAGCAGGCGTCCAGAAATACCTTACAAATGGAAGCGCACGTATTTACCCTCATCTCGGAGGCCTGCAGCGTGAGCGCTAGGAGGTCCCCGCGCATGACGACAGCGCCTCTCGGTTGAGGCCGTTATCGGCACGCTCTGCGGCTGCGGTGAGGTCGCAAAATACCTCCGGGCGAGGGAGGAAGTCCGAGCGAGCGAGCCCCGGTCCCAAAGCGCCCAGATTTATCGAGGCCACGGCCACGTCAGCAGCAGCGGACACCTGCGGGGCATCCTGCACAAGGCTCCCAACTTCGCGCATACCTCCGCTGCTCGATCCTTCGCCACGTACGGGAGACGTCGTCTCACCTGATGTCGGCAGAATGAGCGAGCAGATCGGAGAGAGTCTTGCGAAGTCAGGTGAAGAAAGAGACTCACACCTACCTCCTGCGCCCCTCGTCGCGGTCGGAGGTGGCGCCGGTTCGACCGCCCAGGGGGAGGCAGGCGCCTCGACGCTCGGGGAGAACGTCTTCTCGGCCGTGCTAGACGCTGTAATCCCGCGGCAAGGCCCCGCACAGCGTATCGACCCCTAGTTGGCGGCGAGGACTGCATCCGAGGGCGTTTCGCCTGCGGTGGCACAGGCGAGTCTTCCACGGCAGGACCAGCTCCAGTCATTGTTGCCCCCACGGCTTCCTCTGTAGGGGGCACGCCCTCGTCAGCCGCTGCGGTTGATAACGCACCTTCCACCGTGGTTGGCTCGCCAGGAACGGCGCCACCCCCGGGTTGATGAGTTCCAACTCAACGACGGCCGCGAGCCCAAGCACGGGCTCGTGGGCGTCGGCAGAAGGTGCCGGGGGATCCGCGGCGGTGTGCCCCTCCGAAGCAGTATGGCCAGGCCCACCGCCGGTCGCACGCCTCGTCTCAGCTGGGCTAGCCGCCGGAGGGGCTGCAGGGTCGCGTATGGCGGCCGGGGAACGGGCCCGGCGTCGCGAAGATAGCACCCCCGAAGGGCTACCACCACCCTGAGCGCCCGGAGTCCCGGCGGGAAGCTCTTCCGGCACCGCACGCTCGGGCACGGCAATGTCCACAGCCTCGCAGGTGCGGTTTACCCGCCCTTGCTTAGCCGCCTTGACTGCGGCCTCGCGAGCCCGGTGCTCCTTAAGCGTGTACGGGCCGAGGAGCGTCGTAACCGCGCGCTCCGCATCTTCTAGCCGGGCCACTGCGCAGGAGATCGCGTCAGTCAGGCGGAAGCCAAACAGATACAATGGCGCGCGTAAAGCGTACTGGGCGACTTACAAGGGGCGGACGGCGGCAGCAGGCGAGACACGGATGGGTCGAACCCGTCCTCGCGGGGACCATTCTGTCCAACATACTTTCCCCGGGAAAAAAGTGGCGCCGCCCCATACATCGTGAACTCCTCGGCTAGGTCGCGCACGCTCATTTAACGGGCGACACCGACAAGGCTCTGTAGCTTCTGCGTGTCGTCGATCTCCGCCTTCAGACTCGGCGTGCTGTTAAACGAGATCGGCCCACCTCGGCAATGCATTCTGCTCTTGTCGGTCACGGTGTAATAGAACCACCACCGCGTCCAGCCGGCTGCCCACTGCCCTGACAAGGCTGGCACAGGGAACAACGTCGCGCATGACGCCCGGAGCACGAAGTCCACACCGCCGAAGTTGGACACCGCCCCGTCAACCTTTCTGGGTCGACAGTGTGCGTCGTGCAGGGTGGCGAATAAGCTCGCGCTGGGACGCCACCCCTCTGTCCGCATCGCCCACGTGAAGACGGCTAGGAGGAGTATCGCGTGGGGCGTCAACTGGGCTAGCTCCAACTGGTAGGCCCGCAGGACTTCGCCCACGAATAGCGTGCAGGGCATTCGAAGGCCGGCATCGAAGAACGCCATGAAAACAATAGCCTCCATGGCCCCGGGCTTCAGCTCCGTCTCGTCCCGACGGGGTAGGCGAGCCCCATTGCGATCCACGATCTTCCCCTCATCCACGAGTCGCTGCAGCGTCCCTTCAATCATGCGGCTCTTCCCCAGCACACGGGAGCAGGAGCCTCCCAAGTGCTCCATGGCGTTCCACCACTTGTTGGCGCGCGAGCTCCCCCGCGGCACCAATTTGTACTCCTGAGAAGGATGGGTCGCCTCGCCCTGGCTAGGCAAGGAACCACTGCGGGGGTGGTAGGCGGCGTCGTCCTGGCTGGCCATCGCTCTTCGCGACAAGGGAGGAAGATGCAGGCAAAGGAGCACCTGGCGTGAAAATTAGCACGGGCGGAAGCGAAGCGGCAGATCAAAAAGCAAAGCAAGAAAGGGTGCCTCCACCCCAACACTAGCACCTTATAAAGGCCGCTCGCCTGCCTTGTGGCTCAGCGCACAGACGGATCAAATTCCCAGCGATTCGGCTATCCAAGATTTGGAACGAAGAACCGCTGGGACCTAGAGGGCCGTGCCAGGTAGGTGGCCAAGCAGCGCACAACGCCCCTACATCTTCAACACGCGTCCAACTTCTCGGGGGACGAGGCGAACGGCCGCGGTCACGCAACCGCTCACATCCCACGACGCACCAGTCGTGAGTCGCCACGTGCCCCACCTGCAGCAGGGCAGACTGCACGACGCGACAGCCTGACTTCTGCCAGCTCAGGCGTCGGCGTGATTCAAGCCGCCATTAAAAGCGCACTACCAGACTGCAAGGTCACAACAGCTTCGAAGGGTAGGGGACGGAGCGCGCGCGCCTACTTCGACTTGCGTTCGAAGGGTAGGGGACGGAGCGCGCGCGTCTACTTTGACTTGGGCGCCAGCTTCGCTGCCCACCCGTTCGAAGGGTAGGGGACGGAGCGCGCGCGCCTACTTCGACTTGGGCGCCAGCTTCGTTGCCACCCGTTCGAAGGGTAGCGGACGGAGCGCGCACGTCTACTTCGACTTGGGCGCCAGCTTCGCTGCCCACCCGTTCGAAGGGTAGGGGACGGAGCGCGCGCGCCTACTTCGACTTGGGCGCCAGCTTCGCTGCCACCCGTTCGAAGGGTAGGGGACGGAGCGCGCGCGTCTACTTCGACTTGGGCGCCAGCTTCGCTGCCACCCGTTCGAAGGGTAGGGGACGGAGCGCGCGCGTCTACTTTGACTTGGGCGCCAGCTTCGCTGCCCACCCGTTCGAAGGGTAGGGGACGGAGCGCGCGCGCCTACTTCGACTTGGGCACCAGCTTCGTTGCCACCCGTTCGAAGGGTAGGGGACGGAGCGCGCGCGTCTACTTCGACTTGGGCGCCAGCTTCGCTGCCCACCAGTTCGAAGGGTAGGGGACGGAGCGCGCGCGCCTGCTTCGAATCAGGCGTCCGCCTCCGCTAAGACCATCCCAGACTTCGGGCTCCCCAACCACAAGCTTGGAGGAATTCACAGGCCGCAGGGGACGGAGGGGGCCAAAGGACTCGGCGACATGGCTTCGGCCCTGTGAAGCCCTTCACCATGAGAGGCTCCTGTCGTAGGGGTGGCCCCCACCTAAACCCAGCAGGCCTGGTAGGAGATTATAAGGCCCAGAATAGGCCATGTGTAATGACATAACTGCCCCCAGAGGGGATAACCAGATGTAAGGGTATATCTGTAAAAGCACTCCTCATGTGTATATATATATGAGTAAGCCATGGGGAGGACCCAGGCCATTACACTTATCTTCATCACTCTCCACTACCATCTCTCTCTCTGTTTGGTCTGTAGCCACAACAGACGCTTTTATAAAAACGGTTGCACCACGTCTCAATTAATATAGGCACGTGCGTTGAGACGTTATGTGCCGTCTCAAGATGTCCTATGTAGTATGTAATTTTATTTTGATTGGTATATATTTTCTTCTATACACACAAATACGTATCCGTATGAGAATATAGTATTCCATATATTTATTATATATACATGTATATATAATAATTTTATAGGCAGCACCATAATATTGAGTACATATTTTATAAAATATAAGGAATGGGCGTAGCACAACAGATATACTGTTATAAGAAAAGCAAACCAACTACAACTGGAACCAAGCCACACCCCGAACAAATCATTGGCAATTGACAAATTCGTCACCATTGCACCCTCCAAACCCCAAAGAAGTTTACATAAGAGAGGTTTACAAATAATTATAGCATCCATTTAAATCAACAGAGTTCACAACTAAATAAAAATCTAATATGCGATAAACACATGTCGGTAAAACATCCTCCAATTTGACACACATCTTTTTTAAACTGCTATAATAAATCATCAGGTCTATTTCTTCAATCAGAAAATTGTGCATCAGGTCTTCCACTCTGTATTTCTTTTCATAGTCCTCCATATCCTGCAAACATAGCAATATTAACAACAAAATATCATATATGAGCAATCATGAAAAATCTTACGGTACACGTTCAGTTAATTAAACTAGAAGTGGCATACCTAGCGAGTAGAACGTTTAGGCTTTTTTACCTGAAGCAATAGATATAAGGAATACATGCTTCATAGCAATACATGTATTTGGTACGTATATAAGGAATAAAGTATAGATCTAGCATGCGAACATTAATACATTTGGAAGAGAACATAGTGATATTGTGAGGGCAAATAAAAGCAGTTTGCATGTCACATAGAGCTGTGAAATCATAAAATTTCACAAAGATGAGCCATTGCAGGATATCATGAGCTGCCTCATAAGTTTAAACATTGTTGGTTATTTTCTTCAGCGTGGAAATATGTAGCAGACAAGCAGAAGTTGTACCCAAGATAACCAAGCATGAGTGAAACACCCCAAACAATGCTTTCTCTGCCTTTATTGAATGGACTAACATCCATTGATGCCTGCATCCATGAAGACAAGAAGGAAACAATCACTTCAGAAGAGATGTTAACAGCTCAGCATGCTCTATAAGTAACAAGGGCCATCAGCAAATACAAAGGGGTACTGGTCATATGTGCATTGGCTAAGTACCACCGGAAGTAACTGGTTGGAACACCAATACAATATTAATGTTGAGAATCAAAGTCACAAATATGAGAATTGAAGTTCTATGTTGAATTGAACACATATGAGAACTTCTATGTTTCTATTGAATCAATTATTGAACACAAATACTATGTTCCAAAACCATGAACATTGCTATGGTACTCTATTACAAATGGAAGAGGTACAAATACTGTGTGTGTGTTTTCCAGATCCAGATCCATCGAGGGGTAGATGAAGAAAGTAGAGGCACACTGACCTTGGAGGCAGTCGCAGTTCTCAGCCTCCTTGCGGACGACGTCGAGGATGGAGTCGATGAGCTCGGCGCCCTCGGTGTAGTGCCCCTTGGCCCAGTTGTTGCCGATGTCGGACTGGCCGAAGACGAAGTTGTCGGGGCGGAAGTTGTGGCCGTAGGGGCCGGAGCGCACCGAGTCCATGGTGCCGGGCTCGAGGTCCATGAGGACGGCGAGCGGGACGATGTGCAGGATCTCCCTCATCTTCGTCCTCGCGAGCGAGTGGGATTGGGGGCGGAGCCAGATCTGGCCGGTGGGGGCTGGGGGCAGAGGCGACGGATGAAGCGAGAGGGGGGCAGAGCCGAATCTGGCCGGGTGGGGGGGCTGGGGGCGGAGGCGGCGCATGAAGCGAGAGGGGGGCGAAGGCGGCGGATGAAGCGAGAGGGGGGCGGAGCCGGATCTGGCCGGGTGGGGGGCTCGGGCCGGAGGCGGTGGAGGATGAAGCGAGTGCGCGAGTTGGGGGCGGAGGAGGAGGAGGAGGCGGCGGATCTGGGGGGCGGAGGCGCCGGCGGCCGGCTGGGGGCGGAGGCGCCGGCGGAATCGACGGATGAAGGAGGAAAGTGCGAGAGGAGGGCGGAGATGAGAGGGGGATCGGGGGGGGCGGCGGGCGAAGAGTATCTGGGCGGGCAGGGGAGTTAGGTTTATTATTTTAGGATGGCCCACATGTCAGTGTATTTCACAGGTAAACGGGTGAGATGGGTACGGGTAGAGCTAACCCATACCCGTACCCGTTTACCCGATGGGCAGAGATTTCTCCCCATTTTTATACCCGTGGGCAAAGAATGCACAGTGGCGACCAGCCCAAGTTCTTTCGGGATGGGTTATTTCGGCTGAAAACATTAAATTCGACCCAACTAAGTGTATATATATGTGTTATACCTTGTATATACTAGTTTTTTGTCAAAAAATTTGGGTATTCAGCTGAATACCCTTGAATCACTGTAGATCCGCCCCTGCCCCGGGCTAAAGCCCACCTTCCCAGGGGCCCAATTCCGCCCCTATTAATGCGTGAACATTCTAAATCTTAGGTTGAGAGTTCAAACCCTGGGATTGATATTTTTTTATGTTTTCAGCCACTGGACAAAAGCGAAAGAAAAGTCTCAGGTTGTGAGTTCGAACTTTGAGATCGATATTTTTTATGTTTTATATATATATACCGTTACTTACACCATTTTGTTTTTTTAATATTCTTATATGGAGATAATAGATAAGACGTCTCAAATGATAAATAAGACATCTAAAATTTCGTCTCTATACATGAGACGTACTCCAAAACGTCTCAGCAGCCGTTTTAATAGAATTTAATAGCGTGCAACCCTTTAGAGCGTCTCAAACTGCGTCTCTATTTCAATTGTGGTTCTAAAAAGAGAGACATGATTCAAAGCGTCTTAAGCAAAACGTCTTAATATGTTTATTTTGTTGTAGTGCGTGCACGTCGCATCGCCAGAGACGCTGCATGCATGCTTTCTCCACGAGTCGCCAGTTCTCCGCGCGTCCTCAACATCCTGGCCAGAGTATTCTAGCAGGTGGAGCATTCAATGCTCAAAGATTGAAAATAGGTATTATCTCTGACCCCTCATCTGTTTTATTTCGTTGGTATTAGGCAAGTGATTAGCGGTTAATTCCCTGAGAAGCTAGGCTAATTTCGAAAGCAAGGCTGCTGTTATTCCAGATTTTCGCCAAGTAGATTAAACCAAATTCGGACAATGTTAAAGACCTCGAATGAGGTTAGTGTTGTTACAAAGATTATAGATAATTTTGTTAGTTTTCTATACAATATTTAATTATATTAATCGGATGGTTAAATTTTGAGTTATAATTTTTGTAAACCTGCTATCAGGATAATTGTCGTCTGTTGGATCACTGTAGCAAATTGTGGATTAAAAATAGTAAATAGAATAATTAGGGTATTTGCTTTACATGAAATGTGTAGATAATGGTCTAAGGATTCCAGAGAATCTAAAAACATAAATTTTGGTTGGGAAGAACAGAAATTATGATTTTTGAAAGACTGATGTCGAGAAACTAGTTGTTGTTGCACGCGGTCGTGGCAAATTATTAATTTGACAGACTTAATGGAAGAATTAAATTTTAGGCATAATTAGAAAGTAGTAGATAATTTTCGGTAGTTCTGAAAATGTTATGGTTCAATATATATTTGCATATGTAGATTAAAAGATATAAAACAATTAAGTCTGTTGTCCAAAAGATGATAGATCTGTCTTTTGGATTTAAAACGGGGGGTTTATATAATTTAATTTGGACATGTGATTAGCTGAGAAATTATAGAAAAATTTGTATAGATTCCAGAACTGGTATAATTTGCTCTAATACGATGTGAGAGTTAAAATCTACGAGATTTTAGTACCAGGATAGCAGGGGTGGTTGTTCAGTAAAGGGGGAAATTGTAGATTTGGGGAGCATGTAGGAGTATTATCGATTAAGCATTGAATTGTATTGTTATAGCTTGTATTGAGTTTGGGTTTTTATTGTAGGAGGAGTAATTTTGGGGTTGGTGTCATGTTCTAATCAACCAGGTCACCGCAACTAGAGAGGCAAGTGCATGGTAAAATGATAGTTGATAATTATTCATTGTTGTTGATTTAATTATGTTATGCAATATTTAATCATATTTTGTTCAGTATGATATTAATTTGATGACAAATATAATATGTGGTAAAATGATAGAAGATTTCATTCATGACATAACATTTGCTTTACGAGCCAGGGTGGTGAGAAAATCAAATAGCTGTGAGTAAAGTTATTTGACTAATCCGACATGATCTTGAGTAAGACCTATAGAGATAGGCACCTCTACGGGAGTGGAGAAAAAGACCTACTTCGGTAGGCACCTCCACAAGATGGAGGTAAAGGATGACTTCGACGAGTGTACCCTCCGCTATACTGGTATAACCTATAAAAGGAGACATGAGTATGAGCATTGCATTGCACTAAAAGAAATTGATAGGAGAAAAGAGAATGGTGGAAATGGATAAGTGAATTGAGTATGCTGTTATTTCTATTGTTTTAATGCGTACTTGCTGAGTCGTGGACTCACTCTTGCTTATTTGTTGTTTTAGGTGAACGTTGAAGGTGGCATACAAGGGTAGAAGTAGAATACGGATTATTGCACTATTGTAGATCTTCACTCTACCTAGCAATTCATCACTTATGGACATGAATAATTTAATTACTCCCATTGTAACAATTGGATAATTTATGGTTTCTCTTAGTTCCTTGATTTGTAATATTGCTGCTTGATGCATTTCTTAGTTTATACTTATTTATGACTCATCTTGATAATTATTTGGTTCGTCTTAAGTTCAATTTATGGTATATAATGTTGTTAAAATTTATGCTTAGTATTTTGTTGAATGTTTATTCTTGAAGTCTTGTTGTTGGTAATACTTACTTATTGATTAAAGTTTGTAGTGATTGTAGTTGTGGGTGATATCTTGGGCTTTTGTTAAGCCAGAGTGTTACATCTACAGTGACTCTGATGAGGTAAAACTCTGCTATGATGAGATGACTAGTGTTGTTGTTTGTTTGGATAAGTATATGAGAAAATGTAAGAAGAAAATGAAAAACTCAAGATTTCATGATCTAAAACTTGAATGCTGAAATTGCTAGACTTAGATCCTTAATTCCTGATGATGACAATTGAGAATCATGTCTTGTTTTGCATTTTGAGCTAGATAAGCTAAGGACAACTCATTTTGTTGTAGCTAGTTTTCTTAGAAGTGCAGATAATGAAATTAATCAACTCAAGACATGTTTCACTCTTGGCACAACCCTTCATGCTTATGCGATTCAGGAACTTGCAGTAACTAAGGACAATCTAGCAAAATTGAAATTTGTTTATCTTGCTAGTGCCTTGGTTTGCTTTTCACACGCTGAGCAACTAAAATGTGCTAAAGAGAAAATTGCCTCCATGACTGCAGCTAAGAATGTTGATTCTATTATCTCTACTGTTTATGCATTTTGTGCTGAGATGGGCAAAACTTAGATAATGTGCATGAAGCTTTTAGGGTTAAATTTGATAATCAAATGAAAATAATTAAAGATGCATCATTCCTGTGAGTCTTTGAAAGCATGAGGTTGTATTTTTTACGGGGAGGTATGCTGGAGCTTTAAGTAATCCTTGTAGTTCTTGCGATACCTTAGGTAAACAAAATGATTATCCCTACATGACTCTAGAGAGATTTTCCAGTGTGCAAGGAAAACTTGAACATGATCTTAGACCAGTCTAAGGAGAGTGTGAAGAATAGGGATCTAGATTTCAATGCCCTACATTTACAAAGAGGTGTGCTGGAGCTTTAAGTAATCCTTGTAGTTCTTGCGATACCTTAGGTAAACAAAATGATTATCCCTACATGACTCTAGAGAGATTTTCCAGTGTGCAAGGAAAACATGAACATGATTTTAGACCAGTCTAAGGAGAGTGTGAAGAATAGAGATCTAGATTTCAATGCCCTACATTATGCTAAAACCACCCACCTAAAATTGTGAAAAGTCCTGATAGTGGCAGGATTGATAGTTATTGCCTCACATCTACCTCTTACCATGGTCATGACAGATAGCCCAGGACAGCTCTTACACATGGACATTGTAGGTCCTTCTAGAGTTCAGTCACTAGGAGAAAGGTTATATGTGCTAGTCATTGTTGATGATTACTCCAGATACTTATGGGCTTAGTTCTTGGCATCTAAGGATGAGGCATTTGGCCATTTTAGAGAGATAGCTCTTAGATTATCAATTGGTCATCCAGGAGCCCTTAGGGTCATTAGGAGTGACAATGGGATTGAGTTCAAGAACTCATCCTTCTCTTCCTTCTGTACTAAGCATGATCTAGAGCATTAGTTCTCATCTCCTAGAGTCCCTCAGCAAAATAGTATAGTTTAGAAGAAGAACATGATCTTAGTTGATATGTCTAGTACTATGTAGATGAGCATACCACTCATATAAGGTATTGGACTAAGGCCATTTCCATTGCCTGTTATGTGTCTAACAGGGCTGAGGCTATCTCCACTGCATGTTATGTGTCTAACAGGGTTGAGCCTCATTGTGTAAGACTTCCTATGAATCGATATTTGGTTGTAGGCCTAGTGTATCTCATTTTACAGTCTTTGGTTGCATGTGCCTCATTTCTAGACATAGCAACCTTGATAAGTTTAAGTCTAAGTCTTCATATGGAATTTTTCTAGGCTATTCTGCTCATTCTCGAGGCTCTCATGTGCTTAATCTTAAGACCAACAAAATCGTGAAGACATGTGAGGTTACTTTTTGATGATGCTAGTCTAGGGACTAGACCAAACACTACATGTACATAGGTTTAGGGAGATTCAGAGAACATCTTTCTTAAGGAGTGCGATGGAGAAGATGAGATTGTTGCTCTCTTCCTCTTCAGCCAGCTAAAGTGTCTGCTTCCTTTACTTCACCTTGAGCTGGATAACATGCTTACAGTTCTTCTTCAGCACCCTGTGGCCCTGCTCCTACCTCCATAGCCCATAAAGTAGAGGCTACCTCTACACTAGGAATGCCTCAACATATTCAGTAGTGATACCCTCCAAAGAAGATTATTGGAAGTCTTTATGAGTGAGTTACTTGCTCTAGGTTCATTTTTTCCGACTCTCATGCTTATTCTACTTTTATTGCTTCCTTTGAGTCTCGTGATTTCACCCATACACTTACTGATGAATCGTGGATCAATGCCATGCATAAGGGGTTAGAGAACTTTGAGAGGAATAAGGTCTAATCATTAGTTGAACTTCCTTAGGATCATAACATAATTGAAACTAAGTAGGTCTTTAAAAATAAACAAAGTGAGGATATGGTAGTGATTAGAAATAAGGCTAGACTTATTGCTTAGGGTTTTACTCAAGTAGAAGGACTAGACTTTGAGGGGACCTTTGCACCTATTGCTAGACAAGAAGCCATTAGGATACTCTTACCCTTTGCAACTTCTAAGAGCTTTATGCTATATCAGATGAATGTTAAGAGTATCTTTCTTGTTAAGAGTATCTTTATTAATGGTTCCATAGAAGAAGATATTTATATCAACCAACCTTTTGGTTTTGAGAACACAAAGTTTCCAAATCAAGTTTACAAACTTTCCAAAGCCTTATATTATCTTAATGAAGCCCCTAGAGCTTGGCATGATATGCTTAAATTATTTTTGGTTAAAAAATAATTTTCAAATGGGTAAAGTAGATAAGACTATTTTCACCCTCAAGAATAATAGTGATCTCCTCTTGGTTTAGATTTATGTGGATGACATCATTTTCGGTAGCTCTTCCCATGATTTAGTTTCCAAGCTCTCATATATTATGAGCAGAAAATTTAAGATGAGTATGACAGGTGAGTTGACCTACTTCCTTAGATTCCAAATCAAACAGATGAAGCAAGGTACTTTTATTCATCAAGCGTAAGTACACAAAAGACTTTCGTTGGCGCTTTGACATAGGAAGTAGCAAGCTTGTTTCAACACTAATGGCTTCTACTTTGAGCTTGGATCCAAATGAGGATGGTGAGCCTGTTGATCAGAAAGAGTACCGCGGCATGATCGGTTCCCTCCATTACCTCACAGCGTCGAGGCCGAACATACACTTCTCAGTATGTCTGTGCACTCGATTTCAGCCTCTCCCTCACGCGTCTCACCACCAAATGGTGAAACACATCTTTAGGTACATCTAGTCTACCCTTCAGTTCAAGTTTTTGTATTCTTCTTCTTTCTGTCTCTCTCTTCGTGCTTTCTCATATGCAGATTTTTGGGGTTGTAGGATAAATAGAAAGAGCACCTCAGGCACTTGTCACTTCTTAATCACTTCTCTCATCTCTTAGTCCTCTGTTGCACAGTCTACAGTTGAGGTTGAGTATGTAGCTGCTACCAGTAGTTGCTCTTAGATTATCTGAATTTTTTTTACTCTCAAGGACTTTGGGTTAGAGCTAGATAGTGTTTCACTATTGTGTGACAACACTAGTATCATCAACGTAGCTAAGAACCCAGTATAGAATTTTATGACCAAACACATTGGCATTATATACCATTTCATTAGAGACCATATAGAGAAGAGAGATGTAGTCCTATACTTTGCTAAGTCTAAACTCCAGGTTACTAACATTTTTACAAAACCTCTTAATTCTTCTTGTTTTGTCTTCTTGCGGGGGAGTTGGGAGTTATTCATCCTACGGGATTAGTTTGAGGGAAAGCTTGCTTTATTTGCATTCATGTGTAATATAATGCACATTTACTTTTTGTAGTTGTATTGTAATATAATATGGAGCTTTGTCTATTATCCATTCTCATATCTGCATCTAGTCATGCTTTGCATTCTTGAGCTATTTGTAACATGCATTTACATGTGTAGCTTAGTGTGTGCCATAACTAGCTTTGTAAAATTGCTCAACTTAAACTAAAACATGTCAAGGCTGAATCATTTAAATAGTTAAGATTTAGTGATCACATTCTAATTACTACCATGTGAAATTGCTTAGTTGAGTCATGAACTTAAATCAAGCTTGGGTTAGAGTTTTTCGAGTCCCATTCTAAATCATCTGTTAGCTTCTATCTTTGAAAAACATTGCCTAAATGATCTCAATTGTGCTCATCATTGCATCCTAGCAAGTCTTTTTTATGAGTCTGCTTGCCATTATACTTGGCATAAACTCAGGGGAAGTTTTATATGATCAAGATCATTTTGTTTAGCTTGGTGCTTGATATCGTTGATAATGGCTTGAGATCTTTAAAACTTGACTAAATGAACTGATAAATCTAATTGGTTGAAACTCAAAAGACAGTTGTAGATGGCTCCTAATGTAAGACTTGTTTTACTGTGATAGACCAAACAAATATGAACTAAAACTTGGGCTAAAGCTTAGAGTGTAGTTGTAGATGGCTCCTAATTTAGGACTTGCTCTACTAAGATAGGCCATGAATCTTAAAATCCAGTCAAATGCAATGTTCAAATAGGTTATAAGCTTAAGTGAGTCTTTTTGGAGCTATTAGCACACCCATTGCTTGATCTAAATTCTAGTATCCACTTTGACACTTTGCCTTATCATGAGTCAATTTGTGACACCTCTAGATAATTTGGTGATTTTGATATAGCCTGACATGATCTAACACTCGTAATCACTTCTTAGCTAGTCTTGGTTTGCTTTGCTTTACATGATCTTGCAAGATTCTTTCATAGCATGGCTTGGTGTAATACTTGTTCTCTAAACTTGTATAATTTTCAAAGCTCACACTTTCATTAATGCTCCCACTTTCCAAAAATAGCCATGTCTCTTCTTTCGTCTTCATTTGTTTCTTCCCCTATCCACTTTATGAATCTGTTGCCAAACAGAAAGAAATTTGAGGCAAAAAATGCATGCATAGGGCTAAGAGGGAGAAATTGTGAGAATGATCAAGGTCAAATTGAATCACTACTACAGAAAGTCTAATACTAGACGCCAAATCATAGACGGTTTGACAAAACCATCTGTGACCGACACTAACACAGACGGTTTTAATTTGGACACCGTCTATGTTGATGGCGTCAGAGAAAACGAGTATCACAGACGGTTCTTACCGATGAACCATCTGTGATAATCTAGAATTACCACAGACGGTTTTTTATTAAAAAAACCGTCTGTGATAATGGCGCTAGACATTTATTGCGCCGCTCAGAACCGCATCTGTCTTCATTTCGATCCAGATCTAGCCGGTGCTACACTCTTTCGCTCAGGAGGCAAGTTAGACGATTTTAGGCCAATTAATTTGGTGGGAGGAGGCAGAGATTGAGCTTTGAAGATTCATACATTCCTAGTTGCTCTAGATATGGTTAGTAATAAAATTTATTTTTCTTTGCATTACAATTTAGATCTAAGTTTTGGTGAGTGTTATTGAAGATGGTTTGCATCTACTTGACCATACATGATGAGTTCACGTCATGTGGGAGGCCAAATTTGTCAAAATTATTGGTTATATACCTTCAGCGATTTCTGGGAAAATAGTTGTTGTGTTTATAATATGAATTAAGCTAGCAAAGCCTCAATGCATGTGGTATATGTAGTAATAATTAATTAATTTAATTTTTAATACTAAGTTGTTATATATATACATAACGTAGGACCAAAGCTGGAAGTATGCGAACCGTGTGAGTGAAGAGTACATTAATGGCGTGTCTATTTTTACAAGAGCTGCCGAGGAGGATATGTTGAATAAGGGGGTGGAATATATGTACTGTCTATGCACTGACTGCGAGAATTTAAAGATGTTTAAGAACTGAGAGCAAATTGAAGTGCAATTGATTCGGAGGGGTTTCAAAAAGGGTTATACGTGTTGGACCAGTCATGGCGAAGTCAATGATCATATGCCGCCGGATGACATCGCCGGTGAAGTGGATGATATGCCGCCGGATGACATCGCCGGTGAAGTGAATGACATACCGCCGGATGATGTCGATTGTTGTTCGGATTCGGATAGGTTGCACGATGACAATCTGGATCAGATGCTTCGCGATGTAGAAGACAACTATGATGAGAGATAGTATGTTAAATTCCGGGGCTTGATGGAGGACTCGAAGAAACCTTTGTTCACGTGCTGCAGGTCAAAGTACACGAGGTTGTCGGGCGTGCTTGAACTGTTGAAATTGAAGACAAGCAACGGTTGGTCCTACAAGAGTTTCACGTCGCTACTAGGTCTTTTAGCGGACATGCTTCCGGAGGGAAATAAGTTGCCTAAAACCACGTATAAAGTCAAGAAGGTTCTTTGTCCATTGGGAATGGAAGTAGAAAGAATACATGTATGTTCGAACGACTGTATCCTCTACCGTAAAGAGTATGCAAACATGCATGTATGTCCGGTGTGCAACACATCCCGATACAAACGTAACAATCAATCAGATGACGGCGAGGGAACAGAGGTGAAGAAAGGACCTCCTGCTAAGGTGGCATGGCATTTTCCTATAATTCTCCATTTGAAAAGGTTTTTTTGCAAATCCAAAGGAGGGAAAACTGCTGTGTTGGTACTCGGAGGAGCGCAAGAAGGATGAAATGCTAAGACACCTTGCTGATTTCGCCTAGTGGAGAAACATCGATAGGAGTTTTGCAGACTTTGGTGCAAAACCAAGGAATATAAAGTTTGGACTAAGTACATATGGAATGAATCCTTTCAGTATCATGAGAAGCCGACATAGCACATGGCCCATGACTCTCTGCATCTATAACCTTCCTCCTTGGTTGTGTACGAAGTGAAAGTATATTTTGCTGTCGATACTTATCTAAGGGCCAAAGCAACCTGGGAATGATATCGATGTGTACCTAGCACCGTTGGTGGAAGATTTAAAAGTACTGTGGAATGAAGGGGTACAGGTATGGGATGCATACAAACGAGAGAACTTCACTTTGCGCTCCTTATTGTCCTGCACCATAAATGATTATCTTGCCCTTGCTAACCTATCGGGCTAGAGTACAAAAGATGCCAAAGCTTGTACTCACTGTTTAGATGGAACCACGAGTGTGTGGCTGAAACACTCACGCAAAACCGTCTACATGCGTCACCGCCGGTTCCTTCGGATGGCTCACCCATACCGCAAGATGAAGAAACAATTTGACGGAGAGAAGGAAGACGGTTCAGCTCCAAGGCATTTAAGGGGAAAAGAGGTTTATAATATGGTTAAGGATTTAGATGTTGTCCTCGGAAAGGCACGTAAATTGAGGGCTCATGAGAAGAACACCTCGAAGAAGGCATCAATATTATGGGACTTACCTTATTGGGAGTACCTAGATGTTCGACACTGCATCGACGTCATGCACATAGAAAAGAATGTATGTGACAGCTTGATTGGTCTCTTACTGAACATTCGTGATAAAACAAAGGACGGCGTCAACGTACGGCTTGACTTGGCTGATATGGACATCAGGCCGGAGTTAGCACCGACAAAAATAGATAATGGACGAACGTACCTTCCCCCTGCGTGTTACACTCTATCCAAGGCCGAGAAAACAGAACTGTGCCAATGCTTGCATGGTGTCAAAGTTCCGTCTGGTTACTCCGGCAACGTGAAGAAACTTGTTTTGATGCAAGATTTGAAGTTAAATGGCATGAAGTCTCATGATTGTCATGTGCTGATGACACAGATGCTCCCTATTGCAATTAGAAATATTTTGCCGATCAAAATCCAAGAGACAATCATGAGGCTATGTTATTTCTTTAACACAATTGCTCAGAAGGACATCGATCTCGAAGGACTAGATGCTTTGTAGGACGAGGTGGTGATGACTCTATGCTATCTTGAAATGTATTTCCCTCCTTCGTTTTTCGATATCATGGTCCATCTCATTGTTCACGTTGTGTGGGAGATAAAAATATGCGGGCCCGTATTCCTACATAGCATATACCCATTTGAGAGGTTCATGGAAATTCTCAAGTCCTATGTACGGAATCGATCTCGACCGGAGGGCAGCATCGTCAAAGGTTATGCAAGCGAAGAGGTCATTGAGTTTTGTGTCGATTATATGGCTCAGATTCAACCGATAGGTATGCCTCAATCTCGTCATGAGGGGAGGCTGAAGGGTATCGGAACTATCGGAAGGAAAGCAATCACTTCAGATATGGACGCGTATACTCAAGCTCATTTCATGGTCTTGCAACACATGACTGAAGTGGCGTCTTATGTCGACCAGTACAAGGATGTGCTTCGGCAACAGAATCCAGAGCGGCCAGATGTTTGGATCATGAGGCAACACAACAGTCAGTTCAACCAATGGTTGAAGGAGCAAATCGCTAGGAACTCGTTAAGTGAGATGCTGACATGGTTGGCAAAAGGGCCAACATTTATAGTTGTGACATGGCAAGGATATGACATAAATATGTACACATTCTATACACAGTCTCAGGATGTAAAGAGCACTAACCAGAACAGCGGTGTCCTCATAGATACGTTCAGTACCGATGGGATGAGAAACTCGTACTATGGGTTCATAGAAGAGATTTGGGAGCTCGACTACGTGGTTTTCAAGATCCCCTTATTTCGCTGTCATTGGGTGCATCTCCCACAGGTGAAGGTTGACAAGTACGGTGTCACTACCGTGGATCTCCAACATGTCGGGTACAAAGACGAACCATTCGTACTCACCAACCAAGTTGTTCAAGTTTTCTATGTAACCGACCCGGCAAATAAGAAACGCCATGTAGTTCTTCATGGAAAAAGGAGAATTGTCGGAGTAGAGAATGTAGTGGACGAGGAAGAATACAATCAATTTGACGAGTTACCTCCTTTTGAAAATGGCATAAGGGTCGACGACGAACAACGTGACGAAATTAGTTACGTACGCATTGATCATCATGAAGGGCTAATTTTTAAAGAAAATGAGCAGGTGGAATGAGAATGTGCGACATATATGTGGGCATTTGCATTTATGTATATAACAGTGCATGTATGTGATGTATATGTGAATTGGCATTTATGTATACAACAATGCATGTGTGTGATGTATTTATGTATTTGCATTTATGTATATGTGAAAATGTGTGATATATAGGTGAATTTTGAGAATGAGTTATACAAATGTGTCTCTATGTTCATTGGGCTGTTGTAAAGAAATACACCCAGCTGTTGCAAAGAAATACACTGTGTGAGGTCTTATTGAATGCTGCTTGGTGTTTATATTAATAACTTAGAACTATGTGATATTGATATCACAGACGGTCCTCCCGAGCCCGTCGTCGTTCACCTCCGTCGACGCTCGAGCCCGTTGGCAAGTTAGTTCAACATAGCTCTCCTTATGCTGCTCCCACTTCTCAGTGATAGTGTCTTTTTTTTTGTACAACTTGGCAAGTTAGTTCACCAAATAAACTGAAAATAAGTTAATTTAGTGACACTTGCAAGATGAGCTAACTAGTTTGGCATTTAACATATTTTCCAACTAACAGAAGTTATATTATCACCTCTGATAAAAAAAGAGTAGTTGTATCACTTATGGACCATAAAATGGCATACAATTGGCGGCTAGCTAGTTGGACATCTATTTTCAGCAGTGGCGGAGCTAGAGCAAAATGGAGGGGGGTGCACCACTTCAAAACGAATGGGCTGGACAGGGCAAGTGAGGGTGTTTTTTGAGCTAGGGGTACACCATATTGGGTCAAGGGGGTGCACAAAGGGTGAATATTTACTATTAATAACTAAATTTTGTTTTGGAACCAGGTTCCTGGGAACCCCCTCCGGCCCATGTGCCTCCGCCTTTGATTTTCAGCACAGTAAAGATTAGCATGTCCATGGTAATATAACCGATTAATATTTGGAAGTAAAAGTATTAGCTTTTTGAAACACAATACACATGCAGATATCTTCAATGCATATGCTTTTATGGCCATGGTCTAAAGTGTAGAACTATTCATATAACTCACACTGTAGCTATTATTTTATTCAAATTTAGTACATTGTGCTTACCTTTCATATATGAGAAGGCCAACATGTCATCCGCGCATTCTTCAACATCATCGCCGGATGCGTCCGCTCCAAAATCAAAACGCCAAAGAAGAGGGCTATTGAAAAAGCCTGAGGGCCGATTTACCGTCACAGAGGTCGATAGATCTGGGACCCCTCTCCTTTCTCACCGAGCAGTATGCGCATTCTGAAGAATGATCGGAATAGTTGCACGAGAACGAATTGAGATCACATTCGATTCGTGGAAGAGCGTGACTGGGACTCGAAAACGTGAGCTGCTAACATAAATTTTTGCATCGTTCGAGATCCCAGAAGAACACCAAGACACCGTGCAATGACAAGCCTTGCTAGCGGCGTGCAAAGCATGGAAGAACTTCAAGAGCATGCTTGTCAAGAACTACGTGGAGAAGGATGAAACGCCCTTTCATAAATACCCATTCCTAGAACCACAATGGGAAGAGTTCAAGGCGATGAAGACGACCGAAGATTTTAAAAGTGCAAGTGCGGCGCACAAGACCCTCCAGGCAAAAAACACACACCCCCACAGACTTGGCACAGCTGGGTATGCGGGCAAAATCCCACAGTGGAGGAGGGAGGACGAACAGGCAATCCTGCAGGACACCATCCCGCCATTTGCTAATATCCCGGATGACCGCGCTCGAAATTAGATTAGAGCAAGGTCATCTACAATGACATCGAGGGATGTCTCCTTTCGAAACCCTGCAGACCAGGAAGTGTCTCACCGCCTGGTAAGATATCGATCGAACTACGTAGCTTGTAATTACTCCACAACTTCGTAGAAAGTGAAATGACATGTCGTGCTCTTGCAGGAAGCACTGCGTGTTGAATCTTCCCAGGAATCATTCCAGGGAACAAGGGGGAAAGATATACTCTCCGTGGCCCTGGGAAACAAGGAGCACCGGGTCGTACGAGAGGCCTTGGGCTTTACGTTCCTTGAAAACATGGTTTCCAAGATGACTCCGAATTGTATCAGCGTAGGAAGAGAACCAAAGCCGAGCGTGAGGCACGGCTACGAGAAGAGATCAAGGCATCTCTTAGAGAGGAGCTAGCTGATTATGTCAGAGATGAGATGCGGAGATTTACATAAAATCAGCAGGCCGCCGCCGCTCCTGTGCTAGCTAGCCCGCCCAACCGTCTAAGTAGTTGCGCGTCCAATCCTACGACGGAGAACGAGGCCAGATTTCCTGTCGACGACATCCTGGTAATAATTATTATCTCTGCAATGCTCAATCCATTGATAGGCCTATTGGAGTAGCTAATTTTGTATCGTTATGTAGGAGCCTACAAAGTGCAAGCTCCAAGTGAGATATGCCTCCGTTGCCTTGCGCGCTGCTTGTGGCCTCGCATATCCGTCTGCTCAAGGGGTCACGGTGCACCGTGAACCTTTAGCGCCAGGCTTCAGAAAAGTGGCAGTGGATGGTGTACACGCCAATTTCGAGGTCGTCCCGCTACCGAAGCCCCCCAACGACGAGCTCGTGACTCTAGGGCAAGCCATTGGAACTTTCATCCAGTGGCCCAAAAGCGATATCTGCCTGGAGGCTTCTTCACTGGTGGTAGGTCCACAAGAGCAATCTGAACTAGATCAGCTACATGCACTGGTGCCATCTCCACAAGGCCTATCTCCACCACCGCTACTTGCACCGGTGTCATGTTCACGGGCGCTATTCCTGGTGCAGCAACTTCCACTGGTGCTACCTTTACAGTCGACCTACAGCCGAGGCAGTAAGGGCAAAGCAAACAAGACCGATGATGATATCCTGTACCTGCCATTGGCCCGCAAATTTGTGCTTGGCGAGCCGCTGGTCGACCCGGTAACGTGTCCAAACCCCACCAATTAGTTGCCTGCAATTACACATGTGGTATATGGAACAGTCCAATAAGCCAGAGGGAGAATGGCGCTCAGGTATCACTGTCAAATTCGGGCCGGATCATTTACAGCACAATATTCAAGATTGTGTCTTCATGGTGACATTTGAGGATTTATTTGATCTTTTCACGCTCAACGCTCTCGACGCCTCACTCATTCGATGCTGGACGCTGTAAGTGTGTACAATCACAGTCTCCGTTCATGTCATACCGATAAATGTCATATATAATTTGTTGCTTTCGTGTGTATATATATAGACACATGGTGACTGCAGCTAGATCATCCAAATCATCGGTTCGTTTCTTGGACCCACACTTGTTCGCCATGCATACCATCAATGAGGATACATCCTTCGTCGAGAGGTACATTGAAGCAGCACTGGTGGCTTACCGTGATAAGAAATATGTACTTATGCCCTACAATCAGGAGTTTCATTAGATTTTAATAGTAATTGTACCAAAATGGAACAAGGCAATATACCTTGATTCCCTAAGTAAGAATAAAACAGACTACACAGTTGTCAGCCAAGTAATCAATAGGTAAGTACATTTTCTCCATACATACCTATATTGTACTCTTTCTTTCCTTCCGAATGACTAAGGTCAACTTTTTCGAATCACGTAGGGTGTTCACGATATACGTTGCAATGGCAGGTGTCTCGACACAAGGGGCCAAAGGCCTGACACATGTTCAAAAATTTAAGGTATTCGCTATTACACATTAAGTAATCATACGCAACAGTTGGTAGTAATACCTCTTGAATTAACACATTCCATTTTTTACAGTGCCACCAGCAGCTGCCGGGCAACACGTGTGGATTCTACGTTTGCCACCATATGAAACTACTCCTCGATTTCTCAAGAATCACCAATTGTAAGGTTTGTCAATCTTCTCATAATTACTTCATACTTATCAGGTTATATATATACGCACATTGATATTCCTATCGACAGGCTATGTCCATCTCGTCAACTGCATTGAAACAGCCTGACCTTTCACAAATTCGAGAAGAGTACGCATACTTTTTGTTGGCTAGAGTCATAAACTCAGATGGAGAGTTCCACAACGTACAATGATTTTTTATTGCTCTTATCACTCTGGAATCGAGGTCTCGTGAAAGGAACAGATCCATAATCAACGAACTTGTCAGGCTGCACAAGCAATACTTGGATGGCAATCATGCACTATCCAAGTATTGCTTGTGCAGCCTGACAAGTTCGTTGATTATGGATCTGTTCCTTTCACGAGACCTCGATTCCAGAGTGATAGAGCAATAAAAAATGCAATGTTACCATCTAAGTGCAAATGCAATGTAGATCTTTTGTAATTGTGTATTTGTTAATGGATATTTTATTTCATTTCAATTAATCGATTTGCGAAATGGATGTTTTATGTTTGTGAAATGAAGTGGGATGTTTTATGTTTTAGGTCCAAAGCTACTGAAATTGCTAAATGGATCAAGTGTTGGTTCATTAGTGGGTTTTTGGATGTAAACGCTTTGAAAAGTGTGTAAGAGTATAAAACCCAGTGTTAGTAGGGTTAATGGGTTCCCTCAGTTATCTTAATGGGTTGGCCCATTAGGGTTTTACTATGGTTATTTGAGGAAAGGAGAGGGAGGTTCAGATCTAAGGTGTTTGGGTGTTTGAGTTTTATGGCTTAGACCTTATTTCCTTGATGCCTTATTGAGAGAAAATTAGAGGGTGGAAATTGCGGTGCTTTGGGCTGCACCTTGTGAACCTCTATGCTATTGTAATCCTAATGGGTGATCATGGTGCCCCCACTAGGTGCCCGATGTGCACGGTGTGATCTGTCAAATGACCACAACTCAGATTGTGCACTATTTTTTGGCCTGCTTTAGGATGTACTTCAAAGTATTCTACATGGCTGGTGGTGTCTCCGGGCTGCTGATGGCGGTCTCAGACGCGCTTGTGATGTGTTGCGCCCGCTCAAACTGAAGTAACATACGAAATAGGTTCAGTAATGACCAGTATGAATTTCGTAAATGAAACGATAAGAAATTGCAACTGTCTTACGCTGTCATGCCAACGCGAAGCACTGTGGGGATTGATTGAGAGTTGTAGACTGTCCTCATGCGTGATCTCCTCCAGGCGATTTGGTGGAGGAACGGTGAGTCTGCTGCGTGACTGGGTACGTACCACTCCAGGTACTCGTCATATGTCCGGAGGTCATACGAATGCTGCTCCATGATGACATCCAGGTGTTCTTGCATACATAAATACATAGCTTGCCAAATGCCAGTCGCCCTCCAAGACCCCGAAAATCGGCCATCTTTGGACCTAAATCTGCGTCGCAAGTTTTTGGTTTCTGTTTTTGCCCTTTTTCTTGGTCTTCCTTTCGGAATTTGGATTTTTCTTCAACTGAAAAGTTGTAGATCTCGTCGAAACCTTTCAAATGAGTATATATAAGCCATATAAAACTTTGCTATTTTATCTTTTCAGACTAGTTGTTTATATTGCATCGGTATATAAAATTCTGTACTCTAATTTACAGACGGTTGGCATATAGAACCGTCTGTGATATTTATTCATCACAGATGGTTCTAGCCAATAGAACCGTCTGTGATAATCTGACCGTTGGGCCCGTCAATCCTCCTCAACCCAATCATAGCCAATAGAAATCCACCAATCCTCACCCCACGGATCGTAGCTCCGCCTCCTTCCCACGCCAAAAATTTTGAACTCCCACCTCTCCCTCCCTCTCCCCTATAAATATAACCAAAACCCAGCCTCCTTGCTGGTCTCCTCCTCCTTGCAGACGACGCACAAGTCTACGGGAGGCAAGACACCGCAGAAGCAACTAGCTCGTGCCAACCGTGCAGACGCTTAATCAACACCGACGATGGTGGCGTCGAAGACATCCAGCTCATACGTTGCATCAGGGGCGAGAAGGCATAGAGGATCTTTGCTTTTTCTCTGTTCTTGTTGTGTGACCTGCTCGTTGTTATGAGATATTGTAATGGTAGGCTCTAATCTTAATAAAAATAGATGTTTTATGTTTGTGAAATGAATTGAGATGTGAATTGGATGTATACATGTACATGTTGATCTGCTTGTTTCAGAGGGCATGGCTAGCATTTCATGAGGTTAGCCAATAAACAGAAATAGATTTAGGAGTAGAAGGGAATATCACAGACGATTTTTAACTAAAAACCGTCTATGATAGTTATAATCACAGACGATTTTTAGTTAAAAACCGTCTATGATTTATAAATATCACAGACAGTTTTTAGTTACCGTCTGTGATATTTACATATCACAGACGGTTCTAAACTAGAACCGTCTATGATAACTATATATCACAGATGGTTTTTAGTTAAAAACCATCTGTGATATTTGCACCACAGACCACTGCTACAGACAGCCCTATCACAGACGGTTCGGAACCGTCATCACAGACGGTTCCTGAACCGTCAGTGTTTAGGTGTCAGTGATAGTAGGTGGTTATCACAGACGGCTCCCAAGTCGTCTGTGATAACTCACATTACAGACGGTTTTTTTTATAAAAAAACCGTCTATGATAGTCGAGTATCACATACGGTTTTTTTTATAAAAAAACTGTCTGTGATAGTCGAGTTCACAGACGGTTTTTATAAAACACCGTCTGTGATACTCGACAATCACAGACGGTTTTTTATAAACATCGTCTGTGATATACACAATATCACAGATGGTTAGTAATAAAAACCGTCTATGATATTGTACATATCACAGACGGTTAGTAATAAAGGTCGTCTGTGATATCATTCATACCACAGACGGCACTCTTTGAAACCGTCTGTGATATTGTATCACAGACGGTTTTTAACAACGAACCGTCTGTGATAGCAAGTGCATCAACCATTTTATTTGCTGATTTTTGGCTAGCCTCAGGATATGCTAGCCATGCCCTCTGAAAGCAAGCAAGCAAGCAGATTACAGATAAATGACAGATATAAGTTAATTGCAACTCAAGGTAAATTACAACAAAATTCGATACACAGATGAATGTAACAAACAGCCAGCTGATCACATACATATATAGAATGAAAATCGTTACACAAAATCTGACAAATGAATTAAATTGAAGGAATTGTTTGATTTGTACAATTGAATCCAATGTTTCAACATCTAATTATCACCATTGTCGGCGTGGAACTCTCCCCTCTTATTTATGACCTCTGCTAGCAAGAATTGGGAGATAATTGCACGAATGTCGATGAGATTGTCAAGATCATATGCACTTTCGTTGTCGCTAGGAGCAATGTTAAGTCATTAATTAGCATGTGTGTGTAAATATATATACATATATATAATCAGAAAATAATAATTATTGGAAGGACCAGACAAACCTCTGGATCATTGATCTTAGTATCCATGATTTCCTTCATATGGCGGCAAACGTAGAATCCACATACGTTGCCCTGTAGCTGCTGGTGGCACTGCAAAAATAGAATTACATACATCGGTATTGTCAATTCTAGAGGCATTATAACAAAGTATGATATAGGATTGTTGTGTTGTAGCGGGTACCGGAAATCGCGTGTTGTAGCGTGTCACTGGATTTGTCGTGTCTTCCTCCTTGGGCAACATAATCGGCAAACGCCCTACGTGATTCAAAAAAGTTAGCCTCGGCTGTGGCAAACAAAAGAAATATTACAATAGAGTTATGTATGGAGGAAATGAGTTTACCTGTTAAGTACTTCTTGCACACGACTGAAGTCGTGGTTGCTCCTAAGGAGGGAATCAAGGTATATTACCTTGCTCCACTTTGGTACAATCACAATCAAAATCCAGTGATGCCTAGTCATGTGTGTCGCCATAGTGATTAATCCTAAGTTCATGCTGCATGTAAAGTACAAATGAAACATATGTGTGGCAACTAGTGAAGCACTTACCCTTGGTTGAAGGGTACGATGACGTACTCCTTGTCGTTGTGAGCAATCGATCCCCTCGTTATGTAACCTTGCACGAAGGATACATCTGCATTGATAGATTGCTCGGAGACCAAGTGAGGGTCGAGAAAACCCACCAGTCGTCGCGATCGCCGGACTTCTTGGATCATGTATCTATACATAAAGAAAGAGTAATGACATTTATCTGTATAACGTGAATGTAGAACTTCATTGTACAATACACTTACAGTGTCCAACATCGTAGAAGTGATTCGTCGAGATTGAATAGTAAGAATAAATCTTCGAATGTCACGACGATATAGCCCGAGTCGTGGAGGAAATGCGTCTCGTTATATTTCAGAGTGAATGCACTCTGCCGGATTGGCTTCATGTTGGACTTCTCCATGTACCAGGCATGCAATGTATTGCAAATCAAACCAAGCTGGGATAATTATGACTCGGGCACCAACGACACTCCTAGAATAAACTTCCATGGCACGGGACGGGGCTTAGTTTTCTTCGTATGAGCCCTGGAGCCTCGCTTATGATATGTTCTCGGTGGCGTCTCGGCGGGAGCCGATGCAACAGACTTTACTAGTTTTGGAGGTGGAGGTGGAGCCACCGGAGCCGATGTGCCAGGTCCAGGTCCAGGGCGACGTCCCTCTTGGGCCACTGGATATGAAGATTGTGGCACAGACATGTTGAGGACGATGTCCCTCTTGGGCCACTGAATGAATGTGTGGACGGCATCCCCTAATGTCTTAATCTCTTCGTGGGGGCTTCTCAAGAGGGACAGTCTTAAAAATATCATTAATCATGTCCACCTGGACCTTTATGAAACTGGTGTCTACTTGTACACCATGCACCAGCGTCCCTGGCAGCAATGGATACACCATGCCGCGCCCAGTGTCAACGGGAATAGAGCCAACAAGCCTGACTTTGAGACTGCAAGGCATGGGCTCCTACATAACGACACAAGATGAGTTAAGGCGTCCACCAGAGAGATCTATGTACCATTCTAAAGAGGTACATTACCTGAATGTCATCAATAGGTAAGTGAGCGTCGTTATGTTCAGAAATTGGTGTGGACGCGCAGCTACTGCGACGTTGAGGGGGACTGGGTACCGCAGTAGTAGGAGTGGGTTGCGATTGGTTGCAGACTTGTCTCAGTTCTTCCCGCAATGAATCTATCTCTCCTCGAAGTGAGGCAGTCTGCTCTTGAAGTGAGGCAGATAGTTGTTTCTCAAGTTGAGCACGAAGCTCATGTTTTATTTGTTCGTTGCAGTACGCCTTGGATCTCTTCCTACTCCTATATGTCTCGGAGTAATCTGGAAATCCGTGCCTCCAAGTACATAAACCCCTATGCCTCGTGTGCGACCTGGGTGCTCCTTGTTTCCCAAGGCCTATGATAGTAAATCTCTCTCCCTATATTCTTCAAAGGAGCCACGAGAAGATTCGGTAGTCAATGATTGCTGCAAGAGGCAATTAATCATTTTATTTTTGAACCCATAAAGTTCAAGAGGTGTTAACAACTATATAGTTTAACGTATCTTACCATGCGTTGGGACACTTCCTCATCTGCGGGGTTTTTGAAAGAGACACCCGAAGATGTGGTTGATGACCTCGCTCTTAACCAGTTTCGAGCGCGCTCATTTGCGATCCCTGCAAATGGCGGAGAGGCCTCCGATCGGATTGCGACCTCATCCTGCATCCTCCATTGCGGGATTTTACCTGCGTACCCAGTGGTGCCGAGTCTGTGAGGGTGCGTGTTTTGTGACTGGAGAGTCTTGTGCGCCGCACTTTGTTGTTCAAATTCGACCGTTGTCTTCATCTGCACAAAAGCCTCCCATGTTTCTGGCGACACGAAAGGATACTTCGTGAAGGGCGTGACATCCTTGGCCACGTACTTTGTCACAAGAGTGCTCTTAAAATTCTTCCATGCTTTTCCCATCGCGAGGAACGCCTGCCGTTGCACGAGTCCCTGTACTTCTGCTGGGATCTCGAACGAATTTGTAATTTCCTCCCATAGCTGATTTTTCTGATCCTTTGTCAAATCTTACCAGCTTGCTATGGTGATGGGGACCCGTTGCCTTCCAATTATCCCGCAGGTAGTCCGAAATGATGACACTGCTTTCGTCGATTTCAGAGGGGCCCTATTCGGAGAGACCACCGTGATGGTCATTTGGCCCTCTGGCCTTTTCGATACTCCTCGGCCACTCTTAGTTTTCGCAATCTTGGGAGCGTGAGACCCAGATGACGACGACGAAGACTGTGTGGATGCCATCTCTCTTCTAAGAAAAAACTAACTGCAGTGAGCTATGGGCCTTCCAAATAGACTAAACAAAGTTCTATGAAGCAAATGATACAAACCAGTGTATCAAGTTCATTGAACAATATACACTGGAGTGTGTCACTTGCTTCATGCCCTTTGACAAAGTTCTAACGATTGACTAACTGCAGTGAGCTATGAGCCTTCCAAATAGACCTTGTAGCTAACAAGTGAGCTAAACAAAATTCTATGAAGCAAATAACACAAACCAGAGTATCCAGTTCATTGAACCGGATACTTTGGAGTATGTTACTTGCTTTATGCCCTTTGAAGGCCTAAACAAAGTTCATCGAACAGAATAAACTGGAGTGTCACTTCCTTCTGGATAAACATGATATATTATATGCTACAATTTAGCAAGCTAACATGTGAAACTAACATATCAAGCATATATCGTAAAACTAACATATCAAGTATATATCGTAAAAATAACATATCAAGTATATCAAGCATATCAAGTATATCAAGTATATCGTAAAACTAACATATCAAGTATTTCAAGCATATATCGTAAAACTAACATATCAAGCATATATCGTAAAGCTAACATATCGGAGGGAGCAGCGTCGGAGGGAGCGGCGTCGGGAGGGAACGGCCGTGGGAGGGACCAAAACCTAGCTAGCAGGGGCGCTGGAGAGTGCAGACAAGAGAGTGCGCGAGTGCAGACTCCGCAGACCTAGCTGCGGGTATTTATAGGGCCGCTATCACAGACGATTCCTTAAATGAACCGTCTGTGATAGTGATATCACAGACGATTCTATAAATATAACCGTCTGTGATATAATATTATCACAGATGGTTCTATAGATAGAACCATCTGTGATATCCATATTATCACAGACTGTTCTATAGATAGAACCGTCTGTGATATGCAATTATCACAGACGGTTTTATCGATAGAACCGCCTGTGATAGTTCATACCCGCAGCTAGCTAGGTTCCTATGTCATTTTACAATTACAATGGAACATAGATACATTTATGAAAAACGCAAGCATAACCATAAATATAACTATTTCTTAGTTCCTGAGTCATTTTACAATTACAATAGAACATAGATACATTTATGAAAAATACAAGCATAACCAATATAACTATTTCATAGTTATATAATTTATTACACTTGGCTATATCATTTTAAATAAATCCCTTCACGATGATCGACACGCATATAGCTTGCTTCATCGCCTTGTTTTTCCTCGAGCCTGATGCCATCTCCGGATGGAGGTAAATCATCAAATTGATTGTACTCTTCTTCATCCACAACTTTCTCAACCCCGACAATCCTTCTTTTTCCCTGAAGAACTACATGGCGCTTCTTATTTGCCGGGTCAGTTACATAAAATACTTGAACAACTTGCCTCGCGAGTACGAATGGTTCGTCTTTGTATCCTACACATTCGAGATCCACGGTAGTGACGCCGTACTTGTCAACTTTTACACCCTATGGGAGTTGGACCCAACGGCACCGAAATAGAGGAATTTTGAAAATTACGTAGTCAAGCTCCCAAATCTCCTCTACAAGCCCGTAGTACGAGCTTGGGCCAGCGGTACTGCCGTGTGCATCATAGGCATCTATGCGGACACCTGAGTTCTGCACTGTACTCTTTCTATCTTGATCTATTGTATAAAATGTGTAGCCATTAATGTCGTATCCTTTCCATGTCACAATTGTTAATTTTGGCCCTTTTGCCAACCATTGTAGTGTTTCACTTGACGACCTCCTAGTCAATTGCGCCTTAGTCAATTGCGCCTTGGACCATTCGTTGAACTGACGGTTGTGTTGTCTCATGATCCAAACTTCTGACTGGCCTGCATTCTCCTGACGTAGCATGTCCTTGTGCTCTTCAATATATGGGGTCACTTCAGTCATGTGTTGTAAAACCATGAAATGGGCTTGAGCATACGTATTTTGATCCGGAGTTATTGCTTTCCTCCCGATAGTCCCGATATTATCTAGCCTCCCCTCGTGACGAGATAGAAGTACACCTATCGGCTCTACCTGAGCCATGTAGCCGATGCAGAATTCAATGACCTCTTCTGTTGTATAACCTTCGATGATGCTACCCTTCGGTCGAGATCGATTGCGTACATAGAACTTCAGAATTCCCATGTACCTCTCGAAAGGGTACATATGACGTAGAAATACGGGGCCGCATATTTTTATCTCTTTCACAAGGTGGACAATGAGATGGACCATGATATCAAAAAATGATGGAGGGAAATACATCTCTAGATGACATAGAGTTGTCACCACCTCGGTTTGCAAAGCATCTAGTCCATCCGGATCAATGACCTTCTGAGCAATTGCGTTGAAGAAATAACATAACCTTATGATTGTCACTCAAACCTTGTTCGGCAAAATACTTCTAATTGCAACAGGTAGCATTTGTGTCATTAGCACATGACAGTCGTGAGACTTCATGCCAATTAATTTCAAATGTTCCATGGAAACAAGTTTCTTCATGCTTGTGGAGTGACCGGATGAAACTTTCACACCATGTAAGGACTGGCATAGTTCAGTTCTCTCGGACTTAGACAGAGTGTAGCATGCTGGGGGAAGGTACGTCCGGTCTTTATCGGTCTCTATCGGTGCTAACTCGGTCCTGATGTTCATAGCAACCAAGTCACACCTTGCGTTAACACCATCCTTTGTTTTATCAGGAATGTTCAGTAAGAGACCAATCAAACTGTCACATACATTCTTCTCTACGTGCATGACATCGATGCAATTGCGAACTTCTAAGTGCTCCCAATAAGGCAAGTCCCAAAATATTGACCTCTTTTTCCACATGTTCTTCCTCAATTTACGTCTCTTTCCAAGCACAACATTTATATCCTTGATCATATCATACACCTCTTTCCCGCTAAAAGGTCTTGGTACTGAGTCATCCTCTTGTTTCCATCAAATTGTTTCTTCATCTTGCGGTATGGGTGATACTTTGGAAGGAACCTACGGTGACGCATGTACACAGTTTTTCACGAGTTGTTCAACCACACACTCTCGGTATAATCTAAGCAGTGTGGACACGCTTTGCCTCCTTTTGTACTCAACCCTGACAGGTTACCAAGGGCAGGAAAATTATTAATGGTGCAGAACAACATGGTGCGTAGAGTGAAGTTATCTCGTTTGTCCTTATCCCATACTTGTACCCCTTCGTTCCACAGTATTGCAAGATCTTCCACCAATGGTGCTAGAAACACATCAATATCGTTGCCAGGTTGCTTCGCCCCTTGGATAAGTAGTGACATCAAAATATACTTCCGCTTCATACACAGCCAAGGAGGAAGGTTGTACATGCACAGAGTCACAGGCCAGGTGCTATGTCGGCTGCTCATGTTACCAAAAGGATTCATTCCATCTGTACTCAACCCAAACCTTATATTTCTCGGTTCCACACCGAAATCTACAAACATCCTATCGATGTTCCTCCACTGGGCAGAATCAGCAACATGTCTTATCATTCCGTCTTTCTTACGCTGCTCGCAGTGCCAACGCATCAATCTTGCATCCTTGCGGTTTGCAAATAAACGCTTCAAACGGGGGATTACAGGAAGATACCACATCACCTTAGCAGGAGATCCTTGCTTCACCTCGATGCCCTTCCCATCATCAGAGTCATTTTTGCGCTTGTATCGGGATGCTTTGCACACCGGACAAACATGTAAGCTAGCATACTCTTTACGGTACAGGATACAATCATTCGGACATGTATGTATTCTTTCTACTTCTATTCCTAATGGACAAAGAATCTTCTTGGCTTGGTAGGTGGTTCTCGGCAACACATTTCCCGTTGGAAGCATGTCCGCTAGGAGACCTAACAATGCCGTGAAACTCTTGTCGGACCAACCATTGCTTGCCTTCAATTTCAGCAGTTCTAGAACTGATGACAACCTCATGTATTGCGGCTTGCAGCTCGGGAACAAAGGTTTCTCCGAGTCCTCCATCAAGCCCTCGAATTTACTAAACTCTCTCTCACTATAGTTCCCTTCTGCATCACGTAACATCTGATCCAGATTATCATCCTGCGACCTATCCTCATGATCCAGATTGTCATCCTACGACCTATCCTCATGATCGAAAGAACAGTCCACAACTGGCATATCGTTGTCTCTCTCGACTATGTCATAACTACCTTCTTGTGTACTCTTCTCTTCATCGTGACTGGTCCAACATTTGTACCCTTTTCTGAAACCCCTTCGAATCAAGTGAGCTTCGATCTGCGCTGAGTTGCTAAACATCTTGAGATTATCACAATCAATACATGGACAATACATATATTTCATCCCCTTCTTCAACATATCCAGCTCGGCCGCCCTTCTAAAAGCAGACACGCCATTAATATACTCTTCACTCACACGGTTCTCAATATACATCCAGCTTCGGTCCATCTACGCTACACAAGTAACGTATATTTAAGTAAGAATGTTAGCTAGCTACATTTAAATTAAACAAAAACCTAGCTATCATCTCCGGCCTTCAATTACAAACACATGCAGCAAAGTAATTGAGTACTAACCTCTAATCAGATCACTAAGAAGATAGTGATATGTTTTCACCCCTAACTCCCTAAAGTCGGTCGCCTTGCTCCACCAATGCAGCGCAATGAAGACAGGTCTGTAGTGTCGACATCGAGTTAATAGTGTGCAGAATATCACAGACGGTTCCAACCACAAACGGTCTATGAAAACAATATATCACAGACGGTTTGTGTTAATAACCATCTGTGAATTATTACAGACGGTTCTATATACGCACCGTCTGTGTTACAAACAATATCACAGACGGTTCATATTAATAACCGTCTGTGATAGGTTATTATCATAGACGGTTAGTATAAAGAACCGTCTGTGATAGTCTACATTATCACAGACGGTTATTAACACGAACCGTCTGTGATGTCCATAATATCACAGACGGTTCGGATATAAAACCGTCTGTGATAGTCCTTCACAGATGTTTACACTACAAACCGTCTGTGATAATTCACTCTATACGGAAACAAGTAATAAAATAATGTTACCCATGCCCTCTGAAAACAAGCAAATACAGACGCAAGCACAACAACACATTCAGATCTATTACAGGATAACAAGCTAACGAACCCTTCATGGCACGACGGTGCAGCTGAACAAGACACACTTACCACACTTACAGCAAGAGTGTGTTGTCCAACCACCCGCCGTGCCGCGACGGAAGCGCTAGCTCATAGCGGAGGGGCGATGCATGAAGGAAGCACAACAACACATTCAGATCGATCTATTACAGGATAACAAGCTAACGAACCCTTCATGGCACAACCGTGCGGCTGAACAAGACACACTTACGACACTTACGGCAACAGTGTGTTGTCCAGCCACCGGCCATGCCATGACGGAGGCGCTAGCTCACAGCGGAGGGGAAGCTAGCTAGTGGATGAACTCACGCGTGACTAGTACCGCTGGAAAGGTAGATGGGGTTATTAATAAGGGCTGAGTAGTGGGAGGAACTGCTGCCTGCCATTCGATGTGGAGAGAATGGACGGTCGAGATAGAAATCCTGGGTATTCACCAATTATTGGTGACATGTGATTTTTAGAGACGGTTATTAACACGAACCGTCTGTGTTGTCCAGATTATCACAGACGGTTAGTGTTAATAACCGTCTGTGAAAATATCACAGACGGTTGCGAGTATAAACCGTCTGTGAAAGTTTAATCACAGACGGTTCCGTATAAACCGTCTGTCATAAGCTTTATCTCAAAACGCTTCGTGTTTCGATCGTCTAATTAACGTCTCTCGATCGTTATACGAAGCGTCTATATCATTAATGTTTGGGTATACGAACCGTCTGTGCTAAAGGTTAAATATGCGCGCCTAATCCAGGTATCTTCTACGTACGTACAATATGGCTTCTACTATTCTTGTGATCATCTCCTTCCTCTCATCTGTTCATCAAGAATTGTTCGGCCGGAACCTTACACATGCGGCCAGCAATTTGCATCTGGAGCAGCTTCTCCGCACACGCCCTGCTCTCCTTCCCCGACTTTCTTGCATCCGTCAGCTCGACCTGATCATCCGCCGTCGACGGAGGCATCTCGCTGCCGCTCAAGAAAGGGAAACAGCCCTTACCCTGGTTCTTCTCCACAATGTGTGCAAAGCGGAAGAAGCTCTACACGCATTGGAGAGACTGATGGATAGTCTTGCTGATCAAGCAGAAACGGCAAATTCTGAGGAATCTTTTCATGCTATCCTCTACGACATTATGGGCTATGCTACTGATTATTTGCCCAGGCTGGAGGAGGAAGTGCTGAGGACAAGGACAATCTTAACGGCGTTCGAGAAGTCAGAGGCTGATCCTCCAAGTCCCAAAGTCGAAGAAGAAGCGTACGAAGCCCAAAAGATTACAATCTGGGAAACTCTTTACCTGTGCGACTTTTGTAATAAATTTGCCTCTAATTGAAATTAATAAATTTGCCTTTAATTTGTGATCTCTTGTCTCAATAGTTCTGTAGTTAAGTTATTAGAAGCAATGTGTACTTATATATTAACCTCTGATCATGAACAGAATATGACAGACAAAGGGACATCACAGACGGTTCTTAAGAAGAACCGTCTGTGATAGTCTACACAACACAGACGGTTTTTAATTAAAAAAACACTAACACAGACGGTGTCTAAATTAAAACCGTCTGTGTTAGTGTCAATCACAGACGGTTTTGTCAAATCGTCTGTGATGTAGCCGTCCAATATAGCCTCTTTTGTAGTAGTGGACGGTTCGAAAGCGGTCTGTGATGACCTCGTATTATTACTGACCCATAAATTCAGACGGTTCACAAAATCGTCTGTGATGACATTTTTGAACCGTCTGTGATGACCATTTCTGTAGTAATGTGGTCGTCGTCGTGCACGGGTTCAGGGGCACACGCGGAGAGAGAAAGAGAGTGAGAAACGGAGAGAATGAGGAGGTAGTAGAAGGTAGATCAGAGTCGAAGATGGACTGAGCGTTCGATAAAAAGAGGGGCTCCGTATGTATGAACAATAGTAATTCCGTTAGATAAATACTACTCTGCGCACGTGTTACGCACAAGCACTGGATTGAGACATTGGATTGTGTTTGAGTTTAACTTGCCCTGAAGCTAAACAAACTTGATAAAAATTCTCCATCGAGAGCACGTGCTTCCAAGATAGCCAGTGTGCCACCTAAACAAAAGAGTCAGATATGCATGTAAGACAGATCTAACTCATCTCGCACACTTGACATCACAAACACTAGTGAATGTTTTCGTCAAGGTAAGGTATATGCTCCTCTAAGCAGAGTCCTTTGTGTCTGAAGGTTGATGTTTGGATTGAATCTGAGAGCATGCACCTATGCGTTCGAGTATCTCGTACGATAAGTCTCCGAGCGCGATGACCTCAACATTGACTTCTTCCTTAGACGACCCTCTATCACGGCCTCTCTACATTGAAGTCACTTCTTGGACGACTTCCTCACGGGTTTCCCCTTCGCTTTTGCAACCGAAGTCACGCTTAGCAGTCTTCACCAACTTCTGCCCTAGATTGAGCGTCCACGGTGCTCCTGTCGGCGTCTTGTACGCCAAGGTTTTTGGAGATAGAACAGAATTGACTAGACATAGATCCTTCTATATATTTGTAGTAGATTGACTCGTTATCCCATGTGCCGAGTAATTATGTTTTGCTCTATTATGTATCTGGCGCTACTATGTATTCAAATTTTATTTCACATTATAAGTTGTTTTGTTTTTAGGCAAATTTACCACTCCCTTTCCATCGAATACGCCCAAATATAATTAAGTGCTGTCGCATGTTCTCTACAATTCTTTTCTCATATGCTCCACTACGACATCTTAAAGTTAACTTTTGCTCCTACTATACTCACCTTAGTATACATGTGCCAACAAGAGTTAGAACACTTACAATATGAAACGAATTAAGCTGAAGCTGTACAATTTTAACCAAAGAAGTAATTTGGTTATGCTACTGATGCACATGCACTTTACCATTACGTATCTTCTCTGAAACACCCCAATTACGCGACCGTAAATACAAACGACACCCTAGCTATTAATTAGCCATGTCATTCTTCGCTTGTCCTCGAAGCAACGTCCATGCAGCAACCCCACCTAAGTACATATTTATATTGATAATTTTTAGCTAAAATAAATAATAGTAACTAAAAAAATAGTTTTTAGAAGGAATGAGCGAGCCATAAGGAAGAAATACGTACATGAAACTGAGCTAGAGGAATAGGGTTATCTGATGTGTCCGTTACTCTTATCTTATTCCCGAAGAAATACGTACATGAAACAACAAGAGCGATAGAGCTACTTCGGAAAGCCGGCCGGTTGCTCATATTGGCTATCGGCTTCTAGCTTCCCTCTCGGATGACTGGTTTGCCACTATTTAGTACTAAAATAGCTGCATAATCTCGACTAAATTAATTCAATCAAGGGATATTTTTGAGGCTATGCTGCAGGAGTAATCAATACAGCAGCATGAATGTACAAATGCACGTACGCACGTACTCATGCGATGCTAGCTTATACGTACGCAACATGCGTGTATGAAACTGGAGTAGTAAGTATACGTCCTAGTGCTCAAATGAATTATGAAATGAAACACGAACGAAACGATCCAATTAGGCGCTGCATGCTCCGATTGGAGGAGCACCGTACCTGCCGTCCCCGCGCCACGCATGAACTGACTCAGCATGGCTGGCGATCTCGTGGGTCCTTCGCCGGTATTATGCTTTGCTGTGTCCCTAGCGTTGATCACACAACATATCTATATGTGTTATATGGAAGAGGACACTTTTTGTAACAAAGCTATTATAATCTGCTTTGTCGTTCTTGCGCGACCGCACAATCAAGATATAACCATACTTGTTATCGGAAAAAGTGAAAAAGATTAGCTATATTCGTCTAAAAGTTGAAAAAGGTTAGTTGTATTCTTCGTAAAAATTGTGCAATCTAAGAACATCTTCAATAGTGATATCTTAACTATCTCTTAGCTATATTAAATATGTAAAATCTTATGTAGATAAGAGAGAAGGTAAGAAAAGATAATATGTTGTCTTTTATATAAGAGACAATTTGAGCCAGTAAATCAACGCACGTAGTGAGAGGATGTAAGGTAGGAAGTTATGATAAAAATAGTATAAAATATTTAAAAAATAATTTACTGTTAAAGAGTTTGTATCTAATAATGTCTTTAGATGATATAAAACCTTTACAATTAATTTTAAAAGATAAACTATTATACATACGTATACTTGTAGCCTATAAAGTAACTAATAGACGAGAACTGGCTCAACCGCACACGTAGGAACACGAGTTGCAAACAACTCCTGCACACACCCATCTTGGCCCGTTTAGTAGTACTCGTCGTCTTTTCGACGACAAACCCGTCTACGAAGGAGTACAATAATATAATGCAACTTGCGGACTTGCACCAGCCGAGCTTTGGCCCGATGGCGCTCGCAACAAAAAGTTGAAACCGCACATAAATGAAAAAATTGATCATATACCCTCCATTTAGTTGGGAATTGAGGATTTACTCTCCTGACCCACGTGTCAGTGACTTATGATGACCCCACGTGTCATTGAGATGCGGAGGGTAAATCCTCAATTTTCCAACTAAAGGGAGGGTATATGATCCAATCTCCCCACATAAATAGAGTCACGCTTCACGTGTAATTCCGTTCGCGCAAGAATAAATAAAATAAAATAAATAATTCTAACTATACTTCTATCTACCGATATGTCCAAATGGATGGCATGACCTAGATCCAACATGGGCCAGGCATGTTAGACACAGCTTGTTTAGCTCATAAGTCGGAATGGGCTGTGTTGTGCTAACCTGTGGGCCGAGACGATGGCCCAGACATAGCCAAAGGGGGTTCGTGCTATACCGGGCCAGCTCGAGCTACAATATAATTGGCCTATTGGGCCATAGAGGCGTGGTACGCTCATGTAGCCCGTTTGGCTCAAAAAAATTTAAAAATTGAATAGTTACAAAAGTGTAGAATTTGAAAATGACATAATAAACTATAAAAATTATATGAAAAGATATATTAAATTATAAAAAATATAGAAAAATACACAATAAATTGTATAAATGTAATAATGAATTTTTATTGATGTTAAAATAGCTGCCTTGTTAAAAACTTTGCTAAGTAAAAACTCAATTCAAAAAAATCTTGGCAAAGAAAAAAGAGTACAGGCTATAGCTCAGCATTATAGGTGAAAAGCATAAAAGTACAATGTATAGATGGATGCTCTAGAAATCATCGACAGTATCATCGGCGTCCTAATTGCCTTCGTCGTCATCTAGATATAGGTTGTTGAACGCGTGTTCTAACTCTTTATCTACTACACAGTGTTGGGTTCACGTATCAGCTTATTCCTAATTTTTCACTATGAGAAGTATTTCTGCTATCTCACTCACGAGTCTTGTTCTTCTCTCCAATATTCTTCTAGAAAAACTAGAAGCAGACTCGGAAGAAACCGTCGAGACACGGGATTGCTGTCCAGAAAAACTGATTGTTCGCCATGGGCCCTAGCATGGATTGTTCCATATCCACTACTTGACGATGTAGAACTTGATCTTCCGGAGGAAAAGATGATGCCCCATATGTTTGTCTTTTTACCTGTAGTAGGTGCAGGTCATTGCAAGCAAGCTCTGTGAAACTTATGCTTGTATTGTTGGTAAACGCCAGACAATTGTCAACGAACAACTGTAAAATGTTAGAATAATCTACCCATATAGAATCACCTATAATTAAAATAGCATTAGTGAGTCCTTCAAGTTAAACTCTCGGATCTAAAATAAATGAATATATATATATATATATATATATATATATATATATATATATATATATATATATATATATATATATATATATATATATATATATATATATATATATGTACAGAACCTCATTCGAATATTTTGAATATTTAGTTTTCATTGTGCACATAACCTCTCGTAACACTATGTCATTTTCAAAAAATTTCAAGTGAACGGTGATAACAAGAATATGATAGACAGTTATTGGAGATGTTGGATAGTACACTCTGAATAAATCAATAGTAGATTTGTAAAAGAGTTCGAGAAATGTTAGTAACTTCTCAACAACATACCAGTGCTGCTCAGTTAGTAGTGTGTTGCCGGTATGGCTGTGATAGTGCGTGTGAATGAAAACAGAAAATGTGGGCTTGTAGGATAAAATATTTTGTAACATGAGATAAGTTGAGTTCTACCTTATCAACATGTCCATAGCGAACTTTTGTGGATGTATACCCATCGCAATGCAGTAGATCTTATATGCTACAATTCGTTGATTAGAATTATTTACGAAAGAAATAGCATTGTGTAAACCTTGAAGACATGGATCTAATCTCTTCAAACCAGTTTTAACTATAAGATTAATAATATGGTAGACACATCGCTGATGTAGCACTAAGGATTCGATGTATGTACCAAATAAGGCAGTGAAAATATCCATTGCCTTGGAGTTTGCTGCAGCATTGTCCAAGCTAATTGCAAAAATTTTATTTGTAAGACAAAAATCTTCAACGACTTTGATAATACATTCTACTATATTCTCACCCGTGTGTGCTATGTCAATTAGTTTAAAACTTATGATTCTCGTTTACTATACCTACTCATCATTTATGTAAGGAGCAACTACACTAAGATAATCCTCCCTAGCACGATCACCCCATATGTTCGAGGTTAAGGCTACCAAAAATATACAGGTTCCAAAGAGTTCTTTATTTTTTTCACGACCATCATTGCAGTACTCAACTAAATTTCTAGTGGTTGTCTGTCTAGAAACATGAGTAAATATAGAATTATGAACAGTTATAAAATTCAAAGGAAGAACTTGCGAAGCAATTAAACGGGTTAAAGATTCTCGAGCTATCTTGGGATTCTAATCCTAGTTACATACTACACCGTCGGGGTTGTACATTAGCTATGTCAGCCTTATAGCGATGCCTTACTTTTCTTTACATCTCTGGGCATGTCTATGCAAGTGCCAGGTTCCACCTGTAAATTTTGATGCAATTCATACTGACATATTTTATAAATAGTAACTTTTACCTGATCTTCGAATGGCAATTGTTTCATGACATTGTCGAAATCTTTCTACACGTCTGACGTGCTGGGTTTGGACCTCTTTGCTCTAGTGCTTGCTGATGCAGAGGCACTTGTAGAGCCTAACGATGATACAACCACAGTCTACTCGGTGACGGTGGCATCGACCATTTGAGGTGGAGGGGGAGCTATCCTGAACAATGCAAGATCTTCTAGATTAATTCCGTACTCATTCGCAGTAAATTTGTCAAACTACAAAATACAAATACAAATACAAAATTAAACTTATACTTATACTTGGAAATGCAGAAAATACAAAATACAAATACAAATACAAATACAAAATACAAATACAAAATTAAACTTATACTTGTAAATTTGGAAATGCAGAAAATACAAAATACAAATACAAATACAAAATTAAACTTATACTTATATTATATCACAATAAATAGGAATAAGAATAATATAACAACATGAAAACTAATATTATTACCTCTTTACTTGAATGCACATGGATTTCAAAATTTTAGAATTTTAGTAAAATTATTTTGAAATTTGCCAAATTACCACAAAGAGCTTCGGAATTTTCACAGGAGAGTGAGGAGAGGATAATACTGGTTTGAGTGTGGATTGATGAGGGGGGTATGTTGGCTATTTATAGAATTTTTTTATATTTTTTCGTATTTTAAACTCACAAATGGCTTCAAAACGGTTGTACTTTTCAAAAAATTGGCTATTGTCATACTAAATGGGCTAAACGAGCTAAATAGACGTACCTATTGTGCCGCAAGGGTCGACTTTTGTACCAAATAGGCCATGCACACGGATTACATATGCTAAACAGGCCTTATCGTGTTGATGAGCCATCCGTGCCTAGTGAGCTATGCCGTGCCAGCACGATAGGCCGGGGCAGCAGCCCAGGCACGATCCATGCCTTGATGTTCTGCCGCCCTGGCTCGTGGGCGATCGAGCCGTATCGTACCATGAGCCATGTCTACAATAACGAGTTGTAGACGGCTTCTTAGGTACATCCATTTGACATCACTGCTATCTACCTCCTATGAAAGATATATTATAGTGGTGATCAGTTGGGCTTAAAAGCTCATGGCTTATGGCTGAAAACACTGTAGATGGCTGAAAAAAACACTGTAGTTAACAGAGGCTTATTTAGCATAATTAAATTTAAAAAATTTAAAAATATAAAAAATATGTTAGCCCAATATGTATAATACAAACGAATACGGGAAAAAAAAGAACCGGCAAAGAAGCTCAACAAAAAGCCAAAAGTTCAGAAAAAGATGAAATTTATAAATAGTGAAAAATAAGCCAGAAACTCAAGCCGAACCGATCAGGGCATTAAACAAGCATTTTACCAAGTAAAAGAATTAGCAAAAGTAAGCAGAATTTCTTCGTCCTGGCCTAAGTCCTAGCGCCGCCCTCGGCGTCGTCCTCCACCTCCCACCCGTCCTCCTCCCTTCTCTCTCTCCTCCACCAACTCGGCAACCTCTCTCTCTCCCCCCTCCCATTTCCTCCTCCCGTTCTCCTCCCCTCAATTCATTCCCTTCCTCTTCCCCTCCTCGCCCCCTCCATCTCTCCCCGTCTCCGGATCTGTCGCCGGCGGTTCGATTCTTGGTGATCTCGCCGACCAACTCCTTGCGGCGGCGGCGATCCCCGTGCGTGGTAAGTTCACCAAACTGTTTGTAAGGTGTGCATAGCTGCCAGATAAGGTTCAGCTGCATTTGTGGTGGTAGCAGCTAATTAATTTTTCTTGTATGTGTTGAAATTCTAGATTTTTTTTTTTTGCGTTTGGTTAGCAAAATATGCTTCATTTCCACCAATTTCCATTTTTTTGGTTGTAGTAGCGGCCTCGGCAACTTATGGTTTGTTTGAAGCAAAAGCATTTGTCATTGTTTTCCACTGATATCCTGGTGGTTGTAGCAGGTTTGTGGAACAATATATGGGTTCAAAATCGGTGGACGAAGTGCTTGATGCCGCTGCCGCCGCCGGGGTCCACTACTCGGCACTCCATTTGGAAGAACTGAATCTCCAAGGGTCCATGTTCGGGCAGGAACAACCAACGACATCAGGCCTGGAGAATGGGCACCAGGAGCCATTTGTCATTGGTTAGTAGATGCTAAGTGCTGCCTATCTATTTGTTGTGTAGAAGTAAGTAAATATCGATTGCTGTGTGTAGTGTAGCCTATTTCCCCCCAAATACGTTACACACTGATTTGGTTTGCATTGCAGGTGTTGCTGGAGGAGCATCTTCAGGTAAAAGTACTGTATGCAAAATGATCATCGATCAGCTACGCGATCAGCGTGTAGTTGTTGTTACTCAGGTTTGTCTGTTACAGCACTGATTTTGTTTTTTTGATTGCACCTTTCTTGCGGTATTTGGACCATCCATTTTTTATTTCATAAAATGCAACTAATGGTGCTTTTTTTTTGTCTAGAAGTATTAAGTGACAATAGTTATGCCTTCATGTTTTAAATTTGTATGTCTCTGTAGTATTAAGATGAAATATATCCATATTACAGTTCGTTTTCTTACTTTGTTCCCTATGTCATGCATCACATCTACAAGAACCTTGCATTGTCTTAGTTGTGAGAGGTTTGTAACTTTGTATGTCTGGAGTAACTGGATGGGATTAGGATGCTATTGTGCGAAACAATTTTCTCCATTAAATAAAGTATCACACATATTTTCCCTGAGTACATAAGTTCAAAACCATGTGCAGAAGCTGACAAAACAATGATGGTTGCAAGTTGCTGATTGAGTGCCGAATTGACTTATCGTGTATATAACTGTAGCTGCTATGAAAACAATAAAAATACAAGATTTAGAATTTTTCTGCGATTTATTGCACTTGCACCGATATGTTGTGTAGAATTGATACATTGCTGGTTATAAAATTTTTGGATTCATGAGCATAAGGAAATTGGCACCAGGGTTCCTGAAACCAGTGGGAACCGGCTGGTCCCCAGGTTTTGGATAGCCAGTATTAGGGTTGTTGGTTCACCCCCTCCCTGTCCTTTTAAATCATCTTCTACGCCAAAATGCTTACAATTGCATCTAATGTCTAGTCTCAAATCTTGAAAAAGACTAAATTGATTTTTCAAAAACCAAACCGGACTGATTTTGGGGGCCGGTGACCAGCCAGTTTCCAGGTACCGCCAAAACGGTTTTGAGAACCCTGATTGGTGCACAAAATCAAAGCTCCAATGTCATTAGGGTACAAAGTTTACAAACCTTGATATTCTCGTCCTTATCCTCTTCAAAGGATTGTGATGAGAATATTGAGATGGCTGACTGCTTCAGAGAACTCATCTTCTGGGTCCGTGGCAGCCATGTCTATGGATTAAATAGGATTTTTTTTAATTTCAAGTTTCCAGTTGCTCGTTAATTTTTTATTGGCGTTGTTGAGCTTGGGTTGCTACTTTTGTGATGTTGTATATGAAGAATTAGCACTATTTGAAAATGGCATAACATGTTTGCTTATGATGATCCCATGTATTAATATGTTAGATGATTTTTTTATTGGTAACGAATTATTATTCTGTATTATTATATATAACACATTCTGTTAATGATCTGTCTCGTGTCACACTGCAAAAAGAGAATTGATTTCTACAAAAATGTCACTTTCAGTCTTTACTAACCAATATATCATGCTATATTTCTGGACAGAGATATACCCCTCGATGCTAAATATGACATTGTCACCATACACTATTTACAATCTTGCAAGCAATATGACTGTTTATCTGAAATATTGCAGGAGTCCTTTTATTACGGACTGTCTGATGAGGAGTTGGTCCATGTTCATGATTATAACTTCGATCATCCAGGTAGAATGCATGCTTTCATGAGAATTTAATGTCTTAGTATTCCAGTGGCAAGATGTGCACTGACTTTGCCGCTGTTGCTGCTTCTGTCCTAATTTCAGATGCATTTGATACGGAGTTACTACTCTCTTGTATGGAAAACTTGAAACATGGCAAGGCTGCTGACATTCCTGAGTACAACTTCAAAACATATAAGGGTGTTGCATGTGCAAGGAAGGTACTACTTTACATATTGTGCTATTCATAACTTACCACCTGGTAAACTGAAGGTTTCCTGGTCCTAAGCTTCATAAGACTTTGAGTTACAACCTTAAGTTCCAATCATTAGCTGCCCATTGTACTGAAGAATTTACAGTGTTATGAACTCTCCCGATAATAACTTCCTCACAACTATCATTGTAAAAAATGTAGATGTTAGCTGACATAATTTTTAGTAAACACTAAATACCTTTTTGCTTCATCATTTTATCTTGTAATATTTGCTCCAAGAATGTCGGTTTACTGCTTACAAATTATTCTTCACTTTATCTATTCATATTTTTGTTACGTAATGTTTCAGAGCAACCCTAATTTATGACCGATGCCAGGTTAATCCTTCAGATGTAATTATTTTGGAAGGAATTCTAGTTTTCCATGATTCGCGTGTTCGGGATTTGATGAACATGAAGATCTTTGTTGATACAGGTATCCGGTTTGTCTGGCAAGACTTCCCTTTAGAAATTCTTTCTCATCACTTCACAATAAATTTTGAGTCATATTATTGTTTATTTTGACACACTGTTCACACAGGGTTTTGTGATGATCTTCCTGGTATATTTAATAAGAAGCATTTGTTTTTTGAAGTCATAAATATCTCATAGGGTGTGTTGCACAAAGTGCAACAATGGACATAATCAAGGCTATACTCTGTACTTGCGCTAAATGATGACTTTTAGAGAATTCCTTCTAATTTGTTGTCGTAACTTTGCCTCAATGCTCTACATTGAACTTAGTATTGTCTGTCAGTAGACCAGGGCTTTCAACACAACACAATATTGCTTTGTACCCTATCCATTCCATCCTGACAGTGTATCATATTTTGTTATTTCATTCAACTCTTAATTTTTCAGATGCTGATGTGCGATTAACAAGGAGGATCCGTCGTGACACCATTGAGAAGGGTAGAGATATCAAAACTGTATTAGATCAGGTTACATAGCCTCAGCTATTACCATTTTTATTTTCCATTAGGTTTAGCAATATTCAGCTCATCTAGAATTTCTGGTTTTTCATCGAAAAAATATGGTATTTAAAAAGTCTGTTTGTTATTTAGTATTTACACATGTCCTTTATGTTTATCTTAATTTTAGCATTAAATGTAACTCTTTTTTCACAGTACTCAAAGTTTGTTAAGCCTGCTTTTGAAGACTTCATCCTCCCAACGAAGAAGTACGCTGATATTATCATCCCGCGAGGTGGAGATAATGATGTGGCAATTGATCTAATCGTTCAGCATATTCGCACTAAGCTTGGTCAACATGATCTCTGTAAAATACATCCCAATTTGTATGTCATTCAGACTACTTATCAGGTATCTAATGTAATCATAAATATTTTGCTTTTCTTTTTTTGTAAAATCAATTGCTTGTTGTTTGATGTTTCCATAGTAAATTGAACGAAAAATCAATCAGCAATTCTTGTACGATTGTTAAGAGTTCTTAATGCTGCTTCCTTTCAGATACGAGGCATGCACACAATAATACGGGATGCTGCCACGACAACACATGATTTCATATTTTATGCTGATCGGTTGATTCGATTGGTCAGTACGCATATGTATTTGATGAGTTTTATTTATATGGGTTCCCATGGTGGCTTGAACTTCCCTGTGGAAAATAGGTTGTGGAGCATGGTCTTGGTCATCTTCCTTTCAAGGAAAAACAGGTCATAACTCCGACTGGTAAGTAGTATTGCACAGTGGTCGTCTGCATATCTTCCCATGGATTGTTGTATTGTATATAGGTTATCTGTTCAATTGCACTGTGGATTTTACTTGCTGCTAGTTTGCGTCCAGGTGCTAATGCGTGATTGTATGTAGTGTCCTGTCCTAATATTTTCCCATCAAATTCAAGTTATATTTTTTACAGTATTTTATAATCTAGTATTTCAAATCATAATGTTCCTGTATGCACTTTAATACGGTGCCTCATTCTGCTTGAAGTGTCTACGTCCTTCCGTATCATGGTTCTGTACTTCTCTTTTGTTTTCGTTATGCATTTGCATTGTACACATGCATCTGCTTGTCGGATTCATAAAGTTGAAATTCATTGTCTACAGTTGGTCAGTTGGATACTTGGATGTTAAAACCATTCATCATTTGCTTGTCCATCTTTTTTAATGAACAAGGGCAAGTTCACTGTTTCCATTTTCATAGAAACAGAACACGAACAGAACACAAGTTTTACAGCATATCCGGCAATACAGCACTTGCAGCCGGTGTTTAAGAGGGGAAGGAAAGTGGCTCTAACAAAGTCCGCTTCTAAGTTCATTACAAAAAACATCTAACACCAACAGAAAACAGCTTCAGCTCTACAATAACACTAGGATATCAATCCAATATGACCATGGCTGAAGAAGTTGAGGTCTCCACCTTCCGGGCCATCTGTTGAATAAATCTTGTGCCTTGTTGCAATTGCTCCTTTGAATCTAGCTTCTGTAATCCAGTCTAATACTTAAGAAACAGATACGTTTATCAACCACTTCATTAGGATCACCTAAGACTTTCTTTTTGTCAAAGCAGATGCTATTCCTAACATTCCAGATAAGCAAACAAATCGCAGCTAAACCAATGACTGGCATCCATGGCGCATGCTGATGTGGCCATGATTGATAAGCTTCCAATTATCTAGGTTTTACTGTAACACCAAGCCCTTTGCTGGTAATACTCCACACATAGCTAGCAATAAGGCAGTCGAAGAATAGATGATCCATGCTTTCTGCCTGACCACACATATAGAATCTATCATTACTTCTCAGCCTTGTTGCACAATGTTAATCTTGGTGAGAATGGCACCTTTGCTCATCAGCCACAGGAGAATCTTAGTTTTAACAGGGATTCAAGCTGATCAAATCCTTCCCATCTCCCTGATACAAGATCCCTGTATCAGCTTCTTGTAGAACTATTTGACAGTGAACTTACCAGTTTTATCCTCTCTCCAGCTCATGTAACCCTCTTCCTCGGTCAGGTGGATAGTTAAATATCTTTCTTTGAGCTGAGAGAGTTAATACATTGGTAAGCAGACAAAGTTCTTCTAAAGGTGAGTTGGACTTGCCACTTAGCACCTGCTGGGCGGTAGTCTCTTCATTGTTTGCAAGGTACTAGAGGTCAGGATACAGGAAGGCCAATGGGTCATCTAACAGCCATCAATCCTCCCTTTTTGTTTTGTTGAGAAATTCTCCCCAAATCTAACTCTGGTGCCTTTGGCCAACAACCACCTTACAATCTGGGAACAACAATGATCTAATTAATGTACAAGATATGAACCTGAGGTCTTCTTTTGACCTGAAAAAGACTTCAAGACTTTTACCAAAAGATTTGTTATATAATTTTTTGGATTGCTTGCCTAAGCTTCTATATTTTCGCAATTAGCATAATAGGAAAACAACGGCATGGTTATTACAAACAGCCAATGTCATGTTCGGGGCAATAATTTATCTACCTCCATAATTATATTCTTTTGTAACAAGCCTGTTTACTGAAGTTACTTGCACTTTGTACTCTCTCCTGTAAGTAATTTATAGTTTGCCCTTACGCACTTCCTTATGCATGCAGGATCTGTTTACACTGGGGTGGAGTTCTCTAAAAGATTGTGTGGTATCTCAGTGATTAGGAGGTACCAATTTTTCCAAAATATTTTGATCTTGTACGTTCTTGAGGTTCTAAATTCTAATTGAGTGAACTTTGGCACTCATAGGACGAAAAGATTTTGTGCCATGCTGCTGTGTATGTCAGGGTTATCATTAGGTTGCTCATATGCCTGAGAGCTTGTACAAATGATACACTGGTAGTTTACAAATGCTTTACACCAGAAAGTGTTGGGAGCTTGGTTTCAGTCTCCTTTCGCTTTGCTTTGTAGCCTCCATTCCAATGATTGTAATATCGTAGTTGTCTAGTGACTAGTAAACATGCTCTTTTGAGCAACGCACGAGCTAGAATTTATTTCATTATTAAAGCATCTGTGAATAAAGCACATCATACATCCTTGAATAGTAATGCATAATCATGTTAACGATTTGCTACAATTGCTTTCTAGTGGCGAAAGTATGGAGAATGCACTGCGGGCATGCTGCAAAGGTATAAAGATTGGGAAGATTCTTATTCATAGGGAGGGAGATAATGGGCAGCAGGTTTGGTTTCATCTACTATCTACTTTTGCATTATGTGTTAAGGTGAGTCAAATTACTTAGCTCTAAATTTCGTTGCAGCTCATCTATCACAATTTACCGAAAGATATTGCAAACAGGCATGTTCTGCTGTTGGACCCCATACTGGGAACAGGTTTGTTGATGATTATTACATATTTATGCATTGGAGTACTTTCATGTGAATAAAATTATATATCCCTTTCTGTCTCTCTCTCCCTCTCTCACGTGAGTACCTTCCTGTCCTCACATAAATAAATTAGAGTTGGCATTCATATTGTTTTTCTATAAAAGCACGTCAAATAGGTATGCAACCTTGAAAAAGAAGCAAAATACTCTAGCCCTTATATCATCTCTTTTTGGTGTGTAAAAGCCATTAAATCAATATGATGATATTAAGTTTCTTTTTGTAGAAATAGCATTTGTTAGCATTTTATCTTTTTTCATACTGATTCGTACATCTTCTGTCATGTTCTCAGTGTATCCCTTGTCCTTACTCCTTACAGTGTACATTGTTTATGTATTGGCTTGCTGAAATTTTCTCAAGATTTCAATATGTTCTGTGTCACTGAGAGGATGTATTGACCTGCCCAACTATTGAATATTCATCTCATCTCACATTATCATATTCTCCCTTTTGATCATTATCAGGAAACTCTGCTGTTCAAGCTATATCTCTGCTCTTGAAGAAGGGTGTACAGGAAGCAAATATTATATTCCTCAATCTTATATCAGTAAGCCTTCTGAAGTGCTGGGTATTCTGTTTTCATTTATTTGAGTATATTGGTCATTTTGTAACTTTCGTGTAGATTGCACAAGTGCATTTGCTAGTTAATGACCATCACAATACTGCATTTGACAACTTTTGTATCTGCTGTTTTGTGCAATGACTGAAAAACTGAGGGTGCAGGAGATGGTAACTCCGTATAAGTTATTGAGAAATATGCATATTTTCAGTGAAGTCAACATGACTTGATTTGTCTTTATTGTTGTACATGATCGTGATATCAACTTAGGTGTTACCTTTACAGTTAGTACGTAGTGGTTGAAAACCAATTAGGCCTTGTTTGGAACACGGGATATTTTTCCGATTCCTACAGGAATTGAACTGTTTCGTGTGAAATTCCTGCATTCCAAATGTGCCTTAAAACTCTTCACTGAAACTGTTTGCTGTTGTCCCAGGCTCCCCAAGGAGTGCATGTAGTCAGCAAGAGATTCCCAAGAGTCAAGATTGTGACCTCGGAGATTGAGTTTGGTCTAAATGATGATTTCCGTGTCATCCCTGGGATGGGTGAGTTCGGGGATAGATACTTTGGAACAGATGATTATCAATCATCGACACCATTCTTTTGTGATGACAAAAATCGTGTCAGGTGAGCTCTTGTATTTGTGTAGCTAGATGGAATGGCTTCTTTTATTCGTCAGATTCAACCTTATCTCTTAACTGGCGTATGTGTGCATGTTCGTTCTCCCAATCATGCAAGAGGTTAAACCATCTCTACTTTTTAAAACTTTGCATGCAGGCTTTTGTGAGAATTTGCCCAGACATACCAAGTCCTGCCTGCGGCATCATCTCCATTTTTTTTTTTTTTTTGAGAAACTTATTTTCACATCCCTAAGGTCTCAAATGCCCATATTAATGTATTCGTTACCAGAAACTGTGTATCATGGAACAGTATAGACCGAACTTGCCTCATAACATAACTGGAGCAATCCCATTTTTTGGTGCCGTCAAATATCTCCTTTTTGAAAGCAGACTCTTCCCTTTATGGTGTTCGCACAGGATGTTGTTTGACCTACTTCTATGTTTTTTTTTCTCCTGTACGTGAGTCTGTGACCTATATGGTGACCCTCAGCTCTTTGCTGCTCTCCTTGCTTCTCTTTACTAATAAGAATTTTACAGCAATACAATAGGAATTTCACATGAAATAATTTAATTTTTACATAAATCAGAAAAATTTCTGCGTTCCAAATGAGGTCTTAACAGATGCATCATGGTCTCCGTCAGGACGTAGGCTTAATTTCGGTGCTGCGTCGGTGTTCTACTGGAGAGACGCTCTTGAGATCTAAAACGATCTTGTTCAATCAACAGCTTTGGAACTTAAAAGTGCACTAGGGAAGCAATGCTATGCTCACTGATATTCGCAGCTATAGGGATGGCAATGGCCCCGTCCCCGACATCCCGTGGGTGATTACTCTGTTAGTAGATGGCTGTGGAGAGATTTGTCCTCGCTACTTTATATGGGGATAGTAATGACTTCTATCTTCGCTCTCCGCTATGCCTAACCCACCTTAATCCTCTCGCTTGGACGCTTGGTGACATCACGGCCCTCTTAGGAAGAGTAATGCTTTGAAAAAACAAGTGATTGATTAAGTGGAGAGAAAAAATTAGATTGCTGTCGTCACAAAAGCCGTAGGTGGTATTACCGAGGGACCGCACTTGCCAATATGTAACACCCAGGCCTAAAATCCATTCAAAGCCCAGCCATCTCTGGTACACACCCATACATCCAGTGTCAGCATATACGCCATACGGTATTTTTTTCACTCTAGGTCCGCATGCGGCCATATGCCTGTACCCCTGCCCTGCATGTCCCCATGTAGCGAAGGTTGATTGACAAGATCCGAATACGTAAATTCGGATCTTCTGTATATATTGCACTAGCCTAGGATTACGTTATTGTATATAGTGGTAACATCGATGAAATAACATTTCATATATATGATTAACTAAGAAAGAAGCAAATTTCATTAATCATCGCGCAATCAAGAGCATTCAATCCCTCACATCAAGACTCCTCCATTCTTGGCCGTTTCTCCTCTCCTTCATGCACATTTACAGGGGAACACATGGCCGCCCCGAATTGATATCGTCGCTTGCTCTCCCTTCCCCATCCTCCTCAGCCCCTATAAAAGAGAGCCTTGTGTGTCCCTATTCTTCCTCATCCATCCCAGAAAATCTCAAGACCTCCCTCCCTCCTCACCGCAATCGGCATTTTTCTCTCACTGGCCGAAAGCCTTTCCATCGCCATTTGCGCCACCTACAGTGGAGTCCCACCACCATTGACCACATCACCAGCTTCAACTTGACGTGTTCTAAGTCATGCTTCTGTCGTCATCGCCAAAAGATCCCTAAGTCGCTGCCGACCTTATCAAGCCGCGACACTAAAACTGTTTCTTCACGTTCCTCACTTCTTCGGTGAGTTTCTACAAAAAAAAACATTCGCATCGTCTCTGCCTCGTCACCGGGGTTCCATTTTGCCCATTCGCTAGCCACCTCGCCGGCACCTCCACCATGCTCATGCGCTCTGCTCATGTTTGGTTTTAGTTCTGTTTGTGTGCTCTCTTTTGATGCTTTGCCTCCATGACTTGTGGGGCCAATATGTCATACTCACATTTCTATTCCATATAAACATTCTTTTCTCACTAGCATGTGGGCCATTGATGTCATTCACACACAAAAATTCTTCTTTTGCTCCTCTGTAAAACAACCGACACAGTATGATACAAGTACAGTAATTCTCGGATTTTCATCAATATCCAAACTTCCGGATGTTTGTTCTCCCTCATACGAACTCTGAATCTGTTGATTTTTTCTCCTAAATTCATCTAAATTCAATATCTTCCTTCCATATTTATTGTGTTTTTTAGATTTTATTTGATTTTTTGCTATTTATTTGGATCAATTTGTGTGTATAGAATCTGACGTTGTCGATGCCAACTTGGACCAACAGGAAGTGTTAAACTGCAACTTTAATGAAGGCAAGTTGTAGACCTTTGACCATATTGTACCCATTTCATAAAATTATATTGTTTTAAATGTTTCTGGGACTGGTTAAATACCTACTTGATAGTATGTCACCTTCAATAGTTGTGAATGCCATATATTCTTGAACACCATAGGATGGGTAATTTTAGTTGAACATATTTTAGTACCAACATGGGAATCAAGGTTATGATTAGCCATGATTTAGTTGTGCGATAGGTTCCTTCACCATATTTATCATAAAAATTTGACTTAACTATACATGGAATTGTGGCAGGTAGCCACTGTTAATAAAATTTATTGTGCCATGGCAAAGGATGCCATTGAGCCCTGTTAAACAAAATTGGTTTCATACTCAAGCGAATGATCGTGCAATAAAGGGGATGCAGGTAGCACATTTTGGATGAGGTTGTTTCACCTAAGTAGTCACTAAGGACTTAATCTTGTGTGCCCCAATCGTACAACCATATGTCTAGTATGGGATATACCTGATTAATTAATTAGTAATGTTTTAATTTAGTTTTATTTGTGTTGAAGTGTGAACTTTGGGTTGGACATTCACACTAGGCGCAAGAGGGGGACAGATATAGACGAAATCTTAGCGAGCTGAACTAGGTCTATACAGAACTTTGTCAAAACCGTGTGATAATCATTTAGTTACATGCCTTTGGAAGCATGTCTTGGCTGACATTATAAATTGATTATCTCTTATAGGTCAAGTTGTAATACCTCTGCAGAGTGTTGTGGACAATGTCTGGTGATTTCACATGGGAGATAGATTTTATCTTTTAAAAATTGTGCTTGGTGGAATGGTTGAAAAGTAAATGGATAGTTCACTAGTTGTTTCAAAGTACTTATCTACTTATGTATGTAATCTTTTCAATTGTGTTTTCCAATTCATTTACCGTATTTACTACCAATATCATTTTATGCAAAATAGCCATAAAACTACTCTTGTTTAAGCCTTGCATGAATACTATTTGCATATATCTCCCTACGACTTGCTGAGTACTTTATGTACTAATGAATTTATTCCATTTGTTGATCAGTTATCCAAGAAGACCTAGGGAACATTGAGTTCTACGAGAAGGAGTACTTCGAGGATTATGCGAACTAGGGTGCGCTCTCCACTCATTTGTCTGTGGACATGTCAAACGGCTATCATGATAGTTTCTTCCGTTGCAAGTTTATTATTCTATCATTAAGCCCTACATGGCAATGATTGTAAAATCTTGACCGTACGGTCCATTGTACTATTTAATAAAATTGGGCTTATTCTTAGCTGTTTTGTTGTATGGATATGATTTCATCAATGTTGATACTGTGTGAACTAGTTACTGATTTTGGGACTAGTTCAAAATACACAGAGGGTCCGGATTTGCATATTCGGGCCTCGACAGGGATGGTATCAGAGCCATATTGACTGTAGGACATAACCATAGTTAGTGTGGCTGTTTTAGTAAAAAAAATTCAAATTTTATTTTATAAATTAAACCAACCTAATGATATGAATAGTTATTCTTCTTTCATCTCCTTCTATTCTCTTTTCTTATTCTAATCTTTTCTAATATCATTCTTAGGTTTAACTCTTGCCTATTCTAAAACTTTGTTTTTCAAATTTAATTAACTTTTTTCATCTCAGAAATTTCTATAGGATCGAGTCTTCGGTGATCAAAGCAATGGGTGGAATTGGAAGTCTCAAGATCTGTGGTTTTAGTATTAGTTGAGCAATCATAAAAGTAGACTAGTCAGCATCGCCTAGATTGTGTGTTTTAGGATTTTCGGTTGCCCCTGTTTATTGTTTCTTTTGTAGCCTTTTTGGCTATGATCTCTGTTGTTTTCTATTATGGGTAGTCTGCTCCCCTAGAAGACTTTACCACTTATCTTTTGCTTGTTCCCTCTCATCTTTTAAACCGTCAGTTTGCTCTTCAGATGGTTCAGACCCACAACACTACAAGCCAAGGTGATCCCAACGCTAGTGTTGATCGTAATACGCCACCTCCTCCAACTGTCGTAGCAGATTAGGGTTTCGGTTAGTTCATGGTAGCTTAGACGCAAATGATGAATGCCATGATGCAAAACATGAACCAGATGATGAATCAACAAAACCAGACCACTGCTGCTCTAATGACATTATAATGAGCCAGAACAATCAGACCGCTACCGTGCCACTGCCACCACCACAAGCTTTTTAGCAATCTAAGTTGGCAGAATTCATGAGGACGCATCCACCTACTTTCTCTAATACATCTAAACTTTTGAACGTGGATGATTGGCTACGCTCCATAGAGAAGAAGCTGGCCATTGCTCGATGTGATGACCGTGAGAAGGTCTTGTATGCCATGTACTAGCTCGAAGGTACTGTCGTATAATGGTGGGAGAATTATTGTGCAACCCATGAAAATCATCAAGCTATTAGATAGGCTAAGTTCTCTGAAGCTTTTCACCACTCTCACATTCCTGATGGGAAGATGGAGATGAAGAAGAACGAGTTTCATGAGCTGCAACATGGAAACTCGTCAGTGAGTGAATACCTCAACAAGTTCACTCAACTCTCTCATTATGCTCAAGAGGACATTGCCACGGATGATGCCCGCCAGAAGCATTTCAAGTGGGGACACAACCCCAATTTGAAGGTTCAAGTAGCTGGCAATTACTATATGCATTTCCAATATCTGGTGGACCAGGTCATGCTTATTAAGGAGTCTCATCGTGAGCTGAAAGAATCTTGCAAGAGGAAGGCGATGCAGCATGGTGCTCATCAAAGTCATCAGCAAAGATCCAGGATGAGTGTGCAGCCTTATGTTCGCTTCACTTCTCCTACCGCATCCAGGACTCCTGCATCGATTCCTCGCTCAACTGCTCCAGGTTTCCACAATTTTGGCAACAACAACAACCAGCTATCAAGAACAACAACTTTGCTATGGGAATTACCTGCTTCAACTGTCAAGAGATGGGCCACTAAGCCAACAACTGCCCACGAAAGCAAGCTCTAATGCCTATTAGATTCAATTTGGGAGCTACTTTGACAAGAGCCCCTATGCCAGGAGCAGGACGTGGAGCACCTCAGACTCCAAATGCAGCCTTCTAGACTCCATAGCCTTTTGGGAGAGGCCGTGTGAACCATGTCACAATGGAGGAACTCCAAATAGTTTCGGACGTCGTGCTGGGTAAGTTCCTAGTTAATTCAGCGCCTGCTACTATTTTGTTTTATTCTGGAGCTTCACATTCATTTGTTTCTTAGAGTTTTGCTGCAAAGCATTAACTAAAGGTTTTGACTCTTAAAACTGCTTTGTTGGTTCAATCACTCGGTTCGTAGTTGAGTCGAACCAAGGTTGCCCTAAAGTTAAGGTAACTATAGAAGGGGTAGAATTTCTAGCTAACCTCATAATCATTGATACCATGTCCTTAGATGTGATTTTGGAAATGGATTGGCTTGGTAATCACCAAGCAATTTTGGATTGCGTTGATAGAAGCATCACTTTGGTCAGTCCAAATGGAACCAAAGTAAAATTTGAAGCCTCCACGGAAATCATGATGGATCACTAGTTTGCAGTGTTAAGGTTATAGCTTGGAAGATGTTCCAGTGGTTAGAGATTTTTCGGATGTCTTTCCCGATGATTTACCTAGAATACCACCAAACAGGGACATAAAGTTCGTCATCAATCTAGTTTCTGGAACTGCACCTATCTCCAAGAGACCTTACAATTTGCCTATTGATGAGCTAGTTGACATGAAGAAGCAGATCAAGGAGTTGCAAGATAAAGGTTTTGTTAAACCAAGTTCTTCCCCATGGGGTGCTCCAGTAATCTTTGTGGAAAAGAATGATGGCACTCAGCGAATGTGTGTGGATTATCACTTGCTCAATGAAGTCACCATCAAGAACAATTATCCTCTGCCCAGAATTGATGATCGGTTTGATCAATTGAAAGGAGCTAGAGTATTCTCAAAAATAGATTTGAGATCAAGATATCACCAGCTGAAGATTGGAAAAGAGGATATTCGCAAGACAACTTCCTCAACTCGGTATGGATTGTATGAGTTCATGGTCATGTCTTTTGGATTGACCAGCACTCCTGCTTAATTTATGAACTTGATGAATAAAGTATTCATGGATTACTTGGATAAGTTTGTCATTGTGTTTGTTGACAATATCCTAGTTTATTCCAAGAGTGAAGAAGAACACAAGGAGCATCTTTGTTTGGTTTTTGAGAAGCTTAGAGATAATCAACTCTATGCTAAATTCAGTAAGTATGAGTTTTGGATGAAGAAAGTTACTTTCTTGGGCCACGTCATGTTTGCAGAAGGAATTGCCATCAACCCCATCAAAGTCAAGAATGTGCTCAATTGGGAGTCACTCAAAACAGTGCCTCAAATCAGAAGTTTTCTTAGGATGATGGGATATTATCGTCGATTTATAGAAGAATTCTCCAAAATAGCAAGACCCCTAACTCAATTGCTGAAGAAAGAGAAAAAATTTGCTTGGACGCCAGAATGTGAGCAGAGTTCTCAAAAATTGAAGAAGCGTTTGACCACCACTCTAGTGCTGATTTTGCCAGATGTTCGGAAGGATTTTGAGATTTTCTGTGATGCGTCACGTCAAGGTCTCGGATGTGTTATGATGCAAGAAAGGAAAGTAGTAGCCTATACTTCACAGCAATTAAGACCTCATGAAGTGAATTACCCCACTCATGACTTAGAATTGGCTGTCGTAGTGCATGCTTTGAAGATATGGCGTCATTACCTCATTGGTAATCGTTGTGAAGTTTACACTAACTATAAGAGTCTGAAGTACATTTTCACTCAAGTCAATCTTAACATGAGGCAAAGAAGATGGTTGGAATTGATAAAAGATTATGATACTGGGATTCATTATCATCCGGGCAAAGCTAATGTAGTAGCTGACGCTTTAAGTAGAAAAAGTCTACTGCAATACTCTAATGATCAAGGACAGTCGTCTAGCACTACATGAGGAGTTTCATAAGCTCAAGCTTTAATTGGTTGTAGAAGGTTCTTAGCCACTTTGGACGTGCAACCCACTCTGCAAAATCAGATCAGGAAAGCTCAGATTGAAGATGCCAATATCAAGGAGATCAAGAGCAACATGAAGAAGGGTAAATCCCTAATATTTTCAGAAGATGAGCAAGGAACTATTTAGTTCAAGAAGCGTATATATGTGCCCGATTAGGAAGAGCTTAAGCAATTGATACTCAAAGAAACTCATGAAACCTTATATTCCATTCACCCTGGAAGCACGAAGATGTATCATGATATCAAGGAATTATATTGGTGGCCTATTATGAAGCACAAAATTGTTGAATACATAGCTCATTATGATGTCTACCAGCGAGTTAAAGATGAACATCAAAGACCTGCTGGATTGCTTCAACCTTTAGAGGTACGTAAGTGGAAATGGGAAGAAATTGGCAAGGATCAAACATCATATTCCAAGGATCTAGGATTACTTGTGGGTTGCTGAAGATGGCATGAAGATGCAGGTGACTTTTTGGCTTCTCTTTTATCCATTTTATTTACTTTCAGTTGAGGTGGCAGATCTAATAATGAAATTATCCACATGAGCACTTAGCTTACCTAAATAGTATTGGAAAATTACTTACACATTTTCAGTTGACACGATACTTATTTGCGTCAGTTTTTTTAACTGAGTCCAGACACAGTCTTTAAACATAGCACTAATCTTGAGATATACTAAGAATGGAATGTTTTTTCTTTCTTTTCTAATGCCAATGTTAAGAAATTCTGGTTCTGCCCACTGTCGGTTTACTATGGTAGCCAGCTCCGAGACACAGCGTTCAAGCTATACTGGCTACTACTGACCTCATATAGAAGAGTTTGGTCCTACTCTCAAACTAGCCCATGAATACATAAAAAACACACAGACACAGGTAAATGCTTGATGCCTGCTTGTACTAGTCAGGTTAAGTCATTTGTTTGATTCTTTACCCGTTACTGCTTAAGGTTCTTGATGACTGCCCTGGAGATTTGAGTTACTGGTATCGCCATATATGATATATCTAAAGGTGCATGGACCTTTTCTACTGCTGATCAAGGTTGGCCTGTATCAGATTGCACAACAGAAGGGTTAAAGGTACTACCTCTTACCTTCGTTCTGAAATAGATGTTGCCCTAGAATACCTAAAGTCAAAATTTTAAAACTTTGACCACTAATATTCATAAAAGTATTTAGATTTAAACGATATTAATATTTTTTTATCAAAAGTACATCCAAGACATTACATTTTAAAAAAATATAACATATAATTAAAAAAGGTAATGGTCAAAGATGTGTATTAGAGATCATGTTGAATTGTCGATGTACAAAACAACATCTATTTTGGAACACAGGTAGTAGCTAACAGGTGAATGAGATTGTCAGTGTTACCAAGAACGATATTTTCTTTGAAAGTTCAACATTGTTCGCGTTTATTAGCTATACTTAGCCTCACGCCGCATCAAGGCTGCCGCAAAATCCTGGCTGCGCTACTGTTCAAAATGGTTTGGTTGAAAGTACGACATACCATGGATTTGTCATGACTTGATAGTTTAAACTCTTTCTAGCTGTAGCATAGATTCGTAGCACTGATAGTTACATTTCTGTGGCATTTGCATCTTCTCAATTTCTTAAGGTGAGATACCTGGTATTATTAATAGTAAAAGGATGGAGCAATTTTTTTGATGAGGAAATTGATTATATACCCTCCCTTTAGTTGGCTTTCTAGGATTTCCATTTTTTTTTGATAGGTACATGGTGAATCTCAACGAACACTGTCTTGTGACTTGTGAGTTATTCATAATGCTTATTACCTTCGATTAATGAAGTGTCTTGTGACCTGTGAGTTATTCATAATGCTTACCTTCAGTTAATGAAGTGTGAAGATCAAAATTGAAAGGAAAAAGGCTAGCTTGCTTATTTGCTTATGATCTACTTAACTATCAGATCCTTTCTTTGACCACCTTTTTAATGACGACACTATTTACTACAGTGTGTAAGATGCAACGCTACCCAAACCCAAAGCGTTCAACGGAAATCTTCAACTGCAACCGTCCAGCGATCTGACCCCGACGGTTAAAGTCTGCATTTCTCACACTGCATCGAATTGAATTTAGTTCAACTCATTGTAGCTTGCAGCTGACTACGATTGCTCAATTTCCCTTATGTGTTATGACTGTTTCAGGGAAAGTTCAAGGTCCAAAACTGGATGACGGAAGTGGTGGGTTCCCTCTGTTCCGTTTCGGCGCAGCGGCGGTGGTGGTGGAGGTGGTAGCAACTACTTCGGTGGATTTTGGACTTATTCTTTTATGGCTGTGGTTTATAGCTTTTGGCTTTTGGCTGTTCGTGTGAGAGATTACAGAGTAATTGAAATTCACGTGCGGCTTTTACCGATATAAAGGAAGTCGGTACAATATGTACTACAATTAACTAGTAGACCCTATCTTGAAAAGATACTCCGTTTAAAAGCTAGTTACTGTAGAAAAGTCAAAAGTTGAAGCCAAAAACCACAAAAAATAGGCCCTTCTTCACCTTTGTTTTGATTACCTGAAGGAGTTCGAGAAAAACCTGCTTGCTCGAAGGCATCGTGCTGGAGACAATGTAACCAATGGGCTGCTACAGGAATGATCTTCCATCTCATTAGCTGTTAAAACTTTGATTTAGGAGAAAACACACATCACAAATAAACGGAGAGAACACAGAAAAATTTCTGAATTTCTTTATTCTCTTATTTGCTCCCCTTTTTTTGCTTTTCTTACAAAATTAGTTACAAACCTCCTCAATATATAGGCTAATAATCTCCTGGTAGCATATGTATTCGAATTTTAAGTTGGACACAACTTCAACTTGAGTTATACACAGAAACAAACTCTACTACGTCTTGGACTCGAAGTCAAGATTATTTCTAATAATCTCCCGCTTAATCTTGACTTACATACTCTAGTTTTAGTCTCAATGCATTATGAACTACCAGTTACGCCTCCACATGAAGCACTCTACATGTAAACTACATGTAGGAACTCAACTCAACTGGTACAAGTTCATCCGAATGCAAAGATTCTAAAATATTGAGGTAGGCGGTCTCAACTACAACTTACTAAACTCATACTTGATACGGAACGGTGACGCATCTTCTCAACGTTCCGATTTCTTTTCACCTTGCTTGAGTTTGGACGTTCTCGATCGCGTCCCACACTCCTTGAGCGTTCATGTACACCTTCATCTTGATTGCACATGCTGCATAATTGCTCGTCGTGAGCATCGGATAATGCAGCGAGACAGCGGAACTCTCCTTCGCCATCATACTGGATGATGCCTCGTCACTGGTGATACCACTTCCTAGAGAACGCGACATGATCTTAAACTCGGATCAAGATCTCGGGCTACTTTGAAGTAGCTCTTGGACCGAGGGAACGGAAGGACGTGCCACGCACATCTCTTTCCCAGGAGAGCTGCGCAAAGACGAACGACGTGCGCCTCAAGAGCGCCGCGTGAGACGCGCTGAAAACGGAATCGCCAAGCTGATTTTTTCAGCAACTCGGCTCTCGCCTAGACTCTGATACCACTTGTTAAAACTTGATCCAGGAGAAAACACACACATCGCAAATAAACGGAGAGAACATAGGACAATTTCTGAATTTCTTCATTCTCTTATTTGCTCCACCTTTTCTTGTTTTTCTTACAAGCCTTCTCAATATATAGGCTAATAATCTCCTACTAGTATACGTATTCAGACTTTAAGTTGGACATAACTTCAACTTGAGTTGTATACGGAGACGAACTCTACTGTATCTTGGACTCAAAATCAAGATTATTTCTAACATTAGCAGTAGTGTTTTATCCGTGAGATCCTTCAAGGCTGCCTTAGAACTGCATCAGATAAGGTACATCGACTGTGTTGTTTGTTTATGTTATCCATATGACCATATTGTGGGGAAAATCATGGCTTCACCGAGACAAAAGCTCAAATTATAGAACTGAGTCAGAGATGCTGAAACTTCATGCACCCTTACCTGGCTGTTGTACTGGAAATTTAAGCGCAGCATATCCAGATGGATCACATTATCACAGGTGTGAAATACTTGGCATAGAGAATCCATTAAGTGGAAATTACGCTTCCCGTTCTTACCTTTTTGGTTTGTTTGTAACAGTTTGTTAACATAGCGTTGCAAATGCTGGAATAAGATATGAAATGACCGGAGCAAAAATTATATATACTACTACTTTGCAATGAAATTCTCCAACGAGTCAACCTCCGGATCTGAAAGCCGTCCATGGGGTGACTGGTCCCGATTTGTGAACGCTTGACCTGACTGACGATGACCAACATGTCTAGATCACTGCAAGATGCGTTTCTTCGTTGCAGCTTCTTGATAACTTCCCGTCTGAAATCCCCGGACTTGACCCCGTTGGTCTCGTCCTTTTTTAAGGACTGTAAGACCATATGGTGGGCAATCCTAGGGTGATAATGAGTATTTGATATTACTTGTACCCCACTATTTTTGGTTGAATTTAATTTTGAGAAGTTATATATTTTGACCTGTTGCTTTTAGTAGCTAGCGGTCTGACCGACCCTGGTGTGGTTGTCTGATCGGACAGCGATCTGACTGGTAATTGGTAGTACCGACTCTTTATTGGTGATAGCTATTTTTCATATGATGTCTTTTGGAGTTTTTAGTCTGAGACCTGATGCGATAGTATTGTCATTGTAAATGTGGTATGATTGGAGAGAACTGGTCTAATCGGCCGTTGCATGGCGATCTGACCAGAGTGGTGTTGGCGGTCTGACTGACTTGGTGGCCATGGTTAGACCAATCCTCTGTTTCCCTTGCTGAGTTGAGTTGGTTATGGTTGCTAATCATGGTGGTGTCTATGCAATTATTGATCGTTGGGTTTTCATGCAAGTATGAGTCATGGTGTGTCCATAAATGATTTGATTTACTGATGAGAACAAAGTTTTATCTCATTTGGCTATGAATTTTGGAAGTTACACCAAAAATGGTTTAGATTCGGGCTGAGTTAGACTGCTCCTTGGCCCAGTTATATCGGTCGCCGGTCAGATTGCCAGGGCACCACCATGTTGCTTTGTTCTTGACTTTTAATATCTGATCTTCATAACTCTATAACTACTAGAGTGAAGAGTTTGAAAATACTTAGAGAAAAATTTGTGAAGCACTATTCACACCTCTGTTGCTATTGGGATTCTATAAAGATTGTTCTCATCTTGTGTTGACCTACTGTTTTATTGCCCTGTTTTTTTAGGGGAGATAGGGGATAAAAAAAGCCAAAAAAAAAGAGATAGTGAAAAATAAATTAGAATCTTAAGCCGAAACGAGCTAGGCATAAAATGCAACGGAAATTAAGCTAGCTGTTCTGAATAGTAATTGTACAAACGGAGGCCAAAAGCGAATCGGCGATCTGCGGTGCAGGCATACATTTTCCAGCTGAGATGCAATCGCATACATGCAAATACCGTGGAACCTATCAAACCGGTGGTGGTAAGTATCAGGTTCCACTCCTGTCCCGTTGGGATAATAGTGGCTTCGTGCGCATTTCGAAACGGATGTACTTGTAACATATCACCGTCCTGTTAAAATTGGAGTTTTTATGACAGTAGTTGAATATATATTTGCTAAATATTCAACACATGTTATCCACGCTCATAAAGAATATGCCTGGATAGCATAGATGTTCAAGGTCTATTGTTTGTTTATTGTTTAATTGCCTAGGTGGGTTCTTTTAAGCTGTAGCTGTGGCTTTTGATATCTGGTTGTTTATGAAAGAGAGTACGAAGAGAGATAACCGTATACAATTTTAGTCAGTATAGTAGAAGTTGGTATAGTATCTACTGAAATTAACTTATAAATTACGTCTTAAAAACATGTACAGTCTATAACAAAAACAAAAAGAAACATAAACAGCAAGCTAAAAAACCCCAGCCGATATCGAGACGGGGATACAGCGCTGGAAGCCCACAACCGAAATATCATCTTACACGCTGTCATATCAAAAAGATCCTCAGCTGTTCTAATGCCGTGCTTAACCACTACGAGTAGTTTCTTGTTATAGTACTTTGGTTGGTCTAGAAGATCTCTTCTTCTCCTGTTGCTTTCGAAGAGTCCTATAAGCAGAAATGCCGATCTGAACTCTGAGAGCACTTGCACCCACTATCACAGCCACAAGTTGAACATTAAGATTTCGAGCCAAAAATGATATTTTATGATTATTGGTGAAATTAGGAAATAAGGGTAGCATTTTTATGGATTGATTACAATGCATCGCCCTCTCTCTCTTCCACTAACAACACGATTCCCTCCACTTTTGGTTTGAATTTTGAATCACGCATTTCATAGTACCAACATGCAATATACATGTAACATACTCTATACACATACACTACAATATTAGTCCAATGTATTCATTGATGTACTGTGTATTACTATATGTGTACATTGTGCGTGTTGTACATATAGAGGATACATAGATGATATACTATACAACAAGATATGTACCTAGGCACCCAGCCTATAAACTAGGAGTTCCCGCGGGCTCCACATTGAATGCAAATCCAGCCCTAGCAACCCTGCTTGTGCCAAGGCTAGCTGCGCCCACGTACGTGTACATTGTATGCACTGGACAAGTAGAGAGAGGGAATAGAGAAATGTTGTACTATACAACAATACATGTACAGCTTCAAACGTATGTACAAAGGAGATACAAAGCACCAGTGAGGATGAACGGTGGTGATGGCGTGTACCAAAGTAGATGGATGATAGTGGACATGCACCAGAATAAGTGGATGTAGACAGTGGTGGTGCACACCAGTGGTGTGGTACAATATGAGGTAGAGCTCGGAGAAGGTGATGATGGTTGCTGGTGCACACCTGTGTACAGGATGATGACAGCGCGGACGACGTGGCGGTGCGGTGGTGTACACCGGTATATTGGATGGGGACAATGGTTGATGGCGATGTGCAACAACATCGGCAGGGTTGGGGATGGCAGATTCGGAGGTAGTGAGTTAGCCGATGGTAGATCCAACGACACTGACTTCGGGGAGGGCAGATCCGGTTGTCCTAACCTCATCAACAGTGGATCCGACAGTGCCGACCTTAGTGACGATGGACTCAAAGGTAGTGGATCCAATGACGGTGGCTCAGGGATGACGAATCCGACATCAGCGAGCTCGGGGAAGGTGGTCCTGCGCCAGAGTGCCCGAGGAAGTTGAGTTCAGGGACGATGGATCTAGCGGCGCCGACTTCAAGGAGGATGGATCTGGTGGCGCCGACCTTGGTGACAGCGGATCTAGCAATGTCGACCTCGGTGACGATGGGATCAAAGACGGTGGATCCGACGACAGTGGCTTGGGGATGATAGATCTAGTGCCAGCGGGCTCGAGAAAGGAGGAGGAGGATTCAACGTCAAAGGGTTTAGGGAAGGCAGATTTGGCCATGGCGGGCATGATGGATATGGCGACACAATTGTTGAGGAAGAAGACCTCATTGGAGTTCCCTTATGCACACCTATGAGGTGCACCTAGTCGGCGACCTCACTAGAGTTGAGGAAGAAGGTTGGCAGTGCCACTTTTCTCCTCACTGAAGTTGAGGAAGAAGGATGGCCAAGTCGCTTTTCACCACACCGCCGCTTGCCTCAATGAATGGAGAGAGAGATGTTGGGTGGAGAGAGAGGGAACCAGAGAGAATGACCGGGCTAGGCAGAGGGAGAGAGGAAAGGGCAGGATAGAGATGGGATGCGAGCCCTACATGTACTATTGAGGTGCCCCATTATGTCCTATCAAAGAATTACGAAAATGTAAAAAGCAAAATAAATAGAATAGTCCACATAGATCTCGAAGCGGTACTGTAGATAGTGGGTTCATCTACTCTTAGGATCATATATTTCGTATTAGTCCCATAAGTATTTAACGAAGTCGTGATTGCAAGCGGATCTAAAATGCAAATCTGCAAACTCTATCATGAAGTGAGCCATTTTGGTGAGCATAGTGAGAAAATTGAGGCCATAGATGGTAAAAGAGGCGCCGGTGCATTTCGTCCCGTTCGAGTCCTAGTCTTAAACCAAGTGTCCATACGCCAAAGCCTGTGTCCAAATTTTTTTAAAAAAAGTATCATATTTAGACCTCATTTTGAATAGGGGATTTAATAACAATATTATGCAAAACAGTTCATTTCCTACATCAATAGAGAGAAAACTCACATTTCAAATATTTAGCCTGTTCTTTTTAGCTTATGTCTTGTAGGATAACTTTTCTGTCATTGTTTCGACGCGACTGATAGCATTTTCAAAACGGCTTATCGACTTATCGGTATTCGGTCCGTTCGTGTAAGCGCTCATGTTAGAACTAAAAACTATCAGTCACCGCTACAAGTTGCAGCCGAAAAGAATAACACCATTTACAATGCATGAATATCACATATAACACGAGAAACCCCGCAATACCCTTTTCTTTATCCAAACATAGCTGTGATGGCTGACTTACGTATCCGGAGAACTTCCCTGCCAGCATTCTTCGCTTGCTGAGATTTACGTAAGGAAAACCAAGAAATCGCGACGGTCCACGGCCTCGGATCGGACGACCACGCCTGCGCCGATAAGAGAGGTGTCCCGTACGCAACACCACCGATGGACGCGACCTGCGTCAGCCAGGAGCCGTCCGATCGATTTTGGACGACGACCAAGGCACGAAGAAATCCACGAGGGAAGCGTGCGTCTCGAGCGCACGTCGGTCGGTCCTCAATCCTCATGGAGGTTTCCAGACGGCGAGCTCTTTTCCTTCGCTTGCGTGGCCGTCTACCTACCTTTCCTTTGTTCCCCCATTTCCGTTGCATTATCACGGATGGAGCTTTAAGTATGGATTAAACAATTGCACATGTGAAACTCTGCCAGATATATTACGTTACAGCGATTACATAAGTATGTATTCTCTAAAATTGTGGAATAAAAATATAGCATTTATAAGCAAGCCGTATCTTACTCGACACATGATAGTAGTAAATAATTGCACTCATAAAGTTATAATATTTGTGTAAATGAATTACATATTTTTGATTTTTTAAAAAATTGTTGAGATAGTTTGTTTCTAAAAACGAAACCATAATGCTTGTTGAGAGGTATTTTTATATTTTTTTTAAAAGTAATTTATATAATTTTTAAAATAGAACTGAATAATAGATAGTGCTTATTTATTTTTTATGTGTTTTAAGATTAGTATTAATTAGTTTTTATATATTTTAAGATTAGTATTATTTTTATTAAAGTAGAAAGCAGAAATAACTGTTGTTTACACGCTGAAAGGCATGAACCCTTCCGCGGAAAAGAGTGGCCTGTTGTCCAAACTCCAAACTGCTCCTCCGAGCTTGATAAATAAACATCTCTCCCACTCGACGAGTCCAATTCCCCGACGCTTCCGAGTTGCCTGCTTGTACCAGTAGCTTCCATCTCCGTGCCCCTCCCTCCCTGATCGATCGAGTCAAGCCCAACCAACCCTAGGCCCTCGCGGCGGAGCCAGCCATGGCGGGGTCCATCCGCGTCACCATGGATGTCGGCGCCGACGGCGTCGCGCTCGTCACCATCTGCAACCCGCCCGTCAATGCGCTGCATCCCATCAGTAATGCCCGCCTCCTTCGCCTCAGATTTCCCCCCCGTTTTTTTGGTGGGTGGGTTCCTATGGGGCTCTGCTCGTCTAATCTCGTGCTCCGATTTGGTTCCTTCGCGTGCAGTCATCCAGGGGCTCAAGGAGAAGTACGCTGAGGCGATGGATCGCGACGACGTCAAGGCCATCGTGCTCACCGGTGAGATTTCTGTTTGATTTAGCCCCAAAACAAACGCCTTCTGGTTTGTCTATTGGGGTTCGAATCTTTGCTGTTTTTTTTTGTGTGATTGCTGTACGAATTAACGTAGTAAGCAGCGATTTTTTTTTGTTTTGTTGGTGATTTTTCCTCGCTGTAAAATTCATTGGAGACATCAATTTTTAGATTTGGGATTGTCCCGGCTTGGATTCTAGAATGGTTGTGGAGTTGTCGCCGTCGTATAATTTCGTTTGTGCTGATCTCAGTCAACTTTGGGACCTGGGAGTTAATGATTGGGTTGCTCTAGTTGTGTACGCTTGCTGGCCTGTGGAGCTGTTCAGCTGAAATAGACAGAGGCTAATCCAGTTTTCTCGCTAAAGTAGTAATTGAAGTAGGAGCAAGTAAAGAAGGGGGTTGCTGCTTGTTATAGTTTTTTTTATCACAAGGAAACCCCCTTATTTATGTACAAGTCCGAAATTTTTTTTGGTTTGTTATAGTTTTTCTATTATAAGGAATATCCTCACTCCTATGGAAATTGTACAAGGTTTTGGTTACGAACTTACAGTTACTGCAACGAAAGGCACACTTTTGCTTGTTCTATTGCTGTGTAGTGGGACTACTGCAAAGTTACATCTGAGGAATGTGTGTGTGTGTGTGGGGTGGGGGGGGGGGGTTCATAAATATCAATTCATGGAACTTGTTATCCTAGATTCAGTTCATAAAAATCAATTCATGAAACTTGTTGTTTCTGACACTTGTCGCTGTCCTAGATTCTGAATTACTTTCAAACTTTAATAGGTGCCGTAGGCAAATTTTGTGGAGGCTTCGATATCAATGTTTTCACAAAAGTTCATGAGACTGGTAAGGGGATGCCTTCATTTGTACAGTTGCTAAATTGTTTGCCCAGAGCTTACCTGTTTAGGACGGACTGTTTCTTTTCTTATACATGCAACATCGGCTTGCAGGAAACGTGTCACTTATGCCTGATGTATCTGTTGAGCTTGTGTCAAATAGGATGGAAGGTTAGGCATTTTTATTTCTAATTTTGTCATAGTTTCTCTTATGTTATGAATGGTGGAGCTCTATAGGTACATGCTCTGCCAAGATCATGATACCTGGACCTAATTGTAAAAAACTGTTTATGTGCAGAGGGCAAAAAGCCTTCTGTTGCTGCCATTCAGGGTCTTGCTCTCGGTGGTGGTCTGGAGCTGACTATGGTATGTCATTTGTGTTTCTGTCTTGCTGAACATTTTTACAGCTGATTCTTAACCTTGCAGCTGAGCCTAGTCTAAATCCTGTGTATCTTGTGAATGGCAATTTGTTCAGGGTTGTCATGCTCGGATAGCCACCCCTGAAGCTCAACTTGGATTACCAGAGCTGACTCTTGGCATAATTCCTGGATTCGGAGGTATGGATATGTCTTTCTCTGACAGCTTTCCTGCTCCAATTCCCTTGCTTTGTATTGGTTCCTGTCTTGGATCAGAATTTGATTTGAATTTACTTATTATGTAGGAACCCAACGTCTGCCAAGGCTTGTAGGTCTGCCCAAAGCAATAGAAATGATGCTGGTGGGTCTAATCTATCTTCGCATAAGTGAATTAATCCGTTACACTGTCCTAGTTGCATCTGATAAACTTAGGGTCAAAAGTTGAAAAATATACAAACTAAATTAACCAAAATAAATATAAAATAGCGAAAGACATTTTTACTTGTTGCAATACTTTGGGCAACTTGAGTTATATTCAGCTGCTATAGTTATAAGATTTTCAAAGAACAACAAATTGAAAAAAAAATCAATCATAAATACGAGTCCCACTTTAAATATTAAAGGCCTGATACATGTATGTACAATCTTACATACCTTGTACCCAATATCTTATTGTTTGAACCATGAGTGTAAATGTAATGACTCATCCGGAAAGCAAGTTCCATCATTTTTGGGTTACTCCTGTCATGGACTATTCTCATTATGGCATTCATTATGACTTTTACAGCAATCAAAATTCATTACGGCAAAGGAGGGGAAAGAATGTGGTCTCGTTGATGCGCTTTGCTCCCCTGATGAGTTGATAAAGATTTCACGCCTTTGGGCTCTGGAGATTGCTAATTACCGTAAACCTTGGATAAGATCTCTTGGCAGAACAGATAGGCTTGGTTCACTGTCTGAAGCTCGTGCTGTATTAAATATGGCAAGACAGCAAGCGAAGAAAGTTGCACCGAACATGCCACAGCACCAGGCCTGCCTAGATGTTATTGAAGAAGGGGTATTATTTGGAGGCCATGCTGGTGTTGTGAAGGTATGTACCTCCTACTATCCTCCGTTTGTCTCCTTTAAGTAGGGAACTGCAGCAAGAAGTATGTACACTTTTGCACTTCTTTTAGCTATACAGCTAACTGGGCACCAGATTTACCAAGAACTAGATTGGACCCATAATTTCGTGTCTATTTGGAATTATACTAGAAGTAGATGTCATAATTCCTGATAAGTTTAAAGTGGTAAAGTCCATATGAAAAAGCAGACATGTCTATATGGTGAGTTCTGCAGAAGAATGTAGATTTTTTTAGCTGAATTTTTTCTATAGTAACAAATTAACTTGACATTTGTGTTGGAATCAGTCCTCTGGATAACTTGAAAATAGTAACACACTTCCATGTAGTAATGGACAATACTTCTATGCTTCTTCTGTTGTTTACTGCACCTTATACATGTGTTTACTGAACATACCTGAATAAATGCAGGAAGCCAAGGTATTCAAGGAGTTGGTTCTATCAACAACATCAAGGGCACTTGTCCATGTATTCTTTGCCCAACGTTCCACGACAAAGGTTGTCTTCCAAAGTATAGTTTACCTTTTCTTTTCATGATTCACTTTTCATTTGTTGCCAATGTCTTCGATTTTTCATCAAATCATTAACCTATCTTAGAAGTAGTTCCAATGCTTTTTTTATATATATAAATGGTTACAATGCCTAGCTGCAGCACCTGTTCTTTTGAATTGACAGTAACCTGTCTTATATTTATTTCTACTAATGGAGAGCAAAATGCAAAGCTTTGAACTTTTCAATACTTAATGCAAACTTTTTCCCTTCTGTTCTTTGCACTCCAAATTAACATCAGATCCTCAAGAATTCACTTTTATAGCTATTTCTTTGTGGACATGAGAATTTTTCTTGATTGTTAAATTATACTACCATGCAAGCAGACCATGTTACAGGATATGCTACACAATCTTAACTAAGCACACTCAAAATTATAATAAGGTATCTGTGAAGGCATTAAAGCTAAATTGCTGCAGCCACATGATTTAATTTGCCAATTTTTGGTTTGCCCCTTTTTGGCTATGGATAGCTTGACGCAATTATCTGATGCACAGTTAATTTTGTATAGGTGCCAGGTGTTAATGATGTTCAGCTGAAACCTAGGCAAATAAGAAAAGTTGCTGTTATTGGTGGTGGTCTGATGGGCTCTGGAATTGCAACCGCCCTTCTTGTTAGTAATATATCTGTTTTGCTCAAGGAAGTAAACCCTCAATTTCTTCAAAGGGGACAAAAAATGATAGCAGGTCAATTTTGTAAATTACTGCTGTATTTCTTGGGACTTTCTTTCCAATAGATATTTGGATTTTGAGTTTTCCTTGACGTAATATGCAAATTTAAACTTTTCTTGTTATGCTTGTGCTTTAGGATTATCTTTCTAGTTAGATTTAAATGTTATTTTACTGATAAATACCAACGATCTTTTGCACAGGTAATCTCGAGGGCTTGGTCAAAAGAGGCTCATTGACAAAGGATAAGATGAACAAGGCCATATCACTTCTCAAGGGTGCATTGGATTATTCGGATTTCAAGGATGTTGATATGGTTATTGAGGTAGTCCTCATAAGTTCTATGATTCTAATGTGACGAAATAATTGTGTATATTTATTGGGAGTTCCTCTAGTGATTGGAACAGATCTTCGTGACAATATATTGCATAAATGAATCTTAGGAAGGTTCCCTTTAAAAATGAATCTTAGGAAGGCTAATAGATAACTTGGCCTGGTTATATAATCCATTACATATTTTCATAGCACAGACTTGTTTGTTAGGTTCTTACGACACAGTTGTTTCTTGTAGGCTGTTATAGAGAAGGTTCCTTTGAAGCAATCAATATTTGCTGAGATCGAGAAAATGTGCCCACCACATTGCATACTTGCAACAAACACATCTACCATCGATTTGAATGTTGTTGGCGAGAAGACAAATTCTCAAGATAGAATTATAGGGGCACATTTTTTCAGGTTTGTTATTTCTTGTGAGTTATGATTGTAGCACATCCTGAAAACTAGCATTATACCAAGTCATCAACTTTTGGTGTGCACTTACGAACTATGCATCAAGTTTACTGAAACACATCACTAAAATTCATTAAATGGGCATGCCAGCATGTTGCCATCACATTTTTTACGGTAGTTTTCCAACGGACTGTACACGTCTAATGGAGCTGTACAAATCTAATTTATGATGGGAATATGAACTTATTTTTCATGGAAGAAAAGGTAACTTGATGGTTATGTTAATAGGGGGAATATCCACAGTGAACCCCCTTCCCGGTGTTCACTTGTGTGGAATTTTCCAAAAAAATCTCAAAGAAAACTACTAGATGTAGGGAGAGGGATGTTCTCAGTGTTAATTTACTGCATGATAATTTATCCAATGGCCCTTACTGATGAGTCATTACTGATGATAATTGTTGATTGCTGCTGATAATAGTTGATTGCTGTTTGTGGTACATTTATCTGCAAAGACATGACTGTTGCATTATGTGATTCTATTCAAAACGTGAACCTTTTTGCAAGCTCTTTTTTAAGGATATATTAAAAAGTAGTTGTTCCTCCAAATGGATAACCAATTGGTCCTGCTCTTAATCCATTTCAAATTGATGTTTGCGTGTCCCAAAGGACAAGTGGCAGATCGTTGACTTAATTCAATTTGAAGTTAGATAGATGCCTATGACTTAATAAGGTAGTAGGCTAGTAGCTGTTGTAATTAATTTTTTAAAGGGGTCTATTTAGGAAAGTTACGGGCAACTAATTTTATTGAACTTTCACATGACATTTTCGGATAAGAAGGATATGGACATGGAAATAATACTAGGTCTCCTTGAATTTTACTGGTTTGGATATTATATTGAACATTCATGTTGTACTTGCTTATTGTGAATACATCAAGCTCATGTTATGTTGCTTCCAGCCCCGCTCATATTATGCCTTTGCTTGAAATTGTTCGGACGGAGAAGACATCACCACAAGCTATCCTTGATCTCATCACAGTTGGGAAAATTATAAAGAAAGTCCCCGTTGTGGTTGGCAACTGCACAGGATTTGCAGTCAATCGTACATTTTTTCCGTACACACAAGGTGCTCATCTTCTAGTTAGTCTTGGCATTGATGTTTTCAGAATTGATGGAGTAATAAGCAGCTTCGGCATGCCAATGGGACCTTTTCAGTAAGTGCTTCGACCCTGTTTTTGTATCTTTGTGCGACAATGGTCAATGACCTCAAATGAAGTTCCTCCTGTGCATGAACTAGCAAATGTAGGTCAATTTATATATATATATATATATATATATATATATATATATATATATATATATATATATATATATATATATATATATATATATATATATATATATATATTGATCAACGTGTTCCAGTATCATGTATTGTTTGTTATGTTTCCTAGGATAAATCATATGCAACAATAAGTTTGTTAAGGACTTCAGAGTGGTTTCTTCCTCTTTAGTAAAGTATGTTCTTGAGTTTAATTAGAATAATGTTATGGTTTCACTATTAGTGTGATGTTGTAATAATAGTGTCCACCTCTAGTAAAAAATGGTAATATCCTAGAACACGTGCGGTCAAATGTTTTGAACTTTAACTAACAATATCTGCATGAATATTTAGATCAGCCATTATTTGCATGAAAAGATACTTTAATAACACTATAGTTTTATAATGTTTTGCAAATGTATTATTGTAGAACTTGATGGTCAAAGTTGTGCTTTAGAGACCGTGTCAATGTCAAAATGTCACTTTGTGTGGCTGGATGTAGTAGTAATTAAGGATGGTGCTCTTCTAGCATTTGAATTGAATACTCTCATCAACAAAGGGTCGGTATGAGAAAGCACTGCCTTCTCCAGGTGGGATTTAACCATAATCTGGAAAGCAATGAACTGACATTCAACATCTTTCGGGATATGCTTGTTGTGCCTTAGCTAGCTTGTTACAATGAACAGTGCAGTACTCAGGCATCATTCATTGACTGTTTCAAATTTTATAATCATGATTCACATAAGTTCTTATATTTGGCTGCTTCCGTTCACCTGCAGACTCCAAGATGTGGCTGGATATGGAGTAGCATTGGCAGTAAAGGATATCTATGCTGCTGCCTTTGGAGCACGCAATTTCGATTCTGATCTAGTGGATTTGATGGCAGCCAATGGGCGGCAGGGTATGCTTCTTAACGTGCTTTTGCTCCTGCAGTGTTACAGGTTCTAGTTAATAGGATGGGATGAGACAGGAACAATAATCAATTGCACCTTTTCAGTATATACTGTTGTTACCAAGTGAAATTTCCCTGTTATCTTACAGGAAAAAGCAATGGCAAAGGTTATTACATTTATGAGAAGGGTGGGAAGCCAAAGCCTGATCCTAGTGTTCAACTTGTGATTGACGAATACAGAAGACGTGCAAAGACAATGCCTGGTGGAAAGGTCTCCCTCCCTCTAACTGTCTGAGACATGGATTCTGCATTTACCAAGAGTTGACATCCTATCTCGCTTGTTAGTGGAAGATTTTCCTGATATGGACACATTATCTTTCTTGCAGCCTGTTACTTTATCCGATCAAGACATATTGGAGATGATTTTCTTCCCAGTTGTTAATGAGGCATGCAGGGTCATGGATGAAAATGTTGTGATCCGGGCTTCTGATCTTGATATTGCATCTGTTCTTGGGATGGGCTTTCCCAAATACAGGTAGACAACCGTTGCTGGTTTCTTATTGTATCCTATGTAACTAACCAGTGACATTTTGCATTTACTTGAAATATGATTAAGTTAAAATACATGGATTGAAATTGCACAGCTGGTTGTATGCACCAGGGTTCCAAATCCCAGTGGTAACCAGTGGCAACTGGTAGAATAAAAACCGATGGTTTTTTATTTAATTCAAAATTAAAATTTGAATGTAAAAATTAGTTTATCTAATGATGCTTATATTGTTTAACACTAATGGAATGTATTAGGAAGATGTATGCACCTTCTGTGCTTGACTTCATGACTTTTGCCATAATTGCATTAGATCAGCGGTTTTTTTATTTAATTCAAATTTAAAATTTTGAATGTAACAGTCAGTTTCCCTAATAATATTTACATTGTTTAACAATAATGGAATGTATTAGAAAGATGCATGCACATCTCGTGTTTGACTATATGCTTTTTGTCATGAATGTATTAGACCGGTGGTTTTTTATTTAATTTAAATTTAAAATTTTGAATGTAACAATTAGTATCCCTAATGATGTTTACATTGTTTAACACTAATGGAATATATTAGGAAGATGCATGCACCTCCTGTGTTTGACTTCGTGCTTTTTGCCATGAATGTATTAGGAATTTTCAATTTCAAATTTGAAAAACTGGTTTTTAGCGGTTTTTCTCCGGTTTTTTGGGCGGTAACTGGCCGGTTTTTCCACTTGCTGATTTCAAATTCAAATTTTAACGCTTGAAATTTGGCTGGTTTTCTCCCATTTTTTTCCGGTTACCGGCTAGTAACCGGTACCAGTCCCCAACGGGGTTAGGCTTCTAGCGGGTTTTGGAACCTTGGTATGCACTAATACAACTTATGAACCTAATTTAATCCTTATGTAGGTTAGCATTGTATGGCATATATCAAAATGGATTCTAACACTTTATTAATTTTGGTTTAGCCCTTAATTATTAGTGAGCTTGATTATTGGAATTGTCCCATATACTAAACTTCTGCTTAGTTTTGCTGAGAGCTTTAATTGTACTCTAGCAATTTATAGCTTTAGATTTATGCAAATATCTACAACCCTTTAATTTTGTCAATCTAAGATACATCCTTTATTAGGAGGTGTAGTCCTCTATATACAATATGTATTTCATCATTTTTTTTTGTGTGTAAGGAGGTGTAGTGGCTACTAAGGGTTAGTTTTAATCTGCATTCTTTTTTATGAAGGGGTGGCCTTATCTTCTGGGCTGACACTATTGGAGCATCTTATATACATTCAAAGCTTAACAAGTGGGCTGAAATTTATGGTGCCTTCTTCAAACCATCTTCGTATTTGGAAGAAAGAGCTAAAGACGGCCTACCACTGGTACTCTCTCTTTCCAAAGATTGTCCCATGTATAATCAGTGCACGACTAGTGTAAAGTAGTTTGTTCTGCCATTGCTAGTAATAAATTTATTAACTCATAGTTTTTAGAAGTTTTTTCTTTCCAACTGCCAACATTGTGAATGATAGGTAAATGAAGTAGTAGAAGTTGGAATTCCAAAAGTTAGACAAAAACTGGAACATCTCTCCTTGGTGGACTTGCCTTTAGATTTGTGTTGGGTTGCCTTAGCATTTAAGTCTGTCATAGTTGTGATGGGTCCAAAGTTGGTTACATGGGAGTCAAAACATGGCACACACTGCTTGCATGCATCAATCATTTAGGGGCACCTTGTCAATTGGACATCCGGTAGAGTATTTGGTTTTCTGATGCTATCAGCTTGTTCGAATTAATCATGTTACAATCGCTGCAGAGCGCACCAAGCACAACAAAGCAAGCTTCGACGAGGTCACGCATGTGAGGTGCTATCCAGCAGTGGACAGAGTAATTACTTCCTTGATGAGCGTCGACAGCATGGTTGACCTACTTCTGTGAACTCAAAACGAGGTCCAGAATAGTGTCCACTCTACAACTCTTGGAGATTTCATCTTTCCCATTTTCGTAGTTGGGCTTCTGTGATAATCATAAGACTATGCGTCCTTTTGCGCAGATTTCATGCCTATATATATATAGCTGAGACTCCGGTGTGACATTCTTGTATTTGCTTAATCTGTATATGGCAATATGATGTGTAACAAGTAGAATAAAGAATCATAGCAGCCGTCTCAGCTTCTCGGTGTGCCCTGTAAGATGCATTAAGCCAATATATACACTATCTTTTTAGAAAGATGTTTCCAGTCCATACAAATCGTAGCAGCCTTCTTGGCTCTTGCCAAGCTGTGGAGGAGTAATCTCTCTGATGAACTGGAGACTTGTTTTCCATCAAGCCTCACGTTTTGCTTCGGATGAAGACGCCAAGAAAGCACAATGCCACAATTATCTCTAGGAATGGAATTTATCGAAATGGCCAAGTTCTATGCTCTATCCGGTTCAGTTGTGTTCCCCAAACAGATTTTCCTCTGCATGTGCATTCACCACATAGCTCTAGGTGACAAAAATCGATGTCCAAATCCAACCTATCGCAAAGCATGACTGGTACGTCAGGGCTCTACCAAGCTGGATGGTTGTGTTTACTTGTCCTCCTCAAGTGCTTTCGTCCCTGCGATGCTACGAACCCTTATGTTCATAGGGGTAAATAACGCTAAGAGGATGGTTGGGTGGCGGCGGCGGCGGTGTGGTTGGGAGAGAGAGAAGACCATAAACAAGAATGACAATGCTATTTTTTGCTTGATTTCAATAGCATGCAGGAGCTCTTTTATATAGATAGACTCACCTAACAGATAGAATTCAATCTTAATTATATCCCTAACAAATAGAAACTAATATCATATCTCTAATCATATCCCTAGTAAATAGAAACTAATATCTAACTTCATAATAATGAATCGGTTGGGCCCATGTTCATGACATTACACCTTTCCTGGATATGCAGCTCGTCCTCGAGCTACTAGACGGTGGCCATTGTTGCAGTTCCATGTCGACGAAGTATAGCACTTTTGGCTCCTTGTCGTGATCACGTGACAGCGCTCAGTGTCTCCTGATGTTTCTTCGGGGATGCACCCGTGGGACCTGCTGGTACCAACACTTGACGCAACCCGCCTGGCCTCTGTGAAACAGCACCTCACCTGACCACACAAAGCAAATTCGCACCAAACTGAGAGCTCACAACTGAGTTTTGGGTTTTCTCCGCCGCCTCATCTTGGAGCTTCGGCGTTGTTACTATAGCTTCTTGATGTACATGTGTGAGCCGTACTCGGTGAGGAAGTTGGCATCCTCCATGGCGGAATCCCCGCCGCCAACCACGGTGATGGGCTTGTTCTGGAAGATGGGCACGACGCCGTCGCAGACGGCGCACGTCGAGATGCCGCGGTTCCTAAGGGTGTCAGAGTCGGTGAAGTGGAGCCAGCGTGTGACGGCGCCGATGGCCACCACGACTATGTCGGCGTGGATGACGATGTCATCAGAGGCAACACGGAAGGGGCGGGACGAGAAGTCGACGGAGGTGACGGTCTCAGAGAAGATCTTTGTCCAGAAGCGCACGGCCTGCTTGCGGTAGCGGTCCAGGAGCTCGGCGCTATCCCAAGCTCCAACACTAGTCATTAGTCTAAGGTCACCACCGCTCATTCTCATGCTCTTGTTTCACAGTTCTCGGATGTCATGAGCACCGAGTTTCAGATGAGCATGATGGGTGAGTTGACCTTCTTCCTTGGCTTCCAGATTAAGCAGACTCGGGAGGGTACTTTCTTGCATCAGGGCAAGTACACTCGTGACCTCCTGAGACGCTTTGACATGAGTGATGGTAAGCCGGTGTCAACTCCGATGGCATCATCAGCTTCACTTGACCCAGATGAGGATGGCGAGCCAGTTGATCAAAAAGAGTACAGAAGCATGATTGGCTCTCTCTTATACCTCACTGTCTCAAGACTGGACATGCACTTCTCTGTGTGTCTATGTGCTCGGTTTCAGGCTTCTCCTCGCGTATCTCACCGCCAGGCAGTGAAGCGCATTCTTCGGTACCTTCGAGCTACCATTGACTATGGTATCTGGTACTCTTCCTCTTTCTGTCTTACCTTAGAGCCTACTCGGACGCAGACTTTGCTGGCAGTAGGATAGATAGGAAGAGCACTTCTGGCACCTGCCAATTCATTGGCACTTCTTTTGTCTCTTGGTCTTCTAGGAAGCAGTCTGGTGTTGCACAGTCCACCGCAGAGGCCGAGTACGTAGCTGCCGCCAGTTGCTGCAGCTAGGTACTTTGGATGGCTTTGACCCTGCGGGACTTTGGGTTAGTTATAGACAGTGTTTCACTCTTTTATGATAACACTTCTGCTATTAACATTGCCAAGAACCTAGTGCAGCACTCTTGGACCAAGCATATTGATATCAGGTATCACTTCCTTAGAGACCATGTGGAGAAGGGTGAATAGTGCTCCAGTTTGTGGAGAGTGACCACCAGTTGGCTGATATCTTTACCAAGCCATTGGATAGCTCTAGGTTTTCAGCCTTGCAGGGAGAGCTTGTGGTGGTTTGTCCTTATGAACTGTAGTGAAGGGGAGCTTTGTGCTTTACCGTTTTATTCTATTTATTATGCTCCTGTTCTCATTTTGTTGCATTGCATTTGGGTGCATTGGGTTAGTCTTTCTAGCATAGATTAGAGTGGTTCTCTTGTCTAGTTGCTTAGATGTCTTCCTCTCATCTTGTGGTTCTAGGATGCTGCTTATTAGCTGTCTCTCTTCTCACTAGGTTGAGCTCACTCACTTCTTATAGGTTCTAGCAAGGGTTGATCCACCCTTGGATAGATAGGGAACGTGTTTGCTCCTTAGTGTGTTAGAAGAGCAGTTGATAGTCCTAGTATCATATGGGGTATATGAGAGTCAGTCTGAGCCATAGTATCCTCTATATCTTGTCTATACTTTAAGGATTGCCTTTTCTAATCTTCTTCCTAGCTTCTCGTTTTTATTGCTTTGGTTCAAGGGGAGTTCATTTGGGAGCTTCTGGAGCATAATATTGACATAACTCAACTTGAACTAAAAGTGCATCACATGTTGAGGGGGAGCTGGATTTTCTTGCATTTTAGCATTCTGCATTGTAATATAATTACATGGAGCCTTGATTATTATCCTCTTATGACATGTTTACAATGCTTTATATCTTGCCATGATTTGTGGCTACTTGCTAGATTTATCATAACTTTATATGTGTCGTCAAGCCTTTGCCATTGATAAGTTGATTAAAACTACTCAACTTGAATTAAGACATGTCATGTTAGCTCCTGAGACTAGTCTGTCTTTAGTTATCTTTTTATGATTCATGCCATGTCAAAAAGGCTGAGTTGAGTCTTGAATCTTTATTGAGCTTTAGATTGAGCTATGCTAGTTTCTTGATGAAGCATGAGTTAGTACAACTATTTAAGAAAGTAAAAAGATCTCTTTTGTGTGTGAAAGAACTGATCTCACCAATTCTTTCTTATGAGACTACTTGCCATTGCACTAGGCATGAACTTAGGGGGAGTTTTGGATGACCAAGATCATATCCTTAAGCTTGTTGTTTGGAGTGGTCGCATAAGGTTGAGATCTAGCACATGACTAAAATTTTGATTGGAAACGACCATAAGTTTCAAAAGAAAAACATGTCAATTGTGCTAAATTTGCTTAACTCCAAAAAGAACCAAGTACTTAAACAAATGTCTCATTCATGAACTTGTAGCACTCTAAATTGACTCAATACTAGTTTCTTGGTTCCACTTAGATTATTGACATGGCTTGCATCACCTTTGGATACATTTAGCTAGACTATACTCTTGAATGGCTTGTCATGCTAAGAAATTCATCCAATATTCAGATTGTTACTTATGTGGCTTGGTTTGATTATACATATCTTGTCATGATCTAGGTAGCATTCTTATGTATTATGGCTTGGTGTAATACTCAAATGGTCATTATGGATAATCTTCATGGCTCTAATTGCTTAGCTTGAATAAAATTCAGCCATTTCATCCATACCATGCTTTATTTTCCTCCTTGCACCTTGATGATTTTATTACCAAAAGGGGAAGAGTATTGGAGAAAAAGCCACTTTTTGGGAGCTTTTGAGGAAAACTTGCTCTTTCTTTTGCTCTTTTGTCTACATGGTTTTGCATCTTTTGCTTCTCTTTTAGACCATGTATGACTTGCACACAAACTCAACTTTATGCGCTTTTTCTATGTTTGTCAATATACTCATCAAGGGGGAGATTGAGAGACCATATGGAGGTATCCCCATGTTTGTGATGAGTAATTGACGGTTGTGTTAGAAAGCTTCAGTTTGTTTTGGGTATTCCAGGGTTGAGTACCTTTCATTAATGCTATTGTTGATTATGCTGTTTCGTGAGGTGCTATGTGACGGTTTGTTTGTCTGTGTGGCTGCAGGACTTCGGAGCTAGGTCATGGTGAGGCGAGGTGGATCGGGACTAGGCACAGGAGGTGTTGAGGTCCTGAGAGACCATGTGGCCGTGACTCCATGTGAATGATGAGTAATTGACAAAGGTTTAGGATAGTCGAGTTTGGATTGTGTGGTCGGACCATGTCGTTGCAGGGTGCAATGGGCTAGGTCGGACTTTGGTCAAACTTGGTCGTATGGGTTTAGGACGCCTATTCTTGGTTTCGACAGGTTCAGACTTCATCTGTGGTAAGTGTGATGGTATTTATGCTTTCATGTATCGAGCGGTGCTATTTGACGTGTTTCTTGTCTGTGTGACTGCAGGACGTCGAGTTGGAGTCGTGGCGAGACACGGTGGACCGGACTAGGCGTAGGTGGCGCTGAGGTCAGAACGGTCGGGATGTGTCGAAGACGACGTGGACTCGAGGTGGTTGCGAGGCGTGCGAGGCAAGGAGCGCGGAAGCTTCCCGGAAGGTGCAGGAGGGGCGAAACGGGAATTTCGCAAGGCTGCACAAGCGGGAGCGGGCTCCGTTGGACGTAGCGGGCGTAACGGGGCGGAGACCCGTTAGCCAAGCGCTATAAAAGGAGAGGAGGGGCTGCATGCCCACTTGAGCACTTCATTGGATTTTAGGGTTTCCTTTAGTCAAAATGAGCTTTAGGGTTAGCTTTGGCTTTAGGCTTTAGTTGGTGAGGTTTGTTGGTGGAGGCAGAGGTGTGCTCCCTGCTTGTCCCCTTTGTTGTTCTCTGTGTGTTCTTGAGAGAAGGATGGAGAGTTCTTGATCAATCCAAGCATGTATGGGGAAGTAGAGAGTATGTGAGTTGAGAACCCTCATGTAATCATTCCTCTTGTATCAATCATGTATCTCTCTTTCTCTAGATCAATATGAGATGGTGGATTTTGAGTCTTATTGCTCTCTGTTGTTCATTTCTCTACGATGCTTTCTATGTGGATTTCTTGACTTTTTGATTCTCGAGTTCTTGCTTGCTGGTTTTGGCCAAAATGGGTTGCTCTATGTTGGGATAGTGCCTCAAGATCATTTGATCAGTTAAAATCCCAAAAACCCATCTCTAATTTCATATTTCGTTTTTGAGCCTCCCCTGTTCATGTGTTGCCTTCCTAGGTTTTGGTGCTGTTCTTGATTCCCTTGTTGAGATGGCTTGAAATTTGGTATGAAGAGTCCAGAGGCTATTAATTAGCTACCCTCAAAATTTCATAGCCAAAGGATCAACGGTTGGGGAGTAATTTGGTTTTTGGCTCGGTTCTTGCAAGATTTCAGATTTTTACCCAAATATGAAATTCTTGTTTCTTGGAGGGGTTTTCTTGAAATTGGCTCTTGGCTTAGTCTTCTGGGAGTGTTCCCTAGCTATCCTCAAAGTTTCCCAAGCCAAGAATCCAAGAATCATTGCGAATCTCTCAGTTTTCAGAAAATCCCGTTTGCTGTTTTTCTCGAGAGGTACTACCGCTCCTGGAGAGGTACTACCGCTCAAAGGTACTACCTCTCGGACCAGCGGTACTACCGCTCAGCGGTACTACCGCCCGTCTCAGCGGTACTACCGCTTGGGGTCAGAATTTTCCCGATTTGATTTTTCTCGCTTGCTGGTCTCTGTATTTGTGTTTTTCCTGCTGCTGGGGTGTCTTGTGAGCACTGGTCTTCTACCTTCATAGCTCCCATAGCTATTGGAGAAGAAGATACGTGTTGGGGGCGATTTTTAGAAAGCGACATTCACCCCCCCTCTATCGCCATTTTGGTTCTACAATTGGTATCAGAGCAGGTTAGCTCTTTTCAATAGATCTTAACCGGTCTCAAGAGCCATGGCGACGGACAAGTACTCGACCAAGCCGCCCGTCTTTGATGGCATCGATTACCCTTTCTGGAAGAGCCGAATGGAAACATACATCCAGGCTCAGGGTTATGCCATCTGGCGGAAGGTGAATGTTAGGTATGCTGTTCCTGCCGATGAGAACATCAATGTGGCAAACATGCCCGATGTTGAGGCAAATGCGAAGGCAAGGAACATCATTATCCAGGGCTTGAGCAGAAGCGAATTCGATCGCATCTCTCACCTGTTGTCCGCCTACGACATCTGGGTGACCCTCGACGCATACCATGAGGGCGCCACCCAGATCAAGACGGTTCGACATGACCAGTTCAAGCGAGAATACAACAAATTCGAGATGCTTGCTGGTGAGTCCCTCGATGAGTGCTTTGCGCGCTTCCACAAGATCTTGAGCAACCTCCGAGCGGTCGGTCTCACATACCCCGACTCGGACAACGCTCGTCAGATGCTCGCGACACTTGATCTGCGTGTTTGGGAGATGAAAGTGACCACCATCAAGGACACGACAGACCTCTCGACCTTCACTCTTGATGCGCTGTACTCGCGCCTCAAGACTCACGAGATTGACGTTGTCTCTCGTAGGTCGAAGTCACAGTCGATGGCTTTGGTCACTGATCCCACGTTGGCTTCTGGTTCCTCTTCTTCTGGTTCTCTTTGCGGTTTCTCCCTTGCTGCTCTCTGTGACATAAGTGATGATCAGTTAGAGCAGCTTGCGGATGATCAGCTGGATCTCCTTGCTCGAAGATTCTCCCATGCTTACAAGGGGAGGAGGGACAGAAAGAGAGGAGGACCCGTGATTTGCTTCGAGTGTGGTGGCCCCAACCACATTCGGGCAAACTGCCCCAAGCTGGAGAAGGGCAAGAACGACTACGGCGGTTCGGGAAAGATCGACTACACCGACAAGAACCGCAACAAGAAGCCTCCAGCTCAGACGCTGGGAAAGAAGAAGTTCCGCAACTTCGGGAAGGCCAAGAAGCTCTTCCACCGCGTCCTCACCGCCTTTGACGACCTCGACCTCAGCGAGGTGGAGGCATGGAGCGACGACGACGGGACGGGTGACCAAGAGCCCAAGGATGGCGGCGACGACTTCTCCGGCATGTGCTTCATGGCCCTCGAGGGCGAACTAGGCGACAGCGAGTTGTACTCCGACTCGGACGAGGTATGCCTCACCTACGACCAGCTCAATCATGCATTTCTTAAGCTAGGTGGTTTTCATGCTAGAGCTAGGGCTAGGTGTACTGAGTTAGAGAAGGAAGTAGATAGACTATCACGGGAGCTTACTTTACTTACATCTGCTCCCTCCCGTGATGATTGTGATACTTGCTGTGCTCTGTTGGATGACATGGAGAAACTAAGGACCTCGCATGATAGTGTGTCCTCCGAGCTTGATACTGTTAAGGTGGAGAATGTTAGTTTGCTTGCTGAGTTAGAGTTGAGTAGGATGGCTGTTACCCTTCTTACTACTGATGAGACTACTTCTCCCACCTCATGTGAGGTTAAGGACATTGCTGTTAGAGGACCTTATGCCATGCACCTTGATCTGCCCGAATCTTGTGAAACTTGCAATAACTTAAAGATGAACTTAAAACGACAGATCATAAAATTGCTGAACTACAAGCTTCTTTACTTGAGCCGATTGATTCATGTTTGAACTGTCCTAAGTTAACTGCTGAATTGAAGCTGTCTCCAAACAGTTTCAAGATATGATTGATCATGATAGGAAGTTGGCTCGGTATGCTTCTAAGGATCCTGTTAGCTCACCATGCAAAAATTGTGATAAACTAAAAATTGACTTGATTGCATTGGATGAGAAATGTGTGAAGCTAACTAAGGACCTATTAGAGAAGCAACCTTCTGCTTGTATTGTCTGTGCTGAGAAGGGGGAGAAGCCCCAGGGTAAGGTAGAGACGCCTAGCGACGTGAACCAACCTGCTAGCAGTAGGACTGTCCATTTTGAGTCGGCTGTGCGTGCACAAGCCATTCGTACCTCTGCTATTGGTTCTTCATCTGTTCCCTTACCTACTGCTGTTCCCTCTTCCCCCTGCTCTTCTTGCACCTCTCTCCTTCGGGAGTGTCAGTATCTTATGAACACTCTCGAGAGGTTTGTAGGAGGCAAGAAGAAGCTTAATCTTATTCTGGACCAGTCTAAAATTTGCAAATTTAATCAAGGTCTAGGATATGATTTTTATGAGGACATTAGGAAGCATCCACCTGCTATTCTCAGACCCATAGTAGGAGGTGCGATCGAGGTTGAGCCCAGGTCTGATGAGGTCAAATTCAAATCAGCGGGCTTTGTCCAAGGGATATCTGACAGCAAGGTGATTCCACCTGCTGCTTCGGCCTCTCAGAAGCCGAAGCCCTCTCGTGCTACTTCCACCACTCAGAAGGTGAAGTACCACTGCACCTTCTGTCAGAAGGATGGACACACAGTCAATCGATGCTTCAGGCGCGCCAAGATCGCGCGTAGAGACCGTGTTGAGTCCCTTAGGGGAATTCAGGGTCAGCCCTAGATCCTGAGTGCACCTAAGACCAACACGAGGTCTAGGCTTGTTCTAGCTGATGGGTTTGGGCAGCATCGAGGACTTGGTTTTTCTGAGTCTTCTGGTTTTCGTCCTCATGCTGCTCTTGGTCGTTACTTCCGCCGTCCTGAGGGTAGATCTCGTTTCATCCATCGAGATAGCTACCCGCGGCGTGATCAGCATGTTGCCGGTGTTCCGACTCGCTCTCCCGTAGCAGTCGGACCCCGCAACAGCTTCAGGTCTGCTCACAGACCTTCTGCTGTGAGTGACAGAGAGCGTAGGGTAGATAGAGGTCAGTCGTGCTTGACTACTTCATCTGCTCGACGTGTTGTTCAGTATTGGGTGCCAAAATCTCTCTTGATTTATCCCAGTACTGAGACTTTACTCTCTGTTTGACTCAGGTTCGCCGGGCAGGAAAGGGAAAGGTTTGGCTTGTAGACTCCGGGTGCTCACGACACATGACCGGAGATTCTCATTGGTTTTCTTCCCTTGCCTGTGCTCCAAGTGATGAGACGATCACCTTCGGAGATGCTTCATCTGGGCGCGTCATCGCCAAAGGTACAGTGCGCATTAATGATTCTTTCATCTTGAAAGATGTTGCCTTGGTTAGTAAGTTGCAGTATAATTTGCTCTCAGTCTCTCAGCTTACCGATGACGGTTTCGAGGTGAGCTTTAAGAAAAACAATTGCAAAATTCTTGATTCTTCGGGTAGTCTGGTTTGCGGGATTTCTCGTTTTGGGAGGATCTTTCGTGCTGATTTTTCTGAGTCTTCTGGTGATCCTCTCAGGTGTTTAGTTGCTTCTGAGTCCCGCGACCTTTCCTTCTGGCATAGGAGACTTGGTCATATAGGCTTTGACCATTTGACTCGAGTTAGCGGTCACGATCTCATTCGTGGTCTGCCGAAACTCAAGATGGTCAAAGATCTTGTTTGCGCTCCATGCCGGCACGGCAAGATGGTTGCCGCTTCTCACCCTCCGGTCACAGTTACTATGACCGATGCACCAGGACAGCTGCTCCATATGGACACAGTTGGACCAGCCCGAGTGCAGTCAGCAGGAGGGAAGTGGTATGTTCTTGTCGTGGTCGATGACTTCTCGAGGTATTCTTGGGTGTTTTTCTTAGCCTCGAAGGATGAGACATTTTCACATTTCCGAGGTCTTTTCAGTAGGCTTTCTGTTGAGCTCCCAGGTGCCTTACGAGCGATCCGCAGTGATAATGGCACGGAGTTCAAGAACTACTTTGAGAGGTTCTGCGATGAGACAGGTGTAGAGCATCAGTTCTCCTCTCCGCACGTCCCACAGCAAAATGGCATCGTGGAGAGAAAGAACCGTACCTTGGTCGAGATGGCCAGGACGATGCTTGATGAATACTCTACACCGCGGAAGTTTTGGGCTGAGGCTATAGCCACCGCGTGCCATGTCTCAAATCGAGTTTTTCTGAGGGCACACTTGCACCGCACTTCTTATGAGTTGAGATATGGGCGAAAGCCCAGCGTCTCTCATTTTCGTGTTTTTGGTTGCAAGTGTTTTATCTTGAAGTCTGGGAACCTAGATAAGTTCGAGTCACGTTCCTGTGATGGGATCTTTCTAGGCTACTCAACTTCTTCGCGGGCTTATAGGGTCTGTAACTGCGAGTCTAGCAAAATGGTAGAGACCTATGAGGTGACCTTTGACGAGGCCAGTCCGGGGACTAGGCCCGATATCTCAGGTTCGTTAGAGCAGTCCGAGACCATCTTCATGGATGACGAGGACGATGGAGACGACGGTTGTCTACCTGATCCTATCCCTCATCCACCCCTTGAGGTGCCTTCTTCCACCGCACCTCGAGGCGATCAGCCCTTGCCTTCTGCTTCCTCTGGAGCTAGTGGCTCTGTCCCTACCTCGTCAGCTCATGAGGTAGAGGTCACTTCTTCATCTCATCCTGGACCTCCTAGACATATCCAGAAAGCTCATCCTTTAGAGCAGATCATTGGAGACCTCTTCGAGCGTGTTACCCGCTCAAAATCTGGCTTATCTCAATGTTGTCTCCATTCTGCTTTCATTGCCTCCTTTGAGCCCAAAGATGTTTCTTATTCTTTATCTGATGAGTCTTGGGTCAATGCCATACATGAGGAGCTAGAAAATTTTGAGAGGAACAAGGTCTGGTCGCTTGTCGAGCCCCCGCGAGGTCACAATATTATTGGGACTAAGTGGGTGTTCAAGAACAAGCAGAGCGAGGATGGAGTGGTTATTCGGAACAAGGCTAGACTGGTAGCTCAGGGGTTCTCCCAGGTTGAGGGTCTAGATTTCGAGGAGACCTTTGCCCCTGTAGCTCGACTTGAGGCCATTAGAATCCTGCTTGCCTTTGCAGCTTCTAAGGGTTTCAAGCTTTACCAGATGGACGTCAAGAGTGCCTTCCTTAATGGAGTCATTGAGGAAGTAGTCTACGTCAGACAGCCTCCAGGTTTCGAAAACCCCAATACCCAAACCATGTCTTCAAGCTTTCCAAAGCGTTGTATGGACTTAAGCAGGCCCCCAGGGCTTGGTATGAGAGACTTAAGTCCTACTTGTTGAGTCATGGGTTTGAAATGGGTAAAGTAGATAAGACCTTGTTTATCCGTAGGCCTGGCAATGACCTTCTGCTCGTCCAGATCTATGTCGATGACATTATCTTTGGCGGCTCTTCCCATGCTCTGGTTTCACAGTTCTCGGATGTCATGAGCACCGAGTTTGAGATGAGTATGATGGGGGAGTTGACCTTCTTCCTTGGCTTCCAAATCAAGAAGACTCGGGAGGGTACATTTCTTCATCACGGAAAGTACACTCGTGACCTTCTAAGACGCTTCGACATGAGTGATGGTAAGCCTGTGTCGACTCCCATGGCTTCTACAGCCTATCTTGACCCAGATGAGGATGGCGAGTCCATTGATCAGAAGGAGTATCGCAGCATGATTGGTTCCCTCTTGTACCTCACTGCCTCGAGACCGGACATACACTTCTCCGTGTGTCTTTGTGCCCGGTTTCAGGCTTCTCCTCGCGTATCTCACCGCCAGGCGGTGAAGCGCATCCTTCGGTACCTTCGAGCTACCATTGACTATGGTATCTGGTACTCTTCCTCATCCTGTCTTTCCTTGAGAGCCTATTCGGACGCAGACTTTGCTGGCTGTAGGATAGATAAGAAGAGCACTTCGGGCACCTGCCAGTTCATTGGCACTTCTCTCGTTTCCTGGTCTTCAAGGAAGCAGTCCGGCGTTGCACAGTCCACCGCAGAGGCCGAGTACGTTGCTGCAGCCAGTTGCTGTAGCCAAGTGCTTTGGATGGCCTCGACCCTGCGGGACTATGGGTTAGCCATAGATAGTGTTCCACTCTTTTGTGATAACACTTCTGCGATTAACATCGCTAAGAACCCAGTGCAGCACTCTCGGACCCAGCATATCGATATCCGTTATCACTTCCTTAGAGACCATGTAGAGAAGGGTGGCATCGTGCTCCATTTTGTGGAGAGTGACCACCAGTTGGCTGATATCTTCACCAAGCCTTTGGATAGTTCGAGGTTTTCAGCTCTGCGGGGAGAGCTTGGGGTGGTCTGTCCTTATGGACTGTTGTGAGGGGGACTTTGTACTTTACTGCTTTACTATTTTTATTATGCTCTAACTCCTTTTCTGATTGCATTGCATACGGGTGCATTGGGTTAGTCCTTCTAGCATAGGTTAGAGTGTTTCTCTAGTCTAGTTGCTTAGCTGTCTTCTTCTCATCTTGTGACCTAGGGTTCTGCTCTATTAGCCGCTTCTCTTCTTTTACTAGGTTGAGCCCACTCACTGCTTTCAGGTTCTAGCAAGGGTCGGGCCACCCTTGGGTAGACGGGGTACGTGTTTGCTCCCTAGTGAGGTAGATTACCGTCTAATAGTCCTAGTATCATATGGGGTAGATGAGAGTCAGTCTGAGCCATAGTATCATCTATATCTTATCTATGCTTTAAGGACTGCCTGTTTGCTGTTTTCTTTCCCAGCTTCTCGATTTTATTGCTTTGGTTCAGGGGGAGTTCATTTGGGAGCTTCTGGAGCTTAATATTGACTTAACTCAACTTGAATTAAAAGTTGCATCTAATGTTGAGGGGGAGCTGGACTTTCTTGCATTTTCAGCATTCTAGCATTGTAATCAATCTGCATTGAGCCTTGATTATTATCCTGTTATGACATGCTTCAATGCTTTACACCTTGCCATGACTTGTGCTTAGTTTGCTAGATTTATCATGACTTCATATGTATAGACTAGCTCTTTGCCATGATAAGTTAATTAAAATTGCTCAACTTGAATTAAACTTGTCATGCTAGCATTTGAGTCTAGTCTCTCTTGAGCTATCCCTTTATGATTCATGCCATGTCAAGTAGGCTAAGTTGAGCGTTGAATCTCTATTGAGCCATAGTTTGAGTTGTTTTAGTCTCTTGATGATACATGAGTTAGTACAAAATGTTAAAAAGCAAAAATATCTCTTTTGTGCGAAAAAACTGATTTCACCAATTCTTTCCTATGAGACGGCTTGCCATTGCACTTGGCACGAACTTAGGGGAAGTTTTGGATGACCTAGACTATCTTCTTAAGCTGCTTGCTTGGAGTAGTCGCATAAGGCTTGAGATCTAGCACATGATAAAGCAAAAATCTGGTTGGCAACAACCATGAATTTCAAAAAAAAATATGTCATTTGTGCTCCATTTGCTTAAGCTTCAAAAAGAACCAAGTACTTTAACCAAAGTTTCAATCTTGAGCTTATAGCACTCTATTTGGACTCAATGTTAGTTTCCTTGTTCCGCTTAGCTTATTGACATGGCCTGCATCATCCTTGGATATCTCTAGTTAGACTTTGCACATTGATGACTTGACTTGCTCACTAAAATGCATTACATTTCAGATTGTCATCTATGTGCTCTAGCTGGCTTACATATATGTTGTCATAATCTAGATAGCGTTTTATTGAGTTATGACTTGGTGTATTACATTATGGTCATTATGGATAATTCTCATGGCTCTAAATGCTTAAATAAACAAACTTCAGCCATATTCACCCATTATGTCATATTCTCTCTATTGCATCTTGATGTGTTTATTGCCAAAAGGGGGAGAATAGAGAAGAAAAAGTCTGTTGGGAACAGTTTAGAGCTTTGGAGATCAATTTGCTCTTTCTTGTTGCTCTAGTGTTCCTTCTGTCGACTTGGTCATTAGCTTCATTCCCTTCTTTGGACCATGTTGGATTCTTCAAAATCAAACTCAACTTAATGCTTTTTCTGAGTTTGTCAATATACTCATCAAGGGGGAGATTGAGAGACCATGTGGTCGTGACTCCATGTGAATGATGAGTAATTGACAAAGGTTTAGGATAGTCGAGTTTGGATTGTGTGGTCGGACCATGTCGTTGCAAGGTGCAATGGGCTAGGTCGGACTTTGGTCAAACTTGGTCATATGGGTTTAGGCTTTAGTTGGTGAGGTTTGTTGGTGGAGGCAGAGGTGTGCTCCCTGCTTGTCCCCTTCGTTGTTCTCTGTGTGTTCTTGAGAGAAGGATGGAGAGTTCTTGATCAATCCAAGCATGTATGGGGAAGTAGAGAGTATGTGAGTTGAGAACCCTCATGTAATCATTCCTCTTGTATCAATCATGTATCTCTCTTTCTCTAGATCAATATGAGATGGTGGATTTTGAGTCTTATTGCTCTCTGTTGTTCATTTCTCTACGATGCTTTCTATGTGGATTTCTTGACTTTTTGATTCTCGAGTTCTTGCTTACTGGTTTTGGCCAAAATGGGTTGCTCTATGTTGGGATAGTGCCTCAAGATCATTTGATCAGTTAAAATCCCAAAAACCCATCTCTAATTTCATATTTCGTTTTTGAGCCTCCCCTGTTCATGTGTTGCCTTCCTAGGTTTTGGTGCTGTTCTTGATTCCCTTGTTGAGATGGCTTGAAATTTGGTATGAAGAGTCCAGAGGCTATTAATTAGCTACCCTCAAAATTTCATAGCCAAAGGATCAACGGTTGGGGAGTAATTTGGTTTTTGGCTCGGTTCTTGCAAGATTTCAGATTTTTACCCAAATCTGAAATTCTTGTTTCTTGGAGGGGTTTTCTTGAAATTGGCTCTTGGCTTAGTCTTCTGGGAGTGTTCCCTAGCTATCCTCAAAGTTTCCCAAGCCAAGAATCCAAGAATCATTGCGAATCTCTCGGTTTTCAGAAAATCCCGTTTGCTGTTTTTCTCGAGAGGTACTACCGCTCCTGGAGAGGTACTACCGCTCGGACCAGCGGTACTACCGCTCAGTGGTACTACCGCCCGTCTCAGCGGTACTACCGCTTGAGGCTAGAATTTTTCCGATTTGATTTTTCTCGCTTGCTGGTCTCTGTATTTGTGCTTTTCCTGCTGCTGGGGTGTCTTGTGAGCACTGGTCTTCTACCTTCATAGCTCCCATACCTATTGGAGAAGAAGATACGTGTTGGGGGCGATTTTTAGAAAGCGACATTCACCCCCCCTCTGTCGCCATTTTGGTCCTACAGGTCCAGACGGTCGGAGATGCTAAAGATGATCGAGGCTGCTGAGGTGGTTGCGAGTCGGGAGACGAGGAACTAGAGCTGGAGCTACCGGTGATGGACACGACGGGCAATGACGAGTGAACCGGGACTAGGCTCAGGAAGGAGTCGGAGGTCCAGACGGTTGGATGTCGGTTGCGGTCGTGTGCGATGGAACAGACCAGGACTAGACGGTGGAGTCGGAGGTCTCGGTCGGAGTCAGGTGGACACGACGAGCAGCGACGAGGCGGATCGGGACTAGGCACAGGGAGGAGCTGAGGTCCAACTGGTCAGGATGCCGGGTGCAGTCGTGTGCAGCAGATCGGACCGGGACTAGACTCAGGGAGGAGTCGAGGTCCAGACGGTCAAGGTGCCGGTTGCGGGAAGCTTCCAGGAAGGTGCTTGAGGGCAATTTGGAGAATTGACTCAAGTGGCTGTTTCCCTCAAATTCTGATGAGGGTTTTGACATTTGCCTTAAGTGTGTGGGAGTTAGGGAGTGGATGGTGGCTGCCACTTCTTGAACTTCTAATTGAGGGTGTGTGTTGTGTGATAAGAGGAGGAGGGGTGCTGTCTTCTCCTCAAGCTGGTAAGCAAGAAAGCAAGGCAGAAGTAGTCTGAGGCAAGCAAGGAAGTAGTAGAGGCAGTGCTCTGTGTGTGTGCATGTGTTCTTGAGAGAACCATGTAGTGAGCAAACAATTCTTCCCAATTGCGTATGGGGACGTAGTGAGATGGTTTTAATTTCTGTGTAATCATTCATCTCCTAGTATCAATCTGAGTTTCAGCTTTTAAGAATTGTGTTGGTTGTTTTCTTTGCGATGTCTCTGTGCTTCTCTGTGTTTTGAGTATTTGGGTTGATTCTTTTTCTTAAGGATATGAATCCTTTCTGCTCTGTGAGGGAAATTTGCCTCAAGGTCAAGTGACCAGTTATTCCCAAGAGCAATAGCAAGAATCAATGAGTTTTTATCTCCCTGAGTTTGCAGCTCATTTCCTCTGTTTCTAAAATTCTAGGGTTTGGAGTCAGGGTATTCTTGCTCAATTGGTTCTCTAAGTGGAAAATGGTATTTGATGAGTGGTTCTCTCTTCTGAGGTTACCTCCCTAGCATTTTCAGAAAATCTTGAGCAAAAGACTAGAGAATGTTGAGAAATTGGCAATTTGTCTCTCTTGCTGTCTAGTTTTCAGCAAAATCAGATTTTGCTTTTGTGTTTGGGATTTTGCTTGCTTCCTTCACTCTCTAAAATCAAATTGATATTTAGTTTAAAGTCCTTGTGAGAGAGGATTGAGAAGAGAAGCAAAAAATTCCCTCATTTCCCTGTGTTCAGCTGTCTTCAGTAAAACCTGTGCAAGAAAATTTCAGTCGAAGCTCTGTTTTCAGGGGTCGGTCTGAGCTCTAGGGTTTCGGCCGGTCAGACCGGTCCCTGGCCGGCGGTCAGACCGGATATGGGTCGGCAGTCAGACCGGTGCTGTACGGGCGGTCAGACTGGTGTAGTGTGTGCGGTCAGACCGCAATAAGACCAGTAGTCAGATCAGTTTTATACCTGTGGTCTGACCGGCCTCGTTAGTTTTGTCTGACCGGCCTGGGATGCCTTTCCTTGATCCAATTTCTTTTCATTGTTTTGTTTGCCGATCTTTCTCTGGATGCCAGTAAGCATGAACTCTCCTTCTTCATAGCTTCTGTAGCTATCGGAAAGGAGGCGTTGTGAGGATACTTTGGGGGCGAATTTTAAAAAGGCATCATTCACCCCCCCTCTGTTTCCATTTCCGATCCTACACCAAATGTCAATAGAACACACACTAGTCCTTTGTATCCAGCAATCTCTTCGAAAACATTGGGTCCCCTAAACAAAAACCTCGATATCTTAATTCTATGAATGAAAAAACAATTAGCATGTTGTGATTCCTCCAAGTTATTAGCAAATTATCAAGGAGGTGCATTGTTCGGACAATGTGAAGAAGTATTCCAAGCAAACAAATTCACTAATCTTAAAGGAAGTGTAGAATTTGCTAGCCAGTGCATGCCCTAGGAAAATATTTGCTAGTTAATAAGTAAATAGAAATAGAACTAGAAAATGCCTTAATTAGCAACCAAGCATAGCCATTCCTTTCCAATTCTAATAGCAATAAATCCAGATGTTCCTTGACTCGCTCACTCTAGTCGAATTCCAACTGTCACGAAATTAGGATTTGGTTTGAACAAATCGGAGGGAGGAGCTTACAATGCACACTACACATAATCCAAAGACAGAACATATTTGTAACATCATGCTTTTCAGAGTTTATTTGAAACTTATAAAAGAAAATTCACCATTTGGATTTTTCTAAAATTAATTAAAGCTTAAATTGAATCTTTATTAATCGAAAGTATTCAATATGACTAAATTAAACTTCAACATTTGCTGAAAGTATTTATTTGGGTTCCTTGTGCTTCAAGGATTTGTTGGGAATTTTCTGAAATTTGTTTGGGTTTACTTACTATTTTCTAGAGCTCAATTTAGTTTAATCCAATTTATGAAAATAGAAAATATCTAGATATTCCACTAAGGCCTAATGGGCCGAAGCCCTTTCCCTGGCCCATCCTTCCCCGCTCCGGCCTAGCCTAACCTACCCACGCCTGTCACATGTCGGTGATCGGTGTCTCGCCTCCATGTGCACACACCATCCATGTGGTAGCCATCCTAGGCTTGCCCGTCACCCACACTGCTGCATCCAACTGTCCACCTGTCATAATGCATGTCATTGTCCTCACGGACTCTTGGCCATCTCTGCCTCGGACACACCTCAGCATCTGTGTCCTTGCCGCCCTGGACTTCGTGCCGTCGCCGCCTCAGACACCTCGGTGTCCACACCTATAAAACTGTGGCCGCTCCCTCGTTTCCTACATCTAGCAATGCCGTCACCCTCACAGCCATGCTTGATGCTTTGCTGTTGCCTCACCGTCGTGCCAAGATTTGTTGTTGTCATTGTCTTTCACGCCAGCCACTGTCCATCATCCTTGTCGGTCAGCCGTCCACCGCTGCTCGTCGAGCTGGTCTTTCCTCTCCTATCCCACACTGCCGTCTCTCTGGTGAGTCCGCCGTTCACCACGCTGCCTCGCTCCAACTGTGCCTCTTCTATACCACCCTGTTCCCTTGGTTCGCACGTAGTGTGCTGTCCCGCTCGACCGAAGAGCCACCTAGGTCCTTGCGCCGGACGACATCAGCGCCGATGTTAGACCACACTCGTGCCATGCGTCGCTTCACCTTCTTCATGAACCCAATCCACCATGCATTGAACCACTGACGTGTGGGTCCCCCATGTCAGATCCACAGCACTGTGAACCCGTAAGTTGAGCCGAGCCGAGGCAGCTGCCATGTCAGCCCTAGGTCCATGTGTCCGCCATGTGTCGTGCCACATGGGTGCCATGCTAGCCACCTAAGCCATCCCATGTGCCACGTCAACATGCCAGTCACCCTACCACGTCAGCAGTGCCACCTGTCATGCCACGTGTCAAGCCACGTTAGCCCTAATGCCTAGTCAGCTGCCGCGTTAGCAAGTCCCGTCGCTAGTGCACTATTCCTGTGAGCCGAGTTCACCGTAGACTTGCTATTCCGTGCACCTGGTCCACATCACAGTAGCATTTCCTAATTTCCAGTATTTTCTTTACATTTAATTTTCTAAGAGCCCATTCTTCTCTATCTTAGCTCCGATTGACTCGATTCTTTTTTTCCTAAATTCATCTAAAATTGAGCTCTATCTTTTGGTTCTAGTTTTGAAGTTTATTTGAATTTTATTTGTGCCTCGTTGTTGGATCGAAGTCGGCGACAGAGGGGGGTGAATGTCGCTAATTAAAAATCCCCGAGGTACTCTCACTCTTTTCTTCTTCTCCGATAGCTATTAACAGCTATGAAGAAACAGTATACTGGAAGGAATTGAAACTATGAAATTAACCTTGCTCAACGGAGAGAATAAACACTGAAAATCAAGCTCAAATAAAAGAGACAACAAAGAGAAAACAGCTGCTGTCCTAAAATAGATTACTACCAGAAAAATAAAAGCAAAGAAGGCCAACCAAAGCACAAAACAAGAAGAGAATAACCAAAAGCTGCTCCTTGCCAAAAGATCTTTTCTGCGTGCAGTCCTATTGCATTCGGCCAAACTGATCAGAGCCACAAGAAATTAGAATTGGTAGATTGAGGACTGCACTTACTGAGACAAAGAAAGTATCAGTGGCATACAAGATCTCACAGGATGCTGCAGCTAACAAAAGCTCACAACAAATGGTGCTTCACTGAACACAAACCAGAGATATAGACAGCGAAAAAGAGGGACATGAGTGCAGATACTTGCCCAGCCGAGTACAGACTAAAAAGGCCACAAAAAGACATAAAAACGCTGCTGCACCAAACTGAAATGAACAAATAAACTTGCTGCCAAACCAAACAAAAAGGGACAAGGCTACTTGCTGCCGAAACAAATAAAGAAAAAAGGCAAAGCTGCTAGCAGCCTAGCTGCATATTTTGCCGCACAAAAGGTAAAAACAAAAAGAGGAAAGCAAAGCTAACAGGATGCAGCTTAGCTAGCAGCAAAGAGACTAATTGAAGAGGAAAAAGATGCAGCCGAGAGATGCATATCCATTGAATTCAGTTCATGGATAGATCTTAGATTTGTAAATATATGGCTGCACACTCTAAACTCCAACAAGATCAAAGTCTCTACTCACAAGAAATGCGAGAAATAAAGAAGACCAGTGTGCAGAAAATAAAGAACAAGAGCAAGAAGGGATAGACATGAAACCATAGCAACTCAAATAAAACCTCTCAAATTGAAATCGATACATAGACATGACACGATTACAAGGGGTCGTTCTCAGCTCATCTCTCTCTCAATCTCACACTAACTAAGTCTCCATACATGCTTGAAAATCAAGAACTCATAGCACACATGTAGGAGACAAACTTACACACACTCTCTCAAGCCATCTCTCCAAAAATTCTACCATTTTTCATGCATGGAGAGAACCAAATAAAACCCTAACTCTTACACCCATTCTCACACCTCTCTCCACTAGAGAGCATCCTCTATTTATAGCCTTCACTAATGGGTTTACAACCCACTTTACCCATTAGCTCTCAACAACTCATGGCGCTTTATCCACAATCCACTTCCTTTAGTGCAGCTTTGCGTATTCACCAAAACGCCCCTCGCGCACCTTCCAGGAAGCTTCCTCATTCCTTACCCTCCAAGCCACGCAGTCACCTCGAGTCCTCGCCGTCTTCGGCACACCTCAACCGTTCTGACCTCGGCACTGCCCGCGCCTAGTCCGGTCATCCCGTGCCTCGCCACGACTCCACCTCGATGTCCTGCAGCCATCACAGACAATAAACAAATCACATAGCACCGCTCAAAATATTGTAACCATACAATAATATCAGAAGAAATACTCAAAGCCCAAACCGATCAAACCAAAAAATAAATGACTTAAGCACGTTCGACCTAGTTTGACCAAGTCCGACCAAAACTGATTGCACTGCGCAACGACATGGTCCGAACCACACAAACCAAACTCGACTTTCCTAAAACAGATGTCAATTACTCATCACACACACGGGGCACCTCCATATGGTCTATCACTCGTTCATTTTCTCTCTTGTTAGATAATATCTTTGAAGGAGCAGAAGAAGGAGCAAAAGTTCAAGAGTTGTTAACTGAGTAAGGCCAAGGCAAGTCATGTCCTTTGATCATGTTAAATCTGTTATTTTCAATATATTATTTATTATTTTATTTTAAACTATCATGCATTGTTATTTTATTACAAACCTCTGTATCTGGTAGCTATTGTCCAAATTGATTAATTCCGCCATGATAGTTTGAATGCCATAATTTCATTGTCACCTTAAGATGGGTATTTATCTAGTGATGCAATATTAGTTGTCACATAGGTTATACATTTAATTTGCTTAGCCATGCTTATAGTTATATTGGGTTCATCATCATTTGTGATCAGTTAATTAATTTTGACTTAATGAGATATTGAATCATGGTGGTCAGCCACAGTTATAAAATTTGTACACCTTGGTATGGGTAGTGTCATTGGTGTTGGTTATACCAAATGGTTTTCACTTGGACGAGTGATCGTGTAGTAAAAGGAAAGTGCAGTTAGCACTTCGGGATGTGGATGTTTTGCTTGGGTAATGTCTAAGGACATAATTTTGTGCACCATTGATCTGAGCCTATTGTACAATCACATATCCAGTATGGGATGGACCTGTCTAATTAATTTATAATATTTCTATTTCAGTTCCACCATCGGTATGTTGGTGGGTGTTGGTTAGACAATCCACGGGGTAAAAGGGATGTGTTGACTAGGTGGTTAGCCTACTCGATCGTGAAATCTTAATGGGCGAAACTGTTTTGAGATTGAACTTTGTAACATCCTTGTTATGATCTTCTTAGTCAGCATGCCTAAGGAAGCGTATTGCTCTAGTGTCACTATGAGATGATCATATCATGTGGGTAACGTTGTGCAACCTCTGCAGAGTGTAAAACTATTCGAATAGCCGTGTCCCCGGTCATAGACAATGCTTAGTAATTTCACACGAGGGGTACTATTTTCATAAAAACTTGGTTGGGAATAAGTTGGGAAGTTAATGGTTAGTTCATTGGTGGTTCACTTCATGAATGGTTAGTTCATGGATGGTTCATTGGGTGGATGGTCAGTTCACTTGTGGTTTATTCAATTTCTTTGAATTAATTATTTATTTACTTATTTTTAATCTCGCTTTCAATCTATTTGTTGTATTTACTTTAAAATATTGCTTTCTGCAAAATAACCACTCGGCCATCATTTGGTAAGCTTTGCATACTATATTGTATCTTTGTTATAAATGACTTACTGAGTACTCTATGTACTCATGGCTATATCCATACTTAATCAGTTGAAGAAGAAGAATCATTCTAGCTAGAGGTGTGTGAATGAGGATACTTTGACCACTTCTCAGATTAGGACTTCGCTACCCAATCGATTGCCTATGGGCATGTTGAATGGCCACTTCATCTTCGTTGTATTTTTCGCTACTAGTTTTGTTAGCCCTTCCGACTCTTAAAGTGTAAACTTGGCTATAAGGTCACAACTCTAATAATTAATTAATATTTGAGTCTTTCCTTGGTTAACCATGCGTATGGTTGATATTTCATCTATGTTTCTACTATGTGCACTAGCGTTATCCTGGACTAGTGCAGAATACACAGAAGTCCAGATTTGTATATTCAGGTCTCGACAATATTATAGAGCATGCATGCAATTTTTGCCTCCAATTTACAATTTGACCGGTGATGGTATTCCAATTTTCGACAAAGAAGCAATACATAGGCGGATATCACCTTTATCTAATGTTGTAGTAAAAAGTGATGTGTGTAGGTTTTTTACCATCAACAATTCAACACAACCGGTAGCTATATACAATGACAAAGAAGTAGTATTCAAGATACTTAACAAAATAAGAGATCCGCTAATCATACTAGTCGATTGTAGGAACATGAATAAATGAAGGATAAAAGATCAAATCGTGGACAAAAGATGGTCAGCATCATCACATCGACAAAATTGAACCCCTGAAGAAAACTGAACAATGACTAGGCAAAAATCAGTTATAGTCTAAATGCTAGTGGGTTTTACAGTCTAAATGCTAGTGGTTTAATACTTACGTCACTAATCACTATTCAAAGAGTGGTTCTCACAATTTTCTAACATTTAGATATCAGTTATAGTTATAAACCATTTAGTGGTTAATTCTATGGTCCTTTCTAATATGCAAGGTCTTATGATTCATATACATATATATTGTTTTGGAAGGTTTTGTTAAATTGTTAAATCATCATTTTAGGAGAGCATGCGCTTGAGCAAGATTTATAGTAAATTTACCCATCTTGCCTTTAATTAGTATCCAGGTTCTAATTAAATGCTTCAAACTACATGAGTACTTATATATGAACTAATCAAATTTTAAATCTCAAAGAATCCTATTTACCTCCTAATTAAATTTCATTAGCTTTAACATAAGGGTTAAAGGCACATATAATAATTAATCCATGATTAGACATTTACAAAGCTTATTTATACTCTAATAAATTTTAGCGTCACTTATGGATTAATTCCTGATTTTTCCTTAATTTTTATTGATTAATATGAACTACAAAAATGAAAATAAAAATACGGGTGGACATTTGCGGTCAGCCGGAATCGAACTTGGGACCTCTGGCAAGGGAGTGCAAGGGCTGGCGCTGGCAACCAACTGGGCGACGGGTGTTTCACGACTAACAAAGGGGGAGCAAAGCAGAAGAGGTATCGTGGGAGCCATGGCAAAACAGAGGAAACAGCCGGCGCAACTGGGCGGCGGTGGCGTCGGCGAGGGGTGGCCGGGGAGGCTGGGGCGGCCGCCAAGATGGGTTCCGCAGAGGACGAGGAAGCTTCTGAAGGCGCTAGCTCGGGTCGTGGTGGCATCAGGAGTGGCCAGCGCCGACATGAGCGGCCGGAGACGGGGGTGAAAGGGGACGGCGGCGCCGGCGGGGAAAGGAGACAAAATTGGCATGGGCACAAGCATTAGTGAGTAAAGGGGAGGCTCACCATTGGGTTTGCGGGGCGGGAAATGCGCCGAGGAAGGCTGGCGACGGAGGCCGGGGTCGGGCGGCGGTGGCGCGCGGTGCCGGCAACGCACAGGCGGCGGGAGCTTCGGCCGACGCTCGGGATGGCGTCAGGACGCCGAGGTGGTGCTCCCATCATAACGAATTGGAAGGAGATCCACCGAGGTGCAGTGGGCGGCGATAATGGCGGCGACGGCCGATTTTGGGGAAAACGGCCGTGCGGCGAGCTACGATGCGTGAAATTCCAATTGGCTCAGAGGGGAGGTCGATGGGGAGTGGTGACACGCCGTGACACGACCGCCTCGGCTGGAGCTTCAATGGACAGCCGGAATCGCATGGGAGCACGGCGGCGGCAATGGCAGCTCACGTGGAAGAGGAAGAAGGGGGGTAGGGGAGGAAGGGGAGTGGCGCGGGGAGCAATGGGAGGCGGGAAAACTTCTTATAGCCGTGGGGGATGCACTGTGGCGGAGCTGTTGCCGGCGACTGGTGTACAGGGCGACGGGACTGCGGCATGGTCGGCGGCGTGCGCACGGGGCGATGGCGGCGGAGGCGACTGGAGCTGGTGCGCAGGGCATGGTGACGCGAGAGCAGCGACGTGCGTTGATGGGAGCAGTTGGCGTGGGGCCGAGATGACGCGAGCAGCAGCAGAAGTCGTCGGCTTTGACTGGCGCATGCGGGGAAGAAAGCTGCGAGGAGGAGGGAGCAGAGAGAGGGAGGAGGCGCCGGGCCCAGCAACAGAGGGAGAAAGGGGGTGAAAAAGAAAAGAGAGAAAAATAGAGAGAAGGAAAAAGGGCTAGGCCCACATTTTAAAATTTGAATCTTTAATTTAAATTTCTATTTTGAGTTTAAGATTATTGATTTCAATTTTTGAACTTTTAATTTAAATCTTGGTTCAAATATCTAGGCACAAAATTGAAAAAGATTTCAATAGATACTCAGATGAAACTTGAGCGCTAGCAAAATGCAAGAAAAATTTTAAAACCTCCCTATTTTTGAGCACTTGAAATTTCAGGATGTTACAAACCTACCCCCCTTAAATGAATCTCGACCCCGAGATTCCGGTAGAGCAGAAAGAATAGAGGTGGGATTATATTGGTTAGCAATGGGTTTCTAGGTGTTGCTCGACGTATAGTTCCTTAGCTTCATAGAGAGATGAAAATCTGCACAACAGGGGTTAGCACTTGGAGAAGTCAAAAGGGAAGAGAGAAACCTTGTTCTCCTGGGAGGGTCGTAGACTTCCAGATACTTGCTCTTTGACCTGGTTGTCTTCACGTCATCGTAGAATGGAGTAGTTGCATCGCCTATTGAACACACGGTTGTAGAATTTCCTATTGATATGTGAGTAGCGATGGTCTATGCCCTAGGGGTAGAAGGCCTTAGGAATGCAGAGGTGACGATAGACACATCTATATGGCGGTCTTTTGGCCTTATCACTGTAAGGCTTCTGGTCTTGCAAGTCTTCTTGTACTGGTTCGATTAATTCGGAGTCCAGGTTGTCGCACCTCCAACATATACTTCATAGTAGTTCTTCGATATCTTGTATCTTAGTGCTACCCCCCTTAAAATGGGTATCACTAGTCATTATTCATCTCTTCTAACTCCAGGCATAATGGGTCCTCCGGGTAAGTAAAGAGAGAATGTTGGCAGGGTAGAGTCTCGAGTCCTGGTCCTTGGCTATTTTTCACTTTGATTCAGCAGACCTGACTGGATTTGCAACAACAAGATGAGAGGGAACAGCATGAGATGAGGATTGAGTCGCAGGGATAAGGAAATCTAACCCATCCTATCTTTAAAAGAGCACACATAGAGAGCTGGGCTAGTTAAGAGAAAACCACATAAATTTTCAAAAGCAAGCTTTTCCCGTGACTGCGAAATAGAACGCCTGAGGGCAAGAAGGCAGTGCACAGGGCCCAAACAAAATCTTGCGACAATACATCGTCTACTCGGGGAGCACACATAGGAGGGCACAGGATCCATATACATAGTCCGTTTAAAACGAGACCACTTATCTTTATGACCATCTTCGACGTTCCTAACCTTAAATTTTTGGAGTAAGGGTATGAGAAGAAGATCAAAATTTTTTCGTTTGAAATTCAATAGACAGAAGAGGAAAGTATTTGGGGTAATTTGATTAATATCCTCACTCACTTTTGTATTATCGCTTTGAATTTGGGGTAAGAGAGCTGTTAGACGTAAATATGGCTCAGGCAGCATATAGATGAGAGGGAATCATTTGAGAGAGATGAGAATAAGCAATACTACTTATATTTGTGGAAATAGTATTTTTAAGAAATAATTCTATTCACGAAGCTAACGGCCAGGCTAACTAGGTCACGACCTGCAGTCGATATGCTCTGATACCATCCCTGTAGGGACCCAGATTATACAATCTGGAATCCTCTGTGATTGCACCGCACTATTCCCTGGATCAGTAGATAGTGCTCACAGATTACAGTTCTGAATATCAAAAGTACATATCAAGCGGAAGCGTAAATATAATGGTAGACTTACTCATGGGCCGATTAGGCCGAAATCAATAAATTGCAGCAGCGGAAGAACGAAGCACACAGGTGGGACCTTCAGGACATGCCCACAGGCAGCCAACTGGAGGTTCGCGACCTAGCCCTTGACATCTTCATCTTCTCTGCCAGCTTGACCAATCTTGTCGCTGAGACGAGGTGATTTGATTCTTGATTCTGAATTTTGTCGCAAAAGCGAGCGTGAGCACTACGACCCCGTGCTCCGCGAGCCAATACACAGAATGCAAATAAATAGTATGCATGGCTTATCAAAGGATAGGCTTGGGTTAATTTATTTGCCATAAAACGCGTTTAGTAGCATTTCTATTATTATATCATATTGTTGCTTTTGTGACCTAAAGACTCCTCACTGCAAATGACATCATTGACTTAATTCACCGAAGATTCACTCTCATTATTAGCTACTGCCTAAGACTCGCAACAGCGATTGCCATAATTGACTTAATCCACCGAAATTATACTTTCTTTAGTATATGCTGCCTAAACTCCAAACAGCATGTGTCATCCTCTATTCAATCCACCGATCATATTCTTTCTGTAATAGTTGATGTCTAAGACCCCAAACAACGAGTGACATCATTTAAATGATCCACCGACTACACACATTTTATATTGATTGATGCCTAAAACCCCAAATAGCGTGTGACATTATTTAGATATTCCACCAAACATACTCTTTTTAAATTGATTGCTGTCTAATCTCCAAACAGCGAGTGACATCACCTAATTAATCCACCGAACATTCTCATTAAGATTTTCTAATAATCCAATCCTTTTTCTTATTGATTCTAATCCACCAAGAATATCATTGATCAAGCCTACGATTCAATAATATATATCCACCACGAATATCATTGATCAATTCTACGATTCATCATTATATATCCACCAAGAATATCATTGATTAATTCTACGATCCACTAGTATTCTCCCACCAAGTAAATCACTAATCAGGAACTATAATCCAACACTTGTATTACTCCTCCAAATTCCCGAAAATTCAATTAGATCATCTATTTAGCCTATCTATTCAACTAGACTCCACCAATTTATTTCTCCTAGAACCCACATTATCATTTCCTATTTATGATCGACATGAATCCACCAATACCTTTATGTGCACACTACAAACATCTATTTCCTTTACTCCCGACCCTGCTTATTCTTTCCATATTTTATTTTGTAGGAATAGAAATGCCACTATTTGAAATACAACACATAAAATTTCCTGAGACCTAGCAGCTTTGGAACAAAACATAATGTTCAAGGAATATTAACATGATTTTCCATACATATGGCATCACACCATATGCCTAACATCACCATAATTTTTCCATACATATGGCATCACACCATATGACATCTTTCAGCGTTATAGCCGCTTAACTTACCACTGGGACGACACCCAGGACAACTCGAATCAGGGCTTTCCGCTACCCTCCACTTTTCCATTCCCACCCACAAAGTTTTTGAAATAGAACTATATCTGGTTAAGTTCCCATGTCCGCCCTTGACCGTGGGCACGGCTATTCGAATAGTTTTGACTCTGCAGAGTTTGCACACTTTACCCACAAGAGACAGTTCACTCGTTGCCCCACACGATTCCTTAGCCGTGCGGTTGAGCAAACCATCACAGTAACCGTTCAAAGTACCTCGCCCCTTCCGTCATCTCACCCTATGGGTCGCTCCCACTTGCGGTGGGTCCCATACGTTGTGCGGGATGTTCTCCTTCTGAACGTCTAGCAGCTGGCTACGTCCCCTGCTAGCCCGCCACAGCAGAACTTCACCCTCCGCGGGTGTCCCATTCAAGCCCGCCACACAGACAGCCGCTTGCACTACTTTACTCCTCCACCGATGATGATGACTTTCAGGGTCTGGTAAATCTACTAAGCCAAGTTGTACTTTACAGACTTGTGGTTGTACTGTTTTACATAGGAGGTCATGACAAGATTCAGTCCTTAGGGTTATCTGGGCGGTTCTAGCACAAACCACACTCTCGTGCACACCTGCACCATACCCCCGAACCATCCGCCCAGACAAATAAGCAATTTGAGGTTTTTGGGAAAAATAACCGTATCCAACATACACCAGTCATTACCACCATGACTGCCCAACCAATTTTTCTCAGGATTAAAAGTGATGCTTGGGCGCTTTCGCGCCCATGAGTATCTAAGCAATACTAAGCATGGCATATAATTACGGACTTATTTTTGAAAGGTTACTACTATAAGTTTTGCTAGGGCGACAAGGTTCACAATTCAAATATTCCAAAGGGAGATGTAATATTAATCAAGGTAAGCAATGGCCATATAACTAGAATATTAAACTAAGCATGTATTTGCATATAAAGTAACAGCATGCAATTTGATAATTTAAACAAAATAATTTGCAGAAAATGTAGGATCAACATGATCAAAGTATTGACTCGCCTTGCGCGGTTTATCGCAGTCTTGAGCTCACTCGAAGCTCTCTCATGCGATGGTCCATGCGATGGTCCTGAACTTCTGTTCCTTATCCTCACCTCGATCTCGGCTTCGCTTGATCCTTTGATTCTTCAGAACCCCAATCTCTAATTACGCGATAAGCGACTGAATCCAAATAAAAGCAAATAACTCAAGAGATCCAAATAAATCCAAATACTTTAAATACCCGATTTAATTTAATTTATACATTTATTACGATTTGAGAATAGAAGGATGATTCGGTTTAATGTGTTGCCAACACAGTGGTAGCTGGATTTGAGCAAGAGAACGAGCTATATAAATAGCTTTACCGTGAGGAAAAATTTTAGAACAATAAGAGATCAAAGTGAAGAAGTATCTACAGGAATTATTTGCTTTGGAAAAGAAGTGGCCAAACATAGCTGGTTGGAGAAAGGCGAGGTTCGATCTTTTTACTAATAATCTCTTTTATTACTTTTGTATTTATCAAGGAAGTTCCATGAGTCGGATTAGACCTATAGGCTGGCGTAGGAGTTTAGCGTATAATTTTATTTTTAGGGTATGTATTCCTTGCAACTTAGGTTATGGTAAAGGCAAACTGGATTGATGGATGAGATCTGTACTTACTCTATAAATCTTTTAGTCAAAAGTATTATAACACTTGGATACCTTTATTAAGTTTTAGAATAATTTCTTATATATGCCTTTACTTATCAACTGGATTAAGATAAATAGCAAATGCTCATTATTTATTCATATATGGTAATTAATTTAAAATTTAAAACTTTAATAATCCCATTATCCTATTTTATGTATCTTCGTAACACTGAATTTGATATGTGGCATTTTATGCAACCCTAATTATTCGTTGTTATTGATTAGGTGTTTACTTTGGAATGTTTGTATATTAGTTAGGTCATTTCAATGTACGACGTCCTAGGGCTATTATATTTTAGTAACTGTATAGTAGTGTGACCTTTTAAAGATATAGAAACGATAGTCATACTTTAGATGGTTAACTTTTGTATCTCCTAATTCATTTAACGCTTCTGTTGCGCCAATAGCTTTTATCATATATTCTACAGGCATACTTCAATATTCATCCATAGTCATTTTACGTGGATTGTTTAATCCAAATACCAACTTCTTAGTTTTCTGCCATTAGTAACTAAATCTAGCATTGAGATTTATTTACCGGCGATATACCAAGGATTGGGGATTATATTACAATCCATGACCTTCTAACTTAAATAGTTGTTTCTTTTTAAACGGTGTTGGCGTATTGCTTCATTAATTTTTGTGAAGCTACGTGATTCTGTTTTTACTATGGCCTACTGTGTATATGTAACGTCTTAGTCAATTATATGCAACACTACACTTAACTTAATTTGGGTTTTACAATCTAAATGCTAGTGGTTTAATACTTACGTCACTAATCACTATTCAAAGAGTGGTTCTCACAATTTTCTAACATTTAGATATCAGTTATAGTTATAAACCATTTAGTGGTTAATTCTATGGTCCTTTCTAATATGCAAGGTCTTATGATTCATATACATATATATTGTTTTGGAAGGTTTTGTTAAATTGTTAAATCATCATTTTAGGAGAGCATGCGCTTGAGCAAGATTTATAGTAAATTTACCCATCTTGCCTTTAATTAGTATCCAGGTTCTAATTAAATGCTTCAAACTACATGAGTACTTATATATGAACTAATCAAATTTTAAATCTCAAAGAATCCTATTTACCTCCTAATTAAATTTCATTAGCTTTAACATAAGGGTTAAAGGCACATATAATAATTAATCCATGATTAGACATTTACAAAGCTTATTTATACTCTAATAAATTTTAGCGTCACTTATGGATTAATTCCTGATTTTTCCTTAATTTTTATTGATTAATATGAACTACAAAAATGAAAATAAAAATACGGGTGGACATTTGCGGTCAGCCGGAATCGAACTTGGGACCTCTGGCAAGGGAGTGCAAGGGCTGGCGCTGGCAACCAACTGGGCGACGGGTGTTTCACGACTAACAAAGGGGGAGCAAAGCAGAAGAGGTATCGTGGGAGCCATGGCAAAACAGAGGAAACAGCCGGCGCAACTGGGCGGCGGTGGCGTCGGCGAGGGGTGGCCGGGGAGGCTGGGGCGGCCGCCAAGATGGGTTCCGCAGAGGACGAGGAAGCTTCTGAAGGCGCTAGCTCGGGTCGTGGTGGCATCAGGAGTGGCCAGCGCCGACATGAGCGGCCGGAGACGGGGGTGAAAGGGGACGGCGGCGCCGGCGGGGAAAGGAGACAAAATTGGCATGGGCACAAGCATTAGTGAGTAAAGGGGAGGCTCACCATTGGGTTTGCGGGGCGGGAAATGCGCCGAGGAAGGCTGGCGACGGAGGCCGGGGTCGGGCGGCGGTGGCGCGCGGTGCCGGCAACGCACAGGCGGCGGGAGCTTCGGCCGACGCTCGGGATGGCGTCAGGACGCCGAGGTGGTGCTCCCATCATAACGAATTGGAAGGAGATCCACCGAGGTGCAGTGGGCGGCGATAATGGCGGCGACGGCCGATTTTGGGGAAAACGGCCGTGCGGCGAGCTACGATGCGTGAAATTCCAATTGGCTCAGAGGGGAGGTCGATGGGGAGTGGTGACACGCCGTGACACGACCGCCTCGGCTGGAGCTTCAATGGACAGCCGGAATCGCATGGGAGCACGGCGGCGGCAATGGCAGCTCACGTGGAAGAGGAAGAAGGGGGGTAGGGGAGGAAGGGGAGTGGCGCGGGGAGCAATGGGAGGCGGGAAAACTTCTTATAGCCGTGGGGGATGCACTGTGGCGGAGCTGTTGCCGGCGACTGGTGTACAGGGCGACGGGACTGCGGCATGGTCGGCGGCGTGCGCACGGGGCGATGGCGGCGGAGGCGACTGGAGCTGGTGCGCAGGGCATGGTGACGCGAGAGCAGCGACGTGCGTTGATGGGAGCAGTTGGCGTGGGGCCGAGATGACGCGAGCAGCAGCAGAAGTCGTCGGCTTTGACTGGCGCATGCGGGGAAGAAAGCTGCGAGGAGGAGGGAGCAGAGAGAGGGAGGAGGCGCCGGGCCCAGCAACAGAGGGAGAAAGGGGGTGAAAAAGAAAAGAGAGAAAAATAGAGAGAAGGAAAAAGGGCTAGGCCCACATTTTAAAATTTGAATCTTTAATTTAAATTTCTATTTTGAGTTTAAGATTATTGATTTCAATTTTTGAACTTTTAATTTAAATCTTGGTTCAAATATCTAGGCACAAAATTGAAAAAGATTTCAATAGATACTCAGATGAAACTTGAGCGCTAGCAAAATGCAAGAAAAATTTTAAAACCTCCCTATTTTTGAGCACTTGAAATTTCAGGATGTTACAAACCTACCCCCCTTAAATGAATCTCGACCCCGAGATTCCGGTAGAGCAGAAAGAATAGAGGTGGGATTATATTGGTTAGCAATGGGTTTCTAGGTGTTGCTCGACGTATAGTTCCTTAGCTTCATAGAGAGATGAAAATCTGCACAACAGGGGTTAGCACTTGGAGAAGTCAAAAGGGAAGAGAGAAACCTTGTTCTCCTGGGAGGGTCGTAGACTTCCAGATACTTGCTCTTTGACCTGGTTGTCTTCACGTCATCGTAGAATGGAGTAGTTGCATCGCCTATTGAACACACGGTTGTAGAATTTCCTATTGATATGTGAGTAGCGATGGTCTATGCCCTAGGGGTAGAAGGCCTTAGGAATGCAGAGGTGACGATAGACACATCTATATGGCGGTCTTTTGGCCTTATCACTGTAAGGCTTCTGGTCTTGCAAGTCTTCTTGTACTGGTTCGATTAATTCGGAGTCCAGGTTGTCGCACCTCCAACATATACTTCATAGTAGTTCTTCGATATCTTGTATCTTAGTGCTACCCCCCTTAAAATGGGTATCACTAGTCATTATTCATCTCTTCTAACTCCAGGCATAATGGGTCCTCCGGGTAAGTAAAGAGAGAATGTTGGCAGGGTAGAGTCTCGAGTCCTGGTCCTTGGCTATTTTTCACTTTGATTCAGCAGACCTGACTGGATTTGCAACAACAAGATGAGAGGGAACAGCATGAGATGAGGATTGAGTCGCAGGGATAAGGAAATCTAACCCATCCTATCTTTAAAAGAGCACACATAGAGAGCTGGGCTAGTTAAGAGAAAACCACATAAATTTTCAAAAGCAAGCTTTTCCCGTGACTGCGAAATAGAACGCCTGAGGGCAAGAAGGCAGTGCACAGGGCCCAAACAAAATCTTGCGACAATACATCGTCTACTCGGGGAGCACACATAGGAGGGCACAGGATCCATATACATAGTCCGTTTAAAACGAGACCACTTATCTTTATGACCATCTTCGACGTTCCTAACCTTAAATTTTTGGAGTAAGGGTATGAGAAGAAGATCAAAATTTTTTCGTTTGAAATTCAATAGACAGAAGAGGAAAGTATTTGGGGTAATTTGATTAATATCCTCACTCACTTTTGTATTATCGCTTTGAATTTGGGGTAAGAGAGCTGTTAGACGTAAATATGGCTCAGGCAGCATATAGATGAGAGGGAATCATTTGAGAGAGATGAGAATAAGCAATACTACTTATATTTGTGGAAATAGTATTTTTAAGAAATAATTCTATTCACGAAGCTAACGGCCAGGCTAACTAGGTCACGACCTGCAGTCGATATGCTCTGATACCATCCCTGTAGGGACCCAGATTATACAATCTGGAATCCTCTGTGATTCCACCGCACTATTCCCTGGATCAGTAGATAGTGCTCACAGATTACAGTTCTGAATATCAAAAGTACATATCAAGCGGAAGCGTAAATATAATGGTAGACTTACTCATGGGCCGATTAGGCCGAAATCAATAAATTGCAGCAGCGAAAGAACGAAGCACACAGGTGGGACCTTCAGGACATGCCCACAGGCAGCCAACTGGAGGTTCGCGACCTAGCCCTTGACATCTTCATCTTCTCTGCCAGCTTGACCAATCTTGTCGCTGAGACGAGGTGATTTGATTCTTGATTCTGAATTTTGTCGCAAAAGCGAGCGTGAGCACTACGACCCCGTGCTCCGCGAGCCAATACACAGAATGCAAATAAATAGTATGCATGGCTTATCAAAGGATAGGCTTGGGTTAATTTATTTGCCATAAAACGCGTTTAGTAGCATTTCTATTATTATATCATATTGTTGCTTTTGTGACCTAAAGACTCCTCACTGCAAATGACATCATTGACTTAATTCACCGAAGATTCACTCTCATTATTAGCTACTGCCTAAGACTCGCAACAGCGATTGCCATAATTGACTTAATCCACCGAAATTATACTTTCTTTAGTATATGCTGCCTAAACTCCAAACAGCATGTGTCATCCTCTATTCAATCCACCGATCATATTCTTTCTGTAATAGTTGATGTCTAAGACCCCAAACAACGAGTGACATCATTTAAATGATCCACCGACTACACACATTTTATATTGATTGATGCCTAAAACCCCAAATAGCGTGTGACATTATTTAGATATTCCACCAAACATACTCTTTTTAAATTGATTGCTGTCTAATCTCCAAACAGCGAGTGACATCACCTAATTAATCCACCGAACATTCTCATTAAGATTTTCTAATAATCCAATCCTTTTTCTTATTGATTCTAATCCACCAAGAATATCATTGATCAAGCCTACGATTCAATAATATATATCCACCACGAATATCATTGATCAATTCTACGATTCATCATTATATATCCACCAAGAATATCATTGATTAATTCTACGATCCACTAGTATTCTCCCACCAAGTAAATCACTAATCAGGAACTATAATCCAACACTTGTATTACTCCTCCAAATTCCCGAAAATTCAATTAGATCATCTATTTAGCCTATCTATTCAACTAGACTCCACCAATTTATTTCTCCTAGAACCCACATTATCATTTCCTATTTATGATCGACATGAATCCACCAATACCTTTATGTGCACACTACAAACATCTATTTCCTTTACTCCCGACCCTGCTTATTCTTTCCATATTTTATTTTGTAGGAATAGAAATGCCACTATTTGAAATACAACACATAAAATTTCCTGAGACCTAGCAGCTTTGGAACAAAACATAATGTTCAAGGAATATTAACATGATTTTCCATACATATGGCATCACACCATATGCCTAACATCACCATAATTTTTCCATACATATGGCATCACACCATATGACATCTTTCAGCGTTATAGCCGCTTAACTTACCACTGGGACGACACCCAGGACAACTCGAATCAGGGCTTTCCGCTACCCTCCACTTTTCCATTCCCACCCACAAAGTTTTTGAAATAGAACTATATCTGGTTAAGTTCCCATGTCCGCCCTTGACCGTGGGCACGGCTATTCGAATAGTTTTGACTCTGCAGAGTTTGCACACTTTACCCACAAGAGACAGTTCACTCGTTGCCCCACACGATTCCTTAGCCGTGCGGTTGAGCAAACCATCACAGTAACCGTTCAAAGTACCTCGCCCCTTCCGTCATCTCACCCTATGGGTCGCTCCCACTTGCGGTGGGTCCCATACGTTGTGCGGGATGTTCTCCTTCTGAACGTCTAGCAGCTGGCTACGTCCCCTGCTAGCCCGCCACAGCAGAACTTCACCCTCCGCGGGTGTCCCATTCAAGCCCGCCACACAGACAGCCGCTTGCACTACTTTACTCCTCCACCGATGATGATGACTTTCAGGGTCTGGTAAATCTACTAAGCCAAGTTGTACTTTACAGACTTGTGGTTGTACTGTTTTACATAGGAGGTCATGACAAGATTCAGTCCTTAGGGTTATCTGGGCGGTTCTAGCACAAACCACACTCTCGTGCACACCTGCACCATACCCCCGAACCATCCGCCCAGACAAATAAGCAATTTGAGGTTTTTGGGAAAAATAACCGTATCCAACATACACCAGTCATTACCACCATGACTGCCCAACCAATTTTTCTCAGGATTAAAAGTGATGCTTGGGCGCTTTCGCGCCCATGAGTATCTAAGCAATACTAAGCATGGCATATAATTACGGACTTATTTTTGAAAGGTTACTACTATAAGTTTTGCTAGGGCGACAAGGTTCACAATTCAAATATTCCAAAGGGAGATGTAATATTAATCAAGGTAAGCAATGGCCATATAACTAGAATATTAAACTAAGCATGTATTTGCATATAAAGTAACAGCATGCAATTTGATAATTTAAACAAAATAATTTGCAGAAAATGTAGGATCAACATGATCAAAGTATTGACTCGCCTTGCGCGGTTTATCGCAGTCTTGAGCTCACTCGAAGCTCTCTCATGCGATGGTCCATGCGATGGTCCTGAACTTCTGTTCCTTATCCTCACCTCGATCTCGGCTTCGCTTGATCCTTTGATTCTTCAGAACCCCAATCTCTAATTACGCGATAAGCGACTGAATCCAAATAAAAGCAAATAACTCAAGAGATCCAAATAAATCCAAATACTTTAAATACCCGATTTAATTTAATTTATACATTTATTACGATTTGAGAATAGAAGGATGATTCGGTTTAATGTGTTGCCAACACAGTGGTAGCTGGATTTGAGCAAGAGAACGAGCTATATAAATAGCTTTACCGTGAGGAAAAATTTTAGAACAATAAGAGATCAAAGTGAAGAAGTATCTACAGGAATTATTTGCTTTGGAAAAGAAGTGGCCAAACATAGCTGGTTGGAGAAAGGCGAGGTTCGATCTTTTTACTAATAATCTCTTTTATTACTTTTGTATTTATCAAGGAAGTTCCATGAGTCGGATTAGACCTATAGGCTGGCGTAGGAGTTTAGCGTATAATTTTATTTTTAGGGTATGTATTCCTTGCAACTTAGGTTATGGTAAAGGCAAACTGGATTGATGGATGAGATCTGTACTTACTCTATAAATCTTTTAGTCAAAAGTATTATAACACTTGGATACCTTTATTAAGTTTTAGAATAATTTCTTATATATGCCTTTACTTATCAACTGGATTAAGATAAATAGCAAATGCTCATTATTTATTCATATATGGTAATTAATTTAAAATTTAAAACTTTAATAATCCCATTATCCTATTTTATGTATCTTCGTAACACTGAATTTGATATGTGGCATTTTATGCAACCCTAATTATTCGTTGTTATTGATTAGGTGTTTACTTTGGAATGTTTGTATATTAGTTAGGTCATTTCAATGTACGACGTCCTAGGGCTATTATATTTTAGTAACTGTATAGTAGTGTGACCTTTTAAAGATATAGAAACGATAGTCATACTTTAGATGGTTAACTTTTGTATCTCCTAATTCATTTAACGCTTCTGTTGCGCCAATAGCTTTTATCATATATTCTACAGGCATACTTCAATATTCATCCATAGTCATTTTACGTGGATTGTTTAATCCAAATACCAACTTCTTAGTTTTCTGCCATTAGTAACTAAATCTAGCATTGAGATTTATTTACCGGCGATATACCAAGGATTGGGGATTATATTACAATCCATGACCTTCTAACTTAAATAGTTGTTTCTTTTTAAACGGTGTTGGCGTATTGCTTCATTAATTTTTGTGAAGCTACGTGATTCTGTTTTTACTATGGCCTACTGTGTATATGTAACGTCTTAGTCAATTATATGCAACACTACACTTAACTTAATTTGGGTTTTACAATCTAAATGCTAGTGGTTTAATACTTACGTCACTAATCACTATTCAAAGAGTGGTTCTCACAATTTTCTAACATTTAGATATCAGTTATAGTTATAAACCATTTAGTGGTTAATTCTATGGTCCTTTCTAATATGCAAGGTCTTATGATTCATATACATATATATTGTTTTGGAAGGTTTTGTTAAATTGTTAAATCATCATTTTAGGAGAGCATGCGCTTGAGCAAGATTTATAGTAAATTTACCCATCTTGCCTTTAATTAGTATCCAGGTTCTAATTAAATGCTTCAAACTACATGAGTACTTATATATGAACTAATCAAATTTTAAATCTCAAAGAATCCTATTTACCTCCTAATTAAATTTCATTAGCTTTAACATAAGGGTTAAAGGCACATATAATAATTAATCCATGATTAGACATTTACAAAGCTTATTTATACTCTAATAAATTTTAGCGTCACTTATGGATTAATTCCTGATTTTTCCTTAATTTTTATTGATTAATATGAACTACAAAAATGAAAATAAAAATACGGGTGGACATTTGCGGTCAGCCGGAATCGAACTTGGGACCTCTGGCAAGGGAGTGCAAGGGCTGGCGCTGGCAACCAACTGGGCGACGGGTGTTTCACGACTAACAAAGGGGGAGCAAAGCAGAAGAGGTATCGTGGGAGCCATGGCAAAACAGAGGAAACAGCCGGCGCAACTGGGCGGCGGTGGCGTCGGCGAGGGGTGGCCGGGGAGGCTGGGGCGGCCGCCAAGATGGGTTCCGCAGAGGACGAGGAAGCTTCTGAAGGCGCTAGCTCGGGTCGTGGTGGCATCAGGAGTGGCCAGCGCCGACATGAGCGGCCGGAGACGGGGGTGAAAGGGGACGGCGGCGCCGGCGGGGAAAGGAGACAAAATTGGCATGGGCACAAGCATTAGTGAGTAAAGGGGAGGCTCACCATTGGGTTTGCGGGGCGGGAAATGCGCCGAGGAAGGCTGGCGACGGAGGCCGGGGTCGGGCGGCGGTGGCGCGCGGTGCCGGCAACGCACAGGCGGCGGGAGCTTCGGCCGACGCTCGGGATGGCGTCAGGACGCCGAGGTGGTGCTCCCATCATAACGAATTGGAAGGAGATCCACCGAGGTGCAGTGGGCGGCGATAATGGCGGCGACGGCCGATTTTGGGGAAAACGGCCGTGCGGCGAGCTACGATGCGTGAAATTCCAATTGGCTCAGAGGGGAGGTCGATGGGGAGTGGTGACACGCCGTGACACGACCGCCTCGGCTGGAGCTTCAATGGACAGCCGGAATCGCATGGGAGCACGGCGGCGGCAATGGCAGCTCACGTGGAAGAGGAAGAAGGGGGGTAGGGGAGGAAGGGGAGTGGAGCGGGGAGCAATGGGAGGCGGGAAAACTTCTTATAGCCGTGGGGGATGCACTGTGGCGGAGCTGTTGCCGGCGACTGGTGTACAGGGCGACGGGACTGCGGCATGGTCGGCGGCGTGCGCACGGGGCGATGGCGGCGGAGGCGACTGGAGCTGGTGCGCACGGCATGGTGACGCGAGAGCAGCGACGTGCGTTGATGGGAGCAGTTGGCGTGGGGCCGAGATGACGCGAGCAGCAGCAGAAGTCGTCGGCTTTGACTGGCGCATGCGGGGAAGAAAGCTGCGAGGAGGAGGGAGCAGAGAGAGGGAGGAGGCGCCGGGCCCAGCAACAGAGGGAGAAAGGGGGTGAAAAAGAAAAGAGAGAAAAATAGAGAGAAGGAAAAAGGGCTAGGCCCACATTTTAAAATTTGAATCTTTAATTTAAATTTCTATTTTGAGTTTAAGATTATTGATTTCAATTTTTGAACTTTTAATTTAAATCTTGGTTCAAATATCTAGGCACAAAATTGAAAAAGATTTCAATAGATACTCAGATGAAACTTGAGCGCTAGCAAAATGCAAGAAAAATTTTAAAACCTCCCTATTTTTGAGCACTTGAAATTTCAGGATGTTACAAAAAGCACCTTTTCAGTATATATATCATTGTTAACAAGTGAAAATTTCATATTGTACTACAGGAAAGACCAATGACAAAGGTTATTACATTTATGAGAAGTGTGGGAAGCCGAAGTTTGATCCTAGTGTTCAACATGTGATTGACGAGTATAGATTACGTGTAGAGACAATGCCTGGTCGAAAGGTTTTCCTCCCTTCCAATTTGTTGAGACATGGATTTTGCATTTATTAAGAATTGCCATGCTATCCCTCTTGTTAATGGGAAATTTCCTGACATGGACACACACTCTTTCTTGCAGCCTATTAATTTAACTAATCAAGACATAATTAAGATGATTTTCTTCCCAGTTGTTAATGATAGGCCATGTGGAGGTGACCCCGTGTGTGTGATGAGTAATTGATATCTGTTTTAAGAAAGTCGAATTTGGTTTGTGTGGTTCGGGCCATGTCGTTGCGCGGTGCAATCGTTTCGGTCGAACCTTGTCGAACTAGGTCGAACGGGCTTAAGTCGTTTATTTTTTGTTTCGATCGGTTTGGGCTTTGACTATTTGTTTTGATGTTATTGTATGGTTACAATATTTCGAGCGGTGCTATGTGATTTGTTTCTTGTCTGTGATGGCTGCAGGACGTCGAGGTGGAGTCGTGGCGAGGCACGGGATGACCGGACTAGGCGCGGGCGGTGCCGAGGTCAGAACGGTCGAGGTGTGCCGAAGACGGCGAGGACTCGAGGTGGCTGCATGGCTTGGAGGGCAAGGAATGAGGAAGCTTCCTGGAAGGTGCGCGAGGGGCGTTTTGGTGAATACACAAAGCTGCACTAAAGGAAGTGGATTGTGGATAAAACGCCATGAGTTGTTGAGAGCTAATGGGTAAAGTGTGTTACAAACCCATTAGTGGAGGATATAAATAGAGAGGGTGTTCTCTAGTAGCTTTTATGAAATGAGGAATATGAAAAATGAGAAGGTGACTTAGAGAGATTTGAGAGAGAGTGGGTGTGAGTGTTTTATGTTTATTTCTCTCCATGTATGCATGAGATGTGAGAGATGTAGGCAGCAGTATTCTCCTCTCTTGTGTGTGAGTTTCTCAAGTTCTTGTGTTGTGTTCTTGAGGTGTGAGATATGGCTGTAGAAAACTATCATGTAATCGCGTATGTCTCGGTCTCGATCTATGAGAGTTATGTTTTGTTGTTGTGATTACTTGTTCTATTTCAGTTTTCGTTTTTCCTTTTTATTTTGATTAGACTGGTTTCTTTTCATCTGTTTGAAGCCTCTGTTCATCCTTTCGGCAGCAAGGGTCCTAGCTTTATTTTCGGTTTGGTGTGCTGCTGAACTCTCTGTTATTTTCGGATCTGAAATACTGCCGAACTGCTTTGTTCTTGCAGTCCTTATTTCGGCCAGCAAGCTCCTTGTCCGGAGTGTTCTCGGCTGTGCCAAATTCAAGAGCAGCATATCAATTGGTGTTTGTTTTGGTCTCTTCTCTTTCAGGTTCTTTTGGTTTCTTTTTGCTTTAGTTTGCTTTGACCAGAGGTCTGTCTCTCCTTTGTGTCAGCTTTGAGCTATAGTTTTAAGTACCAAGTGCAGTGAATGGCCAATTGAGCTTTCAGTTTTTTAGTAACCTGCAGCTTGCTGAAAAACCTGTTTTCGGCTGCCTTCTATCATTGCTTTTAGTTGCTGCTAGTACTCATTTCTGGTTGCATTCGGCAGTGCCCTTTTGTCAAGCTGTTATTTATCTCTTGCTGAAAATTGCATTTCTTTTTGCTGTCCCTTTTTGCTGTAAGTGTCCAGGTCTCTTTCGGCTATTTTGAATGACTTCTTAGTGCTCATTTTGGATAAAAAATCATATTGCTGTTTTTGGGTGTAATCTCATGACCGAATGATAATTTTTAGCTTTCACAAGACTGTAGTAAATCAAAGTTGGTTTCTCTTAAATCTGAATTTTTGTGGCCTAAGAAAATTCACAATCAATCATCTGTTGTCAAGTTCCTTGAATTTCATTTTCTCTGTATTGCACTCTTTCTTTATTTTCAGCTTCTCTCCTGTTGGATTTCAGCAAAGCTACTTAGTCATCTCTCTTTTTGGTAGTTTTGAATTACTATCTCGAGTTGGCTTAGATCTTCAGTGGGTATATATTATCCTTCTTCATAGCTTACATAGCTATCGGAGAATCGAAAAATCGTGGGAATACTCAGGGTAATTTTTAAAGGGCTCCATTCACCCCCCCCCCCTCTGTCGCTGTTTTCGATCCAACAATTATTGTTTATATATCTGATCCCATTCTATAACTCATAGTATTGCAGGAGCAACAGCAGGTTAAGAAGCATACCCTTCCGCCCATTCTCTACCATCAAATCCACTAGATTAGAATTGAAATTTCGTGCTCCAAAGGCAGCAGCATAGATATCCTTTACTGCAAAGAAAACTCCATATCCAGCCACATCTTGGAGTCTGCAAGGGAATGGAAACGGCCAAATATAAGAACTCATGTCAATCATGATTTCATAAATTGAAGCACTCAACCAACAATGCCTGAGCACTGGATTGGTCATTGTAACAAGCTAGCTAAGGAATAGCAAGCATATCCTAAAGATGTTGAATGTTTCTATATTTTTCCAAATGATGGTTAAATCCCAACTGGTGAAGGCAGAGATTATTCATACTATCTGTCTATGAGAATATTCACAACAATTCAAATGCTAGAAGAGCACAATCCTTACTTATTACTTTACCCAATCACAAAAAGGTGACGTTTTGCAGGTTGACACGGTTTCTAAAGCTTAACTTTGACTATCAAATTCAGTTGTAATATATTTGTAAAATGTAGGACCGAAATGGCAACAGAGGGGGGTGAATGGTGCCTTCAAACCTCCCCAAGTATTCTCACAAATTTTCTTCTCCGATAGCTACAGAAGCTGTGAAGACAAAAAAGGTTTGCTCACTGGAACCCAAACAACTGACCGATAAAAACAGAGCAGAGAAACAAAGCACCAGAATCAATCTACTAAAAGTCTACTAAAAAGAGAGAATCGATCTCAGCTGCAAAATGAAGATTAACAGGCAAAAGGGACTAAACTGGACTTGGCTAAAATACCGCAGAAAGAAACTGAAATGCACTTTGGCTGAAATCTGCACAAGGGACTAAAACAGGCTGAAAGCAAAAACTGCAGAAAGAAACTGAAATGCACTTTGGCTAAAATCTGCACAAGGGACTAAAACAGACTGAAAGCAAAAAAAACTGCAACACAAGGGAAAAGCAAAACGGAAAGCAAAGCAAAACCGAAAGAGAAAAAGAAAGCAGTCAGGCAATCCTGAAGGAAACAAAGAGCGGAGGACTAAGTGCTGTCGGCACAAACTAAAAATGTTGAAGCAGCAGCCGAAAAGATACTGCACAGTGAATACTGCGAAGGAGATGCAAAAACCATACAATTGATCAAACGAATGCTGAGCTTCTCAGGTCAGAAAATCAGAATTACAACCTAACCAACCGAGTGAACTGAGGGAGAGAAATTCAGACCAAGGAAATGGTTCGGCAGTAAATTGACAAAAAACGACTACAAGGACTGAAATTCAGATATTTGGGCAATTTAGTTCAGAACTGAGATGCCGAACAGAGGAAGAATCGAAAAACCAAACAGCTAAAGATTCTCACATCTTTTGCTCAAGAGACTTCTAAACACAGTAGAGAAAAGTTTCCAGGTTGCAAAAATACAAAACCAAACCACTTTTCCCTGAGAAATTCAAGAACATGAAATTCCTCTGTTTGCAAAAACAGTAAAACCCTAGAAGTTTGAAAAACAGAGGAAGTCTGAGGTGAGAGCAGCTTGTGATCAAGAGCTGAATTTTTGTTATTCTAGCATCTTTCTGTCATGTGAATTAACACCACAACAGGCACTCATTCTCTGAGACAAAGAGAACTAAAACATCAATACTTTTCTTGCTCAGACCAAATCAAATGTCAAAGAAAAGCAGAGGACAGAAACAAGGCAGAGGCTAACACCCACTTCAATAAAGAGCTAGATCGAAATCTTTGCTCTCGGGACATGACTGGCCAAGATGGCCTGGTGAACAAATCCCAGTTCAGAGACAAAGAAAGATCTGCAGCTTCTCAATCAAAATGAAGATCGGCAGAGAGAAACAGAGACCAAGGAAGAAGGAACAGAAACCAAACACAAAAAAGAACAAGAAAGCAGAACATCTCAAACAAGAGATTTCTCAAATGATTCATATAGATGAATGATTACACAGGGTTCTTTTACAACCATCTCAACAAAGCCTCAAGCTGAGAGGAACACACACAAATGAAAAAGAACTTCATCCGGAGAAACACATCTCCATCAGAGAAACAAACACACACAAGGAGAGACAAACAGAAACCCACACACCCTATCATCTTGCACTAGAGAGCACCCTCTCTATTTATAGCCTCCACTACCGGGTTTACAACTTGCCCTTTACCCAATAGCTTCAACAACATCTGTGCTTTACCCATTAACTTGAACCGAATCCACTTCCTCAAGCCTGAGTCAATTTTATCGAATTGCCCCTCACGCTTCTTCCCAGAAGCTTCCTCTTTTCTCGTTGTCTACGTTTCGCAACCACTTCAAACCCTCGTCGTCTTCGACATTTTTCGACCGCTTCGATCTCAGCACCTCCTGTGCCTAGTCCGGCCATCCCATGCCTCGCCACGACTGAGCTTCAAAGTCTTGCAACCATCATAGACAAGAAAACATTACATAGCACCGCTCGAAACAATATAATCATACATTAGCATCAGAAGAAGGTACTCAAGCAAGAAATACCCAAAACAAACTCAAGCTCTCTAAAACAAGCGTCAATTACTCATCACAAACATGGGGTTACCTCCACATGGTCTCTCATAAAACCAAAACAATATTATATTATAATTAAAGCATTATTTTCATATGGCCAATCTAAATATTCGTAAAGACATTGTTGTTGAATTTCAAATAATTTGATTGCTCGCATTCTAGGACGTTGCCTTCTTTTTACCAAACATTTACAATGATGTAGAAAATTGGGGAACAATTGTGTGTTGCCCTTCAGGACTAGATCTTCATTTATAATGCTAAGGATTACAACTAGACTCTAATACAGATTAATGTTAATTTAGAGAGAAAGAGAGATATTTTGCTATTCACAACTATGCATGTTGTTGATTACTGAGGAGAGACATATATACACTTGAGGTTTATCAGCCTTCATGGGCTACATGGGCCATGGGCCAAGACACTAGAATCTCTATACATACACACTTAGCACACTTAACACCCTCCTTCAAACTCAAGGTGGATCGGGAGGATTTGAGTCACTGAGTTTGAGTAGATGAAGCCGGTGTTGTTCTCGAGTCTGAGCCTTAGTGAGGAAATCTACAACTTGAAGCTATGAGGGTACATGCTAGAGGTTAATGATCGACTACTAACAATACCAATGTGTTTTGTCAACTCATGCTTAACCAAATCACTTGCAATCTAAATGGCGCTTGTATTGTCACAAAATAGAGGTGTAGGGTCATCACAAAGAACACAAAGATTAGCTAAAAGCTATTGAAGCCAGACAACTCTGAGGTGATAATAGCAAGCGCCCAAAGCTTAGCTTCTGCACTAGAACGTGACACCACAGTCTGCTTCTTGGACTTTCAAGCAATGAGCAGAGTACCAATAGAGATGCAATAGCCAATGATAGACTAGCGATCAATGAGGTCACTCACCCAAGTGAAGTCAGAGTAAGCATGGAGTTGGAGCTGACTCAAACTGTCATCAAACAAATGTATCGATGCAATCCCCCTCAAGTATCTCAGCACACAAAGAAGATGACCATAGTGGACTGAAGTAAGAGCACTGATAAAATGGCTGAGCTTATACATATACAACATGAACAATATATGGCCTAGTGATAGTAAGATAAACAAGGCTCTCAACAAGCTGATAGTAGCGAGAAGGATCTATGAGTAGTACATCGTTTGTAGGACAAAGCTACAAGTGGAGCTCCATGGGTATAGTAGCAGTGTGAGTATCAATCATACCAGATCTAACAAGCAGATCTTGAACATAGTGATGCTAAGAGAAATAATAGCCATTACTATTAGAATGAACCTCAATCCCTAGAAAATAGCTTAGTGGCCTTAAGTCTGCCATCATAAATTATTCACTCAATTTTTTCTTAACAAATGCCACGTAGTCTATGTCATCTCTTGTAATCAACATATCATCTACATACAGCAGAAGCAAAGTATGTCCCTGGTGAGACGTGTGAACGAACAAGGCAGGATCATGCTCACTCAACGAGAAACCAGTAGCTCGAATCACAAAATTAAAATGCTCAAACCAAACACAAGGAGCTTGCTTGAGACTATATAGTGCACACCGAAGATGACAAACATATCCTGTAGGAGCATCAATACCTAAGGGTGGCTGCATATAGACCTCCTAATATAGATCATCATGAAGAATGGCATTCTTAACATCCATTTGAGATATATTTCATGAACATACCATTGCAGCAGCAATGAGAGTGTGGACCGTAGTCATATGAGCAACATGAGTGAAAGTCTCCTCATAATCTCAACCATAAGCCCGCTGAAAACCTCTGGCAACAAGACGAACCATGTATCACTTGGTCTTTTCCTTGTACAACCACTTGCAAGTTACAAGAACATCTCCAAAAGGTAGTGGAACAAGATCCAAGTGCATGTTACTCTAATACTGTGAGCTCCTCAGTCATAGCTAGCTGCCAGTCAGGTATACTAGCTACCTCTTGATAAGTACTCGGCTCAGATACTGCACCTGCATGAGAAAAACCCCATCTCTTTGGGGGCCTAAAGAGAAGAACGATCTTGTAAGGCATACCATGGTGCGGTAAAAGGATCATCAGAGTCAGTGGTACTGGCCGGAGGATCAAGGAGAAGAGGAAGACTAAGCATCAGAATGTCCAGAACGAATAGAAAAGTGAGGATCAGAAGAAACTCTCATTTAGCGACTATATTGAAAGGGAAAAGTGGAAGTGTCTGAAACTAGTAGAGTTGGTGGAGGAGATAGACTAGAAGATGAAACTAGTGGAGAAGATGACTCAGGAGGCTGAACTGAAGAAGGAAAGTCTGGTGAAGGAATGGGAGGTAGACATAAAGATGAGGTAGAATCTGTGGAAGAAGGCGAAGAAGAGGGATGAGTCAAAGGATTGTAAAAGAAGGGTTGATTCTCAACAAAGGTCACATCTCGAGAGATGCAAATGTGATGTGCTGAAGGATCATAAAAACGCTAACCCTTATGTTCAAGGCTATAACCCAGAAAGATACACTCAACAGACTGAGCACTTAGCTTTATATGATCACGAGGTGCCAGAAGGATATGGAAGGTACAACCAAAAATACGAAGATGGTCATATCAAGGTGTTTTCATATAAGACCTCACCAGGACACTTGTCCTAAAGTTTGGAAGAAGGCTAAAGATTTATTAGATAAACTGTCGTAGAAATAGCTTCCCCTCCCCCAAAAAATGAAAGGGAACAAAGGAGGAAATGAAAAAAAAATATGAGTAGTCTTAATGATGTGACAGTGCTTACGCTCAGCAACACCATTCTAAGCATGAGCACTAGGATACGAAAGCTGAGGAAGAGTACCTTCAAAAGAAAAAAAAATTGACGAAAAGCTGATGAAAGGTAACTCCCCTCCAGAGTTAGAATAAAAAACACGAATGGAAGAAGAGAACTGAGTGTGAACCATCTCATCAAAAGACTGATAAATAGAAGTTAAGTGAGAATGATGTTTCATGAAATAGATCTAAGTATATCTAGAGTGATGTCAATAAATATGACATAATAACTGTGATCACTCTTAGAAGCAGAGGGAGAAGGACCATATACATTAGAATAGATCAAATCAAAAGGATGACAAGACTGAGAAGGACTACTAGAATATGGCAGTTGTAGTTGCTTCCCCAGTTTACAATCGGTGCAATAAAAGCTAGACTCAACAGTGACATGACCCAAAGAACCCTGACAAACTAAAGGGGTAAGGTGATATCTACATAGATGACCAAGTCTGTGATGCCACCCATTGAATGAAGAACCAACAGGAGAATGAGAAGATGACATAGCAGTTGATAATGAGACCTTCGAGGTACTGATGAAAGGAAGATGTAGAGACTCCAAAACATAGAGACTAGGAGAGTCTCTACAGCGATGGCCAGAACCAATTACTTTGCTGCTTTGACAATCTTGAATGAAATAAGAGGAGTTATTAAATCCAACAAAATAGTTCATGTCAGTATACCAACAGAAAGAAGGTTCATAGATAACTTATGAACAATGGACACATTGGGAACAGTGAAGTGAGATGTAGAAAGACTGCCCTGATGAGTAATAGAGCAGGGTGTATTGTCTGCTGTCTGAACACATGTACCGTTCATCACAGGTGTACAACCACTGAGCTGAGTGTGATCTGAAGTGACATGAAAAGAAGCACCCGAGTCCTGAACCCAAGGACGACTAGCACTCAATGTAGATGATGCAATCGTAGTGGTCATAGTATATATTGATCCTGAGCCTCGGCCTGAGCTAGAAAACACAGGAGAAGTCATAGCAGGAGTGGCAGCCCTAGTAGATGCTCCAGTGGGTGCTCTACTAGAACTAGTAGGTGCTCTATGAGGATGATCAGAGGAGTGTCTGGCACGATAGTCAGCAAGCAAGTCTGGGTGTAACATGAAGCATCTGTTAACACAATGGCCAATCTTCTTGAAGTAGGAGCAAATGTTTGGTCCTGACTTAGTGGCCCTAGTGGGTCATCAATCAGATGCTCAACCAAACCAGCCGATCTCAACACTGTCCTCACAGAGAATGCCCATTCTCGATAATTATGCCCATCAAGCTTCATGCCAATGATCAAGAGAGAGTTACCACTACCAAAGGTTGAGGATGCCATCACCACAAAGAGCAACAATCACCACAGAGGAGCAATAGCACACACCAGCAACAACCAAAGATAGCAGGATGGGAACACAGTAGCAGTGCACTAGTACAGAGTAGAGTAGCAGCAGCACAAGTAAAAGGTTAGTACTGAGCCCAAAAGCAGAGCAGCAGCTCACCACGACGTGATCCAAGGACAGCAGAAGGAAATCCCGACGACAATCGATGGAGGAAATCGAATCGGCAGGGGAATCGAACCAATCCCAGACTAGTGGCGCGCAAGGACGACATCATGGTCGGCATGATCCCTGCAACATTGCAGCAACTCTGCAACTTGCAGGTGGTGGACATGGCTGTGAATCATATCAACGGCAATATCATGGAGTTCATGAGGTGGCTGCCGCGCTGCGTATTGGGCAGTGTGCAGGTGCTACATCTGTGTGATACCAATGTGTCTGGCCAGCTGCCGAAATTGATTGGGGAAATGTCTGCATTGATATATCTTGACCTCTGACAACAAACTTGCAGGGGAGATACCTCAGGACAACAAACTCGATGTCAGCCTGTCAGAAGAGCATTTTGCGAATCTGGTGAGCTTAGAGTGGATCAACTTATCTCGCAACTCGATGAAGATGGTGATCAAGCCAAGTTGGAGGCCTCCATGCAGATTGGTCTATGCTTATTTTCTTGACATTCAAATGGGTCCTCAGTTCCCAGCATGGATCAAGCACCAGCTAGATATCATGTACCTTGACATTTCTCATGCAGTCATAGTGGACACATTGCCACAGTGGTTTTGGAAGTCGCATTCAGATGCAGTCTACCTGAACATCTCTATAAATCAGATCAGTGGCAGGTTGCCATCTTCTTTGAAATTCATGACCGCGGCACTGGCGATCTATCTCGGATCAAACAATCTCACCGACTTTGTGCCATTGTTACCTGAACAGCTGCTTGTCGTGGATCTCTCCAGGAACTCCTTGTCAAGAACAATTCCACAAGAATTTGGTGCTCCTGGGCTAGTGGAGCTGGATGTCTCCTCCAATAGGATCAATGGAGCAGTGCCAACATCTCTATGCCAGTTTCCAATCCTGCTGCATTTGGATCTATCAAACAACAATCTGAACGGAGCTTCCTCGACGTAGAAACATGTCGTCAGCTGGCTTTGGGCTCACCACTCTCATCTTGTACAACAACAACCTTTCTGGGGAATTTCCGTTATTCTTGAAACATTGCAAGGCTACGAGATTTCTTGATCTAGCTCACAACATGTTCTCGGGGACCGTACCGAAGTGGATTGGGAGGAAGCTGCCATCTTTGACACATCTACGGTTTGCTGTTCATCCAATGCTAGTTTAAAGTGTTGAAGTACAAGTAAATTATCCATCTTTTTTCATTAGCTTAACATTTTGGGCGAACTGGCTAGACATGCAACTCAATATGGTATCAGAGTAAGAGGTTCTGAGTTCAAGACCCAGCTAATGCAATTAAAAAAAATAATTGCATTCCACTTATATTCCACGTCTTAGACCTGAGGAGCCTACACGTGAGGGGGTGTTGAAGTATAAGTGAATTGCCCATCTTTCCTCATCACCTTAAGTTTTTGGGTGAACTAGCTGGTGCATGCAACTTAATATGATATCAGAGCCAAAAGGTTTTGAGTTCAAGACTTGGGGCAATTAAAAGAAGAAAAGGAAGCCTATATATGAGGGGAGTATTGAAGTATAAGTGAATTATTTACCTTTCCTCATCATCTTAAGCTTTTGTCTACCTTTCCCCTATCATCTTAAGCTTTTGGTGAGGGGGAGTATTGAAATATAAGTGAATTGTTTATCTTTACTCATCAGCTTAAACTTTTAGGTGAACTAGTTGATGCATGCAACTCAATATAGTATCAGAGCGGGTTCGCCACTGGGCATGTTCCTAGCCACCACCAAATTCTGCAACGCACTGCCCCTGGAAGAGATGATTCAATCTCCATGATCTAATCTCCTAGGGGCTGTGCAAAATATTATAGATAGATGGCCTCTAATCCTCCCTATGTTTCCCTCCCCAAATCAGTTCGGAACAATGGCCAGGGTCCCCGACGTCGTGATTGCCACCTTCGTCGCCATGGCCGTGGTCGCGCTCGCCACCGAGGCGCCGACCCCCCTCTGACCTTCGGCGCGATTGTCACGGCCCGTGTGTTGCCTCGCCGACCTCCTCCTACGCACATTGGTGCCGGATCAGGCACATGCCTGCACCGCTGTCGGCCACCTGCGTGTGTTCGTGCCGCTGTCGCATTGGCGCCAGGCCCAGATTTGGCCTCCCCTCGCCGGATCCGGCCACCACCAGCTCGAATCCGGCCACCCTGCCGCCGGATCTGGGCCCAACGCTATTGTTGCTGCTTCAAATCGTGCCCTCGCCTCGACCTCCGCCGCCTCTTGGCGGCCGCGCCACGCCGAGCTTTTCCCCGCCACCATCACCCGTGCCCGACGCTGCGCCCACTCGAGCCCACGCCGACGCCTCCTCGCCGTCACTGACAAGCCCGGATCTAGCCATCTTCGCTGCCACCTCACCCGAAGCCGCCTGCGTCGGATGGCGCTGTTGCTCCTGCCTGTCTCTCGGCCTCCTCCGGCTTCTCTCTACATCTGCTCAATTCTACTTTTCTTCCTTGGCCCCCTTTTTGCTCTCCTCCCCTTCCTCTGCTCCAGTGTTGGTGAGACTAGGCTTGCTAGCACACGGCCACCCTATCCTCTCCTTACTGCTCTCAACATCGGCCACCTCTACATCGCCTCCCTCTACCAGCTGCCTCCCTTCTCCACCGTGCCGGCCAAATCCTTCCATTGCACCGCCACCTTCCCCTCCAACTCTGACGGCGCCACCACCTTCTTTACTCTTCCCAAATAACTCCACCGGCCGTCAGCAGCCCACCTTAGCGCTGTCGCTCTGTGCCACCACAGCTCTCTACTTGCGCCACCGCTTCCCTCCTCTACGCCGTTGCTCCACACCACCAACGTTGGCAAGCCCTGACTTCTTCCTCTTCTCAGACGTATGCCCCTCCGCCGACTGGATCTTCTTCTCCAACCCTGGCAACCAAACTCCACCACCCCAGCCTCTGCTTCTTCTACTTCCCGTGGTGCCACATAGTAGAAGTGTTCGGAACTCAAGCTTAATTACTTCTACTTCAACTTGAGCATCCCCGTCGACTTCTTGTCCAGCCTTAGCATCCGCGATGCTCCCGCTCCGACTACAGGGAGATGTTAGAATACATGTTTGGCAAAATTATAAGCGATATAATAGAATCAATTAAGATGATTTGTATCTGATATGGTTCCCTCTATATCTCTAGTAACCTTCTATATCTGTATTAGGTTGACTTGATCGCTAAGTTATATTGTACTTTATATATACGTCCTTTGAGACTTAAGCAATATATTCAACAATTATTCCAACTAATCTAATCTCCTGGGACTGTGCATTGCAGAATTTAGTGGTGGCTAGGAACAAGCCAAAATGCAAACCTACTCTGATACCATATTTAGTTGCATACACTAACTAATTCATCCAAAAGTTAAACTGATAAGAAAAGATAAGTAACTCACTTATACTTAACATGAAGAGCCAAATAAGAAAGGCCAGTCAGACCTCATTCGTAACAAATATGTAGGTTGGCATCACTTTAACGCAACACTGCTTGATCCAAATCCTTTTGTAATATATAGATTAGGATCATATGAACTACATGTAAACCAAACCCAGTGAGTTGATACCCAAAATGTAATAATACAGCTATTGTTGTTACCATTGAGGTGTTAAGGAGATAGAGTTGTATTAGGATATAGAGTTTGTATTCTATTCCATATATGCCTTATCTCTATATGGCATATCCTCTTGTACTCTCCTATATATATGGCCCGTTGGGTCTCATATCAATATACACAATATTCATACCATGGTATCAGAGCTTAGGTTGAAACCCTAACCTCGATTTATTTCCAATCTACTTCCGCATCTGCTGCCCCCGGGAGGAGCGATCTTCGCTCCCGGGGGCGGCTATCTCTTCCCGGCCGCCGGCGCTGCCGCATGTCGTCATCTCCCGGCCGCCGTCGCCCTTGCAGTTGCCCGTCGCGATTTTTCTTCGCCCGTCGCGATTTCTTCTTCGGCCGCCGCCTCTGCAGCCGCCCGTCAGCCTCTGCAGCCGCCCGTCGCGGCTTCTTCTTCGGCCGCCGCCCCTGCAGACGCCCGTCGCGACTTCTTCTTCGGCCCCTGCAGCATCGTCAGATCCGGCGCCGCCTGGGGGAGCGCGCGCCTCCTCTGCCATCGCCCGTTGGATCTCACCGCCGCGGTCGCTCCCGTGGTCGCCGCCGCCGCCGAGTCTAGATCCGGCCGCCCTGGCCGGATCCGGCCGTCTTCGCTGCGGCCGAGCTCGGATCTGGCCTTGCCCCGCCTGGATCCGTCCGCCGCTGCGCCGCTCGGCCCGGATCCGGTCGCCTCTGGCCCCTGGGGACGCCGCTCGGCCTGCTCGCCTGCGCCGCCTCCTCCTGCCGTCCCTCTGACTGTGCCGGCTCCTCCTACGGGCGCGCCGCCTCGTCCTGCCCTGCAGCTGGCAGCCGCCGCCTCCCGGTCTTCCGCGACGTCGGGCCGGACGCCACCGCTGCCGCTTGGCGCTCGCCCACCTACGTCTGTGCCTACACCCGCGCCAGCCTCTGCTCCCCGCTCCTCTTCGTCGCCTCGGTGCCGCCGCCCCGCCACTGCTCTTCCCAGGCCGCCGCCCCGAGGAGAGAAAGATGGAGGCGCAGAGAGAGACGGGAGTGCGGGAGGGACGGTGGGAGAGAGTAAAAAGAGAGCGGGCGACGGGAGTGAGGAGGGGGCGTGAAGAGAGAGAGAGAGGAGGGGATCTTTTGATGGCTACTCAAGACCTCTGATTTCTTTTGCTGATTTCTTTTCGGCAGTCCTAGGTTATTTTTTGTGAGTCTTATGTCACGTCTATCTAAGTCCGTAGTTTCTGATTTTTTTCGTTCGTCCAAGCCGTGCGAGTCCACAAATTTATTGTCGATCATAGAAGTATAGGAATTTTTCTTTTGCATGGCAGCAGCCGCCGCTTTATTCTTGAGCCGCTGCAGATCATAGAAGTCTTTATGATGCCGCCGCTTCTCTTTGAGCCGCCGCCCCGAGTTTTTAAGGCCGCCGCGCTTCTTCTGCACCGCGCCTCCATTGTGCTTCTTGTGCATTGCGCTGCCGCCATCTCGGGCTTCGATCTGCGCCGTCATGCTTTTATATATTCCTCTTCGGCTTGATTTGACAGTTTATTCAAAAGCTGCACGCAACGACGACATCATCAAGACTCGGACTTCGGATTTTTCTTGTTTTAGTGTTAGCCCTTTTTCAAATGCAATGCTATTGCATACGCCTTGCATTTGAGGGGGGTGTTAAGGAGATAGAGTTGTATTAGGATATAGAATTTGTATTCTATTCCATATATGCCTTATCTCTATATGGCATATCCTCTTGTACTCTCAGATATATATGTCCCTTTGGGTCTCATATCAATATACACAATATTCATAACTGGAGGATCAAACTTATGCATAAAGAACAGCTGCTCTGTTTCATCGAGGATTCCATGGAAATGGACCCCACTACACATTCTGAAGATTATTATGGATAACAAAACCAATCAGCGTCAGCTTTTTACAACATCCAAGACAAGCAATTCAAGACAAAACAACATACAATTGATTAAATTAATAAATGCACGAGTAGCAGGAAAATCGTTACTTGCTACACCTCATGAATGATTCTGCAAGGCCGGTTGCCAGAAATGGCAACAGGGACTATACTATCTCATCCATCTATGTACAGAGGTGATCATTAATAATGTGGCGGCATGAAGAAGCTAAAATTTGTACATAATCTTACTTAACTTCCACTCTTGCCTTTTAATTCATCGTTTGATATAGATAGTCGACTATTTCTAAGGGTTTCAGGACCATTGGAAGACATAGATTTTTCTTCAGCTTTAACTGAGGAAAAGGCAGGTGTTGCTCCATGATACCTCCGGGCATTCAATTCCATTGCTGCCTCTGATGAGAATTTGGCTTCTGTGACATTGGCAGAAATGTTAGATTGTAAAGTTTATTAGAAAGTAATCCAATAAAAAGGTTTGTATCTGTGATTAAACAAACAATTCCACCAGTAAACATAAGCAGAAAATACTTGCTTGAGTATCAGAAGTGCCAGTTTCTACTCGCGTACGAGGGGCTATAGGCTATACAAAAATACCAAAAGATGCAAACATGGAAAAGCATGGACTTCATATAATTTTTGGTTGATGTTAGTATTAATATAACAAACTTTGATGTAAACATCTCTACATTTCATCAATAAACATCATAAGTGATAGGTGGAACTTCCAAGTCAAATTTCGTATATTCTATCTTTTCAGGAAAGGTTTTTTTAAAAAAAAAAATGGCCAGGAGCTCCGGCATTAATTAAAGAACGAGATGGGCACCTGAGTCAGTCCTACGACCGGAACTTGGGTGGGCGGGGAGGTTAGCCCCCCCACCACCAGGCCACTAGCATTTACCCTTCAGGGATGTTTTTTTTAAAAAAAACAAGAGAAAGTTCGTTTTAAGTTCCCGTACAGTTCTATCAATTTTCTGACATGAGTTTCCTTTAAGGTTTGATAGCCTTCAAATGAACAAATTGGATCTCTATAAGTGTGCCATGACAAAGTACGTGCAATGCATCCACATGTAACATACTGAATATGACACGTTTACAAGCAAGTTCTACTCACCATTTATTTTTCCACGTGTGATAAGCACACGGAGATAGTCCCGCAACCCTGTCAACACCAGGTTTTCTTGCACAGCATTTATCTCGGATATGTCCTGATCACATGAAGTCGCCATAAATGAACTTCTAAAATCATTTCCAAATGTGGTATCCGGCTCATCACACATTAGTGCTTGTGTTCCTGGAGATGCAGGCCTAGGATCTTTGGAAGTGTCAGAGAGACGGGACTCCAATTCATTAATGTTCCACTGATCTGTACAGGCTTTGCTGTGGATATCCATCGGAGAGGATTCCATAAAGTCTTGCTCTTTGTTCTTATCATTGTCTAAGCCATTATTTGTGTGAAATTCTTTCTCTGCTTCCATCTCCTCCACTTTAGTGTCTGCAAATATGAGAAAAATAATTGGAGTTGAACACGCAAGTAGAGTGACAGCAATTACCATATCCATTAAGCTCTTCCTTTTACCAAAAAGGGACACAAAAGGCGAACATGAGGTACGTGTGCTTATGTAGAACATTGTTATTTTTTACAGTCATGTCCACTCACAAATGTTGTGTGTCAGATGTTATACATTCCATGTTGATCCTAAATAATGATAGAATGCTATTTATAAATATAAAAAACTAATTGAACTTTCCGTAAAAATGAAAACTAGATGTCAAGGTCTATTTTTGATTCAGCTCTGGAGCTGACATAATTTTTCTTTATTTTATGTTGAACATTTAAAACTATGCAAATATCTCTCCATTCCCCCTTTATTTATGGCCTGTTAGAAGCTTTGATGCACATTGGTGCCTGGCACTTGCATCCATATTCAGGTAATAGATGCAGAAGCTAAGTGCAGATGGCCAAGACAATTAGCAAACTATCCGCAAACACTGCTGATTCATAAATATGAACTAGGAATTTTTTTATTAAAAAACTACATAACTGCGATAGTGCCTTCTAAGTGCCATCTCATTTCTTATTGCCAATGCACACCACTGTTTCATTACTAGTTCACATAGTACTAATGTTTTATTCGAACCTCGGGTTCTTTTGAATAATTTAGCCAAAAAAAAGAAAGATAAAACACTTTACCAGCTACTGTGGGGAATGCTTCTGCTGCCTTTCTGCATGCAATCACCACATGCTTGACTAGATCATTGACATCTCTAAGATGGATAGTGTTTGCTAGTGAAGACCTGATAAAAAATTGCATTTCATCAAAAGAAGATACGCATAGAGTGAACAGGGAGAAGAGCATCATGGTAAAATCGTTTGCTAATATATTTGTGTTTTAATTAAATAACACTCCTTTGTAAACCTTTTCAGCTAAGCCCAAGAAAGGACTGTTTCATATATAAATTGTGTGGATTGGGCATCTGAAATGCACTAGTTACAAGACGGTAACGCCATAATGAAATTGCATTACAATTTACATGTTTTGGCAGTGGCACCATCTCAAAGGCCAGGAAGGGTTTGACACTCCCAGCCACTATTAACCTGAGAGGTGCGTGCCCTTCAAAATGGTGTTAGTCCAAAACAGCTAGAGCATTTTGTTTGTGGCATTGATTTGGGTTCTATCTACGCATCATTTAAGGGGATACTGGAACAGTTTTGTCAACTCTTGGGTTATTTAATATAAAAACTAAATATATTTACACTTACCTATCAATCATTTTAGATGATTTACTTTGGGAATTGCCAACATTATGCCCTCCAATTCCTGTGCAAGACGGTGTAAGCTGTTCTGCATGGTTAGCCTAGCACACAAGAACAGTCGCAAAAAATTGAGTTAGACAACACTTCAGCAATAAGTTTTAGCCAAAAAAAAATTTGCAGCAATAAAAAAATCCAAAAAGAATGAAATTTCTGGTGTGTTTTCGCACATCCATCCAAAGAATAATGGTGCCAATAACAAGAGAAGGAATTATGTCATGAAGTTAGTATTCAATCAAATTCCTTAAAAAATCTCACAATTCAAACTGGCAGGTTATTTGGTACTGGTCAAACCCCTTGGAGCATACCTGTTGAAATTGTGCCTCTGACATACTTCGATCACCTAGGGAATCTTCTTGAGATTTTCTTCTACGCACTGGAGAAGATTTATATCCTGAGGATCCAATGGCACCATTCAGAGCGATATTAGCTGCTTGTTGAATGTGATTTCTATCAGATGTATTGTCCCCTTGAAATAAAGCTTGTCGTTCTTCACTTCCTTGAAAGTTCTTACAGTCCAAACATCTACAGTTCTTGGAGCAAAGGATATTTGCTTGGAAGCATTCACAGTACTTCTTTAGGCATCCTGACTTCTTGCAATGACAGCCTTTATTGTGCTTTGGTTGGAGAGGTACTGCTCCAGAATTATCCTGATAGTCATGTAAGACTGTTTAACCACATGCCACTAAACACAAGAAAAAAACAATTATCTAAGGGGACATAAAAAAAACCAATCCTTGAAAACTGGGGTTAGGTTCATTTTTAGAGTTGAACTTGCAGAACAAAATTATGCTGCTAAAAGATCGAAAAATCAGACCTAGGAAAAAAAGAGTAAAGTCAATTGAATGGGAAGAACATAAGTGTCTGAATTCAGAACAAATGATAAAGCGATAACATGTAGGCAAAAGGAAAATATGACATGAAAACTGCATGCTGACAGTGTACAATTATCAGAGAAAGGTACCTGAGCTTCAAGTATAGCACAATACCACATAGCAAATATACAGAACACATTCATTGGTCATATTTAAACCTGACTTGAGGGTTGCTATCATATTTTTGAGTCCTCGTAACAACAGAAGTGAGTCATTGAAAGGTGCTTACAAAATAAATAGAGTTACCAATGAATGTGTCATCTAAATAACCAACATTTAACTCTTACATGTTTTGGAATTATATTTCTGTATTTGATTAACAGTTGACAGAAAAAAAATCTTTGTCAGCAAATCTTTAAACAAATTGCTTGCTGAATAAGAGATGTCGAAGACACATGATCTCTGCTTGCAGGTTATTACATGGTGTAGATAATATATCATATATTTAATAGTTCAGCCAACATCTTTTTAAAGTATTCTACTAGAGGAAAGTACCTTTCGAACATTCAGTGTACTTGGGCCATTTTCAATTTTAGGCTGAAAAGCAAGTGGATTACGAAGGAGAGTAGTTTCGATAGCTTCCTTCCTGATGTTCTCATTCTCAATGTTGTTTCCACAATGTGAACAATTGCAACCATCACAATATACACGTGCTGCAAAACACTCGCAGTACCTAAAAAATAAATATCAAGTTAGTGAGTTTACCTTCTATAAGCATGATAGGATGTTTTTGTTATGAATAGCGCTTGTATTCATATGAGGCCAATGGGCCGGTATATATACACAAAGTACAGGTGGGAAATATGCAAAGAACCCCTTATAACAATGGGGAATAACAAACTATACATATATCTCTAACACCCCCCCTCAAACTCATGGTGGATCAACAACACTGAGTTTGGAGAGGTAGAAGCTATGCTGTGCTCGAGTCTGGGCCTTTGTGAAGAAATCCGCTATCTGAAGCTCTGAAGGCACATACTGAAGAGTAATCACCTGATCATGCACACAAGACCTCATGAAAGAAGCATCCACACCAATATGTTTGGTGAGCTCATGCTTCATAGGATCACGAGCAATACTGATAGCACCTGTACTGTCTGACAAGAGAGGGGTCGGTGTAGTGACAGAAACACCAAAATCCTCAAGTAACCACCGTAGCCAAGTAATCTCTGCTGTCAAGAGAGCCATAGCTCGCAACTCAGCCTCTGCACTCGAACGGGACACTGCAGTCTGTTTCTTCGTCTTCCAGGCAATAAGAGAACCACCAAGAAAAACACAGTAAGCAGAGATAGACCGGCGGTCAGAGGGATCGCTGGCCCAAGTAGCATCCGAATAGGCCTGAAGCTGTAACGAACTGGAACGTGGAAAGAAGAGACGGCGAGAGATAGTCCCGCGAAGGTATCGCAGAACTCGAAGAAGGTGGCTGTAGTGGACCTGAGTGGGAGCGGAAACAAACTGACTCAGAATATGAACTGGATAAGTGATATCCGGACGAGTAACAGCAAGGTAGACAAGACTCCCAACAAGATGACGATAGCGAGTCGGATCAGAAAGAGGCTCGCCATCAGAGAGTCGGAGGTGAACATTGAGCTCCATGGGAGTCTCAACAGTACGCTGATCAGTGAGAGAGGCGCGATCAAGAAGATCCTGAATATATTTCGCTTGGGACATAAAGAAACCATCTGGAGTGGAAGTAACCTCAATCCCAAGGAAGTAACGAAGAGGACCAAGATCCGACATAAGGAACTGCTCACTAAGACGAGCCTTGACAAAGGCAATGTACTCAGAATCATCTCCCGTAATGATCATATCATCAACATACAGGAGAAGAAGAGTCCGACCACGAGACGAAGTGTGGACAAAGAGCGCAGGATCATGATCACTAGCTGAAAAGCCAGCAGCAGTGACCACAGAGGAGAAGCGCTCAAACCAAGCACGAGGGGCTTGCTTAAGGCCATAGAGAGAGCGACGAAGGCGACAGACCATGCCCTCAGGAACAGAATACCCAGGTGGCGGATGCATGTAGACCTCCTCACGCAACTCGCCATTAAGAAAGGCATTCTTGACATCAAGCTGAGAAACAGACCAGTGGCGAACAGACGCCACCGAAAGAAGAGTGCGAACAGTGGTCATGTGAGCCACAGGAGCAAAAGTCTCGTCGTAGTCAACACCATGCTCCTGCTGGAAACCACGAGCAACAAGACGCGCCTTATAGCGCTCAAGAGAGCCATCAGAGCGAGTCTTAATCTTATAGACCCACTTACAAGTGATGGGATGAGAATGAGATGGACAAGGAACAAGATCCCAAGTACCAGTACGCTCGAGGGCAGCAATCTCCTCGGCCATGGCAAGCTGCCACTCAGGGTGAGTAACAGCATCCCGGTAGGAGACAGGCTCACGAGTAGCTGCACCAGCAAAGGAAAAACGGGCAGGAGGCCGAATCGACTGGCGATCGCGGAGAGCGTAGCGAGGAGAAGATGACCCATCAGGGGACGATGGAGCATCAGAAGAAGATGGAACATCAGAAGAAGAATGCTCATCTGGAAGATCCTCAATGCGAGGTCGACGAGTGTAGACGATAAGGGGAGGAGGAACTGTAGTGGGAGGAACCTGCGGAGTCGTAGGAGACGACACAGGTGGCGACAACGGTGAAGAGGCCACAGGGGGAATATGTGGAGACTCAGTGGAACAGATGGACGAGGGCAAAACAGATATAGGTGTATCTGGAAAGGTCAAGAAAGACAGAGGCTCTACAGAGGAAGCCGAAGGAGAGGCAGGACGTGGGTAGAATGGACGAGACTCGTCGAACGTCACATCCCGAGAAACCCGCATCCGACGACCAACAGGATCCCAACACCGATAGCCTTTGTGCTCGGCACTGTATCCCAGAAAGACACACTCAACAGACTGAGCGGTCAGTTTGGTGCGTTCTCGAGGGGCGAGGAGAACGTAGCAAACGCAGCCAAACATATGAAGGTCAGAGTAGTCAGGAAGAAGACCACAGAGACGCTCAACAGGGATCGCACCCTTAAGAGCAGAAGAGGGCTGGATGTTGACGAGATAGGTGGCAGTGGAAACAGCCTCGGCCCAAAAGTGAGGTGGAGTAGAGGCGGCGATCATCAGAGCACGAGCCGTCTCAAGGAGGTGCCGATGCTTGCGCTCAGCGACACCATTCTGAGCATGAGCACCAGGACAAGAGAACTGAGCAAGAGTGCCCTGCTCAGCAAGGAAGCTGCGCAGGTGACGAGAGAGGTACTCGCCAGCAGAGTCAGCACGAAGGACACGAATAGGAGTGGAGAACTGAGTGTGTATCATAGTGGCAAATTGTTTATAGATAGGCAAGACCTCACTACGAGAGGACATGAAATATATCCATGTGTGGCGAGAGAAATCATCTATAAAAATAATATAATAACGATGACCCCCTTTCGAAACAAAGGGAGCCGGACCCCAAACGTCTGAATGAACAAGATCAAAAGGACGCTGAGACACAGACTCACTATGAGGATAAGGAAGCTGAATCTGTTTACCTAACTTACAGCCCTGACAATCTAAAGATACGTCTCCTGAGACAGACCCCAGAAGACCACGACGAACTAAGGACGACAGACGGGATCCACACAGATGGCCAAGACGGTGATGCCACTGCTGGAAAGAGCCAGTAGACGAAGTGGCAGAAGCGGAGAGACTGGCAGCGGTGGGGGCAGCGGAAGGAAGATGAAGCCAGTCAAGCTCCCAGAGACGCTGTGAGTCACGGCGCCGAGGGCCAGAACCAACCAGAGCTCCCGTGTGGCGATCCTGAACACAACACGAGTCTGAGTCGAGAATGACCCGATAACCAAGGTCAGTAATCTGCCCAGCAGAAAGAAGCTGTAAGGTAAGGCGAGGAACATGAGCAACAGAAGGAACATGAAAGGATGAGTTGCTAAGGGATCCTCGACCAGAGACAGAAAGAGATGTACCATCAGCAGTAAGAACACTGACAGGAGAATCAAAAGGTGTAATAGAAGACAGAGTGGAAGGATCAGGAGTCATGTGAAAAGATGCTCCAGAATCAAGAATCCACGGGGAGGTGCCTGACTGTGTAGGAGGTGGTCTCTCAGTGCCCGAAGAGTCAGTAGCAGAACCTGCAGAACCTGTCGAGGGAGAACCTGAAGCGGCAAGTAGGCATCGAAGTCTGGCTATCTCCTGCTCGGTGAGAAAAGCTGCTGAAGAAGTCGAGGCAGACGTTGTCGTAGAAGCACTAGTGCCAGTAGAAGAACGGCGTGAAAGATGCCGCTTCTTCTTGTAGCACTGGGACTCAGTGTGGCCATCCTTGTCGCAGTAGGAACAGTGAGGACGGCCACCTCCAGACAGAGGACGGCCACCACCACCTGTGGTAGCCGCTGGAGGAGGCAGTGTAGCAGGCGGACGAGCGGCGAGCACAGAGGGGAGTGGTATCAGACCAGCACCACTCAAACGAGTCTCCTCTGCGCGTAACTCAAACGAGTGTGGCCAGCGAGGGAGGGAAACGGTGCCCATTGGTAGGCGGCGCTGGACGGCGCGGCGACCAAGGTAACGAAGTCTAACAGGCGGCGCTGGACGGCGCGGCGGTTAGATCAACGTTTTTTTTTTTTTTTTTTTTTTTTTTTTGCTTCTTCCTTTTTTTTTTCTCTTTTTTTTTTTTTTTTTTTTTTGGCTTCTTTCGGAAGCTACCTTTCCTTAGCTTCTAAAGGAAGCTACTGAGACAACCGATCCAATCGGCAGCCAGAGGGGCGACCAGGAGGCGGGTCGGCGGCGGGCTGACCGGGAGGCGGAGCGGCGGTCGGCGGCAGGCCGGCAGCGCGGGAGCGGCCGGTGCGGGAGACGGCCGGCGCGGGAGCGGCCGGCGCGGGAGACGGCCGGCGCGGGAGCGGCCGGCGCGGGAGACGGCCGGCGCGGGAGCGGCCGGCGCGGAGGACACCGACGGCGGCAGGCCGGAGACAGTCCGTCGGTGGCGGCGGGCCGGCAGCGACGTCCAGCGTGGGAGGAGACGGCGGAGGCCCGCCCGGCGACGACGAAGGCGGCCGACGACAACGGCTGCGGGAGTCGGCGACGACGACCGACGGCCGCCTCGGGCGGAGAAGAGCGGCGGCTTGGAGGGAGCGGCCGGCGGCGGAGGGAGGAGGAGCAGCCGCGCGACGGTGATACGGCGGAGGAGGCCGACAGGCGGCGATGGAAGAGGCCGTGAAGGCCGAGCGGGCGGCACACAGGCGCACGGAACCCTAGGTAAGTCAAAACCCTAATTTTGGCTCTGATACCATGTTATGAATAGCGCTTGTATTCATATGAGGCCAATGGGCCGGTATATATACACAAAGTACAGGTGGGAAATATGCAAAGAACCCCTTATAACAATGGGGAATAACAAACTATACATATATCTCTAACAGTTTTCATCATTAATGTGTATCATAAAGAAAAGAGTAACTTTCAGAAAACCCTAGGTATTGGGGCATTGGTAACACAGAACCACAGGGTTTGCAGTCTTTTCACTAAACCACAAGTATTGAGGCATTTAGTTACACGTAACCCAATTGCAGCCATACCCCTTGATAACCCACCCTGCTGACATCTTGGGCCCACAGCGAAGTGTCCTGTGTGGCCATTTGATTCCACGTCCGCACGAGATGATGTGACGATGCGCTCCACTGATAACACCTCAATATTGGTGGAACCGAAGGCCGGCGAGCCACGCCAGTATCACGCCATACAGCTGGCAGTTGGCAATGACCAATACCTCAATATTGGTGAACCCGAGGAAGCCAGCATCATGCAACGGCCTCACTTGGCTGCCGCGGAAGTTCTTGGCGAGCACCAGGCTCATCAGGTTGGGTAAGCTCTGTGAAAAAAGGTGTGCACCACATCGATTCTTTCTCACTGATTTCTGTTTAAGTTCAATGTACATGCATTGTTACAAGGAAAGATATACAACAAGGATCAATCAAATAAGGCCTAAGAAGATACGAGAGTTAATATGAGGAAGTAATCCCTAGTACCTAGAATGAAGAGGCCAATGTTATGGAAGGAGAGCCAGTGAAGAGGCCAATGTTATGGAAGGGGAGCCAGTGTGTATCAGTTCCACTGATCCATCAGGATGGCATGCGTGCATGGACCAGCAGTGATTCACGCATGCTTTCCGTATACTTTAACACTCTGCAGTATCCACATGCAGCGCCGAAATGTTGGTGAAGCTGTTGCCGGTGAGCGAGAGGAAGGACAGCGGGAAGAAGGTAGAGAAGGACGCTGGTATCTCGCCGGTGACGCTGTTCCAGCCTAGGTTTAGCGTGGTCAAGCCCTGCACTCAGGAAGACTCACTGGGATGGGGCCTGTGAAGCTGTTTATGCCGAGGTCAAGGCAGACAAGGCTGCTAAGGTTCCGCAGGTTTGGCGACAGGTCACCGGAGAGCAAGTTGTTGTGGCTGTGGAGGTTGAGGTACTGCAACGACGTGAGGCCGAAGAGATGTTTGGTAGAGTCCTAGAGATGTCGTTGCCATCGAGCGAGAGCTCGTGTGTGGGTGGAATTAGGTAGCCACGCAGGACACTTCATTGTGGGCCCAAGATGTCAGTAGGGCAGGTTATAAAGGGTTATGGTTGCCATTGGATTATGAGTAATCAAATACCTCAATACCTATGGTTTAGTGAAAAAAACTGCAAAATATGTGGTTTTGTGTTACTAATGCCCCAGTACCTAAGGTTTTGTGAAATTTACTCGAAAAGAAAATGATCAACTAATTACAAACACTGCAAATTTGAAAGCACTACTTGTTTAACAGTTAATGGAAAGCTTACTTGAAATAAACAAAGCAGTGATGTGGGACAATAATAATCAGAATAACAGATAAGTGCATGAAAACTGAAAGTGCAAAAGGAAATAACACATGATAAGACAAATGGCAATAGTTATCTCGTATCAACCCAATACAAACGTATATATTCTTCTCTGTCCACTGACAACACACAGTAGTGCATACAATTTATCTAGTTAAGTGTCGTTAATGAAGAGGTAACAGAGGGAAATAAATGTTACAAGTATTGATCATCCTGTTTGAGCTTTTTTAATACTATTAAGATGATATTAAACATTTAACTGTGAACAAATCTTGTTAATCGTTGATAGAGAGCCAGTCTTGTTTAGCAAATAATATGAAAACATATCCCTTCTTCAAATAGTATATTTGTTTTGTATTGTTAACATGAAATTGCATCTGCAGCTAAAATTAATACTCACAGCTTCAAACATTGTGAGTTTTTACAGTTACAGTGCTTCCTTTTCTTTGGAGTAAGATTTTTTACTTCAGCAGCAGGCTTCCTGGGAAAAATAGAATATTAGACTTGGTTAGTAAAAGGAACATTTTGCAAGCATACACTCACAATTTTTCCAATGCAAAAGAATCATATCACAAGCAACACATTTATTTTGGGAAGACGAGCAACACAATTTGGCTCAGGAAGTTACATAGATGATGAACAATATGATTTTTTTTTTTTGGACAAGATTGAAGAATATAATTTGGTCTTGAAAGTATCTATAACAAGTTCCAGGCTTTTTTTTTCTCAATCAGCCAAGCCGACTTACAATTCATATTATCTCACAATAGCTTCAAAACAAAAACAAAAAGAGGATGGAATCAATTGTTCAGGAGAATGCAATCAATTGTTCAGGAGAATGCAAGGACCAAGGGGAATCCGATCACCAAGAAAAGGGAAATAGGAGCATCACGGTATTGTAACAGAGCAAGTTTTTAACTTTTAACCGTAGATTCCTTTCCAATTATGATATGAGGTGTAAGGTCCCATTAAGACTTCAGATAGTTTTATGTGCTACAGCAATTCTGTTGTTTTCCAAATAACAACCAAGGGAGTTAACACGCAAAACTATGCAGTCACATGAAATTATGCACTATATATTTGACCTCAGAGCAATCAACATTCAACATACATTTCCAACGTGTCCAAAACTTCACTTATGAAATGCTTAAGCATCAATACTCATCGAGTGCAAACAACAATAACCTATATCTAATTCAGTCACATCAAGTCACATTTTCCATTCACACCGCCAATGTGCTCATGTGCATGCACATCTGTACAGATTGGCACAACATGGTCAGTCATATGTCTACCCCCCAAACACTAAAATTTACTCTAAGTTCAACTATTCTCTTCTCACCTTAGACATTCTTATAAAAATCAATGACACGGAGTGCTACTACATATCACACAACCAAACGGATGCTTATAATAGCCTTGTAATTTCATAAGAAAAGTTTAAAGTTCAATATCACCAGGTTATTTAAACAGAACGATACCACAAGCAACAAAATTTCAAACACCTAAGCTGAACTCTTATCCTTCAAACGAACGAAAGAATAAAACCACATGCAAATACACCAATCAACGGAGTTAAAAGTCTCAAGCTGAGGAGCTTGCTCACGACGGGGTGAAGGCCACCGGCCACGGCCTCGGCACCGGCGTCGCCGGGGCCGCCGGCTTCTGCTGCTGCGGCGACACCGCCGGAGCCTTCATCTCGGCCGCGGTGGTCGGAACAACCGGCTTCGGCTGCTGCTGCTTCTTGTCCTGCTCCATCACCAGAACAGAATGCCCACCGAATTAGGTCACCGATACCAAAATCCCAAGGCGGGTTTTGAAATACGAGGCCGAGACCACCGCGCCAAGGCTCAGAACCGAATCTTGCCGCGCGAGCTCCCAGAATTGGGAGGGCTTGGATCAAGAACTCGAGAACAGGGGCGGGTTCTTGGACTCCTCCAAACTCCAAGAAGCAGCGCAAAACAGGAGGAAAAAAGAATGGAGCAAGGCGAGGGATCAAGCCCAAGAAGCCAAATTTGCGATGGAAACGCAAAGATTAAGGAAAGTTGGATTCGATGAGGAGAATAGAGGAGAAAAGGTGAAATCTTTTTGGGATTTGAGATTGAGGAGGGTGAGGAGGAGGTGGGGGAAGAAGAAGCAAATGGGCAATGGAGGTTTGGTCTGCTCGCAGTTTTTTGAATCTGAAATATTTTAAGCATTTATCAGCTATTCTTGCTTCCATTTATTTCCTTCTGTTTTCGCTTCTTTTTAGAAGAGTAGATGATTCTTCCTTTGATTTTGACGGCAGGATTTGGATTGGTTTGATGGATTGGACGGCTCCATTTTAGATTTTTTGGTAGCATTGAAACTTTTAAAGTGCTAGGGAGCATTTTGGAAATCATTAAGAGATTGGTTTGCATTCTGAAAGGATGGTTTCAGTTATAATAATTATTCTCAACGAGTACTACTGCCAGCAGTAAAATAGTCGCATCTTGAAGTGTGGCTATTCCCTTTCTACTCAAATTTTAATGGTAGTGTACAAATTGTCGATGATTTTGGCCGTTCTTACGGGGAACCGCATCGGGACTACTAGGGCTGTAAACGAGTCGAGCTCGAGCGAGCTTGGCCTTCCAGGCTCGAGCTCGGTAGAAGTTCGAGCCGAGCTCGAGTTAGGGTCCGAGCTTGGAACTAGGCTCGAGCTCGGCTCGGCCTAAGCTCGAATAGGCTCGAGCTCGGCTCGTTGAAGCTCGATAACAATTAAAATGATTTATTATGCACTATTTTTCAATAATAAGAAAATTTTAAGTTCGAGCTCGGCTCTAATAAGCTCGATAACAGTCAAAATAATTCAAATACACACTAATTTTCAATAATAAGATAAGCTCGAGCTCGAGTTCAGCTCGAGTAAGCTCGGTAAGAACTAATATGTATATTACTATTTAAGCTCGAATCGGGCTCGCGAACTATTCGAGTTCGGCTCGGTGAAGCTCGCGAGCTCGAGATCAAGCTCGAGTTCGGCTTGTTTAAAGCTCGAACCGAGCTCGAATCGAGCCTAGAGCGAGCCGAACTCGAGTAGCTCGTGAGCTTCGAGCTTTTTTTACGGCCCTAATCGGGAGTTTCACCATCGTAGCTGGTACATCCTGGGATATCTTTGGAAGCAGTAGGGCTATGCTCCAAATGGTTTCTATTTCTAGGCCCCGCTCGGTTGGACTGAAAAGCTGTGACTTATAGTTAAAAGTGCACTGTAGCAGCTAAAATTTCACTGTAACTGAAGGTGGCTTATTTGGCGTAATTAAATTTAAAAATAAAAAATATGCTAACTCATCATGGACAACGCAAACGAATACGGGGAAAAAAGAATAGACAAAAAGGCTCAAAAAAGCCAAAAGTTCAGAAAAAACAAAATTTATGAATAGTGAAAAATAAGCCAGAAGCTGAAGCTGAAATGAGCGAGGCCTAATTTTCCAAATGTATCAGTTTTTTTAATTTTGATTTTTTAGTTTATTTGTTTTTTGCTTTTTTTCTCCTTATCCATTTGCATTGTTCATGAAGATATAATGGTGTTTTTATTCTTTCTTAATTTCTCACTAACAGCTACTACAGTGCAATTTCAGTTAGAAACTAGAAACCTGTTGGAGCAGCACCATAATATCCATGGTTGTGTGTTGGTGCTTTTGGTCGAGTTCTTTTCGACTTATAGTTTCTGCTTTTACTCAAACAAATAAACAGAATAGTTTTTCTGTCGCCATTTCAAATCGACTTATTGGGACATCTTTTTGAAACGGCTTATCGGCATTCGATTCACACAAGCGCTCGCGTTAGAGCCAAAAATTATAAGCTGCAACCATAAGCTATAAGCCACACCAAAAAGAACCCACCCTTTAACAAAATCCTCAACAAGTGCGAACAATTTGTATGCTATGAAGGAGAAGATGGGACAATTGTGGGTTTCCGTAAGGAATGAGTTTCTGTAGTTTCACAAATCATGGCTTCTCAGGCTTCGTTACAAGCCGCGTCGACTTTCAGCATCATGAAGTAGGACACGGTTTGGAATGGGTCGGCTTGTGTCGCAACTGTTGGAAAGCGGTAGCATACGATCAAAGCCAGCGCATCACAGAGCAAATGCATAAGGCTAGGGAGCACCTACATTTTGCTCCCTCACGCGTTCTCTCGCCATGTTCCCCACTCCTCTCTCATACGCTTGCCTGCTTGGTGGAGTGCTCCCTCCGACCTTGCCGCCCCCGTAGAAGTCAATGTGGTAGATCTCTTCTGCGGCCTCCGAGTCCCTGAATCCGACCCCCCATCGCAGTTCGCTTCGTCCCCGCTACAAATCCCCTGTCACAGTTTGCCTCATCCCTGTGTCCGCCTCCCTTGTCCCCGCAACCAGCTTCTCTGCTACCTCTATCCCCACCTCTGGCTCCCCTGTCCCCACCTCCGATTCCATCGGTGCACTGAGGTTTGTGGATGTTGGTTTCGATTTCTTCATTTCAATTTGTCGGGTATGTTGTTTGTTACCTTCAATTTATTGCTTGCTCATGTATGTCTCGATCGTTTCTTCGAATTTATTGCCTCGTATTGCCGACAATGCCATTTCTTTGTCTGATTCGTTGAGAATGCATATTGCTACTCGGCTTTGTTCTTCTTGGCTTGTTGTCTCTATTACTTGATTTTTTGGTCTGAATAGTTCCTTCTGCACCAACACAAATGGACAAGGCCATGGCTACCTAGGGCACAGACTGCACCCGTGTTTTCTTAGAGATATGTATGGAGGATGTCGCCTCACACAACCGTCCCTTCGGGTGTCTCAACACGAAGGGCTATGACAACCTTTGCCGAAAGTTTGCTGAGCGCACCGATTGCATGTACCTTCGGATGCAAATGAAAAATAAGTGGGATAGCCTTAAACAATATTACACTACCTAGAAGACCTTGAAGCAGCTGCCACTAGCCTTGGGGTCGATCCGGAAACTGGTTCTATTGCCACAGGTGATGGGCGCAGGTAGCCATGGTGCATGTGCTTTGTAACAATCATTTGTTCTTCAATTTGTCAGCATTACAATCCATCGGCCATTTAATGCTTCCTAATTTTTTTGGTATTTGTAAGGCAAGGCCTCCGTGCTCAAGTTCAAGAATAGGCCCCTCGAAAATGAAGATCTCATGGAAGTTGTGTTCAACTCTGGCACATGCATGAGCGAGCACGTGTTCGTGCCCGAAGCAGACGCAATGCCGTCTGAGAACAAGGAGGACATCCTTGGGACAGTCCTCACAAGATGGCAGCACTGGGTTGTCCCAAGGCAAGCGCCCATGGGTTTGCTCATCTCTATTAAGCGATAGCAAGAAAGGCACGGCAATTGATTGCGACACCGAGCTGAAGCGTCTTGTTGACCTTTACGAGAAGACACATACCATAGAAACTCATGCATCCAATATTTGCATGACTTCCCCCATGCGCAACCCAGCGAAAGAGGAGCTATGTTGCCTAATGGCTATCATCAAGGAGGCTAGGGCTAGGAAGGACATTGACGAGCACTACTACGCTAGTCAACTGTTCATGAAGAAAGAATATTACGATAGCTTCGTGGCAATGAAAACAGCTTTGGTGGATCAGGAGGACATGGGAACATCTGAAGAATACCCATTGCCAGAGACCAATGATTAGCACCATCATTGATGATATCTTCAAACATCTGCCTTAGAAGGCCTTCATTTTGTAGACCTTTTTGCGAAACTTTATTGCCCCTGGAATTTACTATGAAAAATGGGACACCGATTAGTATAAATAAAAGATATGTGCTGCCCAAAGTAAAAAATGAAATAACACTTAATGTCAACCTTCTTCCACCATGGAAGGGGTTGAAAAATTGTGCCTTTCTCGTTGTCCTGGCCAGAACCGGTCTCCCTTGTGGTGAGTTTTTTTTTCCAAATGGCGTAATTGAACTTCAACTTATCCCATTTATTCTTGAATTGTGTCTTAGTGTAATCGATGCCCGTTATATTCTTAAACCCCTTAGCTACCTAGGCATATCCTACAGTGTTCAAGTGGGTGTTTGGCTGGTTCCCAATCCTAACTTGTTCCGCAAACAACTCACACACTTCCCTAAGGTGCTCATCATTCCACTCAGTAGAACCTACCATGTGTATGTTGTAATATTCCTACTTGCATCAATATCCAAGCTTCCACACACACAGACGGGCGAATGTATGTATGTATCTCAACTTATATATGATTCTATAGAACAAAGTCAATGTTTTGGAAACAAACAAAGTGCCCACATGACACAAACTAGTATGTCACCAGCAGGGACCAAGAAACTAAACATCAAATTAATCTGACTATCTTCAAATAAGTGATTATGCATGAACAACCACAGCAGAAGACTAATGCCTATTTCAGATTCACACCAGAAGACTAATGCCAATTTCAGATTCACATGAGTTCTAGTAACAAGCATTGCGTCAGATTATGAGTTTTAGGTCATAGATGTGGATTACCTCAAAGATGTTGAGGGTGGACCGCCAGGTGGGGAGGAAGGAAGAAGATGCAGAGGGAGGAAGAGCCACCGAGGGCGGACGATGCAGAGGGACGACGAGGTCACATGCGCTGGGCTGCGGGAGGAAGAACCGTCATCGTGGAGATCACAGAGGATTAGGCAGCCAAGGAAGAGCCGCCGTCAGGGACGAGTCGCCCACCGCCTTGGCTGGCTAGGAGCTGCGAACAGGCGAGGGGATGAGCATGGGCTGTGAACATGCGAAGGGAGGCGAAGGGGTGGGGGCTGCGTAGGGTAGTCGAGTGACATATTATGTGTAAATACTCTTAATTCTCAGGGTTTTTTTGTTTTACTGGTCCACAGCTCCCCACTTGAAGCAAGGGTTTGCCCGCTCCTACAAATTGTACTGGAGGGCTACTCCACTCCAGGCTACTCCAACTCCAACAGTTTTATGGAGTTAGCCCATTTGGCACAGCTCCACCTACTCCAACTAAGAAGCTGGGAGTTGGAGCCATACCAAACATAACCTTCCTTAAGATGAATAAAGCTGAAGCTCTTGTTTGAGTCTAGAAGAAAAAAACTGGCCAACACATGTGAAATGACATCGATGGCTCTAAGCCGAGTTCAAGTGGTATATATAGCTCTTGAAAAGTCTCTCATAGTACCATGTTGCATTTTTGAAAAGAAAAGGTACAAAACTCAAGTCAAGACATCTGCATAAGTGTATAATCTCATAGAGAACAACTTTCAGAATGAGTCATTGTTAGTCATTGAAAACTTCAATTTTGGTTATCACAGTTTCTCTAGTTTTCAGTTAGGTCCTAGGCTTTCACTTTGGCTTCAATTGGAGCCCGTACTTTCTTTTCTAGTTTCCATAACTGATACATGTAGTATTTTTTGCTCTCCTTTCGAGATGGAATCAATGTTACAAAAAAAAATGACATGAGCTCGTCATATGGACAGAGTACCGCCAAAAATCCATCATCATTTAAATTAAAATTTAATGAACGATTATATGTCATTCCTGCTTCCCTTTATCTCCTTCCATTTTTGTTTCTTGTTTGTATTTTGTGGAAGATATGCTTCCCTGCATATTTCATTTTATTTCAATAGAGGGTTCTTTTAGGATTTCAATACTATTAAAATTTTCCCAACATTGGGTGTTTGGAATATAGAAATGGCACCCATAATCCTTACGAAATTTCGTGGAACAAGCCATTTTAAACATATCTATATAAATAAAAATAACTGGTGAAATCAATGCACCTTATTCATTTTGAGGGCAAGAAAATCCTACAATAATCATAAAAAGAACAAATCCTAAAATTTTTAACATTAATCGAGAAAAAAGAAGTATCTCCACCACTTATTTTGGTGGTGCCGGATTATAACAGTTTAGATTAATCATATAGCTATATTAGAGTTATATAGCAAATACAATTGTATTTTAATTATAAACAGTAGAATTATATATCAAAGATAATCGTATCATAATATCTAGACGTGCAATTGCACGAGTAAATCCGCTAGTTTTGGAGAACTTCAAAGAGGTAAATGGCCCAGGGTTACCGAAACATGCAGGGTCAAGGCCCTCACTACCATTTAAAAGCCTTTAAGATACATACGATGTGCTTTTTAGCTTAAAAGTTTCTTAACCCATTAATGGCCCTTCGAGATAAATACTGCTATCAATTTAAGCCAAGCTATTGAGCATTTGAATAACCATCAATTGTTCACTTAATTGGAGAGTTATATTTATCAACTATGCGGTCTCGCAACTAGGAAATTAGTATCAAACAGAACTGTGTACCACATAACATGATTCCAAACATTGTTCCTACTACTCGGGACGAACACAACTCTAGCTTGCATGATTCCACTGCAGCTTCGCTTAGTTCTTTCTTTATTTTAGATTTCCTCTGCCATGATTTTGTCACTCAAATATGAACAATATTTGATACTTCAGTGCTACTGAATTATGCAAAATCCTATTTGAATGATTTAGCACTTACTTCATTAATAGTAATCGAAATAGCATAGACAATTATAACTATTACTTGGCCACTTTATGGCCTTTCCATATTTTTCACTAACGGTCTGCCAATGGAAGTGGTCTATCCTTTTCGAAACTTTCCTAAGAGTCTTTTTCTCTCCACATTCATGTACTTTTTTCCTACGAATTATCCAAACACCTCGCTCCTACATTTGTCTTGATCCTTTTTTTTTATTCCTGCGTTTCAAATGACCCTGTATAAGTTCGGAGAAATATCATAGCATTTGTATTCCCCTCAAAAGAAAAGTATACCATTCATAATTTCTCTTTTACATATTCAGTGGTTAGCTTTAAAAAATATAAATGGACGTGATTCTGGACAGTTCTATCGTACGGTTGAATCTTGTACTGTCCAGAATCTTTTGACTTGTGGCCTCATAGGATTTCATGTTGCAACTCAAAAGTTCAGCTAAATACCACTTGCCATGACAACGACATGTGGGACTCGGCCCAACTGTAAGTGACACAATAAGAGTGTATCTTGTGAAAGTTGCACATTTGACAATGATATGGATAAAAAATTCCCCAAAGAATATTGATCATTCACAACAACTTGCACTTTTGACAATGATGTACTATATTAAGTATCGATCATACAGGTAAATGTCACGCTGTAAACTTGAAATGTGTTGTATATAATGCGGTTTTAGCAAATATTCATGATTAATTCTAGCATAATTAACATAAATATAAGCATGATTACAGTGGCATTCTAATGACTTAAATAACATATACACATGTAAAAACTTTAAGTCATTCCAACAGAATACTATGCCCAACATATACACCATGTGTATAACCAAAATCAGCATAATTCTAAGATTTAGAATGATGTATATTGCTTTCAGAAAGCTAGTTGCATAAGATGTAATCTTGGCCATTACAACACTGACAAATACGTAATCTTAATTATATATGACAGTTTATAGATTAGATCTTGAGCTTTAAAACAAATCTTGCTATTATAAGAGACTTAACTGAACAGATCATCAAACATGACTTGCTGTAACTAAGAAAAGAATGTAATAATCAATCTACCATTCAACAGACATGAGAAATATTGATTAATACAGTATAGCAGATTTGAATATGGACTACAAGAACTGAAAAGGAATCACAGAGCACAGAACTGAAGCATCATAGTGAGCAGCAAGCATCACAATATAAGTTCAATGATCAGAGTATGACAAATGGCAAATCAATCGACACCTCAAGATCAATCTATACTCAAATTCATATACAATTTCAGTTTTAATATTTGTTCATCATCGAGCAATTGTTCTTAACCCACAACATCACTTTGCAATATCTCCCAGTGCTAGAGTTAATCAAATCAATTCAATCTGAACCTTCAACAAGCACAGCTCATAAGCAAAGTAATGCAGAATGTAGTAATACTGACGAATGCAATGGCACTCAAAGCCACCGAGATGAATCAGACAAGGCACGCCGCATGACACTGTCCCAGAAAACCAAACGTCTTACTGTGCCACGCAAGGAGACGAGGTTGACAGAGATACAACGCTGATCTTCGCACTTTGGTACACCAAAGAGCGAAGTTGAGGGACAGGAAGATGCCGCACAAGACCAACCAAGGTGCTTCGGCCAAGAACACCAAAGAACAAGAAGCAACAATTCTCAATTTCCTCTCCCTCAACTTGGTACAAAGCCAACCGAATTCAGTCTTCTAGGGTAAAATCTATAAATTCACTACCGCCAGGTCTCAAAGAGAAATGGCACAAGGAACCACACGGGAAAGGCCCAGAGAAGACAAATTTGGATTGCACAACCATTGGCGCTAGTGAAGAACATGGCGGAACAGCTGCCCCAAAGCTCAAACCAAGATCCATCCGAGAGGAGGAAGAGATCAAAGTGGAAAAGAACTCACTGACTTTTTCGGTGCCAAAAAGAGGAGAGGAATGCCAGCTTAAGTAGGGAAGCGAGGGGGTGACTGGCGGGCTGCAGCCAATGACTAGCGCCACGGCGCACGGGCCATTGACGCCTCCAGCACTGCCGCCACCAACGTGTGACCCGGCCATCCCAAAGAACTGATCAAGCCGAAGGCCACCAGAGCGAGCACCAGATGGGGCTGGAGACTTAGTCTCCAGCCTTATCTCCTTGTTGTCCCACCGACTGGTGGGACCCACCTCCTCTTTTCTCTCTTTTTCCTTTTTTAAATTGGGAAATTATCTCAATGCCCTCAAAAAGCCACAAAATATCTGCACAAAAATCATTCTTGTGCTACACGTAGCAATAGTAATTCACCAAATTCATCTTTTTGTTGTGGGTACAACAAGATATAGACACAACAGGAATTAACTTCTAGTGATCTTCCTCGCCAGTATAACCCAAGTGACAACCAGGTGCACATACATCTTATCCTCGTATGCGTTGTCAATGAACAAGAAATAGGCAGCTCTCATCTATTGCTGAACAACACTAGGCGGAAAGCCACCCAAAACCCCAAGATGAACCCAGTAAACATGGCGAGCTGAGAGTACATCTTCTCTACTCGATCATGTTGGTTGTCATCATCACTGGTTGTAGTTGATGTTGCAACATTTCTAGAGCAATTCTTTGAGATGGGAGGCCCACATAAACCAATGTTTGCAATGTAGCTGGATGCAATGTCCTCTAATATTCGACCACTAATGTTGTCGAGAACTTCGACCACTGACGTTGTCGAGAACATCGATCACTGATGTTGTCAAAAATCTTCGATTACAATCATTGTCGAGATCTTCAACCTCAGCCGTAGTCGAAGTCTTCGACTACAGTCGTTACAGCTGTTGTCAAAATCTTTGACCGTTGATGTTGTTGAGATCTTTAACCACTGATGTTGTTGAGATCTTTGACCGCAACCGTTGTCGAAATCTTCGACCGCTAACATTGTCGAGATCTCGCTGACGTTGTCAAGATCTTCGACCGCTGGCATAGTCATGCTCTTTGACCGCTTGCGTAGTCGTGATCTCCGATCGCTTGCGTAGTCGAAACCTCCAACTATAGTAGTCATAATCTTCAACCTCTGACCATAGTCATAACCTCGATTGCTAACGATAGTTGTAAGTCATAAGTTACAATACCAATCGATAGTCGATAGCCGATAGTCATAAACCGTGGCCGATAGTCATAAGACATGGTCAATAATCGTAGGCAGTGGTCAATAGTCGTAAGTCATGATCGGTAGTCATAAGTTACAGTACCCAGTCGATAGTTGTACAATACTCGGCCGATGCTCGGAAGACCCACGTAGATGATGATCGGTAGTACTGGCTCTATATGAACAGCACGACCAGAGTTGCGGTAGGATTGACGTAATCGAAGACCCACATAGTTGAAGTGCCACGATTGGTAGTCGGTAGTCAGGGCGACCGAGTACCCTAGTGGTCTAAACGTCCGAAGTATCGAAGTAGTACTCGTAAGATCGATAGCTGCAGTGGTTGGTAGCGATAATGGTCGTAATATAAGATCGTAAGCTATGATGGTTGTAAGCTAAAGTGACCGTAGGCTTCAGTAGTCATAGATAGAATTGAGTAGCTAGCAGCTGAGGTGTGTTAGAAGTCGGAACAACACCGTAGCAACCAAGGAGCTTGGGTAGTCGTAAAAAGTGATGAGATAACTCAAACTAAGCCAAAACTCAAACACTTGTAAATTTTACATACAAACTCCAAATTTAGTGATCTTTTTTCTAAATTTTTATAAAAACAAGATCTTTTTTAATTTATAAAAACACTTTAGTCTTGTCTCTATTTATTTAGCTCTTATTTGCTTTTATTTGGATTTATTTACCGGTTAGACGACTCCATGCCATATGTCACCGAGAAAGCATCCGAGACATTCTCTGAGCAACACGAGCAAGGCAAGTACCCTCTTTGACCATGTTGATCCCAGTATTTCAATTATTATATATTGTTTACAAAATCTATTTATGCATGTGTGTATGTTCTGACTAAAACTACTATACTGTGGGTAATGGTAGTTACAATCACTCATATATATTGAACCTCCTTGAAAACTTGATACCTTCACTGTTGTAACCTCTAGGATATAGTTTAGACAATTTATATTGTCAATTGATAATACTACATTGATATATGGTTCAGACGCTTACACAAGCACTAGTTTCTGCTAAATTTAAATTTCAAACAAAATCTTCATGTGGGTATGATAGTTTTAAAATGTTAGACCAAAGGGGGAACCTCTGTTACTTTGGTATCAAATAAAATGAAAAACCTAATTTTTGGATGGGGGTGAGCTATATGATAATCTGTCAAATGTGAAAGAGAATCTCACACGAGAGGGAATCTCACATATATATAGGGGGAGATTCTCGCCTGGGTCAATTAAGGACCAAACACTATTGCTGCACATCTAAGTCACATCGTATGACCACATGTGTTATATGGACTCCAGCATTTAACTGATTAAGTTGTCTATGTCTAACCTTGCATTGTGGTAGGCACAGATGTAGTAAGAGCACTCCGGTTGGGTTTGCTCATAGGAGCTCTCTTCACCAAGATGTTAGGACCAAACCTTGCTAATACAACAGTTAATGCCTACTTAGGGGATGGACCTAAGTGAGGGTCTTCGCTTAGGGGTGTACCTAAATTAGGATTCAAATGCTCTCTTACCTAAGAGAGGTTCAGCGTTCATTTGGACTAGTGCAAGGTTAGGACTAGATGATCTAAAGGCTATAAGATAATCAACTTTCATCACAGGCCAAAGGAAGCGTGAAGTTGCCGACAGTAAAAATTGGTTATCTCATGTGGGTAAAGCTGTACAATCTCTGTAGAGTGTTAAAAACTATTTAAATAGTTATGCTCGCAGTTATGAGCAAGCTTGTATGTAGCTAAAAAGGGTATAGTTTTCTTTTTAAAACTGTTTCACTGAACATATGGGATGGCATGTAAGCAATCGTGTGCCATGCCCAAGGTTGGGAATAATGTGATGCTCACAGCCGAGGATGGCTGTGAATGGTTTTGATCTACTGTTATGGAAGTTATATAAATGTTGTCTCACACATGTCAACTGCTCTTTAAAATTTTGGTTGCAAATTGCTACTTATTGTTAAATGAAATCTGCTTTATGCTGAAAATAACTTAGTAAAGAGCCTCATCTTTGACAACCTTGTATATATGTAAAATTTTGCGATACACTACAAGTCTTGCTGAATACACAATAGACTCAACCTTGCTTACATTATTGTTGATCAGAGAATGAAGAAAGATACGCGCCAAACGACACGTACTTTGCCCCCCCCCCCATCGGGGAGCTCGACGATGGGTTTTCTATGGCCTAATGCCCAATCCGTTGCCAATGGATATGGTGGCATACCACTGGATACTTCCACATATTTATTTATCTTCTACTGCGATTCACTCTTAACTCTAGTATTCTCTTGGCCAGTCAGCCATATGATGTAAGATTATACATCACTTATGTATTCGCCCCTTTGGCTTAAAAAAATATATGCGATGTGTATGGATGTGATCTCAATGTTATGAATATATGTACTAGCTACTGATTATGGGACTAGTACAAGAGAACACATGCGGCGATCCACGCCCTCAGGTCCCCACATTAATCGACCCAGGCGAGAGTCTCCCCCTATATACATGCGAGATTCCCTCTCGTGCGAGATTTCCTCTCACATTTGATAGTGTACCGTATAATTCGCTCATGTCTAAAAACTAGGTTTTTCATTTTATTTAATATAAAAGTAATAGAGGTTCCTCCTCTGGTCCAACATTTTTGAAACCATCATGCCCACATGTAAACTTATTCGAAAATTCAAACTTAGCAAAACTAGTGATTGGCTAAGCATCTAGGACATGTACTCAATGTAATATACCCAAATTTGGACATTAGTTATGTCTAACCATGTCCTAAGGGTTACAATAGTGTGGATATCAAATTTGCAAGGAAGGGTCAATGCATACGAGTGGTCATAACTACCATTATCCATAGTATAGTAGTTTTAATGGAACATACACGTGTGCATAATAGATTTTGCAAACAATATACAATAATTGAAATGCTGGGATCAACATGGTCAAAGGGGGTAATTGCCTTGCTTAAATTATCGTTGTCTTGATCTTACTTAGACCTTCTCAGACAAAGATCTTGAAGCTATTGGTCTTCGTCTGTCTCGATCCTGCTTGAGTTGGTGCTCTTTCGGGACTTCGACTTCTAATTACATGATAAGTGATCGAAAGACCAAATAAATCCAAAAGACTACAAAAGATCCAAATAAATCCAAAGAGAACTTCATTAAGTTTTATTAGGATTGAGTTTAGTGATGTAAGTTTAGAGGGTGAGGGATATTTGGCATAGTTGAATGGAGTTCGAGTGAATGAAGGGATGGTGGGGAAGCTTTGCTAGGAAGGAAAATAAGGATGGATCAAAGGTGAAGGAATATCCTCAGGAATACTCTGCTTCTTAACTCAAAGAGGGCTAGGAATAGTCAATTGCAGAGTACCTCAGCTTGGTTTGAATTGTCTCTTCTCAGTTGGTACAGTACTCTTTACGACTACTAATGTTCTTGGGCCACTACGGAGTTATACCGACTTCTAACACTTTGGCTGCTACTCAATTCTATTTACGACTACTGAAGCCTATGATCGCTGTAGCTTACGATCTTATTTGATGACCACTATAGCTTTCGACCACTGTGGTTTACGGCCACTATAGCTATCGATCGTAATGGCTTATGACCACTATAGCTACTGACCACTGTGGCTTAGACCACTATAGCTACTGACCACTGTGGCTTACGACCTTACGAGTATGACTAATGACTACTTCGATTCTTCGGATGTTCCGGCCGCTACGGTACTTGGTCACTCTGACTACCGACTACTCACGGCACTTTGACCACAGAGGTCTTCAACTACGTTGATCCTACACAACTCCGGTCGTACCGCTCTCATCCGGCACTACTAATCTTCGATCACGCAGGTCTTACGGCTACCAACTAGTTACTGCATCTTACGATCAATCAACTGCACATACAATCGATCTACTGCTTCTGACAACCAATCTAATGTTCGTACGATTGATCTACTATATTTATGACTGATCTAATGTCCTTACAACTGAAATACCAAATCTCACGATCGATCTACTGCACTTACAATCAATTTACCATACTTACAACCGGTCTACTGTAGCCGATGGTTACGAGCCTAGCTGCGGTTGAAGATTTTGACACTAGTAGCGGTCGAAGATTTCAACAATGATAGTGGTCAAAGGTCTTGTAACATCCCAAAATTTTAAATTTTGAAAATAGAAACTTTTGAATTATTTGTGCAAAATATTTTCTTGAAACTTGGATTTTTAAGGTGCTTCTTAAGTTTTGGTCGAGGATTCAAAAATTGAAGAAGGTTTGTAAAATAATAATAATAATAATAAAACTAGAATTAAAAAATGCCATAAAAGAAAATACGGAAGTAAAAGAAAATTTTAGTTTTGAATTCAAAACTGAAAACTACAATCCAACATAAGGAGGGATAAAATTTGAGATTAAAGTATAAAAGTTTTCATATTGTAAATAGCATTATAAAAAGGGCAACAAAAATAAATAAATAAATAAATAGAACCTGTAAACATACACCGAGAGCCTAGACAGATGAGCAAGACATAAAATGTAATTATACAAAAAAAGGCATGAAGGGAATACATACATGTATATAAAATGAATGGGAAAATAAATAAAAATGTGTATATGTGTATATATAAATAAAATAAATAAATATACCCATACAAAAATAGAAATAAATGTATACATATATGTATATATACTATATGTAAGTGTATATACTTGTATATACATATGCATATATATATATATATATATATATATATATATATATATATATATATATATATATATATATATATATATATATATATATATACCCACTAAATAAACAAAAACAAAAAAAAGAGAAAGGAGGGGTCAGGCTGACCGAAGGCCCGGCCCAACCTCCCCTTTTCCCTTCCTACCCCGCCGGCCCGTCCTCCCCCTCATTGCCATCGCTGGCCAGTGGGCCCTCCTCCATCCCGCCACCCCCCCACTGGCCACGCGGGCCCGCGCCCCCGCTGCACTCCTTCTCCCTCTCTGCCCGCACGCTGGCTTCTTCTTCTTTATTTCTTTTCTTCTCCGCGCGAGCTCTGCCCCCTCTGACTCCGCAGCGCACTCAAGTACCGCGTGCACGCCTCGTCCCGTCGCCGCCCGTCACGTCCCCTCCGCGCGCCTGCTTTCTCGCTGCTCTGCAAGCGCCGCTCGACCTCAGCTTTTCCGCACGCCGAGCCCCGTGTTGGGTCCTGCACGGTGGTCCTTCCCCCGCTCCGCCCGGTCCTCCGCCAACGACATCTCCCCTCCTCCGGCTATAAGAGGCCTTGGCCTCCCTCACTCCCGCGCCACCTCTCTTCCTTCCCCTCCACCTTTTCCCCTCCGCCCGAGAGTAAGCGGCCACCACCGTGCGCCCGGGCAATTCCGGCCAACCATGGAGGCTCCGGCCAATTACACTGCAGTGAAGCATCCCGATGGCGTCACAACCTCGCCCGCACCGCCAAATTATGGTTGTGGATCAATAACAAAAGGATTGGATTGTTAGGAATTTAGAATGTAAAAGATATTGGTGAATAAAATAAATGATATTAGATAAATGATGTCGCTAATTGTTGGGAGTTTTAGGCAGCAATGGATTGATAGATTATATAAATGATGATACTCGCTGTTTGGGGAATTATGCAGCAATTGATTGGTGGATTGTATAACTGATGATATTCGTTGTTTGGAGTCTTAGACGGCAACCAATAAAGAAAGTGTATTTTCGGTGGATTAAGTCAATTATGGCAATCGTTGTGTGGAGTTTAGGTAGTAACCATAACACTATGATTAAATAATAATAATGCTACCAAAAGCGATTCTGGCAAATAAAATAACCCGAGCCTCTACTTTGATAAGCCATGCATACTATTTATTTGCATTCTGTGTATTGGCTCACGGAGCACGGTGGTTTGTGCTCACACTCACTTTCACAACAAATACAAAATCCGGATTCAGATCACTACGCCTCAGCAACATGATTGGGCATGATGGCAGAGAAGATGAAAATGTCAAGGGTTAGGTCGCAAACCTCCAGTTGGCTGCCAGTGGGCATGTCCTGAAGGTCCCACTTGCGTGCTTCGTTCTTCCGCTGCTGCAATTTAATGATTTTGGCCTAATCGGTCCATGAGTAAGTCTACTATTATATTTACGCTTCCGCATGATATGTACTTTGATATTCAGAACTGTAATCTGTGAGCACTATCTACTGATCCAGGGAATAGTGCGATGGAATCACAGAGGAATCCGGATTGTAAAATCTGGGTCTGACAGGTCTCAACACGGTAGTGGTCGAAGATCTCGACTATGGTTGTGGTCAAAGATTTCGATAGCAACAACAGTCAAAGATCTCCACACGTCATCAGTCGAAGAGTTTGACAATGTCAATAGTCAAATATCTTGACATGGTAGTGGTCAAAGATGTCACGCCTAGCTGTGGTCGAAGATCCCTGCCACGCCAGCCGTCGAAGATGATGACCATGCAAGTGGTCGAAGATCATGATGATGCAAGTGGTCAAAGATCACGATGATGCCACTGGTTGAAGATCACGACGACGCCAGCAATCGAAGATCACGACTATGCCAGCGGTCAAAGATTTTGACTATGGCTACAATCAAAGGTTTCGACAATGGCAGTGATCGAAGATTTTGACTACGGCTGTAGTAAAAGATTTCAACATAGCAGTGGTCACAGATTTCAACAATCGGCTGTGGTCAAAAATCTCGACGCAGCATGATTGAAGATCTCAACACAGCAATTGTTGAAGTTGTCGACACCCGTCTGCGATCAGAAATCTCGACACAGCGATGGTCGAAGATCTTAACACAACAGCGATCGAAGATTTTGACATAGTAGTGATCAGAAATCTTGACACGGCAATAGTCGAAGATTTGAACACAGTAGCGGTCAAAGATCTTGACACAGTAGCGGTCGAAAATTTTGACACAGCAACGGTCAAAAATCTGAACACGACAGCGTTCGAAGATTTTAACACAGCAGCAGTTGAAGATCTTGATACAGTAGTGGTCAAAAATTTCAACATAGTAGTGGTCAAAAATCTCGACATGGCAACGGCTGAAGATTTCAACACAGCAGTCGAAGACCTCGACACAACAGCTATCGAAGATTTTGACACCAGCTGTGGTCGAAAATCTTGACACAACAGCAGTAAAAGATTTTGACATGGCAGCAGTCGAAGATTTCGATGGCACTGCCAGATTTTGACATTGACTGCTACAGTTCTGTTCTTGTATTTGACTACTGCAGTTTTCTTTTAGTGTTTGACTACTTTAGTACTTCGATTGCTTTTAGTTTTGTTATTCTCTCCAACCACTACGGTACTATCTATCGAGCGAGCTACAGCTTGTCATTGATGAGAGGCTCCTCAGCAGATGGGGCATGAGCTACAATGGATCCAGGACTTTAGTTTGCACACCTAGGCAAAGAACTGAGGCCTAAATTGGAGGGTAGGGCGGTCGGCAGTGTGGTTCTTTGGTGGCGGAGATAGGGGAAAGGCACTACGGGGTTATGAGCTACTAGCGCTCGATTGGGTGCTTGGGGAGCTTCCAAAGGGAAGGAGAAACTCACCAACGATGATGACAACACTCAAGAAGGAGTAGAGGAGGCTGGCGTCAGAGACCTCATTAATGGTGAAGGGGTCCGTGGTAACAACGATGTCCAGCAATAGAGAAGCTACAAAAAGGGGTGTGCATGTGCTTGCATTCATGCATGTAGAGGTACAGGCGAAAGGAAATAGAGGTACGACTCACCAAAGAGAGGAAATCTTGTGGCGACGTCCTGGTCGAAGATGAAGAAGAAAGCCTAGTTTAAGTGATCCACCGAGTGATCCATGGAGTAGCTGGTACACGGTGGTGTGCTCATCGTTGTCGCATATGACTTCGGTTTCTCGACGTTCCAGAGAGTGGAGTGCTCAAGGATCATGCGCAAGAGACCGAAAGGGCGAACCATGGAACAGGAGGCATGGAGGGGACAAGAGGGAAGATATGCATCGCATTGAGGTGACAAGTAGGCAGAGTTGGCAGCAGCAAAGAGCGAAAATGTGGGCACGTTGTCTAAAAGTGGGGGTAGCTCATGCCACAACCATGGTGGAGCTGGCACATGCACGCAAGGTGGACGATGATTGCTGCCAGCGGGCTCGGCGCATCAGCGAGCACAAAGAGGCAGCCTGACGAGATTTTTCTTGACATGCAAAGGGTTTAGGAGTTGTGTGTTCGAATACTTGTATTTTCGAGTACTCGTGACGAAGCTTGCTAGCTGCTTTAAGCTTCTCGAGCAAGTGCAAACCGATCAAAGCTCTCGTGGACCAACTTAACAATCGTGAGGTAAGTCTGGGCACAAGGCCGGGATGCACGGAGGAAAGGTATGGCACAAGGCATAGCCACATTGCGCATGGGCTGTCAGCAAAGAGGAGACACAATGGACGTGGTATTCAAAATGATGAGCATGGCATCAAAATCAGTGACCTATGAGAGGGACACACTTGACAGTGAGAGAGAGAGAAAGGGTGAGGGGAGCCGAGAGGTTTGAGCAAAAGTTAAGACACATAAGATGAGTTCAAAAGATTATGAAAATCTTTGTGAATGCTCCTTATATGGAGATGATCGTGTAACTTGTTCAAAGTCTTGTCTCTCGATTTTTCCAAAAAAAATCTGCTAGGACTTCTAGTTGAACTTAAATATACTTATTTGAATTAGATAATTTCAGAACTTGCTCTGATATTTATTTTTTTAGTGCCAAAATTATACTTGTGCCTCTTTAGGATGGTTTCCACTATGAGTTTTCTCATGCAAACTTTTAATCATCTTATTAGTTTTTATTACTTGGTCTTAATTTTTGATTTGCATTACTTGCACTTTTGATTTTTGAAATTCATCAAAGAAACTCCAATAAAGAGCCAAGGAATCAAAATGCATTCAAAAAGTTTAAAATTTTTCTCTGGGTAGGTGAGCTCCAACCTTCACAACTTGCCGGGTCTTCTTACAATCTTCTTTGAGAAGATCACCGTGCACGACGCCTCCAACACCATCTATGATTCGGCTAATTCCAAGAATAACAAGTCAAGCACCATACTTGAATCTCACCACGTGCAACGAATGCACAAGATCAAGTGGATATGAAATCCACCCCTAGATACAAATATACAATCTAGAGCCCTTCGTCTTGCTCACAAGGTGTAGCACATGTACAATTGAGAGGAGAAACTCATACTAGCTCAAGAGATTGAAATGGAGTACCGAAAGTCTTACCCCAACCGGCCACAAGGGAGTATTTATACCCCACACCTCGAAACTAGCCATTATGGGACAGAAAATATGATTTTTCCGGTAGTATCACCGACAAAACTCTGGTACTACCGCTTCTCTCGCAACGGTCAGAAAACTAACCGTTACAGGAAAAATTGGTAGTACCGCCACACAAAGTTCGGTACTACCGCTAAACGGTAGTACCACTCCACACAAGAGGAACTACCAATTCACAAGGGAGGAGAAAAACTTTCAACAGGTGTCTCTCTATAAAAAAAATATTGCTACACAAGCGGTCATACCGCACTCCAGTAGTACTGCTCACACGGAGCCGCTAGTACCGCAAGCTTGTCGGACCACTCACACAGAGCCGGTACTACCGATCATTGATATCACTGGTCTTCGACCACGTTGTCTTGTTTAACCACATAGGTCTCTGACCATGGTGGTTTCGACCACACATATCTTTGACCATGCTGGTCTCCGACCATACTGGTTCGAACCACATCTGTATGACTACGGTGGTTCAACCACGTCGGTTCGACCACTCTAGTCTTTGACCACACAGGTCTTCAACCATATTGGTTCGACCATGTCGATTCAACCACGCTGGTTGACCACATCGGTTTGACCACGCTAGTTTAAACCATGTTGGTTCGACCCCGCTGGTTCGACCACATTGGTTCAACCACGCTGGTTTGACCACTCTAGTCTTCGACCACACAAGTTTTCGACCACATTGGTTCGACCACGTCAGTTTAACCATGTTGGTTTGACCACGTTGATTCAACCACGTTGGTTCGACCACTCTGGTCTTTGACCACACAGGTCTTCGACCACATTGGTTCGACCACATGACCACGTCGGTTTGACCACACTGGTTCGACCATATTGGTTTGACCACTCTGGTCTTCAACCACCCATGTTTTCGACCACAAACGAACGTGGTAGTACCATGATCCCAATGTTGGTACTTCCGTCTAGTGGTAATACCACACGTAACATAGCGGTAGTTCCGATTTTTCTGATAAATGCATATACTTAAACAAATTTTGCAAAACATATTTGCAAATTATAGTATCATGCACACAAGGATTATATATGAGGTTAAACCATTTGCAAATATAAGTCTCATATCACAAGGAGTAGGAAACATGGATTTCAAACACCTGCAAAACGCATTTGAAATGTATAGTCCCATGATACAAGGATTCAACACATGGGCTTCAACCATTTCCAAAATACATTCGTAAATATAAGCATCATGCTACGGAGAGCTACAGCAAATAAAGTTGAGCTATCAACACATGATGGGACCCAAGCTAGTAGACAAGACTCCTCTTAATAGCACGACAACCTATACTAACGATCCGATCTTCTAACCAAACACCAAGACTAGTAAAAGACTAGGAACACATTCTTATCTCTAGTTAGTCATACCTTTGCCTTGAGTAATTATCTTGATATGCTTCAACCCATGATGCATCCTCTTCTTGATGGCGTTTAACTCATGAAGTCATCTTCCATCCCGCATCTTGACTTGATAATCTTCAACACATGAAGTCATCCCAAGTCAACCCCATTTATGAAACCTAACCTATTCATCCAACTAATAGAAAATGTTAGTGCACAAATCAATAGCCAACAATTACCAAAACTCACCATTAACTCATAATAGAGAGACTAGATTCTATAATCATCTCTCTTTTTTTAGTAATTCATGACAATCTCAATAAATCATGAGATTAAAGATTGATTTGCAAGTATACAATATATATACAATAATTGTATACTCTAGACTAAACTTTCAAAGCAATTAACTCATTCGAATGAAAGTGTTTATCTTTGAGATTAATTGCTAGCAAAGTTTATACATCCGGTTGTCATTAATCATCCAACCATTAACATATAATGAAGAAACTAGATGACAACCCGATTACGATTGATTTAATTTAAATCAATTATGAGTATGTATAAACTACATAAGTTATATATACTCAAGGGATATATTTCAAAATAAATATCCTTAAAATGTGGAAAAAAACATAGATCAATACTTATGAAACTTAAAACATAGAGTGACCCCCCTAAATGTGTGCATATAAGAATGTATAATGGAAACATATGCACATACTCAAGTTTGACTATTTATGGAGTTCAATATATTTTGGATCCGAGGAATGCATTAAGTTATAAGAATGTGATGTCGAATGCATACTTCTGTGTTTTTTCATCTTTTCGTCTAAATGAGACTAAGTAATATCATAATCAATAAACACATTAGTCTCATAATTGCATTTGTAATTTATCACATCCAAATGAGACTAAACAATATCATAGTTAATAAACAAATTAGTCTCACAATTGTATTTGTCATTATCACAAAAACCAACTTAATGGAGTTTGAACTTACACTAAGGCAAAGCTGTCGAGGCCAAGTTGAACTAAGCTGAGGCCAAGCCAACGAGGAGTGCTAGAACTCACCGAGGTGAATCCATCGAGCTAGGGAGAGCTTCTAGTCGAGGAGACGCCATCGAGGTAAAGAGAAGTTCGGTCGAGATAAAGCCATCAAGGCCAAGTTAAACCATGCCGAGGCCAAGTCATCGAGGCGTGTTGGAGCTCACCGAGGTGAATCCATCGAGCTAAGGGGAGCTCCTGATCAAGGAGACACCATCAAGACGAAGCGAAGCACGAACGAGGCAAAACCATTGAGACCAAGTTGAACCATGTGAGCTAGAGACTAGGTGCAAGGCGATGTTGGTCCGGGAACATGCACATGAGCTAGAAACTAGAGGCGCGACATGGACTAGGAACTCGGGGATACAATCGGTTGGTAGAGGGTCCTGAATTAGTGGTTGTTTAGGAGCTTAGCGTGACACCCTTGATCAGATTCAAAATCGCGGTGCTCTGAGCCATCAAACTACAATCTGTGGAAACAAGAGGGGCGGTGTCGACGGATGCCATAATCCCGAGGCTCGAGTGCACTGTTGATGGGCTTGACTGGAGGCTTGTGTGGTGCCAACCCCAACGCTAGCAGGCAACGAAGCGCAGAGGTGCAGGGCAGACCTCCTCCGGACCACACCAGCCATGTTAAGAAGCCAATGCTTTCGAAACTGTTTTTGGCTTTTAAAAACCGAAAGTCATCATTGTTTGGAACAAGACCTAAGGTTGTTTTGAAGCTAACTGGTAGGTTCTTTTCAGCTGCAACTTATGGTTTTTTTGTCCTAACGCGAGCGTTTGTGTGAATAAACCAAATGTCGATAAGCTGTTTTAAAAAGATTGTTCCGATAAGTCGTTTCGAAATAGCAGTGAAGAAATTATCTTATTTATTTATTTGAAGAAAGACATAAATCATCAGCTAAAAAGAAGTTGTCCAACATCGACCCTCCATTTTTGCTGCAATGCTTGAGGCAAAACTCAAAGTGGCCACGTAACCCGCTCTACATGCATGCACGAGGTACAGCGGCGCAATTTTCCTAGAGTGAAAGAAAGGAAATCGAAAGACGCAGAGACGCAAACATGATTCTCTGTTCTCATTCTCACTCACTCATTCGGTCGCCGCACACCAAGTTTGTTTTTCAAGTATTCGTAGCCTCACGTTACGACTCACCCTGCTGTCCGTCGTCTTCTTTTAATCTTCGGGTAAGGCTGTTAGGAAAGCGCGAATTAGTCCCTTTTTCTCAATTCTGCAGGAATCGACATGTTCTTGCATTCCAAGGGCCTAAACAACTCTCGAGGCTCGCCGCCTCACACGAAGCTGCCAGTGCAAACTTTCTTACTTGATTCTATGAAGTTGCTAACTTGGTTGTGTGTTACAAGCTTTGACTTACCTAGTTATAATGCACTCACGCAAACAAACATGTGCAAGCATTATAATTTTGCAACAATTCATCGGTAGATGAGAAAAGAATATTGAGAGAAATGAAAGCCAACTACAAGTAAATTTTCTAACAACAGAAGTGCTGATATGAAGAGGGCGTTTAAAAAATTCACTTCTTCGTTCCAGACATTCAAGTGTGCCAACTAACTGCTAGCCCAGTGTCATGGCACATGTCTTTGTGACAGAATATCATGATTCAAGCCTCACTAACTACACGCTAGATTAGGGAACCAATTCTTGACATGGTGTTAGAGTTGTGAGTGTATAACACCACCTATCAAGATTTAAATCCTAGTACCCATCTTCATGCACACGCATACGTATGGTGTGCATGTGTGGTGGTGCGTATGCACGTGCGTCTTTCTTGTAATTGCAAAAGAAAAAAAAAACTATGCACTAGATTGTTTACTTATGGATTCTCCAATACTTGATCCCATAGCCTCTCGGCTGCCAAGTCTCAGTGACCAATTACAATTACAGTGCTGTTTCCTTGTGAGAGCTTATCTAGGGAGGTTTATTTTTGTGATACAATTTTTTCCGACTTGAGGGTAGCCTTTGCTGAGAGCAGTTCACCTTCTGGGGTTGCATCTCTCATGCATACCATGCAAGGGCTATACTATTTGTGGCTTGTAATGTTCACCTGGAATCTTTCTCGCTCTCCTTTAAGGATATGACGTGTATTTAGGCCCCGCTTAAAACGACTTAGACTTCTGGTTTATTTTTCACTATTTAACAATTTCGTCTTTTTCTAATTTTTTGGTTTTTTTAGCTTTTTTGTCAGTTCTTTTTTCCCGTATTCATTTGTACTGTCCGTGATAAGCTAATTCGTTTGTTCTGTTTTTAAATTTTTTTAATTTAATTATACCAAATAAGTCACCATCAGCTACAGTGCAATTTCAGTCAGCTACGGTGCTTTTCAGCCATAAGCTACTAAAAAAAGCCATTTTGCTATATCACCTCCACGCCGTCGCAGAGTAGAAAGCAGCAATTTTGATGATGCATTTGGTCCACATTATGTGCATGGATATAAACATGGCAACAACGGTTCCAAGATGTTTCTACTCCCTATGGAAGAGGAGGAAGACCGTATGGGAGGGATGATGGTGTTTCTGGAAAGGATTTCATCTATATTGATGGACAGGAACGATCCAAGCTTGTCACCAAGAGAAGGTGATTGGATATGCCAGAACCCCTCGTAAGTATGCTGAGCATATATATTTGTTTCTTCTTTCCTTATTTGGTCTGGATTTTTTGCGATATGTACTGTAGATTTCCTTCTTATTTCAGTTGTGGAAATCTTAATTTTGGTCGACGAACTCCTTGTAACAACTGCAACAAGGACCGCTATGCGCCTGACATATACAAGTCCAGCTACAGAGTCCTCGCAGACGCCACTTCAACTCTCATCCGCGAGGGCCTCCGGAAAGGACTGTTGGTCCACCGGGTGACCATGTCCTACCAAGGGAGATGACAAGGTACGGATCACCTCCGCATCATCCTAGACGAATTGCAGATCCTATGCACAGGGACAGGATGATCTACAGGCAAGGGAGAGATCTTTCTCCTAGCCACAGCAGAGGCGACCGGCGTGTTTTTTCCCATCATCGCAACGGAAGCCGCTGAATTTTAATAAAGCAACTGTGTGCATTTCTGTTGGATATAGATTCTTTGGTTGGATAAGCTATTCTGAAGAGAGAGAGAGAGAGAGAGAGAGAGAGAGGAAAACCTAATGGAGAGATGGGAGCTTGAGGACACCTGCAACTTTTGTTATGACGGAATTTTCCTCCTGGTGTAGTGTGCCCGGTTGGGAGGTTATAATGGAACTTGTGCAAATAGGTGTCGTTGTGAACCGAACTGAAAGAGCAAAGCTAGGAATGAATAAGTTTGCATTGGGTAACATGAACGCAACCATACCACTTTTGTTGCAGGCCGTAGGAGGAAGCTGAAGATTAGCTCATTTCAGTTTTGATGTATACAAATTGTTGCAGACTTGATGTACCATCCTAAATTTGGGAAAATTGTAATTGTGAAGAACTTAAAATCTTTTGTTGCTTTTTCAGTGCTACTCAAATTTTTTGGCATTTATTTGAAAACCTCGAGTTGATTTTGCAAATCCAATTAAAACAATAAAATGAAATATTAATCAAGAGCCAAAATGTTTGGAAAACCAATTGAGCAAAAGTTTGAATTTGATTTTCAAACCGAAAATTGAAATTTAAAATCAAATTAAACAAATCCAAAAGCAAAACAAATGCTAAAATTTGCATCCAAATAATGGAACCAAGAATGAAATTGGAGATCCAAATTTGAATTTAAATTTCCATAACAAAAATCTGAATTTCAGTTTCGGCTAAAGCTTTTCCTTACCCCTTTTCTCCCTCTTTCTCCTTTCTTTCACTTCCAACCGGGCCCCACCTTTTTCCTTTTTCTCTTTCTTTCCTCCCTCTCTCCTCCCTCTGTTTTGCTTGTGACTGACTCGGCTCCGCTACTCCGGGCACTCCTGTTGCGCACATGCCACGCCACCCGTGCCCCGTCTATGGCCGCACCGCCCGACTCACAATGCCCGCTGTGTTGTCTGTGTGTGCCAACCACGCGTGCTATGCCCCACGCTGCACCATACCCTACCACAACACCACACCGCTGACCCACACCGTGCGCCCAGCATACCCCGAGCTATAAATAGGCAAGAGCTCCCCTCCATTGTTCCACCTTCCTCCTCTTCTCCCTCCCCAAGCCGAGCTGTGCCCAAGCCAGCACCGGCCGTCGGTTCGTCTTGCCGTTAGCTTCAAAATGTGTTCCCAAGCGTCCTCCCCCCTCCCATTTAATTGCAATTCTATGCACTGAGCTCACTGGAACGCTGTTCTTCCTTAGTTCCGTCTAAAATGCACCGTCGGTGACACCATTTCTTCTTAGAAGCTTCTCCCTTCAATGCCTCCCTCCTAGAGCTTCACCTCAACGTCCCCGAGCTTCCCCAACCGCCACCCAAGCTTCAACCCCACCAAGAAGCCATCCGCGCCGCCGTTGGCCTCCATCGTCGGGCCACCTTGACTTCTCCCCAGCCACGCCGTCACTTCCAGTGAGTCCCTCGTGACCCCCTTGTGCTCATGCCCCATAGGTTTCCTCCCTCTTCCCCCATGGTGCCGTCTTCCCATTCTTCCTTTCCATGCCAGCTGCCTGAGCCACTCTCGACGTTGCCCGAGCTCCAAAGCCACCTCCCTTTGGCCTTTTTGCCTCCCAGGCATCCCATTTTGCTGCTCCTCTCTGCCCCTCTAGCCAGCCACTGCCGGCAATGCCACTGCCAACCTAGCACCGCCACCCTTCCCTATGCGGCCGATGCCAGCTCCCCCTCCTCTGTTTTGTGATGACTCTTTCTCTCATGCATGACATGTTGGCCCCTCCTTTAAGAAGTTAAATTGATATTACTCATTAAATTAATTTGTCATTTAAATAAAGTTCATGCAAAATATATTTGACAACTTTCAAATATTTTTGAGAATCCTGTGTAAATAATGATTAATTAATTAAAAACAAATAGTTCTCCACTAGTATTTAAAACTAGGAGATGCAAGAATTTAAGTTTGCATATTATCATGAAATGGAATTGAAGCCATTCAAGGATAATTATGATGCTCCCAAATATTTGCTCTAGAAACTCAAATATTAAGTGCAGATCCTGTCAAAGCATGTTGTGCTCCCAATAAAATCTATCATGTCATCCTCCCTAGATCTAAAACTTTCAATGATAATTAAAGGAAATTAGTGTAAATGTAGGCCATGGAAAATAATTATTTTTTGCACATCTCCAAAAATCTTGAGGCCCCTCCTTTAAATAATGCTTAAATAATTGAGGTAAATCATTTAAGTTTTAAGTCTCTAATATTGTATCTAGAAATACTGAGATTTGAATTAAAGAATACCTTGTATAGGATTAAGAATTTCTCAAACCTAATTAAAGGAGTCATTTAATATTCATCTTAAATCCAATTGCTAATCAAAGGCACTACACACACACACACACACACACATCACTTTGTGTAAATGACAATCAAATTAAAAAGGGTAATGAACCAATATGCCTTTGCCACTTAAATTAAAATTGCAATTTAAATTAGAAGTCTTGATCTTGCCAAAAATAACAATCACCCAATCCTTGTCTCTGTATTTAAATCACTGATGGTAATTAATAATAATTAATGTACCAACAATTCAAGGCGCAACCTTAAGAAAGAATTCTGATAAAATATGGAACCCAAAATTAACTTGAAGAATTAAAGTTATACTCTTCGCATGTTGAACTTGCACCCAAATCCCTAATTGTTAACACTCATCAAATAACACCCAATGATCTTTTGGACTCTCACATCTACCATAAGTCTAACCCAACTCATGAAACTTCCTTAATAATTATGAATTAATAAAATAAACTTTAATTAAATATTGAGCTCTAGTATTTTCTAATCGGTGATGTCTAGCCATATTCCAATCCGAAGCAGAATAATTCCTGTGAATATTTCTGTTATATCCTTCATGGCAGAGCATCTCTGCTGCCTCCCCACTTTTTTCGATCAAACTCCGTTTGACATTGTCAAGCATCCCACCATTCACTAAATCTTGTCTCATATCCTCAATCATGGCAAGACTTAAATAAGCTCAATTGAATTTATTTGGATTTTTTATGTTCCTTGGATTTATTTGGTTTTTTGATTGTTTATCGCATAGTTAAACGTTGGAGTCCTGAAGAAGTGAAAGATCAAGCGAGATCAAAATTCAGATAAAGACGACAACTAAAAGTTTTAGGATCATTGACCAAGAAAGCGTTGAGTAAGATCAAGGCCACGGTAAATTGGGTGAGGCAAGTCATTACTTTGATAAATATTGCACCTACCTTTAAAAGCAAATTATTTTATTTAAAAGTCAAATTATGCGCTTTACTTTGTTACACAAATTATATCCGTACTTATTCATAGTTAATTTTCTATGGATAATTGTTTAATTATACCCCACTCCTTGGCTTTGAATATGAGTCCTTGTCATCTCAAAATTAATGGTAAACATATCAGATATAAGTTCGTATCTAAATGCCATGCTTAGTCTTGCTAGGTACTCAGGGGCATTAAATTGCCATGACATTATTTCAAACATGAAACTAGTTTTAGATAGTCATTGGAGGAAAATGGCTGGTATATTAAGATAACTTAGTTTTATGCTTCTCAAAAACCCTAAAACTTGTTTTACCTTTCTGTGCGGATGGTAAGAGTTGTTGGTGCGGATGTAACACGAGATATTATGGTCTGTGATAGCACCGCCTAGATAACTTAAATTCTATGATGACCTCCTAATGTAAAACAGTGCAACCACAAGTATGTAAGACCTAGTCGACTAATCTGCATCATCCCAGTGTGGGTTACGCCATTAGGTGGCACATGATCAAATTGAGTGAGTGGAGGCCTTTGACATGATGGAACAAGAGGGGGCTTCTAGAGCGGGTGGACGTAGCCCCACAGTGGTGAAAACCTTAACGGGTGTGGCCTCGCTGGGGAGATGCATTGTAATGGTTTTGCGGTGATCTTCTTAATTCACATGTCCAAGCAAATATGTGAAATATAACAAGTTATCTCTTGTGGGTAAAATGTACTATTTCTATAGAGTGAAAACTATTCGAACAACCATGCCCACAGTCATAAGCGGGCATGAGAACTTACTTGAGTTAGTGTCTATTTCTAAAAATTTATGGATGGGATGAAAACTTGTCGACGGATATAGCCATGAATTGATATCTCCTAGGCGGATGTAACCCAGTGATTATAATGGGTGGATGTAACACTAAAATAGTATACGGTGAAGGTAATCATGTACTGTAACCAGTGGATGTAACCTACATTGCTATTATTACTGCATTCTCTCAAATAATTTTAGAAAATCTGGTTTAGTTAAAACTGCTAAGCCTCAGGGATTTCCCTATTTATTGTAATTTTGTAAATGATACTTTTAGCAAATAAAAGAACATCAAGCCTACATTTGACAACTATGTATCTATTATTACCGTATTATGTATGGTGGCTTTTTGAGTACCTATAAGTTCAAACTCTATTAAGTTGGTTTTGATGATAATGATAAATAAAATTGTGAGACTAACTTTTTTATTAATTATAATATCGTTTATTCTCATTTGGATGAAAATGTGAAAATCATAGAGGTATGCATTCGATATCTTATTCTTATATCTTGTTGCACTCTTTACAGCCAAATATATGATTAAATGATAAATCTATATATGCAACTAACTTGTTTGTTGAAGTATTACATTGTCTAGTCTCATTTGGATGTAAAGGTAAAATTATGGAGGTATGCATTCAATGTCATATTTCTTATATATCTCATTGCATTTCTCGGATCCAAAATATATGTTGGACTCCATCAAAAGACTAAATTGAATATGTGTATATGCTTTTATTATACATTCTTGTATGCACACATTTAGGGGGTTCACTCTATATTTTGTGATTTCATTAAGTATTGATCCATACTTCCCTTTCAACACATATTAGAATCTATATATTGAAATGTAATTTTTGAGTATATAAAACTTGTGTAGTTCATATATATTTATGATTGATTTAAATTAAATCAACTATAATCGAGCTGTCAATAATCATGCTGGGTTGTCATCAATCATCAAAGAAAAAAATGTACAATCTAGTTCTTCCACTATGAGTTAATGGTTAAATGATTAATAACAACCGGATGAGTAAGCATTACTAGTAATTAATCTCAAAGATAAACACTCATATTTAAATGAGTTAATTGCATAAGAAGCTTATCCTAGAGTAAACAATTATTGTGTATATGTTGTATACTCGTAAATCATTTTCTATCTCATTATTTGTTGAGATTATCATGAATTATCAAAAAGGAAAGATTGTATAATCTAGTCCCTCTATTATGAGTTAATGGTGAAGTTTTGGTAATTAATAGTAATTGATTTGTGTACTAACATTTTTCATTAGTTGGATGAATGGGTTAGGTTCCACAAATGATGATTATTGGGATGACTTCATGTGTTGAAGATCATCAAATTAAGATATAGGATGGAAGATGGCTTCATGAGTTGAAGGCCATCAAGAAGAGGATGCATCATGAGTTGATGCATGTCCAAGAGGAGATGATCGTGAGTTGATCAAGATCCTAAAGAAGAGATGCATCATGTGTTGATGCACATCAAGATTCTGAAAGTGGATATGATCATGAGTTGATCATCAAATCAAGTAAAAACCCATGATATGTTGATGGAGTTCAAGTGAAGGATACATCATAGAATGGTGCATATATACATCATAGAATGGTGCATATTAAGACAAAGACCCAAATTTGAAGAGAAGATGTATGTCATCAAGGTTCAAGAGGATGCTCAAGGCAAATGTATGACTAGCTACGGCTGAGAATGTGTTCCTAGTTTTTTATCTGTCTTAATATTTGGTTGGAAGACCAGATTGCTAATATAGGTTATCGTACTATTAAGAGATGTCATATCTAGTAGCTTGAGTCTCATCATGTGTTGATAGCTCAAATCTTACTTGCTCTAACACTCCATAGCATGATGCATATATTTGCAAATATATTTTGCAAATAATTGAGGTTCATGTATTAAATCCTTGTTGCATTGTGAATATGTTTTGCAAGTGTTTAAAGTCCATGTTTCCTATTCGTTGTGGCATGAGGCTTATATTTGCGAATGTGTTTTTGTAAATAATTAAAGTTCATGTACAATTCTTATAGCATGTGATTTAGGTTTGCGAATACGTTTTGTAAACATGTTGAGTCCATGTACCTACACCTTGTGTCATGATTCTGAAAGTGTGCAAATATGTTTTGTAACTTGTTGGAAATTATTGTTGATCCTTATGTGTACGATACTATAATTCACAAATGTGTTTTGCAAATTTATTGAAGTATATGCACTTTTCAGAAAACTTGAAACTAGTGCTTTTGTCATGTGGTACTACCGTTGGGCAGAACTACCGACGTTGAGATCAGGGTACTACTGCATCGGTTGGTCAAAGACCAGCATGGTCGAAAACAAACGTGGTCAAAGACCAGCATGGTCGAAAACAAACGTGGTCAAAGACCTGTGTGGTCGAAGACTTATGTGGTCGAAGATCAACGTGGTCAAAGACTGACGTGGGTGAGGATCGACATGGTAGACTTGTGTGGTCGAATATCGGAGCAGTTGAAGATCGATCACCCGATGTGATCGAAGGCCTATGTGGTCGAAGATCGGCACGGTCAAAGATCGACCACCCGACATGGTCACAGACCTATGTGGTCGAGGATCGGTGCGATCGAAGATTGACCACCTGACATGGTCGAAGACTTGTGTGGTCGAAGGCCGGTATCACCAGCTCTGTGTGAGCAGTCAGACCGGCTTGCGGTACTATCGACTTGTGTGGTAAGGTACGACCTATTTATCTGTAGTATATTTTTTCAGAGAGACACCTTTTGGAAGATTTTCTCTTCCAAGAAAATCAGTAGTTCCGCATGTGTGAAGTGGTACTACCGCATTGCGGTAGTACCAGACAATGGTTTGTGGTACTACCGATTTCAGTCAATAACGACTATTTTTCTGACCGTTATGAGGGGAGCGGTAGTATGACCCCAAGCCGGCGGTACTACCGATTTCCCTATTTTCTATCCATAATGGTTAGTTTCGTTGTGTTGGGTATAAATACCCCTTTGTGGCCAGTTGGAGATAAGATTTCTTGACACTATTTCATTCATTTAGGCCCCGCTCAGTTGGGCTGAAAAGCTGTGGCTTATGGCTGAAATTGCACTGTAGCGGATGAAATTTTACTGTACCTGAAGGTGGCTTATTTAGCGTAATTAAATTTAAAAAATTTAAAAATAGAAAAAAAATATGTTAGCTCATTACGGACAACGCGAACGAATACAGGAAAAAAGAACCAGCAAAAAAGCTCAAAAAACTAAAAGTTCAAAAAAGACGAAATTTATGAATAGTGAAAAATAAGCCAGAAGCTGAAGCTGAAATGAGCGGGGTCTTAAGCTAGTATGAGATTCTCCTATCAATTGTGTATGTGTTGCACCTTATGAGTAAGGAGAAAGGCTCTAGATTGCATGTGTTACACGTAGAAGTGGATTTCATATCCACGTGAGTTTGTATATTCATTGCACGTGGTGGGAGTCAAGCAAGGGGCTTGACTTGTTACTCTTGGAGGTTATCGACTCCTAGACGGTATTGGATGCGTCGTGCGCGGTGATTTTCTCAAAAAAGGTTGTGAGAAATCCTGGCGTATTGTGAAGGTTGGAGATAACCTACTTGGAGCGGGAAAGAGTTACCACTAGTGGAATTGAGGTGTTTGCTTAATTCATAGAGCCGATCCAATTTGTTTAGGCTTACCTCAACGTGGATTAGGGGAGAACGGTAAATCTTTGAACATCACGGTAAAAAGAAACCGTGTCATTGTGGTTTGTTCTCTTGTGCACAATTTACATTCAAGCAATTTGTATTCATAGAATTAAACTGATTGCCTGTCAGTCTAGGATTGCAAATCTTTGACATAAACTTAGGGTGCTAGTGCACTTAGGTGAACCTAGTTGATTTAGACTTTATTGTGCTAAATCAAATTGATTTACATTTCCACATTAAAAACTTGGTTTTAGTGAAAAAAGAATTTTGAAACCGTCTATTTACCCCCCCCTTTAGTCGGCCTCTTCGATGTAACAGTACCTTCGTACTTATTATTACTCAACTATCATTATTTAGTAAGTAAAAAGGAAAAAGTAAAGTCTTGTGGTAATCTAAAGGAGTCGATAGAACTGGAAGGCTATAAGGCTTAAAATTAGGTCGCGAATCTCAGTTGACTGCCTGTAGGCGTGTCATGAGGGTTTCACTTGTGTGATGTTTCCGTTTTCGCTGTTGCTTTATAATGCTTTCGGCTTGACTGGTCCATATGTAAGTTTATTATTGTATTATTTACGTTTCCTCACGATATTATTTTTATATACAGTATTATATTTGTGAGTATTATTTACAATAAATACTATATATTGATATAGGAATAGTACGATAAAATCAGGGTAGGCTGTAGATTGATCAAATCTGGTCCGCCACTTGAAGAGATAGGCGTAGCAGCCATGTTCCGAAAAACTTGCTCAAGTGCTGTACTGTTAGTGTGCAAGGCTTCTTCGGGTTTTAGGTGATTTCGGTTTTGACTCTGGACAGTGTTACTGCTGTTACAAGGGATGGAGAGTGAAACTTTGGTGTGGGGTTGTCTTGTTCTTGGGCAACGCATTTTGATTTTGTGCTCCTGGTTATCAGTGTTAGGAAACCCTGGGCCCAACCCAGAGTCCTGACATATTTGAGCACCCCACCGTATACTATAAATAGAGAGTCATACCCCCCTCATTATGTACACATGAAAGAAAAGCAATAAAGAAAGACCAGGAGTTCTCTCTATCTCTCTGTGTGTTCAATCTATTCTTCTGTGATTCTGTGATTGATTCGTTCTTGTTCTAAACAGAGGAATCGCTCGGACTGGTCGCTAGCCACGGTTCCTCAACACGTTATCATCACGACTTCGCTCTGGTGAACGAGGTAATCATCAAAGCACAGATTGAATTTTCTAGATCACTTTTTGAATCTGTATTTTCTTTTCGCGTTCTAGATTGAATCTCTACGGTGCAAATCCGCCCTAATCTACCGTGAGCTGACTTGAAGTCGCCGGCACAATGCCGATTGGTAGATTGTGAAACGGGGTAGATGTTGATTGCACTGTAGAGCGATGCAAATCCGCCCCAATCTACCGCGAGCAGATCTGAAATCGCCGGCACAATGTCGATCGGTAGATTGCGAAACGGGGTAGATGTCGATTCCATCGTAGATTGGAAATGAAATTTTTGCATTAATTTGTTTGATTCTGCATGATCATTGCATGACAAAATTGAGCATTGATCTGTTTAGCCATTGTATGAAATTGCATGAATTAAAGACGAAACAGAAATTTTGTTATGCATCTGTTCTGTTCGATTTATGCAAAGCATCACAAAGAAAAAAACAGGACATTAGCATTGCATGCGGCCGCCGGCCAGAAGCCAGCCGTGGAGCATGTGGCACCACCGGCCGATTGCCGCCCCCTGCATTGGGCGCCACCATCGTCGGAATCTTCCCCCCGCATGGAGCGCTACCTCCCATGCACCATGCCTACACGGGCCGCCGGCCAACACTCCGGCTTCCGCGCCAGCACGCGCCACCGGACGGAGCCTCCCCGCCTCGTGCCCGCACGCACCCGCATGCGCGTGCCATCCGGCCACCGGCCGCCGCCGGCCGCAACCGCATGCCGCAGCCGGGCCGCACCTCGGCCACCTCCACTCGCTCCGACCTGCAGCCAGCCCCGCCGTGCGCAGACCCGGTCCGCGCCACCGGCCTCTTCCGCCTGGTCCCGCAGCCACCGGCCTCCTCCGCCTCGCCCACCGCACACGCCCGCCTCGGCCTGCAGCCGTTCCCCCTTGCGCCGCCGCCCGAAGTGGCTCCTCCCGCACGCGCGCATAGCAGCGGCCTTCGGTCCCGCCGCCGGGCTTCCCCGCTCGACGCCACCGACGGTCCGCCTCCCTGCCGCACCGACCCGAAGCCGGCGCATCCACCAAGCTGCCACGCCGCCACCCGGCTTGCAGCCGCCGCCCCTGGCCCGCGTGCGCCCGCTCGCCTCCCGCCTTTTGCGTCGCCGCCGCCCGAGTGGAGGGGAAACCCTAACACCTCCTCCCCTCCTGTTGTATGGACCAGGCAGATCAAATGGGCCGGGGGGAGGGGCAAAGGGAAAGGCGAGATGGGCCGCGGGTGGGGGGAGAAGGGAGATGGGCCGCGGGGAAAGAGAGGAGATGGGCCGCGAGTAGAAAAAAATGGATGGGCCGGGAGAAAAGGGCCCGGCCGGTGGGGGGTCATGGCGGAATTGCAGAAAAGGCCTGAATTCTTGTATATTACCGAAAAGCCCTTAATTATTTGATTTCAGTCCTGTTTTTGCAGAACAGGCCTCGTAATTCCAAATATTGCGAGTAAGCTCTCAAATTTACGAGTGGGTCCATAATTTTGCAGAAAACCCCTCTGTAAATCAGAAAATTGCGCGAATTTGTCTCTGAACTGGAAATTTGTGTAAAACCCTCTGGAATTGCAGAATTCACTGAAATTTCATATTCTAGCATAAAAGGGCCTCGGGAATCCGAATTTTGAATTATTTTTAGCATTTGAAGCTTATTTATTTAGGTCATTACTGTTTTATGTATTTTCTGTATTTATTTACTGTTTTGGTTAATTGTAATTGTTTAAATTGCGTTTAATCACTGAAATTAGCAGTAAAATTTATAGAAAATGCATAGAAAATTCTGGAACATTGTGAGAAGCTTTTGTACCATTTATTTACCCGCAGTAAATTATTCCATGCATGTCTACCAGCAGTAGACTTATACATATTTAGATGACTAGCATCACGAACTAGAAATTTGAGGAGCTGGCCCAGCATGGCCAAAACTATCTGACGTAGGCATCCGATGTCGAGATTGTGCTTGGAGCCAGGAAGCTCCACGCTGCTATTGGGATTGGCGGACTAAATGACGCTCAACCCACACCTGAGGAGAATGATCAAGCACTTCACTTTCTCAGGCATCATCTTTGTCTCACTCTCAAGAATGAGTGCATGGCAAAGAAAAGCGCGCTAGTACTCTGGATCGCACTCAAGAAGTGGTTTGAGAGGCTGAAGTACACCATTCTTCCTCAAGCAGAGTAGGAGTGGATCAGACTGAGGTTTGTCGATTTTAAGACGGTCGAGGAGTACAATTCTGCCTTGCATAGGATTTGTACTAGTCTTCAATTCTGTGGCAAGCAGATCACAGACGAGCAGAAGATCGAAATACCCCTATCCACCTTCCACCCCAATGCAGTACAATCCATATGCAATTATCATCATGATAGCTATAAGGAATGTGCCGAATTGATTGATATGATGCAGGTTGCGGAGGCTCAGGACGAAATTCTCCGTAAGAACTACGCCACTCAGCCACCTGGGAGCTCCGCTAGCCGTGAAGCCAACGCCGGGAGCTACAAGGTGCGAAAGCTCTTAATGAAAAGAAGGGGAAGGAAGGGTAAGGCCGCAGCCCAGAAAGGCAAATCAGATGCTCCACGTGAGAATAAGTCTAGCAAGCCAAAACGGGATGGCAAAGGGCACATGAAGCCCACTCTGCATCGGTTGAGGGGGAGCGTTCTGAGCAGCTGCCTGCGCTGATGGTGTTTGAGACCATTACGACAGCAGCATCCCTCTCGACCTAGAAGCAGCCACCGTCATGATTTCTCTTGAAGAGAATGTCACCCCGAGAAAATAGCAGAAGAAGTCCAGTGCACTGAATGCATTTCGACTTTAATTGTCATTTATTTTGTGTGGAAGAATATGTTAGAATTTGCATGGATGGTACTTAAGAATTGTTATCTTCTCGTGATGGTTGGATGATATTTGAAGAATTCATTCATTTATTCAGTTTATGATGGCATGATATGTTCTGATATTGGCGTATTTATTTATGTGTTGATTGCCTTCTCATGCATATTAATAAAATACCCTATATTAGAACACGTGTGGCGCCCTATTAAGGAAGTGTGCTTAGCTAGCAGTGGCACAATGAATACCATCTTAAGAGAAACTAAGTATTTTCAGTCGATTCGTAAGAGCACTGGCAGCCTTATGACAATCGCCGGAAGCGATGCATGTATAATTGGTTCCGGAAGAGCCACATGGGCACAACTTTGGTCATTGAAAAAACCTTATTGTACCCAAAATCGACTAGAACTCTCCTAAGTTTTAAGAATATCAGTGCAAATGGTTTCCACGTTGAGACTAAAGAAGAGTACAGTAAGGAATACCTGCCCATTACGAAGCGCGAAGAGAATGGCAAAAGGGTACTAGAGAAAGTTCCTTCACTAGAAACTGGGCTATATTATACCAACATTAAGGCACCTGCAGCCTGCATTGTCCTGAAGACAGTATTTAGAAGCTCTGAACTATTCTGTCTCTGGCATGACAGATTAGGCCATCTAGGTCTTAGGATGATGAGAAATATAATAAACAATTCACAAGGGCATAATATTAATGTGAAGAAGTTCCCGAATCATAAAGATTTTGTGTGCCCTGCATGTGCCACCGGGAAACTAATAACTAGACCCTCCACTCTGAAAGTGAAGGATGAAGTCCTTGCATTCCTAGAGCGCATCCAGGGAGACATTTGCGGTTCCATTCAGCCCATCTCAGGGCCATTTAAGTATTTGATGGTGCTCATTGACGCTTCCTTGAAGTGGTCATATGTGGGTCTGTTGTCCACACGAAACCACGCCTTTGCAAAACTGATCCCGCAGATCATTTGCATCAGAAATGTGTTCCATGATCATCACATCAAGTCTATCAGAATGGACAATGCCGGAGAATTTACTTCAAAGGCATTTGATAATTTTTGCATGGCGATGGGTATTACAGTTGAGCACTCGGTACCGCATGTCCATACCTAGAACGGTCTGGCAGAGGCTTTAATTAAAAGAACTAAATTTATTGCCCGACCCCTCTTGCATAATTGTAATTTGCCAGCTACATGTTGGGGACACGCAGCCCTCCATGCAGTGAATCTCATCAACTTTAGACCTTCGGCCTACAACATCCATTCACCTACGCAACTAGCGCAAGAGTCACCACCGAAAGTTTCCCAACATTAGGGGGAGGAAATCAACCCCTTGATGAAGAATGTAGGGAAATTACGTGGCAAGCCACGGGACTCCATGTAGATGACCCGTGCACTAGAGAAGTCCAGAAGACATTACATGTCAAGCCACAAGAATTCATGCACATGACCCGCGCACTAGTGAAGCAATAGAAGTCCAAAAGACAAGAGAAGTCCAGAAGACAATCGATTTGCAAGAACTAGCAAATCAACTGTCTGATCACTTTAGTGATTTGAAGAGCGTGACTAAGTCGCATCTGCACGCACTGCACCGGAGAGGGTTGAAATACCAAAGAAAGCAGAAGGTATTCCTAATCTCGTCCAGAGGCCTCAGAAAAAAATAAAGGGACGAGAATTCCGATTCCTCGAATCCTTAGTAGCCGGGGACGCCTGGTGAAGAAGGATAGGAAGGACTTATCACAGCCGATCATTGAAGTTCCCCAGAATGAGAAGGGAGCCAGCTGAGACCTGGTACAAATATGACACCTTCCGAAAAGGGCATACCGGATCTGAATATCCCCACCGGCATGGATGTGTGCGCACACACCAGAGCCGAAAAACTAAAGGGACTTGCCACCATAATTGAAAGAAGCGATGCGCAAGGTGAAGCTCCAGCAGAAGCAATCGCTCCAGAAGAAGCAACACATGAAGAAATAGCTATAAATTATGTGCACACGGGAGAGTCCCTGAATAAGACAACAACTAATATCGATATCTACTTCGCGAAGAAAATTGCCTCCATCATTGATCTTGATCCCGAGTCTGCATCGCTCGCTGAATGTAAGAAAAGATCAGATTGGGAAGATTGGAAGAAGACAATAGCAACTGAATTGCTATCTCTGAACAAAAGAGAGGTGTTTGGGCCTGTATGCCGCACGCCTCCCCACATACACCCCGTTGGGCACAAGTGGGTATTTGTTCGAAAGAGAAATGAAAGAAATGAAGTGGTGAGATACAAAGCAAGGCTGGTAGCCCAAGGTTTCACTCAACGTCCTGGAGTTGATTATAAAGAAACCTACTCTCCGGTCATGAGTGGAATTACCTTTAGATACTTGATCTCAATGGCAGTGAACTTGAACTTAGAAATAAAATTGATGGATGTTGTGATTGCATACCTTTACGGTAACTTGGATTCGGAAATTTATATGAGAGTCCCTGAAGGAATCCCTCTCCCGAACCAAGACAGAGCAAATAGAGATCTGTACAGTGTGAAACTCAGAAAGTCACTGTATGGACTGAAACAATCTGGAAGAATGTGGTATAATCGCTTAAGCGACTTTCTCTGCAAGAAAGGCTACACGAACAATGAAGACTGTCCTTGTGTATTTATACGGTGATCCCAGAATGGATTCTGTATAATATCTATGTATGTAGATGATCTGAACATCATCGGGACAGCCAAAGACCATAAAATAAGCAAGCTCCTACTTGGAGTCAGAATTTGAAATGAAAGATTTGGGCAAGATCAAGTTTTGCTTAGACCTGTAGCTTGAGCATGTCCCTGAAGGAACCTTGGTACATCAGTCGACCTACACTCAGAAGGTGATTGAAAGGTTTAGCTTCGAGAAGGCATTTCACTCGAAAGTACCGATGATCGGGAGGTCTTTACAACAAGAAAAAGATCTTTTCCGACCTAGGGAAGAGGGGGAGGAAGTCCTAGGACCGGAATTCCCATACTTGAGTGCAGTGGGAGCACTCATGTACTTAGCAAATTGCACTAGACCGGACATTGCATTCGCCGTGAACCTATTAGCAAGGTACAGTGCAGAGCCCACCAAAAGGCATTGGCAGGGCATAAAGGACATATTCCGATACCTCCAAGGAAGCAAGGACCTCGGATTGTTCTACAGAAAGAATCAAGATCTGAACTTGATTGGCTATGCAGATGCTGGGTACCTGTCGGACCCACATACCGCAAAGTCACAAACAGGCTATGTATTCCTCTATGGTGGAACTGCAATATCATGGAAATCGTCTAAGCAAAACCTGGTAGCTACTTCGACGAACCACTCAAAAATTATAGCACTGTATAAAGCCGCACAAGAGTGCGCTTGGTTCCGTCGAATGGTTCACCACATCCAGCAGTCATGTGAGATGAACATTATGCAAACCCCCACAATTATCCATGAAGATAATACAGCTTGCGTTGCACAAGTGCAGACGGGCTATGTAAGCATATCAACCCCAAGTTCCTCTATGCTCATGAATTGCAAAGATGGACAAGATTAAAGTACTGCACACTAAGTCATGTAAACTTGTTCACTAAGTCACTTCTCGCAACTTTGAAAGGTGCGTGTGAGGGATTGGAATGATGAGACTTAGAGAAGTGCAGAATTCAGAGGGAGAATTCTCTCAAGCCCGTTATTAAATCTTGATCATGAAGATTAAGTACCCAAAGGAATAAAGTCCTGAAGGCCTGAATTGTACTCTTTTTTTCTTGACGAGTTTTCCATGAAGTTTCTCGACCAAGGTTTTTAATGAGTCAATTCGTGCATCGCAACATCACATGTATCATGTACTCTTTCTTCAAATTTTTTCCACTGGGTTTTTATGGAGTTTTGACGAGGCATGAGCATGTTGGGTGAATGCCAAGGGGGAGTGTTAGGAAACCCTGGGCCCAACCCAGAGTCCTGATATATTTGGGCACCCCACCGTAGACTATAAATAGAGAGCCATACCCCCACATTATGTACACATGAAAGAAAAGCAATAAAGAAAGATCAGGAGTTCTTTTTATCTCTCTGTGTATTCAATCTATTCTTCTATGATTCTATGATTGATTCGTTTTTATTCTAAACAGAGAAATCGCTCGGACTGATCGTCAGCGACGATATCTCAACAATCAGTTAATCAATCTGTGGCTGTGCTGCTCCACTGGTGGCGGCTGTTAACGATGGTGGGTAAAAGCCACCGCGCGGACGTTTGCTTGCTGCTGCTGTTGCGTTTGATCCTCTAGAACGAGAATCTCATGCGCCGTCTGTGTAGCGAAGGATGGATGCAATGATGCATGCGCTGTTAAAATATGTCGACGTTGTGATCATGTGCTACATGCATGCATATTTAGCACCTGATTAGCGTGCAGTTGTACAGCATTTGGTTTTAGGGAGTAATGAGTTTGTACCGGACTTCGAATCGGCTTTGCCTTTTGATTTCTATTCGAAAAATTTTAAAATTGATTTGAATATTTTGGTTTTTAAAAACAGTTTTTCTTAGATATTTCCAAAATCCATTAGACGACTTCTATGGCCTCTTCGCGTCTATGTATTTTAAAACTATTTTTTAATTTTTTAAAAAACTATTTCTTCCAACTGTTATTATTTTATTGTGGTAAATTAAGATGGTGCTTGTTTTGGCTTTTATTTTTGACTTCGGCTTAGAGAAGTCAGAAGCTTAATATGAACATTCGGCTTCTCCGCTCCTTTCACTTTCCTCTTGCTCTGAAAATAAGATAGAGAGTTATGGATGCATTATACACCCACTTTTCTCACTTCTATCTCATACACATATTTCTTCCCAATTTTTTCTATCACTTACTCTCTACTTCTAAAAATTATTCGTTCCGCTCCTCTCACTTCTCTCTTGCTCTAAAAATAAGATAAAGAGTTACGGATGCATTGTACACCCACTCTTCTCACATATTTCTTTCCTAAATTTTTCTATTGCTTACTATCTACTTCTAAAAATTATTTTTTTAACTACAACTATTTATTTTTACCAAAAACTATCCCCACCGCACACAAAGCGCAGAGACTTCCCACACGCCACAGAAACGTGTGTCGCTCAGGCTCCCATACCAAAACAACGTAGCAGCAGTGAGAAAACGACAAAGCATTAAATCCAGCAAGTGCTCCCCGCGCCACATAGGTGTTTTGCCTGTATGGACACTGAAGCGCGGGCCCCATACTTCACTGGACCCATCTGCCGGTGGAAGGGACGTCTCGCGTGCCTAGCACGCGTACGGTTCCTTTGGGTTCGGCATCCCGGTGTATTCTGAACCGACCCACCAACGGAGCGCAACGGATGCGCACAAAGATTCGCGCGGCCTAACCTCCGACTCCGCCACCTCGGATTTCGTTTCGGCTACAACTTTGCACAAAAACCCAGTTTGTTTTTGAAATACTGTTCGTGCCCACCCTCTTCTTTTGTATGCCCACCGCCTCCTCTCTCTCTCTCCTTTTTTTTTTGTGGTGAACCTCCCTAGTTATGTGTGGATCACAAGGCTTGCGGCCTCAAGTTACTGCTGAAAACTTTCAACTTATCTTGTGACTGGAGAGTGCTGCAGGCCAAAGATTTGAGCCTCTCTAACCGCATGCTAGAAGGTTTATTTGTGGATTCTCTAGTATTTAATCATAAAGTAAAAGTGCACTATAGGTCCTTGAACTTACACAAGTGCGATTACTTGGATTCTTAAAATTAAGAATTGCACATGTTAGATCCTGTATTTGTATAAGTGAGACAATAAACATCCAAATCCTACATTAGTAATTAGAGATGATATGACACCTTGCTCAATCCAAAACACAATTTGACCATGTGATCACTATTTAAAATCGCCGGAGAGTTGATATTTTTGGATCCAAAAGAAGTTTTCAAATGTGATTGAATAACTTTTACAAGAGTATGATTGATCATAATTAGCAATCGCACGGTTAAACTTTGGGTAAAACAGGGTGAAAGTGCACATGATCAATAGTTGCTAATTAAGTACGGTTTACATCTTTATTGACTCATTTATACAAGTTTAGAGACCCAAGTAATACCTTTGGGCAAGTTGAGAGATCAATGACGCAGCTACTTACCATTAGCTCCTTAGGAAAAAAAAGTAGGTGTGAATCCATAAAAATCCAAACTCAGGTGGTATAATTGTTTGGGGAATTTGATCATTTGTCCTATAAATTAAAGTGTATTTGTTGATTTATTCCTTTTATGTTATTGAAATATAAGTTTTAGACCCACGGTTACTCATATATCCATGAAATATCATTTACAGCTAAAGGTGGGGGCAAATGATTCCTAATTGTTTTGTCTGTTCCCTAAATGTCGGCATCTGCGAGGGCTAAATTCACCGAACAGAAGAAGAAAAGGTGGTATACCACTACCACGACCTCACGCGATCTCGCGCAGATCCAAGCAGCAGGCACCACCCACCACCGCCGCCGCCTCTGCCTCTGCAGCATACACGTCTCCGGTCGATCTGATGCACGCGCACGCGCTAATCAGGTAAGCCTGTATTATATGTATCGCACTAACCACCGCTATTAATACACCCGCCTCGTTTCCCTCTGAGATCTCCCTCCCTCCTCTCCATTTCCGAATTCCAAATCCCTCGAAGCAGCCCCGATTTGGGAAAGGGAAAACCCAGTAAGTGATTCAATTCTCTGTATCAGCTGCGATGCGGTGGAAGCTTAGCTCCTCGGCGTACAAGCGTGTGCCGTCCAGGGACGCAGCCATGGATCGCGACGTCGAGACGCCTGCAGGTCCGTGCATCCATCGCCAATCTGGCTGGCCCCCCACGATTATTTTTTTCGATTTTTGTTTGGTGAATTCGGGTGAGATTTTGAGCCCCCCCCCTCCCCCCCCCCGTTCTTCTAATGGTGGCGGTGCTGATTTCCGCAGTGAAAATGACGGACGGCGGCGCCGGCGGGGGGCCGTCCTGGCGAATGTCGCTGCCGCACGTGTGCGTCGCCACGCTCACGTCCTTCCTCTTCGGCTACCACTCCGGGTGCGTGCGCTTTGTACTTGGTCCCCTCACGTTTCTGCTCTCTTGGTTGTAACTGTTCCCCTCGTCGTGAAACGCGTGCTTGTTTGGTGACGCAGGGTGGTAAATGAGCCGCTCGAGAGCATCTCCGCCGACCTCGGCTTCGCCGGGAACACGCTCGCCGAAGGTACTAGCCGCCTAGGGCCCAGGTTTTAGCGAGATTGGTCAAATTTGGCACGCGGCTAACTGAATTTGGTCCTGGGGGTGCAGGGCTTGTCGTGAGCATCTGCTTGGGAGGAGCTTTCGTTGGGTGCCTTTTCAGCGGCTCCATTGCCGACGGGATCGGCCGCCGCCGGGCGTTCCAGCTCAGTGCGCTGCCAATGATCATCGGTGCTGCCGTAAGGTGCTCGTGATAAAGATGCACTCTTTCGTTTGCTTGCTTGCCCTTTTGCACTTAATCCTTCGTCGTTGTGTGGTTTGGTCAGTTAAGGCTAATTGCCACTTGCTCCTTATTCTTGGTGGAGTCAGTATAACCAGTCGATTGCTGGGTGTTAAACAATGGTATGTTGGAGCAAGAGGTGCGATTCCTTGCCTGACTGGTGGCCCCGTCCTCTATTGAGACTGTAGTTTTGCTGAAAAGTTGAATGATGGGAACAACAAATTTATTTTTTTAGTGGAACACACTGCTGGAGTAACAAGTAGCAGCCCTGTGAACTCATCCTTCCGTGGAATTTTGGATTCTGAAGTTGGTAGGTGATGAATACTGAATGTGATCGTCCTGTAGCAATTGTGTAGTACTATATATCAGGTACATTAGGTTTCGCTGACTGGGCGAGGAGCTTAGTAGTGCCACATGACATGTAGACATTAAGGCATTGAACGATACTGTAAAAGTCAGTTAAATTTAAACTGACTTTGACTAGCCACCTAGAAAGAGACTCAAGAGTGAATTACAAATATCCTGCACTTTCTGCAGGTTATTAATAAGCTTTATTTTTTTATTGCACTCCTGGTGTATTGAGATTGATATGTTACACAAATGGAAGTATCAGACTTTCATTAATTGATTGCTGGTATACCTTATGGCTGTTGGAGTCAGCATAACACATTAATTGATGGGTGTTAAATTTAAGTTAGAACGATTGGTGACTGTCTGACTGGTGACCCAGTCTATGGTTGGTTTTCCTGGTGCTGTAGAAATGCTAAAAATTTGGATAATGGGAGCACCTAAAAAAAAACAGTGGGGTGGGGTGTTAATGGAGCAGCAACCAGTAATTTATTGGTGAAAACATTGTTGAATGACCAGTTCCGAATTCTGCCTTTCATAGCATATAAATGTGATGGTCCTTACTTATAAATAACATTTCTGGAGTAAAATACAAGCACTCTGTAACTTCCACAAGTTATTTATTAAGATTTGCTTTGTTAGTTGCACTCCTGGTGGATTAAGATTGTTATGATGCACAAAAAAGGAAGTATATCAAAACTTACATTAATGAACACTCCTTATATGTCTGATCTGAATTTATTTATCATTTAGACACATATCATTCGCATGTTTCTGTTATATTCAGCCATATTGAGATGGAAACATTTTGCAGTGCTCTCACCAATAGTCTGGAGGGTATGCTTGTCGGAAGATTCTTGGTTGGAACAGGAATGGGATTGGGTCCAGCAGTAGCTTCATTCTATATAACAGAGGTATGTGTAATGAACTTTAGTTCATCGGGGTAAACACCGCTGGGAGGAAGGCCGGACGACGTTAGTTTGGTGGGATGAGATATTTGACTATTGACTGGGATGATAGAATTTGAGAAAGAGACTAGATTAATTCATCTTCATTGCTTGCTTGCTTGCCTCATAAAATGAGATACACTCTCATCCTTATATAGATTGGATAGCTTGATCCCTAAGAAACTTATTTCTAATATTATGGAAATAGATTATCCTAACCAATCTAATCTTATCAATAAGCAAACTAATACAACCAAATTGGGGAACTAATGCTGCCACATGCACAGTAATCGCGCATTGTTTACGTGAACAGTACAATACTGTTACACATGATAACTTCTCCCTCCCTTAGCGACAGCTCGTCCTCGAGCTATGATGGCGACCACCATTGCAATCCTTGTAAGTACCACAGCTGCAACAGGACACAGCCCTTGGAGGTAGAACATGGAGTATTTGACATTGGCTTCATGGCGCTGAGGACAATACCCGCATCGCAGGAAACCAACGTGGGGCAGCACAAAACCCTCCACTTTCACTCCCTGAGATGCCATGGCCCATGGTGTTGGGAGGGAGGCTACGACACTGCTGTCCCCTACATGGCAGCTGCCGTGCTCCACAATGCCAATGGCACGATGTCGGTCGATGGCATGGAGAAGATGGCTGTGAGGTTGCGATCCTCTCCTCCTTTGATGGCTGTAGTGGTGGTGACCTTTGCACTAGGGGTAGCGCCGCTCCATCCACTATTGCCAACATCTTCTCCAGGATGCCATCTTCTTCTTGGTGGTGGCCATCATCTTCTCATTGTTGGCCTTCATCAAGGCCAACAACTCAGCAGCAAAAGCCATGGGTTGGCTCTGATCCCAAATGTAATGAATCTTAGTTCATCCGGGTAAACACCACTAGGAGGAAGCCTGGACGGTGTCAGCTTGGTTGGATAAGAGATTTGATTATAGACTGAAATGATAGAACTTGAGAAAAAGTAGATTAATTCATCTTCATTGCTTGCTTCATAAAACGAGATACACTCCTATCCTTATATAGATTGGATGACTTGACCTCTAAGGAACTTATCTTTAATATTATGAAAATAGATTATCCTGACTAATATTATCTATAAGGGAACTAATCCAACCGAACCAGTGGCTGCCATGTAAACAGTAACCATGTACTGTTCATGTAAACAGTACTGCTGCTCATGATAGTATGCAATTTATGTTTTTGCTTAATGGATGATTGCTAACAGCAAGTATCAATCTAGTTCGTGTGTGTTCACATCTATTCTGATGGTATCCAGGTTTCTCCTCCTTCCGTGAGGGGTACATACGGCAGCTTCGTTCAGATTGCGACCTGTCTTGGAATCCTAGTATCTCTCCTTATTGGTACACCTGTCAAGGATATTGATAGATGGTCAGAAGCTTTCTCCTGTAGTCCTTTATGTGCTTGTTGCAGTTAATATGTGCCAAATCCATAACTACGAACATCATACTTACCATTGGCAGGTGGAGAGTGTGTTTCTGGTTTGCAACTGCACCAGCAACTTTACAAGCTCTTGGTATGGAGTTCTGTGCTGAGAGCCCCCAGTGGCTGTATAAGGTGCCTTTACTTTGGGACACTGCTTGTTTTCTATGTACTTTTCTGATTTATCAATTCAAAGTTTTAACCCTTGGTTGTGTCTGCTACTTTCTAAATGTTCGTCTACAGTTTGATCTTCTGTTCTTTTCCTAGTCATCATGTGGGGTGTTGATGATTTGAGCACCATCTTGGAGACCACTTTACCACACTTCAGAATTGTATTTCTTGTTAGAAACAGCATTAGTTTTTTAAAACTGTTTGTAAGTACCACCCTGAGGTTTTTCCACTAGTCTTTGAAGGTTACTCTCTAAACTGGGTATGAGTTAAATCTGTCATACAATCAGTTTGTTGGCTACAATCGCTGTCCACCATCCTGAGGCTTTTTGTGCCAACAATTGATCAATGTTACACAACATAAAATTATTGCCTACTGTTATTTCAGTAGTAACATGTAATGCTGGAAAAACAAAAAAGAAACAGTTGTCCGTTGACACATGTAGGTCCACACACCACACAATGTATAATTTTAATACAAATCAATGATCATCTAGGTAACCCAATGTAGTGTCTAGCACGATATGTATCGGATACCAATGCAGATCCAATATGCCCCGATGTATATCTGATTATGTAAAAAGAAAAATCCTCGATACTACCGATACAGCTCCAACATTTCTTTGATACACTCCCCCCCTCCCACAACCTGAATGCATGCATTGATATTTAAGAATAACATGTTTAGCAGGGACATCCAAAATGATTTGACGAGTCTTGTTCTTCTATGCAGTGTGGAAGAACAAGTGAAGCAGAGATGCAATTCGAAAAGCTTCTAGGCCCTCTTCATGTAAAATCTGCCATGGCTGAACTTTCTCGATCAGAAAGAGGTGATGATGGAGAAAGTGTGAAGTATTCAGAGTTGTTTAATGGTCGCCACTTTAATGGTAAAAGCTGCTCTGTTATCCATTCTGTTGCATTTGTGTGCTTCATTATAACCTGATTTCTGTTTGGCTTTGAAGTTTGTTCATTACAAGTCCCTTTTTTGCTACAGTTGTTTTTATTGGCGCTACGCTCTTTGCTTTACAACAGTTATCCGGCATAAATTCTGTGTTCTATTTCTCATCAACTGTGTTCAGAAGTGTGGGGGTGCCCTCTAACCTTGCCAACATATGCATGGGGATTGCAAATTTATCAGGTGGGCCCCTTGAACCTGTTCTACTGTTCTGTTATACTCAGTTGACAGATCTTATTTTGGCATGTTTGCTTCCAGGTTCAATTGTAGCAATGCTTCTAATGGACAAACTAGGCAGAAAAATGCTTCTTTCAGGGAGCTTCCTTGGCATGGTAAGCAATCACTATAATTGGAAGATATATTGTACATTATTGACTACACTTACTGGTGTAGGCCTTTGCAATGGGAGTTCAGGCTGTTGGAGCAAATCGTCACTACCTTGGTTCTGCAAGCGTTTATCTTTCAGTTGGTGGCGTGCTGCTGTAAGTTTCGGAGTTTTATGCCTTTCACTACCTTGGTTCTACTTAACTTGCAAGTTTCTTGAATTTAGTTCTTCACATCATCCATGTTAAACTGCACTAAATTGAGGCATCTAAATTAATTACCTTAAGCAAAACTTTTTATAGAACTAAGTCAATTTATCCTGGATTTATGTGCCATCATGCCTTTGTTCAAACTAATAATAAGAAAAATTCACAGTATATTATATTGGTCAATGGTATGTTCTGTTGACTTTTAGTTTGCATAGAGTTGAGTAACTTTGTGTCATGTATGTTTTTCTCACCAAAGTTACTAGCAGCAGAAAGGATATTGTATCACATGCTACACTTGTTTCATCTTGATTCCAGTGTAGCATTTTTTCTCAATGGTGTTGTGCTACTCTCACATGTTTTGTATATGCCTCTCTTCTGTTATCTTACTTCCCATAAGGAATTTTCCATTTGGTTAACTTGTATGTTAGCAGCTAAATTATGAAACATTTTGCCTGTGTTCGTAGCAGAACTCAAAAGACATTTTGCCTGTTTGTTCGTAGCAGAACTCAAAACTTTCTTTGACGGATGTAGTTTACTTTCTTATAATTATAAGAATTAAGGTACTTTTGCCAGTTACTTATAGTTGAGCATTTCTTTTGCAGGTTTGTCTTGTCATTTTCATTAGGAGCAGGCCCAGTTCCAGGACTTCTTTTGCCTGAGATTTTCCCGAACAAAATCCGGGCCAAGGCTGTTGCTCTGTGCATGTCTGTGCATTGGGTAAGAGTTTTTTCACCTGATAGTGCATGTACAATGCCTGTTGTTATATTGAAGAAACAAAATTTGCAATATGGAAAAGTTATACACTGTAAATTTCTACACAAGCATCCCTTTTGTTCTGGGTCAATTGAAAGTAAATGCATAAACTAAAAAACAAATGAAAATGCATTACCAATGCCCAACAGTTCAAGAGTGTTCAAATGTGGATAAATAGAGTCTAGGCACGCATACCATTCTAACGGAACATGGAAAACAGGCTGGTTATGGCTTGTATCCAATCTTGACTGTGCGCATGATGAAGGACCTAAGTGCTAAAAGCTAAATGATTGACTATTTTGTGTGAGTTGGAACCCAGTTGCCGAGTGCGCAAGATATGCTTGATTATAGTTGTACTCTGTATCTGAGTTCCCTGAATTAAAATCATATTCACTTGTTGACATGCTATGCTTGATTGTAAAATCTGCAGGTTGGGAACTTTTTTGTTAGCTTGTTGTTCTTGCGGCTTCTGGAGCAACTTGGTCCGCAAGTTCTGTACACAATATTTTCATCATTTTGTGTGGTAGCAGCAATATTTGTGCGGCGCCATGTGGTGGAAACAAAGGGAAAAACATTGCAAGAGATAGAAGTTTCACTTTTACAAACACAATAAAGGTACCACTTGCTTTTTGACACAATCCATTTCCAGAACAATCTGTCAATCAACCTAAATTTATAATTGGGGGTGGTGATATTTTAAGGTGGCGGCGATATTTATTCTGAAACACAAGAGGTGAACATATTCTACAGATGATTCTTTGTTCGAAACCTCATGATAAGGCCATATGGATTACAAGCAAGGCCTTGAGAGCCGTACCACATGATAATCTGGATTCACAGGCAGCGTGCTCTTGTCATTGCAGGTTTTAGGTGAGCAGTATCGAATATCGATCTGGCATGATTGGAACTTGACACTACTGTTTGCTGAATACCAGCTGGGCAAGGTTTCGTTCTAAGGTGATTCCAAATCATCTCTTGCGGAAGGCACACGCCCTACCCTGGTCTCAGGGTAGTTCCCAAATATGCACCTGTGATCACTAGGGCAACATAGCACCTGCATACATCATGTACTGAGGTTGTGTTTGTATAGCTTGCCCTATATGTATGTGTTATTATGTCGTTTATTTATACCACTTGAAGTGCCAGTTTAAGGACACTGAAGTCTGGTTACTGATGAGCACAGTTGAAGCGATTTACCCATGTGTGGAACAATAACAACACTGGCATGCTTCGTTGGATGCTATGTATTCTAGCTTCTACCTGGCTTTGCCCACGTGTGGAATAATGACACTTGAAAATAAAGAGCTTTCTTATTGAGCTCGTTTATGTTGATGTCTTAGGCTCACGTGTTGAGATAACTTTGCCTTAGTGCATGCATACTAGCGTATTGAATTAGATCTAGATGCGTCATAAATACACTTTCATAATTCTTTTCGTGATTTGTAACAACGTATTAGGGTAGAAACTAGCAGTCAAATTGGTGCTTTGGGGACCGTGCCAATGCGAACAACGTGTTTTTAATCGGAGGGAATATATAATTTGTCACTTTCTCCAATAATTAAGTAAAACTTCTTTTTTGCAAACATTAAGTAAAACATATACTAGCATAATTTATAATTCGAGTCCAATCCTCCAGTCGGGGCGGCGTGAGTATTCTTTTCTTCACATTAATTTTTACAATGTTACAGGAAAGGAGGACTCCATCTATCTAGTTTTCTATATAAGGGTTGTGTTAGGCTTGGCGAGCTAACATAAAATTAAACCATCTTTTCATGGAATGAAACCTAAAATAGTTTCGTTGGGACGTAATACTCCTAGCGATGTGTCATATCGAAACCCAGGTGTGGTAATAAATAAGAAAACCCTAAGACGTCACTCCCTTAGTAACGCGCTACGTCGGCGTCTAGATGTAGTGAAAAATGTACAAGGCTCTTTATATTTTACTCGACGAGTGCGAGAGGCAAGGAAGCTAGCAAATGAGGGTAGGATTCGTATGGGTAGTTAAAATATAGGGTCCTTAATAGGTAAGTTAAGAGAGAAAGTTGATACGATGATTAGGAAATGTATAAATATATTATACGACTAAGAGACTAAATGGGTGTGTCAGAAGGCGAAGGAGGTGGAGCATACTAGCATCAAGTTGTGGTATATTGGAACAGAACAAAACAAGAATGGAGTGGGCATATTAATCCACTACATTCCCCCCTCTTTTACGCCCCTTAAACCCCTCTTTAAGCTCCTTTGCGCCGACCTTAATTCCGACGAGTAATCGGCTGCCGCTCCCTCTCACCCCGAGCCCTATATAAACCTTCCCCGAGCACCTCTCGGCACGCCGCACCTCTCCTCGCCTCCATTTTCTCCTCTCGTGCGCCCGAGTCCTCCCCGTGCCGTGTTCCCCATTCACTGCCCGACCGAGCTCCAGCGAGGAATCGCCGCCACCCCAGTTGCTCTCGCGCCTCGCCGACGTCACCTTCGTGTTCCTCGTGCCCCGGCGACTGTCCTCCGTCCCTTCGCCGAGCGAAGACGCCATCGAAACACCGTCGCCACCATTGCCCGAGCCCCGCTGCCACTTCGCCTCATCGCCGACCACCCTCCGGTCATCGTCAAGCACCGCCGCAGGTACCGGCGAACTCCCCTCGCTCCCTTCTCGCATTTGCGCCACTCGTCGGCTGCCGCTGAGCACCGAAGCGCCGGTGAGCCCGCAAGCCCGAGTGCCGCCCCCGGCCGGCACCACCACGTCAGCACTTATGCATGCATGGCAGCCACCTAGCGCCACGGCTCGGCCACGTCAGGTCGTTGCCACGTCAGCGGTGGACCGAGTCCACGGTGCACCGAGCTAATCCGTGAACCTAGTCCACTATAAACCCGGCCCCACCTGTCAGTCAAATAAAATCATTTTCACTGAAAAATAATTCAACCGAAAAATGAAATTTAGTGTTGACGTCATAAATTGAATTTTCAGTATAAAAATAATTCCAACAATTAGTCTTTTCTTTTCCTTTAGTTTTAAACTTATAGAAGCCCGTATTTCTTCGTTTTAACTCCGATTTGACCCGTTCAAATTTCTAAATTCTTCTAAAATCCTAAACTATCTATTTCTGAACTCTTTATTTTTTTAATTTTATTTAAAAATTCATTGGTGGTGGGTGCTTGCTGCCATGCATTGCTGTTTGGTGACACAATGTCGATTGCCAGGCACAAGGGATATGTGGTTGGGCCTAAGTTAAATTAAGGATTGGTCTGTGAACTACTAATACAAAGTCACAACGTACTACCACAAGTTTGGTATGGGACAGACCTAGCTAAGTAATTTGTGAAGTTCCATCTTGGTTTCGCTATATGCTGAATGTGAGCGTGGCATAGGCCATGAGAAGTCTCACATGGCACAAGAGGGGGCTCCAACATGTGGATTCATGTTGTGGTGAAACCTTAGTGGCGGCGTAACTAATTTGGTAATGAAACATTGTAACAGTCTTGTCATGAACTCTCAGCCGCACATCCAAGGTAGTGTGTTAATCGCGTGGCAAAACGAGAGGATATGTCTTGTGAGTAAATTTGTACACCTCTGCAGAGTAACAAATTATCCTGGATAACCGTGTCCACAGTCAAGGACATGATGAGTACGGTTTTTCACGGATTAGACTTTTGTTTTAATAAAAATCTGGTTTACAGAAACTTGAGTACTTGTTTTGGAAAAATGATCCGGGTGGGATACCCGTGGATAGGTTAGTGTAAGGTTGGTGCCTGGACTAACGATATTATTTCCGTTAAAAATCTTGTTTTTACATACTGTGTTAAATTCAGCTTTGTAGCTACTTTACGATATTTATTGCAATGGCTTTTTGTGCAAATAACCATATTATGTCTTCCTTTGATAATCCATATGCATGCATTAACTCTGTTAAATCTCCTGATGTAACTTGTGGAGTACTCTATGGCTTCTATTCGAGCATGGTCCATCTCTCAGCTTAATGTCAAAAATATCTTTCTCAATGGTGAGCTACATGAAGAGGTTTATATGCAGCCACCACCGGGGTATTCTGTCCCTAAGGGTATGGTTTGTCGCCTTCGCCGATCTCTTTACAGCCTTAAGCAAGCTTCTTGTGCCTGGTTTGATCGTTACTCTTCTATTGTCATTGTGGCTGATTTCTCTGCCAGTGTTCATGATCCTGCTCTTTTATTCACACTTCGCCTCGTGGTCAGACGCTTCTTCTTTTATATATTGATGATATAATTGTTACTGGAGATGACTTTCAGTACATCACTTTTATCAAGAAGTATCTTAGTGGGCAGTTTTTTATATCTGATCTAGGTCTTCTTCGCTACTTTCTTGGGATTGGGGTTATTTCTATGCTTAAGGGCTTCTATTTGTCTCAAGAAAAGTATAGAATCTTCTTGATCATACTTATCTTACTGATCAGTGCACAACTGAGACTCTTATAGAGCTTATTGTTCATCTTCGAAGCACTGATGGTGAGCCTCTTACTAATCCTACTCGCTATCACCTTGTTGCGAGTTTTGTTATCTTGGTATCATTCGTTCTGACATTTCATATCTTTTGCATATCATGAGTCAGTTTGTTTCTGCTCCTATTCAGCTCCACTATAGTCATTTTCGTGTTCTATAATATTTTTGTGGAATCATCACCCGTCATCTCTTTTTCCCTTGCTTCAGCTCTTTACAGCTCCATACATATTCTGATGCTACCTAGGCTAGTGACCACTCTGATCGTCGGGCTATCTATGCCTATTGTGTTTTTCTTGGTGGTTCTGATTGATTGGAAGACTAAAAAGTACACAACAGTTTCTCATTCGAGTGCTGAGATTGAGTTGCTAACTATGGCTTTGTTGACTACAGACGGAGGTTACTTAAGGATTTTGGTGTTTCTATTTCTAAACCAACTCTTCTTTTGTCTAGCAGTACAGATGTTATTAGCATTGCTAAAGATCCGATGAAGCATGAGCTTACAAAGTATATTGATGTTGATGCTTCCTACATGCGGACATAGGTGTGAGATTAGGTTGTTGCTCTTTAGTATGTGCCTTCAGAACTTCAGTTTGCAGACTTCTTCACAAAGAGGCTGTTAGATGTATATCATTACCTGTGTATTTTTCCTGTTGTATAAAAGGTTACCTGCATATATACCTGTCGTAGGGATGGCCCCCACCTAAACCCAGCAGGCCTGGTAGGAGATTATAAGGCCCAGAATAGGCCATGTGTAATGACATAACTGCCCCCAGAGGGGATAACCAGATGTAAGGGTATAACTGTAAAAGCACTCCTCATGTGTGTGTATATATGAGTACAAGCCATGGGGAGGACCCAGGCCATTACACTTATCTTCATCACTCTCCACCACCATCTCTCTCTCTGTTTGGTCTGTAGCCACAACAGTTGGCGCCGTCCGTGGGGTGTACGAAACCGCGATCGAAGCCGCGGGCGGAGACGACACCACGAAGGCGAAGGGACTCCCCCTCGCGCTGCAAGGCGTGACGCTCTCTTGGTTCTTTACCATAGAGCCGGGCTCCATCTACGCGTGGGAGCAGCTTCGCGTCCGCCTCCACAACAACTTCCAAGGAAACTACGTCGACCGAGTCGACGCGGACCAACTCTTTGCTGTCAAGCAAAACCCTCGGAGAAGCTCCGGGACTACTTCAAACGCTTTGCCAAGATTCGATGCCAGGTGAAAGACGTTAACGAAACCACCATCGTTAATGCAGCCATACAGGGCCTTCGCCCGGGCCCGATGGCCGAGTACAATGCGCGAAAGCCAATCAAGACGGTGGCAAAGCTCTTCGACAAAATGGAGGAATATGCCAGGGCGGAAGAAGACGCGCGGCGAAGGCAAGGGGACGACTCTGACACCAATCAGGTCGGAGCCTCGGCAAAAGCCGAAGATCCTCCGAAGAACGGCTCTTCGAAGGGAAAACGTAAGCAGGAGCCGTCTAGGGACGCGCCCGACCGCAGGGACGCCTCGCATAAGGAATCGTCTGATCAGCCCAAGCGCGGCCAGCAGAGGTCGAGGCGAAACCGGTACGTCCTCGACATTGAGGGCGGTTCCGACGAGGGCGCTCCTGCGGGCTGAGGCGGTCGGGGGCGCCGTGGCCGCGACGATAAAGGTCGCGGCGATTACGACGACCAGCACCAGGGACTGTGGTGCGTAGTCCACGGCCGCGGCAATCATGATACCCGCACCTGCACCTCCATCGCGGCGCTCCGCGACAGCGTCGCTAGGGACAGGAACCCGGAGGCGCGCCCGCCTGCGGTGGCCCACGTCCAATTCCCGTACGAGGCCCCCGTGCAGGCACAGGCGCAAGGGATGCAACCCCAGGAAGGCGCCTTACGAATCCAAGCTCACGTACAGCAGCCTCGGGAGGGCCTCCTGTCGCTGCAGGCCCCGGACGCATCCTACCGCAGGGTCATTAACGTCATATCCGGAGGCTCTGCGCTGGAATTCACCTCGGCACGGCAGCAGAAGGCCTATGCGCGAAGATTGCATCACGTGGCGGCATACCCAGCGCAAGCACCGCCGGATTGGGCGCGGCACGAAGTTACATTCACACCCGACGACGCCCAGGGTGTGGATTTCCCTCATCAGGACCCCCTGGTCATCCGGGTCACCATCGCGGGATGCGACGTGGGGCGCGCCTTGGTGGACGGTGGTAGCTCCGCGAACGTATTGTTTGCGGCGGCCTTCGACCAGATGGGGATCCCTCGAAGCCGCCTAGGGCCCTCGGGAATTCCACTGCAGGGCTTCGGGGGACAGCCCCTGCGGGCGCTGGGCCAAATCGGTCTTCAAGTCTCCTTCGGCCGAGATGACAATGTGCGGACCGAAGATGCCACCTTCGACGTGGTCGACCTTCCGTACCCCTACAATGCCATACTAGGGCGCCCAATCCTCAACTCCTTCGGCGCGGTACCACATCACGGCTATCTATGCATGAAGATCCCGGGTCCCCGGACCATTATCACCGTCCGAGGCGACCAGGATATGGCCCGGCGCATCGAGCCAGGCACCAGGTGCCCGCGTCGCGAAGCCCAACGGCGCTCTTAGAGCCGGCCTCTTAGAGCCGGCGTCACAGCGCGGAGGTCCGCGGGGCCAGTCATAGGCACCTGGGCGGGCCCTGCAGATGTCTAGCGACTAGAGGCTTCGGCCGCACCAAGGGCAAACGGTCAGTATATCCACCCTTTGTAGTTGCTCACCCGCGCAAACGGGGATGTAATGAAGATCGCCGTTTGCCGCTAATCTTTCTTCATCACACGCAAGTACGCGGTGAGGGCGCGCGCAGGCTTGGCCAGCGCGCGCGTCCCCGCAGCACAAATCGAAGTCGCACGTTCGCGTGTGCACTCGCCGTAGCCAAAAGGTGACGGGCCTGAGTATAAACCAAAGACGCACGTTCGCGTGTGCACTCGCCGTAGCCAGGGGTACGGGACTGAGTATAAACCAAAGACGCACGTTCGCGTGTGCACTCGCCGTAGCCAGAGGTACGGGACTGAGTATAAACCAAAGACGCACGTTCGCGTGTGCACTCGCCGTAGCCAGGGGTACGGGACTGAGTATAAATCGAAGTCGCATGTTCGCGTGTGCACTCGCCGTAGCCAAAGGTGACGGGCCTGAGTATAAACAAAAGACGCACCGGGGGGACGCCCTCGCGCGCACCAGTCTACGGACTTTAAATAAGACGTAGCGTCGAGGTCCGCCTCCGCACGCACCAGTCCACGGACTTTAAATAAGACTTAGCGTCGAGGTCCGCCTCCGCACGCGCGAGTCTTCGGACTATAAAGAAGACGTAGCGTCGAAGTCCGCTTCCGCACGCACCAGTCTACAGACTTTAAATACGACGTAGCGTCGAGGTCCGCCTCAGCACGCACCAGTCCACGGACTTTAAATAAGACGTAGCGTCGAGGTCCGCCTCCGCACGCGCGAGTCTCCGGACTATAAAGAAGACGTAGCGTCGAAGTTCGCCTCCGCACGCACCAGTCCACGGACTTTAAATAAGACGTAGCGTCGAGGTCCGCCTCCGCATGCGCGAGTCTCCGGACTATAAAGAAGACGTAGCGTCGAAGTCCGCTTCCGCACGCACCAGTCCACGGACTTTAAATAAGACGTAGCGTCGAGGTCCGCCTCCGCACGCGCGAGTCTCCGGACTATAAAGAAGACGTAGCGTCGAAGTCCGCTTCCGCACGCACCAGTCCACGAACTTTAAATAAGACGTAGCGTCGAGGTCCGCCTCCGCACGCGCGAGTCTCCGGACTATAAAGAAGACGTAGCGTCGAAGTCCGCTTCCGCACGCACCAGTCCACGGACTTTAAATAAGACGTAGCGTCGAGGTCCGCCTCCGCACGCGCGAGTCTCCGGACTATAAAGAAGACGTAGCGTCGAAGTCCGCTTCCGCACGCACCAGTCCACGGACTTTAAATAAGATGTAGCGTCGAGGTCCGCCTCCGCACGCGCGAGTCTCCGGACTATAAAGAAGACGTAGCGTCGAAGTCCGCTTCCACACGCACCAGTCTACGAACTTTAAATAAGACGTAGCGTCGAGGTCCGCCTCCGCACGCACTAGTCCACAGACTTTAGATAAGACGTAGCGTCGAGATCCGCCTCCGCACGCGCGAGTCTCCGGACTATAAAGAAGACGTAGCGTCGAAGTCTGCCTCCGCACGCACCAGTCCACGGACTTTAAATAAGACGTAGCGTCGAGGTCTGCCTCCGCACGCGCGAGTCTCCGGACTATAAAGAAGACGTAGTGTCGAAGTCCGCTTCCGCACGCACCAGTCCACGGACTTTAAATAAGACGTAGCGTCGAGGTCCGCCTCCGCACGCGCGAGTCTCCGGACTATAAAGAAGACGTAGCGTCGAAGTCCGCTTCCGCACGCACTAGTCTGCGGACTTTAAATAAGACGTAGCGTCGAGGTCCGCCTCCGCACGCGCTAGTCTACGAACTTTAAATAAGAAAGAAAGGCGAAGTGCCGAGGTCCGCCTCCACATACGCTAGTCTACGGACTATAACAAGGCAAAGTGCAGAGGTCCGCCTCCGCACACGCCAGTCTACGGGCTGTCCGTTCTAAGGAACCCCGGCGCAGCTACTTCGCCAACGGTGGCATCAACACACAGCGCATATCCTAAATACCTGGAAGTCTGCACACCGCAAAAATCGTAAGTACAAAGGTCCAGCAACATCCCTGCCGCTCTAAGCCGCTATCCCGCGGGTTCATCCTTAACACGCGCTAAAGCTGGGGCCTCGCTCGAAGACGGCCGGCTCGCCCAAAAGTCCAGCGACTCTTCGGCCCTTCGCCAGCGTCGAAGGCGTCGCCGGGTTGAAAGGTCGGCCGCAAGAAGCCGGCCCCAGCGAGGAAGCTGCCCGGGATATAGGCGAAAGTCAGAATGTATGCAGCAAGGGCGTACTTTATTCGCAAAGACAAGGAACAGTACAACGCACGCCTACACCTAGGCACCACGGCGTCAGACCTGCGGGTTCCCGGCGCCTTCGGAGGGCCCAGCGCCGCCATCGTTGCGTCGAGGGACCCCGTCCAGAAATTGGCCGAGGCTCCCCGTCCCGTAGAGCGACTTCTGGAGCTCGATCCGTACAGCATCCGGCCCGACGTAATCCCAGATCCGGTCGAAGAAGGGCCCGAGGGTACGGCGAGCGGAGCGGACGGCGCCGGACATTACTCCGGCCCCGCCAGGTATCTCCAGCTGGGGGTCATCCAGCCCGACGACGTGCGTACAGCCACGGTGCTAGAGGAGCGCGCACACCAAGCATGCCGAGGTGTACGCACAGTGGGTGCCAAAGGACGTCACGGCGCCGCGCGCGACGTTGGCGGCATCCCCGACCCAGCGGAGGGTCCGAGACAACTCCTCCAGGCCAAAGGTGCGGTCCGGCACCTTAGTGACCAGCCCTTGAAGATAGCTCTCCAGCGCTTGCATGGCGTCCCACGCAACCACCGAGGCGTCGCCCAGCGTCTGGTTACGCTCCGCTAGAGTCAAGGCAAGCTCGCCTTTTTCCTTCTCTAGCGTGGCGACCTGCTCCAGGAGCCCGTCCCGCTCCGCCGCAAACCTCTGTTCAGCAGCTGCCGCGGCCGACTCCTGCGCCGACGCAACGAGTCCCTCGACGTGCGCCCTCGCTTCGGCGCATTCCTCTTCCAGCTGGCGGATGCGGGCGTCCTGGGCAGAGCGGGCGCCAGAGGCTTCGCGCAGCTCCTCCTCGGCGGCCCGCAGCCTATCCTCGAGCGCCTTTTGGCTACGAGCATAGGCCGTTTGTAGGGCCTGCCCCAGCACAAGTGTCTGTAGAAGGGAAAAGACTTAGCAAACTCAGCTAAGCTCAGACGTGGTCGCATGAGTACTTACCCTCACCCTAGACACCTCGAAAGCGTCATCGAGGCGCCCCGCACCGTAGGCCTGCGGAACTTGCGGGTCGACGCTCGTGGTCGCGTCATTCACAATCCCGCGTCACGCCCTCAGCGTCTCCGGAGGTGGCACGAAGTCCGCGGGGCTCACGTGCTCGGAGGCCCCGTGTTCCGCCGAGTGCTCCCCCTCCGGAATGAGCAACGCTGTAAACAGGGATACGGGTGAGCACCTCAAGGCATAAAAGCATACACCAGAGTAAGCTAAGCCACCTTACCTTCGGTAGCAGAAGGAAGGGCCCCGCCGCGGGCAGAAGCCTCCGCATTCGGGGAGGGCGACAGATGTCCCTGAGCGGCGGGCGGCGTGGCCAGCGGGGAAGCAGGCGCGTAGGCCGCAGGGTCTCCGGCGCTGGCGCTGGAGTCCCACAAGCTCCTGATGCCCGTGGCCACGACGAATCCCCGCGGTGTCCGATGGAGCTCCGGCCGCGCGCATGACCGTTTAGCCGGGACAGCCAGCGGCGACACTGCCCCCGCAGCAGCGGTTAGCGAAGCCTCCGCGGCTGCCGCGCCCGGGGGCGAAGCTTCCATGGTGGCGGTTGTCGCAGGGGGCACCTCGTTTTCTGCTGCTGTTGGTAAAGACAGCACGACTCCGTGCGCCCCCGCGAAGGGCGCCTCCGGCGCCACGGCGGTCGCGGTCGAAGGCTCCGCCTCGGCATCGCCGGTCCGCACGGGGCCCGCCTCGGTTTCTTCGGCGGGCGGTGAGACTTCCCCCCTCCGGCTGCCCGCGGCGCACCCGCCGTCCGGGATGCTCGCCGAAGACACCTCGCCTTCGGCGCCTGCGCCACCCAAGCCCGAGTCGGCATACCTCGCCGAGTCCGACTCCGCGTCCGCCGCGCCCTCGGAAACACTAGCTGCAGGCGCGGCAGGCGCCCCGCTGCGGCCCCTCTTCCGAGAAGGGGCCTCCTTCTTCTTCGCTGCGCCATCGTTGGGAGCGACACGGTCCGGCACGGCAAGGCCCAGGACCTCGCACACGCGGTTTATTCGCCCCAGCCCCGCCTTGGCGATGGCAGAGGCGCGCTGCTCGTGTTCCCTGGCGGTGTACGGCCCCAGGAATACGCGCGCGGCTTGCTCCGCCTCCTCCAAGGAAATCCCTGAAGCAAAGGAGAATAGCATCAGCATATAACGCATTTCGCGTGAACAAAGGAGGGACGCGATCGAGGCTTACGAGGACCGGGCGGCGCCAGCAGCGAGTAGACCCATGGCGAAACATTGTCGTCTCGACGCCTCTCGGCGGCAAGACGCCAGTCGTAGGCAAGCGGTGCCACGCCGTACATCACGAACTCCTCGGCGAGGTCGCGCATGTTGAGGCGGGCGGCCGCGCCTACGAGCCGCTTGACCCTCCGCTTGTCCTCATCGTGCCTCGTGGAGATAGGCGAACAGCGACGCGCTGGGCCAGCATGCCCCAGAGCGCAAGGCCCAGCTGTACACCGCGAGCCGGGCCACGGCGTTCGGAGTCAGTTGCGCCAGCTCCAGCCCGAAGGTCCGCAGCACGTCGCCCACCACAGCCGCCGCGGGGATCCGGAGCCCCGCGTCGAAAAAGGCAACGAATACGACCGCCTCCGACCTCTCGGGATGCGGTTCCGTCTCGTCGGCGGCGGACAATCGTACGTCCTGGCGCCCGGATAACTTCCCCGCACGCAAGAGCCCTTGGATCGTCTTCTCGGTCACGAGCGAGGGGCCTAGCTCGCCGGAGAACGTGCCTTCCTCCTCCGCCACCAGCCGCTCCTGGTCCGCCGCCGCCGGGTCGCGCTCTTGGAGCGTGTATCTCACCTTCAACGGCGAGGATCGCCGACGAATGTCAGGGCCACCAACCGCCTGGCCGCGCTCGCTACTGGAGGCCATCGCTTCCCACGAAGAGACTGAAGCGGTGAAGATAGCGCGAAGGCGTAGAAGGCGGAGCAGACAGGAAAGAGGGCGTAAAGGTGCGGGGACGCTGTTACGGGGGGGCTATATCAAGCCACCTCGCCCATACCGCCGCTACCGAAGCGTCGCAACGATCCGCGTGCCGGATGCAACCGCAGCGGTGTAAAGGCCCGCCCCGCACGATTCCCCGTAACTAAAAGCGAAGGGTCGCGAAGGTCCGTGTACGAGGCGCGACCGCAGTCGTACAAGCGCCCGTCCAGCGCAACGCCCCACCCAACGCTGGAAGGTCACGACCACAGGCGCCAAGGGCCGTCACAACACGGCGTTACCTAGCCGCTGTTATGGGCGCACCAGTGGGCTAGGGGATCACAACAGCTCCGGTGCCGCGCCATTCACTGCCCATCCCGTGTCCCCCTTGCCTAGGGAAGAGGCGAGCGGCTGCAAACACGCAACCGTCCACATCCCGCCGCCCACCAGTCATAGGCCGCCGCGCGCCCCGGGCGCGTCGGGTCGCACGGTACGGGAACCTAACCCTGGCAGACCAGGGGCCGGCGTGATTCTAGGAACCTTTACAGCGCAAGACCCCAAGTCACCGCCCACGCGGCGGTGTTCGCGGGGCGAAGGCGCCAGCGCCGCCACCCGTTCGAAGGGTAGGGGACGGAGCGCGCGCGTCTACTTCAACTAGGCGCCAGCGCCGCCACCCGTTCGAAGGGTAGGGGACGGAGCGCGCGCGTCTACTTCAACTAGGCGCCAGCGCCGCCACCCGTTCGAAGGGCAGGGGACGGAGCGCGCGCGTCTACTTCGACTGGGCGCCAGCTTCGCCGCCACCCGTTCGAAGGGCAGGGGACGGAGCGCGCGCGTCTACTTCGACTGGGCGCCAGCTTCGCCGCCACCCGTTCGAAGGGCAGGGGACGGAGCGCGCGCGTCTACTTCGACTGGGCGCCAGCTTCGCCGCCACCCGTTCGAAGGGCAGGGGACGGAGCGCGCGCGTCTACTTCGACTGGGCGCCAGCTTCGCCGCCACCCGTTCGAAGGGTAGGGGACGGAGCGCGCGCGTCTACTTCGACTGGGCGCCAGCTTCGCCGCCACCCGTTCGAAGGGTAGGGGACGGAGCGCGCGCGTCTACTTCGACTGGGCGCCAGCTTCGCTCCCACCCGTTCGAAGGGTAGGGGACGGAGCGCGCGCGCGTCTACTTCAACTAGGCGCCAGCTTCGCTGCCACCCGCTCGAAGGGTAGGCGACGGAACGCGCGCGCGTCTACTTCGAACAGGCAAAGGTCAATATTGCGGCAAGAGCAGACATGATCTCATAAGCAGATATGCGTCGCCACACCAGCATATGCTCGTTCGCACGAGCAGAGCGTATGGATGACCGCATATCTGTCTACGAGAGCAAGTCAGGCCTTGCCATTTCCGCATCAAGCGGTGAAGCATTGCCACAAATAGGACGTATTTTGTTCACCGGCGCTCGCGGGCATTGACGCCGGTCGACGCAGTCATCAAACGCAGGTGAACAAAATTTTCCCTACATATGAGAAGTTAACCATGAACAGGTACGAGATGTACAGCAAGGGATGTCTAGGGAGCGGCCCCCGGCGCCAACATATTTATACTAAGCCTCACTAGGCGAAGAGTCGCCAGCGTGGAGGCATGCCAACCGGCGGAAGCACAAGCCCGGGGGGTCAGGCGGTTCAGCTACCAGGGGCGCGTAAGTGCAACCGTCCGTACCCCACCGCGTGCACACCGGAAACCGTCGCACGCTCCACTTATGAGAAGGCACACTACACGATGCGACAGCCTGCCCCCTGGCAAGCCGACCGTCATTACAAAGCACACAACCAGGCGGCAAGGCCGCAACGACCGCGGAGTGCGCGCACCTCAGAAGTCCAAATGCCGGGAGTCCGCCGTCACATCGATGGTCACGACGCCTCAAGGCCCGCACCGCGCCAAGCACGCTTCACCACGTGGACGGCCGGAAGAGCACGCATCTGCTCCGGCCGCAGCGCAGCCCCGGGCCAAGTTTGGACAGGTTCACAGGCCACGGGGACGGAGGGGGCCAAAGGACTCGGCAACATGGCTTCGGCCTTATGAAGCCCTTTACCATGAGGCTCCTGTCGTAGGGATGGCCCCCACCTAAACCCAGCAGGCCTGGTAGGAGATTATAAGGCCCAGAATAGGCCATGTGTAATGACATAACTGCCCCCAGAGGGGATAACCAGATGTAAGGGTATAACTGTAAAAGCACTCCTCATGTGTGTATATATATATATATGAGTACAAGCCATGGGGAGGACCCAGACCATTACACTTATCTTCATCACTCTCCACCACCATCTCTCTCTGTTTGGTCTGTAGCCACAACAATACCATACATGTACTTGTACATATTGGCCCATTAGGCTTATGATGAATACAAGCACTATTCATAACACCCCTCAATAGTTACAATAGGCAAGGGTATATAGATACATTCTATTATACGTATAATGATGTCCTTATGGGCTTACTCTAAGGTCCACTAAACAATCCTGACGGTCTAAGGGGTTTGACGGTCTAAGGGGTTGGACACCGCCACAACACCGAACATCTGTTATTTCATTTGTTCTATTTTGGTTCTGGAGTTGGCTTCCACCTGCTACTCAAGCATCCCTCAACACATAAAAAGGTAATGCTATGAGATTAATTCTATGTGGTAAGGATTAGAAGTTGTATACACGCATATATAGCAGTATCTGGCATTGTTCTACGTGACAAAGATTAATATACACCCATTGAGATGGAAAGTAACGAAAAAAAATGAAGAGATACCCCAATTGTTGCCTCCGATACGCCCAGAGATGTCACTTTGGTGCCGAGCACCAACAGCAAGCTTAGTGGCGCCATTCTTCCAAGGTTGGTGTTTCCACTCCGATAGTCTTCATATCTCTGATATTTGCTGGTTAACATAAAGTAGCTGCCTTCAGTCACCAGTAATCCCAGAGAACAGATTAAATTGAGTGAACAAAAAGTACACATTTTCTCACTGTCTAAGATGGAAGCATTACAGTCTCCAACGTGAGCTGTGGCTAATGATCTGCTTCTTGTTGGGTGTACTTTTCCTAATACAACAAATTTGTGGCAGAGTTGTGGCCCCAGTTAATTTACTTCTTTAGAGAGAATCGTAGCTTTCCCATTGGATTATCAATTGTACCTTTTAAATGTTTCAACTTAATACTTGCACTTTCCAAACTGTGTGTGTCCGTGTCACATACGATTTATACATGGTGTCATAAAGCCAGGTACTAAATTCTTGCTTGTCTTGCATTTAGATACAGCATGCATTAAACTCCTTATTTTTAAAAATTATATATCTTTGTTCATGTTGAATAGGGTGTGCATGTTTTCTTACCCTTCAATTCCTACATTTATAAAGACTTGAAACCGTGGTGACATGAAAAAAGAAAGGTTCAGTCATCTGTCATCCAAGCACAGTTTAAAACTTGAATAGAGCAACTTTCCAGCTTGCACTTTGAGAAACAACTCTGAAGAAAACTTGATAAATTTGTATACTGAGGCATATCAAGACTAGTTTGTCATTTACACTCTGGAACAATATGCAATAACAATTTGACGACACTATCATACAGAATGTCCCCAAATAAGTTTAGCTCTTAAATGTCCTGGTTTTCAGCGGTTTTTTCCACTAACCATTCCGGTTACCGGTTTTCAAACCACCCAAATTCAAAATTTAGTACGTGAATTTCATCTAGATTTTCCCCGGGTTTTCCAGTAACCGGCAGGTTATCATTACCGCCAGCCGGGTTTTGTACCAGTTCCGAGATTTCTATCCCTGGTCATGAATAATCTAGTTGTTTTGAAAAGTGCATTTTCTTAATATAGAAAAATTTTAAAATCAAGCTTTCCCTGTTTAACGTGAAAGAAAATGTCTACCATTAGTCTAAACATATGCATATCAAATAGCCAAGATCCAGCTCTGTTCATGGATATAGATGTTTTGACGACATGAGTAATGTCGAAGAGGAAGTGTGAAACATCAGTACTCACACAAATGGATATCTGGCCTAGCAGCAGCTGTTGCATCAATAATGACCGTAACTTTCTCATAATCCAGTGCTACAGCATCATAGACCGTCTGTCGAATGCAATTTGGTGTTTGAACCCCTGAAAAAAATCAACACATGTATACACATAAGTAACATGATGCTGTATAATGTGGTATTGAATTCTCAAGCATAAAAGAAAGGAATTGATCTTCTTTTTTTTGTTGCAAATGTTGCTAAACTGTGGGCAAAAAAAAAAAACCAAGAACTGCAAATTAATTCCCTCTTGGGACCTTTTACCCCTCATATAAGAATGGTTATCAGAATGCTATTATTAAAGAACAAAGAGGCAAACATTACAGCAATAAATTATCAAGCTAACAAAAAAGTGTCACTTCCATATCAATCTGTACATCAGTGCTTACCAACAATGACCAGGTTCTTTATTCCTGAAGTTTTGAGGACAGAATCGAGGTGAGTTGCAAAGAAAGCACTGAATCTTGTCTTCACCAACTTATAGTCCCCTTCTTTGATAACAAGCCCATCGGCCAGCTCTGCACCTTTCAAACCTTTCACCGTCGGACCCTTTCCCCCAGAATACAAGTGCCTGCGAAAAAGTTCAACATCTCTTCCAGAAGGATCATGCTCTCTGACCACCTACATTGCAGTTCATCATCAATCAATGCCTCAGCACTCAGAGCCATGACAGTACCTGAACATTTAAAAAAAACTACCCTACTTTCTGAAGCATATTGCTTTGTGTAGGAAGAGAGAAACTGCAGGTTACTTAACAGAGGTTTGCTTGCAAGTTACAACAAGCATCCAATGAGTATCATAAAAGTATGTTTAGCAGAGTTAAGAATTACATGTAACATATACAACAAAGAAAAAGTAAATGCACAAGTTGCGCATACACCAATTCAAAAAGAGAAAAAATGATTTCAGATTGGAAAGTGTGTGCTACATATTATTTCAGTTCCCACGTGAAACACACCAGAAATGGGGAATATATGCTAGCAAGGGTACTTGTATTGTAGCAGATTTTATAATAACATCATACTTTTCCAAAAAAATCCACAATGATAGCTTTGTGCTCTTTCTGAATGAAATAAAGAAAATCTACCACCGAATCCAGCAACTTGGAAACCCTCAGATGTCCCAATTGATAACTTTCTCAGAAAAAAAATTGTGTCCCAATTGGTAACTTTCTCAGAAAAAAAATTGTATGCCTATTGCCCTACCAAAAAATTTTGGTTTATAACTCTATATACATTGTAAAGTTTGCAATTTTATAATGCCGTTTGTTGTACAGGACTTGGTTCTAATTGTCCCTAGAGAAAAAGGAAAATGTTCCAATTTGTTAGTCAATCAGGGTACACACTGAAAAAACCGAAGAACCATTCATTTACCAACCATCCAATGCTGAATTGCACAGATTTTAGAGACCCAAATGATGATCATTGCTGTTAAGTATTTTCAAGGGGCAAGCAATCTTTGCCAGCCCTCAGGTTTGGCTGTTGAGTTTTATGACTAAAAAATGTTCAGAAGTGTCATATGCACCTTTTTTTAATTTTTTGAGAGTGTCATATGCACTTATCCAGAGCAGGATGGTCAAACCAAGTAAGCGGATTTTGAAAAGAATGAGACCTTGGTCATTGGCCCAAGAAATTATTTAGGTCTCACCCTGACGCAGACCCTTCTTGCATTTGACCAAGAAATTAGTAAGGCTCACACATTGCATTGGAAACCAAGAAATCTGTGGGACTTGCGGGCAGTGAAGATTCTTCGAGGGACAATATGATTCAAAAAATATTTCAATGGACTAAGGTATAATTAGGTGTCCGCACATGCTAATTCCTTTCAACTTTCAGTCGGCTTATATTTGTACTGTCTATAGTAACTAGCTTTTAAACGGTGTATTTTTAAAATAAGTCAACAAGAAGATTATATTAAAAAGTGTACTTAGTTTAGATATATGGGTCAAAATTACATAGGACTATTTTCCTATATATACTACCTCTCGTGAATAGTCAGAATTCAAATATTTAAACCATAAATCATAAGCCATCGGGGAAAAAACCACCCTGTGCTTTGCACATACACGAAAATTAGTGAAGCTAATCGAAAGGAACCCGCAAAATAGGAGCTGTAGCATTGCGCCAAGAACTTACTTAAAACACACGCTAAAAAAGATTCCTCGTGAATTGGACCAAGAAACCAGTGGGCCTCGTTGCATTGAAGCACTAAATTAGAGACTCAACTTGGATTGAACCAAGAAATTACAGAAAATTAGTACTGTCTATAGTAACTAGCTTTTAAACGGTGTATTTTTAAAATGAATCAACAAGAAGATTATATTAAAAAGTATACTTAGTTTAGATATATAGGTCAAAATTACATAAGACTATTTTCCTATATATACTACCTCTCGTGAATAATCAGAATTAAAATATTTAAACCATAAATCATAAGCCATTCGGAAAAAAACCACCCTGTGCTTTGCACATACACGAAAATTAGTGAAGCTAATCGAAAGGAACCCGCAAAATAGGAGCTGTAGCATTGCGCCAAGAACTTACTTAAAACACACGCTAAAAAAGATTCCTCGTGAATTGGACCAAGAAACCAGTGGGCCTCGTTGCATTGAAGCACTAAATTAGAGACTCAACTTGGATTGAACCAAGAAATTACAGAAAATTAGTGGCTCATATTGTACTAATTAACAAGAACAAAATTAGTACAGCCAAAGATGAAAGAACTGACCCAAACGACGAAGATGCCGCGCTCCCTCGCGACGGCGACCGCCTCGGCGACAGTAGGGACCACAGCCTCACCGCCAGCCACCAGCACCGGGCTTCCCATCGCCGGGTCCACGAAATCCTTCTGTGATCCCCGCCACCAATTCGACCAACAAAACCATCAGAACCCACAATTAACCACCAAAAACAACCCAAAGGCAAGAAACCAGAGAACCCACCTGCATGTCGATGACGAGCATGGCCGTCTCGCTCCACTTGGCGGCCGCCATCGATCGCTGCGATTTGGAGGGACTGCTCGGGATCCTTGGGATTACGCTGCCGCCGGTGCCGAAGAGCCAACGCTTCTTGAGGTAGTGGAGGAGGAATTTATCGAGGGAGAGGAGCAGCACCAGCAGGCACGACAGCAACGCTAGATGTGATGTCATAAATCACAAACAAACCCCTCGCACCAAAAAGAAAAAAAGCAAAACCCAAATGGATATGATAATGATGCTGCAGTAAGAAGAACTTTTTTTTAATCTCAAGAGTACTATTTGAACAGAAGAAAAAAATGTATTTGGGGTGTCCGTGGCATTGCAGCTTGTGGGTCTCGATAAATGAGATTGTTGGGGTTTGGTTGGAAGAGTAGGTGAGTAGTCTTGCGAGTTGCGACGTTGAAACTTGAAACAGAGGATTAGGGGTGAGGTTTCACGTCTGTCGTGGAAAAGTATACGGAGGTATTTTAAAAACACGTCTTTTCAAGGTAAGAACTATAGTAAATTACAGTAATTATTATGATACCAGCTAAAATTATATATGATTATTTCCTTCTACGTACTGTCTTTTGCGAACAGTCAAAATTTAAAAATTATAAATCAAATGACAAAACCAAGGCAAAAAAATCCACACATTGCCAATGTTAACAGAAAATAAGCTAGAGAGGCAAAGAAAATAAGCTGGAGAGGCAATAGCGTGGGTATGTTACCAAATTTTTGCAACAAACAAGATTCAAACCGAACACCTCTGAATTCATAAGGATTTTATAGTAACTAGCATACAATCTCCGGAATCCCAATAGAACTCGTGAGTTCCAAATTAAGCCTTAAAAATCTCACAGGAATCATACTGGTCAGTAAAAAAATGTGTTCCAAACATGCTCTCAATATTTTACCAATAACCTTTACAGTCAACTTGATACCGCGCCTAGTATCTAATATTGGTAGAGTTAGTTGTACAAATTCATAGATACATTATGCATATTTCAGAGCATATCGTAGTGTACACTTTTGTTGCATATGTAGAGTAAATTGTCACATCTCAGTGAGGCAGATGGTTGAAAAGAAAGACTTCTTCCTTTTTTGTCTGACTGTATAATAATAGCGAAGTTCTATATTACCCTCTATGAGATCGGGTATTATAACCCATTATGGTATGATATTTGAGATGATTATAACCCTCTATGAGGAGGGAGTTGAGGGAAAAGGGTGTACCAAGAGAAGTGATGGGGATGTGCATTTGAGATGATACCATGCGTGTGTCGGTGGCTACTACTAAATGGCACTGATAAAAGACTAGCTAATCACAGCTATTATGCCGAAGATTGGAAAGACGAACTCGGCACATCAAGTGTAACCGAACAAACTTGTACAGCTTAAAGTTCAAAACTGGCGAAAACATTGAACATTTCCTTGCTTAATGCCGTAGTTTTCTTTGTTCGATGGAACGTAGCTCCAGATGCATGCGCCCGCTATTCACAGAACAGGGCACGCTACAGTGAACTAGTGTGAAGAACAAATGCATCCATATCGTTATGGCCATCTTGCGAGTGTTGGAAAAAAAAAAAAAGAAAGCAAAAAAAAAATACAGAAATACTAAATAACGCTATAGCGTTTTTTTTCCGTTCTGGCTTGATAGCCTGCTACCGTCTAATATGGGCAAAAGATTCCCAACTACTCTGTCTTGTGATTCACTCATATCCCCCCATTCTTAACTAAGGGATCATGTGAGAAGGTCTATGATTATTTGTGATGAACCATTAGCAATGCTTGTAGAGTTGAAATTCAAATTTGCGAAAGATTTAGATTTTTTGATTGTTGTACAATCCTTGGTGATCTGATCGGCTCAGCTGAGCGGTCGACCGGCTGGGCATATCGGTCTAACCAGCTCGGGTGAGCAATCAGACTTGCCGCCTCTGATTTTGACAGTGAGCTCCGCAATTTGGGAAATTGGTCGTGGATTGGACAATTTGGTTCTAGATCTATGTATTCACATTGCATGAAGCATGTTTGAGCTAACATAGGTCAAACTGTGAAAATTTTGTGCTTAAAAATAATTTCTTTGTCTTTAAATGTACAAGAAAGTTTAGAGTCAACTATGGTAAACAATAAGGACTGGGGACTATGCTCGTCGAGAAGCTGAAGTTTAGAACGATCAAGGATATTGGGTGATATGGTTGAGCTCAATTATGGCACAAGCAAGACAAGTAATA